>JARQOD010000003.1:538129185-538161408 GCA_033576555.1 Oophaga sylvatica | reverse complement strand
AATCTACTTTCCGTTATCAAGCCCTTTGTCACTAAATCATTGGTTCGATGGTCATCTGAGTTGGACATCATAGAGCCAGTGAACTCCTAGGTTTTGCAACCACAATATAAATGTTATTGTTATGTGACTCTGTGGTCACCTAGTCCTCTAAAAATGACTACCACAGGCTGGATTTATGCTGGCCATTATGATTACCAAGTTCCAGGGGAGTCCTGAACTTCACTTTTTGACTTGGTACAAAGATGTAGACTTCCATTGGTTGAGTCCTTGGGAGTAGTCAATGGCTTGTGGCACAGTCTTACAGTATGGTCAGGCCGTGATAAAACCTGTGGAGGACAATAACACACAAAATAGGGTGACCTTATTAGAGAAGATAAAAATAATAAATTATGGTAAGGCTCAACTAAGGGATAGAATGGTAACCCCTGGTGTGAAAGGTCTAACTGTTCTTGCCTCTTGGCTGGGGAATACCTCCCAGGTAAAATTCCCCAGAAGAAAAAAAACACTTTAAAATAGCCTATGCAGCAGGGAGAACATCTCTTGCTCCAGAAATAGTAGAAGAAGGTTCTTTTTTTGGACGATGCATTTGTACGCTGCACTTGCGTCTTTTTCAAGAAAAAAAACAACAGAGCAATAGGATTGTCAAAATAAGAAAAGAGAAGATATGTCAGAATACTGGTTGAGGTCACAACGAGATAATTGAAAGCTGAACTGGAACTAAGCAATTGGAGGGAGTTAACCAGAGCTAGTATTCACTATAACTCGTAGAGTAAGACAGTTTCAGAAGAATAGAAAAACAGCATTACCCAGGGCTCACAGCAAAGAGAAATCTCAGCAAGCCAGGAATGAACCTCCATCTTCCTGGCTGGGTGGTGCCACAAGGTTGAGGAGAAAACCAGACTCCTGCATAGTTGCCTTGCATAGCCCAGCGACAGAGGGGGAAACAGAGGGGCCTTGTGTTCCTTATTTTCCCTTTGAAATAATTCTACAGAATCTTTTCTGAGTACTTTTTAGTATGCCATCCGTCTTTTATTGCCACTTTAAAAATTACAGGAACTGATAACTGGACGTTACCATTTCCTTTGATACCAAGGTGGATCCTTTCAAGGTCTGACATTGTCGTAATTGATTAGACAGCATAAGACTGGATTTAGGCAGGCCAACCACTGCTGTTAATGACATTAAATTACCATCGATCAGCTACATGTATACTGTCCTGCAGTATTTTCTTGGCCTGTTCGCGCCACATACAATCTTTAATATGATTGTTCTGTGTGCAGACAACAAAATGTTATGAACGGCAAAACACCTGTTTGAACAACCTTGAAATGATCTCACCCGAAAAAAGAGCATTTTGCTTGTTTACTGGGTGGTTGCTGGCCTGTTTAGACGGGCTGATAATGTATTATCGGCTTGTCTAAATGGTCTCTAGGAGTCTGAAGGAATACATCCTATTGATGAAACAAATGAGGAAAAGAGGCGGGACAGGGAACATTGATGTATAAAATTGTAAAAAAACGGTTATTTTAAGTCAGATACAGGTAGGTTCCTTACCTAACCAAGTATCTCTGAAGAACTGCCAGATCCTCTTTAAAAATAATATGTCATCAGGTTTTTGACAGCTAATTTGAGAGAAGCATGATGGAGGGGATGAGACCCTGATTCCAGCGATGTGTCGCTTACTAGGCTGCTTGCTGTAGATAGGATAGATTGAGTGTGTATAATATAAAGTAGTTTGAAGTTTTGCTTTAACTGATTTATAAGAGTAAATTCACTATTGAATGGAAAGAAAATTTGATTGTCATGCATTCTTTGTACACAAATTAGGAAGGCTGAAAAATCATGTCCATAAAGTTGCAGCAAGGCATGTGAATGGAAGTGGATAAAGAGAAGGGTTAAGGGAGAACTTTATTCCCCACTACTAAACTAGAAGGATGAAAGAATTTGTAGCACCCGTTAGTGTTTTTAGAGGTAATATCATGTCCTTTATCAGAACTCATAAGGCATGAGCTTATCTTCCTTAAAACATATGAATATACCTCTTAATTGCAAAAAAACATTAATGGTGTTTTGTTCTAAAAAATAATATAATCCTATTTGAAGCTATTGTCTCAATTAATATATTTTCTCAAAGTTTCTAAAGTTTTTCCTACTTTTTTCTGTTGGAAAACCATAACAGAATATGGTATGTATCTAAAGGGTATGCCACACTAAACGAGATCGCAAACGAGATTGCAAACGAGATCACTTAGGCTGTGGTTCCACGGTCCGGAACCACAGCGCTTTGGACGGAGCGGAAATTCCGCTCCGTCTAAGCCCCGCCCCCTTTCTGACGCGCGCTCTTTCCGGAGGTGTTCAGGACACCTCCGGAACACCTCCGGAAAGAACGCAGGGCTACATAGCCCTGTGTGAAATTCTGTTGCGGCGACGCACCGCCGCCGCAACACGCTAGGACATGCTGCGGTCTGAAAAGACGCGCCGCATGTCCGTTTACGCAGGTCTCCCCCTGCGTGTTGTTACGCATAGTGGAGACGGGATTTCTTGAAATCCCCTCCACAATGCTGTAACATCTGGACGCTGCGTGTTTGACGCTGCGCCAGCGCACAGCGCCAAACACGCAGCGTTTCCTGACCGTGGAAACTCACCCTAAAACGTCACTATTTTTCGATCTCGTTAGCGACCTCGTTGTGTGTGGCATGTAGCAACGATGTGGCCCTGCTGTGATGTCGCTGATCGTTCACTAGTGTTCTGGACCGTTTTTTGATCGTTGGCGTCCCGCTGGTGAGCCTGAATCGCTGTGTTTGGCACCCTTTTGCGAACGACGAGCGACCTCGTTTGTGACGCATATGACTGTTTTGCGTCACGGAGTGGATCGCAATATCTGTAAGTTCTCTTTTGCGTCACAGAGAGGATCGCAGAAGTTGCAAAGCAGGCTAGCAGGACGCAGAGAGCAGGAGCGATGCTGGAAATTCCTATGAATCAGAAGCGCTCAGTACATGCTAATGACATCCTAACGACCGCCAAAGTCGTTAAAGAGATCGCTGACCGCTGATGAGTCGTTTATGAGATCTCCTGTTTGGCAGATACTAGCGACCTAAAAGCGATCACACCAACGATCTCGTTAACTTGCGTCGTTATCGAGATCGCTAACGAGATCGCTAAGTGTGGCAGTACCTTAAGTCATTCTGAGAGATTTCAAACAAAAAAAGCAATGAGTGAGATCAGCTAAGATGAGGGGTTTAAGGTTAGAGTTGAGCAAATTTGTAAGGATTCCCTCTTATTCGGCAAGCTATAGCGCTTACCCAATAAGCTGTAGAGGGAACCCAGCTTCCAGGATCAGCTGATCGGCGTCACAGCTGCATGTGTCGCGACTGTCTCACAGTCACAGCACATGCATGGAGAGCCTGTTTGTTGGGCTCTCCATGCATGTGCTGTGACTGTCACACAACCGCAACTTGGTAGATCTATTTAAAATTGTAAATTATTGTCTACTGATTTAAGCATAGCATAAATTAATTAGTTAATTATATATTTTGTGGACTAAAAAAAAACAAAATGCAAATTGTCCTACATTTGAATAATACATTTGAATGGTCACAATGCGCTCTCTTTTTGACTGATCCAAATCCAGATTTTTATAGAATGCTATTCTGATCGTCATTGCCTATTCACATTAAAGAAAATAAAAATGAACAATATGAGCCTGAAGGAAAATTTGCTGAGTGAAATTTTAATGTGGTTGCCAAATAGATTTATTTTTTTAACAAGTGAGTTGGGGACAGCATTTTTGGCATTTACTAATATATAAGTAACAAAAAGCTTAGGCCAACACCAGGAAATGTCCAAACCTGTGGCATGCTGAAACAGCTGAATAAGGTCACGTTCACATGTTCAGTATTTGGTCAGTGTTTACTTCAGTATTTGTGTCATGATAGAGATAGCGTCCCAACGGGGGTCGGACGGCACGACACACACAAAACAGGATGAGCCTGTCCATGCACTCCCCTAATGCCCTAAATGGGTCATTCGCCCCACCGCCATCAGGAACCTCGCCCATCACTGTAACCTAGCACTACCCTTGCCGGCAAGGGCACTATCCTCACCACTGCAGATGGAACAACACAGGGTACAGTGACAAACATGAGGCAGATGAGGAAGAAACACCACATTTATTTTCCAGACTCCGCTGTCAAGTTCCACACCGCAGATTACACCGAATTAGGACTCCTAACTCCAGAAGTAGCTGACACCAGAGAGCTGCAACTGCACAGCTGGTTTCCATAGAATAATTCTATCACCAACAGTCAGCTGATGTATCATGTGACCATTTAAAGGATGGTGGGAGTGTTCACCACCCACATCAGCTGACCTAACACCTCTGCAATGCAACAGATTGCCAGGGAGGGAAATTGACATTAACCCCTGCTGGTCCTGAAAGGAAAAGCTACATTTAAACCATAGGGGAACAAGTGCTGCCACAAATCCAAAAATGGATCGTGAAAATTTGTTAGTCACAATCAGAGAGTGAAACAATGAGAGAAAAAGTATAATAGAAACATGTCACCACTTCTGTATTTTTCACCCAATCCTGATTTTGGCTTACAAATACAGATATAAGTACTGACCAAATACTGAACGTGTGAACCAGGGTCCTAAAAGATCCAGAGCCCAAGCCCTAAAGTAAATGGCTCATCATATAATCCAGACCCCCTCCCACTATGTAATAGATGATCTATACATATAAAATTATTGTATACACTGCAAACCCTAAACACATTATACATAGACCAATATTACCAAAATTATTGCAATATAAGACCAAAATAATACCTCTACACAATGGCCACTGCCATTACCCCTACAAAGTGAATAAATAATATATAATATGACACCACTGCATAAAAAAACATACTGTACAAAGACCAAAGTTTGCAATAATATCACAATACACCTTCCACTACATAATGACTGGAGTACATTTTATTTATTTTTATTTTACTTATTCATATTGAGCTATTAATTCCACAGAGCTTTACAGACAGTTTTGGCACTGTCCCCAATGGGGCTCACAATCTATAATCCCTGTCTTTGGAATGTGGGAGGAAACCCACACTCTGGAAGAACATACAATCTCCTCCTTGCAGATGTTGTTCTTGGTGGGATGTGACCCCCAGTGCTGCAAGTCTGCAGTGCTAACCACTGAGCCACCGTGCCGCCCATCTCACATCTCACAGTTTCCAAATAAATAAGAAAAACACATTATCAAAAAGCCTGCTATAACCCCAATACTCTGACCATATCGTATTAGATACCAATCACCACTAAGATCACCTGACACCTTCATCAATATAATGACTGAGATACATCAAGATGTTATTCAGAGGTGGATCTAGGTTTTCCTGGATTCGGGGGCAAAAATTCATCTGAAGAGAATGATAAGGTCCGACATATGCACTATATATATGAAATCTCCAACAAACTCATCAGAATGCTGGAGAACATCGTGTTTTTTTTTCAACCAGTGTATAAGTACTGTAGATTCTCTTCATGCACTTGTTACTTCCTCACAGACAGCACAGAATTTTTGTTCATAAATTTGTGGCTGATTGATGGAGCATGTGATAAGACCTGAACATCAGTCTCCTTCAATAGACATTCACCTTTCTCTTGACCCATGTATGTTTTTCAATTGGAGGAAACCGATGGACAGTTTCTGCAGCCATTTTGAGAACAAGAAATCTGTACAGTCTCGGAGAAAGACTACACTAACCGTAAATAGGAGAATCTATACTCCTGAAAGATCAAGAAGTGACAGGTTATCATCACTCCATTTCATTTGTTAAAATAAAGATAGAGAGCACAACCAGAAGAAGACACAGACAGAAGAGGCCCCTGTGCAGGAAGAATATATGGGCCTTCTGCTGTCCAATATCCCATCATAATGCACAATTCCACATGATTTGGAGATGAACATGGACATCTTACCTCTTGGACCCTATGTGGCTGCAGAGGTTTTATCAATGGTATGTCTGCCCCTGCATACAAACTCTTTTGCAATGAACAATAGTTCTTGCAACCAAACATACACAATCATCATTTGATATTTTCTTCTTAAAGTAGCCAAAAAATATTTGGTTGAATGAAAAATCTTCACCCAAGATCAATCTTTCTTTAAGAGAACGCTTCCAGAAGGATAATAAAGATTTAATACCTTATATAGACTAAAATGCACATTGTTGTTTCTGCTTAATAAGCAGATGCATCAATTCACAACACAATTGTACACTGAACAGTTTTCCATCCATCAACGTACTTATACAGTATCTAATCTGGTAAGCACCTTAAATTTGCCTTAGTAGAATTGTGAGGGGAAGATGGATAGGGGACTCTGTTCTTGCAGCCATAATATTTTCATTGTAAGAATTTAGTTTAACTTCTTTCAAGACTAAAAGCTTTTATAAATGCATTCCATTGTGGCAAAACATAGAATATATATTTCTTATAATGATCTACCTAAAGTGGCCATTAGAGATGAGCAGATAGCTTGAAATTTGCCAGCTTCACTGAATTTTTCCACACAATCGTATTTGCAGCAAGAAAATTTTCTGTGATTACCAAAATTGTGAAGCCTCTAATTGCCTGAAAAATAAGTGCATGACACTCTGAGGTCTCCTAGGATTGTATTGAGCCCCTTTTGAGATCTTAAACACAAATACAGTATTATGAAGCCTTGTGCACACGTTGAGTATTTATTTGTAAGTCAAAACCAGGAGTGAGTTAAAAATTCAGAAGTGGTGACGTGTTTCTATTATACTTTTTCTCTGTCTGTTCCACTCCTGGTTTTGACAGACAAATACTGAGTTAAAAAACTCACCAAATACTCAACGTGTGCACTTGGCCTATGATCAAGGGACCTCAACCACCTATCTGGCTAAGGAAAAGCAAATTGGATGCGGTGGTGACCAACAGTGGTGTTTGGATGACGTGTATGGGTCTAATATTGAGCTTAATAATGTGATGTGACAGCTGTAAGGTATTATGAGGATGCTCACGCAGCTGCACCTTACATTATTAGCCCACTCCCTGAATCTTCAGCAGTTTGCGAAATGGTGCTGGGCATTATTTCTTTTTTTGTGGTCTTGGTGAATTCAATAGTAAAGTGTTGAAATTCACAGGACCTACGCATTTGAGGACATTCAAGTCAGTAATCTGAGAATTGATCCACTCATCTCTAGTGGTCGTACATAGCAAACAGCTGTCAACTTGACTAGGCTTGCATGTGTTCTGTATGGAAAAAAGGAAGTATGCCAGAAACCTTGAGGCACTGGTATTTCCCACTTGAGAAAGAATCAGCTGTCGAAATTCAACATGCTAACTGCCAATGGGTGGCTCTCCATCTAATGTGCAAGGGAAGTGATAAGGCCTTCAAGTGCATTGGAAGATCAACCAGTCCTGCCAAAATCAGCCTGGTCAGTTGACTTTTCTCAGTTTGTATGGGGCCTTTAATCTAATAGTCTAGGTTTGATAAATACAGATTAAAACTTGTGCAATTATTCAGAAGCTTCTTGACCTGTTACTTTCCCGCATGCGTTAGACATAAGTGTCTAGGAGATGCCCACATTTAGTTAGTCTAGTTACCGTAAAATGCCAGCATTTTATGTTAGAGAGTGCTTTCATATATGCCAGTCATCAAAATACAGGATCTTATTTCAATATTAGCCTGTCTAAACAGTTTGATCGGCACTTGTTGAATATCAGTTACATGCTGCAAGTATTGGGAGAATGACTCGAATAAAACCATTTACAGTATAGTCGGCAAGATGTCCCCTGTTTACAGCAGTGCGTTTACTGTCATCTAACAATGATTTTCAGTTAAGCATAAAAGATTTGATCATCAGTAAGTGAATAGTCGCTAATCCTTAGCTTATTGAACTTGTTCAGACCATGTAAAAATCAGGAAAAATCTGTCCAATAAACAATTGTTTGGGCAATCATTTTCTCTGTGTATGGGCTCATTCAGATGACCGTAGTTTCTGTCCGAGTGCGAACTGATGGGATTCAGTGAGGCCTTTCTCCTGTCTGAAATTGCATTATGCATGACTTGCCTCCAATAATCCGATCTCCCTCAGGAATTCAAGTCTATGTGCAATTGGACGACATCCGATTGCGGTCTGATTATCACGGCCTAATAGAATGGAAAAGATGGAGAAACTTGTTTGTTTTCTTTATTCTTCACATCTAAGAAAAAATGGATCAACCTCTGATCAATTAGAGTTTGCTTATCATACTTGGGCTGTTTTTCCCTGATGGAGAACATACCGTGTGACCTTAGCCTAAAAGGAATTCCTAAGGCACGTTGCATTTTTTTTTTGCTGGCAAAATCTGCTACCTTACAAAAAGTAGGTTTGGGTGCATTTTTCCTGCCTTTTTGGTGCGCTTTTGTTGTGTTTTTTGCTGCGTTTTTTTTGGGGGGAAGATTATGTGTCATTTGTCTACAATACATGTTTATATCAGCAAAAATGCAACAAAAACAGCAAAAATGCAGGGTTATGTTTTTTTCTAGCATTTTTGCACTTTCTCATTGCTGTTTATGATGAAACAACGCTGCAAAAATGCTGAAAGAATTGACATGTTGCAAATTTTAAAAAAACAGCTGTTTTCCAATTCAATGCAGAATCACAAAAATAAGCTCAAAAAAAGAAAGAGTTATGCTGTCATTTTAGGATAATGTGTATAAATAAATATACATGTGTATTTTTGTATAGTTCAGTATAATGGAACAGAACAAATTCTGCATATATAATTATGAAAGAAACACATTCTGCCTGCACAATGATGCACAATGAAAGTAGTCAAAAAGCTGTGTAATTGTTTTCAGTTCTTTTGAAGCCCAAGTGCTAGCTAGAGTCATAATGAGCACAGGAAACTGCTGCAAGCGAAAGTGTAATTGCCAAATCTTTTTGTTTTTTCATAATTCAAGGAAAGTGAATTGTCTTACAACATCAGTTCTGTGCATGAAGATCTCGGTCTCTGCAGAGTTTAATAGAGCGAAGCTTGGAACACTCAGTGTGTGTTGGATTATTGGATTTAGTTTTATCGCAATGGTAGTGTCAAAACTGACATCATCTAACTTTTATCTGGTAGAGATGAGCGAACCTGAACTGTAAAGTTTGCGGTGTTGAACTCCATACACAGACTTCTCCCGTATATCCATTTTATCGTTTGGAGATCGGAGACTGAGATAGAGAGCATTTTATACCACTAAAGTTCGGGTCCCCATTAACTTTTAGGAGGTTTGGGTTCAAGTTTGGGTGGAGTTCTGGTATCCAAACCAAACTTTCGACTAAAGTTCTCTCAAATCCGTGAACCTGAACATCCACAGGTCCCCTCATCCCTACTAACTAGCCACTAGTTTGGGTGTGATTATTGGGGACACTCCGATTGGCTTACTTTTGAAAATAAAAATACTGTTGTCATATGCAAATTATATATCTGCAGTCAAAAAGGTGGAAAGATGTGTAAAGACATCAAGCATTCTGCGCCTCAATCATGTCCACTATGACATGATTGGCATTTCCATTAGCAAGGTATATCATGCCAAGCCTTTCTGATTTATCACATATGCACCAATGGTGTCTCTAAATCCGTAGTCAGTATAAGTAAGCCAAGTTTTCTGCTCATGTGCTGGAACTACACGACACATAGAGGATTTCACTTCAAACATGACATCTGTCTATCATACAGGGTTTAAAAACTACTTAGGCTCTGATCCTACTTAGGCTTTGTGAAGCTGCTCCCATCAACATCTTGCTCTGCAAGCCCTTCTGCCTATAATGCTGTTAAAAGGAAGTCCACTTCCAAAAACACCCCAAGCAATGATTTTTAAGTCTGAAACTGAGACATTTAGTAATGTACTTTAATTTTGTGATGTTCACGGATCATCCAGTTTCCTAAATAGTCACGGGGATGAAAAAGTGATGCTAAAAGTTTTAATGTGTTGCTACCTATATGACTGCTTGTGATATCAGACAATCTGTGGACCATTCAAAATTAAAGCAAATTAGTCATCCTCTTGATTTTGTGTTTTAAGAACCATTGAATGGAATTTCTTTCTGACATAGTGCACCCAGAAACAGTTAAAAGGTATTTTCAGAGAACAGTATAAACAATTTGTAGCCCTAGTATGTTAAATGGTCATTTGTGAAAAGTTTCCTAAACATTCTATGTAAGTAATAAAGTATTTGGCACTAATGCTGTTGCCTGATTGGATTTTCCAGTAGACTATTCAAAGGGTTAAAAAAAGGAAAGCTCCAGCCTCCAATCCAGGTATATATAAAACAAATTTCTTTAATGCAAAAAGTTAAAAAATATTATTGCACACAAACAATCTAAGGTATCTCATCACCAAATGTGTTTCGAGGACTACCTGCGCTCAACCCTCCATACACACACACCTTAGATTGCTGTGGTTCAACTGTTCATCTTTTTGTTAAATGTTTTTGAACTTTTCGCAATAAAGGAATTTGTTTTATACATACCTGGATCAGAAGCTGTCTTTTTCCTTTTTCTCTGGTATATACTGGGCGCTGAGCAGTGATGTCGATGGTAGACTTCCGTGCCGAGTGTTCCCCGAAAAGAGTGAGCTCGTCTTTTTTCCTTCTACATGTTCAAAGAGCTGCATATCTTAAAGGGGTTGCCCACTACTTGGATAATCCTTTCTTAAATACTATATTGCTTTCTGTAAAATAAAAGTAACAGATACAGAACTTGTGTGGAAGGTGAGTTCGAGTAACATTGGCATCAGTTCTGCCAGTTGCTTGCGTGATACTAGAGTACTCACACTTTTCTCAAATGTGTATTAAAAAAGTTTAAGAACTGCAGTCCATTAGTGGCCCCTCACTGGCTGCAGCGCTTACAAAGCATAACAACAATGTCATGTGAGCCCTAGAAGACTCAGAGCTTGCATTGCTGGAACAGCACCAATGCAGGTGGTGAGTAATTGTTATATTTATTTTCCACTGGGGTATATAATATTTAAAGGGATTGTCTGGCATCAGGGTCCAAGTTTGCAGTTTCTTTATGGGACTACAGACTTGTGAATCCTCATAGCATGAACACTACGCGCTGTCAGGATTCTCCGGAGCCGGTGAGTGATGTGACCGCAAGTATGCCTAATGGACATGCTTGGCTTTGCCCAATATAAGTGAATTGCATGTCTAGTCAGAATGTGGCCAGAATTATGCAAATTACATAATTATGTCACATTACCGCCCTCTTTCGGGGCCAGCTCTGGAGAATCCTCTCAGCGCACAGTGCGTGCATTGTGAAGATTCACAAGTCTGCAATCAAAAAAAGTGGTGACTGCAAACTTGTACCTAAAGGCTGGACAACCCTTATAAGAAGGGGTTTTCCACATAGTGGACAAGTCCTTTAACCTTTTCCTTATTTAGTTAGCTGGTTATAGATGCGTGTACCCTTAATCTTGATAAGAAATGCAACCAGCGGACTTTAAAAATTTGATTATGCAAATATCAATGCCTATATTATGCAAATATCAATTCTGCAGCATCTCAGTCTGTGGCTAATGAATTAGGTGCATATTACAAGTGCTATGTGCCTCCAACAAAAATGTACTCCAGTCAGTGACTGGAGTACATTTCTAGTGTAAGTGCATTTCACTTAATTAGATGGGTGGGCCTAGCCATGCCTTGATTTGCCCATGCTCCACCCATTTCCAAGTGGCACAAAAAATTAGCAACATCAAAGGTAATTTTTCAAAACCCCTTTATGAAGTGGGGCTGGTATATTTTTTTTTACGTAATATCGTTTTTTTTAGTGCAAATTGATGACAATTCTTGATGGCTAATTAATATTGTTTCCTGCAGGCTCTGAGAAGCTTGTGATTTTGCAATAGTTATTTTAGTGAGAAAAAGCAATGATGATCACCCGGTCAGATGTTCTAGCCGACCACCTGTCCCATACTGGCTGTCAGCATCATTCATCCTATGTTATCTTGTACTGATTCACAAACTAATTTTATTTAACCTACATCTTGGTGTTATTAGCATGAATGGGTGATTGCCTGGTGATAAAATCTGCACACAGCAATTATGGTTCATACAAAACAAGTTAAATTGAATGTAACAATTCGTCTTCTGACTGCAGTTCAAGCATTTATTACAAAAATGTGCACCCATGTGCACCAATAAAAAGAGTGTTTCTTAAATGTCTTCTACATTTCCTCTGCCTTTTTGACCTTATATCTGAAATAATACAATATTATGTTATTTATCCCACATACTAAATACTGTTTAAAAGGGAAAAAAAGATGCAAAATTCCAGACAACAGTTCTCTCCTAATGCAAAAGAATAAAAAGCTATGAACATGGAATATGTACAATGAAATGATACCAAAAATAACAAGAGTGCAGGTCACAACAATAACACCAAACTCAAGCTCCGCTGACTGAAGTGAAAAACAAAAAAAGTTGTGGGTCTCAGAATATGGCGACAGTCGTGGCCAAAATTTAGAAATGTAACTTTTATGTTCTTTCATCTTGCATTCATTTAGCAATAAATAAATAATATATATAATATATGTTATATGTGTGTATAGGTATACTGTTTTCTCCACGTCTGAGAAAAATGGTCCAATTATTCAGATCAGACTTTGATCAGCTTGGAAAATTGAGCTGGAAAATCTCTCTCTCTTTCTCTCTCTCTCTCTCTTTCTCTCTCAAATTCAAATTCAAATGAGCTTTATTGGCAGGACTAAGTACATGTTAGCATTGCCAAAGCAAATGGTAATAATAGGAGGATGGAGGTAGGGAGGCATATAGAGGTCATGGATATATCAGGCCCCTTTTAGAGGATAGGGAACATCCAGGGTGGGGTATAGGAGTCCATGACATATCAGACTCCTCTTAGTCTGTGGCTGGCACTGACATATTCCACTGCTATGGCCACTGCACTTTCCTCTTCCTCTTCCTCCAGTATTATTGGCAGTTTCTCTTTCTCCTCCATGGAGGTGAAGTCTGGGAGGAGATCAGACAGTCTCTTGAAGTGAGTGTCCCTCACTGCAGAGTATTTGGGGCACCTTAGCAGGAAGTGGGACCATCCTCCACGGCCACCTGAGGCACTGCTGGCAGTGTCTGCTCTCTCGGGGCTTTTAGTTCTGTCGGTGCTGCCCGGATTCGATGAGTATGCTGTGGGCTCTCAGTCTGTACTGACTCAGGATCTGTCGCTCTTTGCGGTTTTCTAGTTTCTCTAGGAACTTTCTCCATTTCTTTCTCTCTTTCTCATTCTCTTTCTTTCTCGCTCTCTCTTTTTCTTTCTCTCTCTCTCTTTCTCTCTCCCTCTTTCTCTCTCAGTTCAATTCAATTGAATTCAAATGAGCTTTATCGGCAGGATTAAGTACATGTTAGCATTGCCAAAGCAAATGGTAAAAATAGGGGACAGAGGTAAAGGTACATATAGAGGTCCAGGATATATCAGGCTCCTTTTAGAGGATAGGGGCATTTCCAGGGTGGGGCATAGAAGTCCATGACATATCAGGTTCTTTAGTTGGGGGATAGGGACATGTCCAGGGTGGGGTATAGGAGTCCATGATATATCAGGCTCATAGTCGGGAGATAGGGACGTGTCCAGGGTGGAGTGTAGAGGTCTATGAGATATCAGTCTCCTCTTAATCTGTGGCAGGCACTGACATATTCCACTGCTATGACTGCTGCACTTTCTACTTCCCGCAGTATTATTGGCAATTTCTCTTCCTACTCCATGGAGGTGAAGTCTGAGAGGTGATCAGTCTCTTGAAGTGAGTGTCCCTGACTGCGGAGTATTTCAGGTACCTCAGCAGGTAGTGGGTCTCGTCCTCCACGGCCTCCTGGGGGCACTGCTGGCAGAGTCTGCTCTTTCAGGGCTTGTAGTTCTGTCGGTAGTTCTCTCTCTATTTCTCTCACTCTTTCTCTCACAGACTTCCCCAGAACTCCGAACATTGCAATGGACTTTCGGGGACATCAACATTTAGTACCAGAACCAGATACTAACTGTCCAATACAAACTGCCAAACTTTTAAGTTTAAGTTCTCTAATCTCTAGTCATGATTCTACTCCAGTCATCAACCGAAATTATACTATGTATGATGGTAAATTCGGCACATGATTTTGCAAGGTTTGCAATTTTTCCTGCTAAAAATTACCAGTTAAAGACGAAAAAAGACTGTGCAGAAAAATAATAAATCACGCGGAGCATTTTGATGAATTTGACGCCAAAAAATCAACGAAAACCAAAAATTTAAAAAGTGACTTATAAAAACACATCCTGAATCTGGCCAGTGTGTGTTTTTACAGAATAAAAGCACCTGCACAGCGGCTCAGCAGTACACTATCACCGAATAGCTAGACAATGCTAAGTAGGGATTGTTTTCTCACTGTAGCAGAATCACTATGTATTTATTCTCATCCTGATTTCATTCATGTATAGTGTTAATGATGACTTGCCTACAAGACAGGACCGTGGAGTAATATTCTCAATAAAAGGCTTCCAGAATGAGTAATATACACTTGTTAGCATATCCATCTTTACGTCTATTCCAAATGACATTCCTGGGACCATTTCAATCATTAGCTCTGTTCCTTTCATGAATAAAATATCGGAATGACTGAAGGTTATAAATACATGTTCTGTCTGATTACATACTTCTTTCTCATCGCATTGTTTTATCTCAATAGAATTATATCCAGTAATTATAGTCTCATTATTATTCACATTTGAAAAGCAACTTCACAGTTTGCAAAAATCCCCTGTGCCATGTCTTTCACAGTGAGATGGCAAACATAAGGCTGTCTTCACCAGAAGGTTTTATAAATAGAAAAGAAATCCGGATTATACATATATATTCTCATTATGTAAACAATGATTTATGCTAAAATCTCGTTAGCGTGACTAGCGGGTAACTTCATTGTTGTACCATTACTGTAGAGAAAAAATTGCAATTGGTCTTGTAAAATCACAAAATATTAATTCTGCGCGAATCTCAAATGCAATATTTTTTCTCTTCTATAAACCATGGAATTCACTCACGTCTTCTCTTACTGCAGTCTCCAAAAGTGTCTGTAGTCGCCCCAATGTGTCAATTAAGAAAAAAGATTAACGTCTGCTTGTACTGTATGCTAATATCCAGTCAAGGGGATGAAGAATCTGCAGTTAAAGTTGCACTATTGTTAACTATTTTGTCTCTCTACAGTTATGTTCACATTATGCGTTTTTCAGCATTTTTTTTCTGCAGCCAAACCTGCACTCTTGGCAGAAAATAAGCAGAATAAATAATGCAGGTTTTTGGTGCGTTTTTTTTCTGCGTTTTTTTCATCACCCATTATTTTTTAATGGGTGAAAAACTGTAAAAAAAAGCTGAAAGAAGTGAAAGTGCATGAGATTTCTGAAATCTCATAGACCATTGCTGGTACTGTAAAACGCAGCTGAAAATTCTCATTAAAAAAATGCCTGGTGTAAACATAGCAGACTACAGACACAACTTTTTTGTCCCTCCAAAAAAGCTGATTTCAGCTTGACCTGATTTTTTTCAAAATGAAGTGTATGGAAAACGGATCTGTTAAATAGCCATATGTGTTATGATATGGTAACCGAGGAGAACAACAAAGAAATGGCTAGGCAGCACAACACCAGAGAGGTCAGTAACTTAGCGGATTGCAGACCCATAAACTGACAACACAACTAGAATTAGCCGTGGGACGTACCTACGATGACCTAGACGCCTCGACACAGCCAAAGAGTTAACTAAGCCTAAAGAGAGAAAGGGGAAAGCTAACTGCCCCGGAGTAGAGCCCCAAAGGAATAGATAGCCCCCAAACATATAATGTCGGTGAATCAGATGAAGCACAAACACAGAAAATAGTGTAAGAAAATGCTGGGGCCCAATCTGTCTAGATAGAACAGGACAGAAAAGATACTGTCTGCAATCCTGCAAAAAACCTAAGAAAAATTCCAACACATCTGATATGCCAAAATACTGAGGCCACACGACCTCTCTCCCGCTAAATCAGAACTCTGGTGAACTGGACGAAAACAACAGATACTGAAATAACAGGGGACTAGAAAAGCATAAGCTGTGGCAAATGAGACAGAGTCCTGCACAGTCCCCCGCAGGGACCTGGCAAACTAACTCCAGCAAGGCAAAAAACTGAGGAAAGCAAAAGGTGAACAAAAGCCACAGGAATAAACAGCAAAATAACTTATCTGAAAGATGCAGGACACAGCAGGGAGCAAGTAGACTTCCAAATGGCTCAGGAAGAAAACTAATCACCGGCAAGAATTATGGGAAGGCTGCTCACTCAAATCTCCCCAGTCAGTAACAACTGATTTCCAATCATCCCCGTCAGGTGGGAGACTTCTGTTAGCCAGTGCCGCTTCATTACCAGCAACAACCTCCAGAGGGAGCCCAAACTCAGAAGTCAGATTAAAACTGTTCACAACACATATGTTTTCTTCAATTTGAAACTGACTCAGTTAGAAAAAAACAGATCTTTTACAAATTAAAGAATTACAAATGGCTATTTAAAGGATCCGATTTCAATAGACTTCAATGTTAAAGAAAGAGATTCAGCTGAAATCAGCTTTTTAACCAAAGTTTAACCAAACTTTATTGTCAACAGATTGCTTCTGAACCCATTCTAAGGCTACATTCACGTATCCTGTAATCATCAGTTAGTCTGGCATCACACTAGAGAGGAATACGGACGAGTGCTATGCGGGAAAAAATCGCATAGCTCTTGGACCAATGTTAATCTATTGGGCAGCTCCCATCAGCTGATTTTTTTTCTCGCCAGTATTATATCGGGCCAAGAAAATCACAGCATGCCACGATTGTCAGCGTATTATGGGCATAATACGCCAATGAAAGTCTATGGGGCAAAAAACTATGATTACACACGGACCAGAGGTTTGACTTGCGAGAAATACGCATCGGTGTCCTTTAGAAAATCCGGCAATTCAGTGTGCCATACTGTAAAATCACACTGACAGGTTTTAAAACACAAACGAAACAATAGATATACAACAGGGCCTAATGCTATCGGCCCGGCTGTAAACACTGCAGAATGAATGAATTCATGTCTGCGCAGGCACCCCGGCTGACCGGAGATGAACTGATTAATTTTTTCTCCCGCTATCGAGTTCACTTCAGGCCAGCCGGGACTCTGCACAGCCTCACTGACGTCTCAAGGCTGTTTATATCTGTCCTCAGTCACTGGCTTTCCCTGTCTGGTGAAAAAAATACCGCGGGAGCCCACGCATTTTTTTCCAACGAATTTACACTTTAAGTTAACACCTACATGTCCCAAATTTTACACACATACACTCATCTAATTATTAATCAAAACCATACATAAAACTAAATGAAATAAAATGGTTTACTGTATGCAAACCATGTGTCATTTCATGTAGGGTTCTGTAATAATTTTACAGAAGCCGGCAATTGATTTAGCGGCTATTATGCTATGTAGAACTGTATGAACTATATGTGGACCTGGAGGAAGTCATATGTAGCGTCGACACATGTCATCCAAAAGGGATTGACTATATGCAAAATTGTTATTGAAGAAACATGGAACTTTTTTAATGGATAAATAAAAGCTATATTTTACCCTACCATTGGACTGATTGCTGGAGAAACAATACTATTTCCTATATATATATGTATATATATATATATATATATACTGTATGTATTCTATGTGTATATATCTATTCTTTCGTTTGTGTTTTAAAACCTGTCATTGGAATCCTTTATATGTCGGTTTTTCAATCTTGCCATACGGATGCAAAATGGATGACATACGGATGCTTACATGCGCAAATTATGCAGCCACACCTTGACAAAAGATGACATACGGATCACTGTTCAGGGAACATTTCAGCGTATTACGACTGTAAATACGGTCCGTATTTTTATACATTGTGTCTGACTCCGGCCTAAGAACAAATCCAGCAGCAATCAGCAAAAATGTTGTACAGGCACAATGTTTTTGTCAGTTTTTTAAAAAACTGATCTCTGCTGGATCTGCTTTTTTAACAATGAAGTTTATGGAAAACTGATCCTTAAAGAGCCATCAGTTTTTCTTCCAGTTGAATTAGGTTTTTTTTTAGCTTTCAAAAAAGTTGTCTGCACAACTTTTTTGTTCACTGATTGCTGGTGGTCCGTTCTAACTGTTGATTACTGAACATAGCCTAAACCTGTAAATGGTATTGTAATGTAGTATAAGAATGCTAATGTACTCATCTATCACCATCTTCTCTGCTAGCCATCACTGTTCGGCTCCTCTTCTGAGTCTTGTGACGGTGATGTATGCTTTCTGGATCACATTGCGCTTCATGTGACCCGGAATTGACTTTTATAATTGACAACTACAGAGCTCCAGAACAAGTCCAATTTGCCTTTGCGTGACTCAGAAGAGGACCAAAGTGGTGCTGGATACCAGAGAAGACAGTGTTCAGTCAACAATCAGTGGATATATTAACACACTGATATTACACTGCAGTATCAATTACACAGATTTAGGGGAAAAAAAAATCGGAGGCTTTTTTAAGCTGTCCACACTCTAAATGGCTTGATCAAAGTCCCTGAGGACAGAGTTTGTCATGAGATTTCTTGTCCTTAGGAATGTCTATCAAGCTGTGTGGTTTAGGGTGTGGACAGCATCTGGGTCTACTAAGAAAACCTTTACACTGCAGAAAACTGGGATATTGATGGAAATTGTTTTGTAAAAACCCTTTTAGAGGTTCCCTTTGAAGTGTTACTGTTGTTTCAAGTGAATTTGGAATAGCATGTCTGTTGGTCTTTTTCCCCCCCAACCCGCTCCACCTTTCCATACACATTCATGACCAGCAAGTGTTATCTCTTGCTCATTGAGCTGAAGTTCGGTCTGCAATGAAGAAAGATTTACCAATTTATTGGGAATATTACTCAATTAAGGGTAATAATTAATGTCTCTACTGGGACAATACCTTTTTTTAAAGGAACATTACACACGTAACTTGCACGAAAAATAGATTCTCAGCAATTCCTTTTTAATCTCCTCTTGTTATTTCATCCATTCTTATTTCATATTACTACACAATTAAAACAGAAAAATATAAAGAAATTGTCTCTAGGTATCTCAGGAGCTCAGCTATGTCTCCCTTTATCCTTTTATCTTCCTCCTTACTGTCCTGTGTGTGGCCTATGACAACCAGCTGCAGCCGGAATCTGACCCCCCTGACCTGTCTGCATTATTAGAAAATACTGGTAAATC
Source organism: Oophaga sylvatica (assembly GCA_033576555.1). NCBI lineage: Eukaryota > Metazoa > Chordata > Amphibia > Anura > Dendrobatidae > Oophaga > Oophaga sylvatica. Next base: position 538,142,101 of record JARQOD010000003.1, on the reverse strand, counting down.
CTCATCACTAGCTAAATGGGTAGTGCTTCATTCAATCCTCAGCCAAAGATGTAACCGATAAGCAGATTAACCTGGAATCTTTACAAGGTTGACTATTCCAGGGTTATGTAGAAAACAATGCAGACTAAGAAATAGCGAGGAATGGACCACTACATTCCTTGTTTCAGTGAAACATTCACTTATAAATCTAGTGCTCCTTGAAAATGTACATTCTCAATAAGAATGGACATGCAAAATGTGGATATTTTCTATTGTTCGTGTGGGCGGTGAGAGTCTTGAATGTGCGAAACTCAACAAGTTTATATTTTTGGTGTTTAAACAATTAAATTTCTGTATCAATATCTATTGTCTTGTTTTTCTATAAACTGTTCTTCAGACTAATAACCTTGATTAATTGTTCCATCAAAGAATGATTTCACTGAAGATTTTTTTCACGACTATGCTAATTATCATCTTATTTTCTATACTGCCATTACTTTCTATTCACATTTATATAAAAGCACAAGAAGAACAAGAACAACTTATACAAAGAGCTCATCCTACCTAACCTTTGGAAACAAACCAAAAAAAATGTGTCTGATTCTCTTGTTTTGTGGTCTAAATAACCCAATTTGTTTCTAATCCAACACATAATTACTGTAGATTTCATGTGCTACAGTATATGTTGTTGTTCTTTTTACAGTTTTGTTAGATCGTTATTATTTTCTGTTCCGCTTTTCGTGTGCTGTGGAGGCCACAATCAGAGCATCATCCATCAAAGATCTCAAGATGTAAGCAAAAGGAAGGAGTAATTCAGTTGCACTCAGTACATATGTGTAACATTAAGGGCTTGTAAAAGCCGCAAACCTTTACCTTTTAGTTTAGCCTCCTTGTACTAAGAATTGCTCAATTAATTTGATTTAACAAGCCTACATGGGCCTTTTAGTAGCACTTAGAATATTACTCATTCTGTCAAGTCTCAAAACAGCCAGATACAAACCATTATAGATATCGGCACGAGGATGGCACTTAATTCCTATTAAGGCTCAACAGCTGAGGCATCCTGTAAATTTTGTACAAAATTATAAAAATGTGTCCAAATAATATTTTTTTAGCATATTATATTTTTCCCCATAGTGTCATTCTTCTCACTAAATCCTTTTTTTTTACTTGTCAGAAGGATTAATGATATTTATTTAGTGGAATTTCTGGTTGCTATAGATAACAATCCGTATCTTATACATTTTAATACTTGGAGCAGATGGCTTGACGGTAGGATTGTATGAAATTACAATTTTTCGAGAGACATTACTAAACCATATTTGAATTACAGTTCATCTTGTGTAAACTTCTCCAAACTCCAATTTGTTTCACAGTGTTATTTTTTTTTTTAGAAATGTTCAACTTCAACAATAAAGCCATATTTTATTTTTAAAACTTTCAAATGATACAGCACAGGTTAAAAGCAATTGATCTTACTATACATAACTCTTCAATCTAGCAGTCAATGGTCCAGACCCTTTGATTTAATCTGAAGCTTCTAGGCCTTCATTCAATTTATTATATTGGGCCTTACACCCATCACGTGCAATCTATAATGCTGGTTTCTTCTGATGTGGAAGAATGTACTTTTGGCCCGTTCAGGTATCCTGGCTAAAGGACAACTGCTATTTGTATACAGTTTGTTTGTATGACTGTTCATGCATTATGAACTATTCTTCTGTCTCTAAACTGTGACTCCAACTATGACCAGTCTCTTGGGAGATCTTAAAAGGACTGGCCCATCGTAAAATCATATCACCTATCCACAGGATAAGTCATAATTTGCTGTTCGCTGGAGTTCTCACCAGTCAGGCTGCTTTCAACTTCCATTACTCTTCATTTTTAGTGGTCCAGTCGGGGCTTATGTCTAAACCTCCGCCAAAACTGATTTGAGCGTATGGACTATTAGGATGGTGGTTGCTGAGAAATGGTAAACTTTGGAAATTAGGTGTATTCGTAAAGATAGATTACTCTAAATTTGCAACACAGAGAACAACCTCCATTCTAATTCATGGAATACCCATATAAAAAAATACGTAACCTAAAAACATGTGACGGTGCTAAGTACTCTTTGTGCACAAGAAATTAGCTAGTACTTGTTAGGGTTCGATTTCCCGCTGCTGCACAAGGGGAGTCTCGAACCCGTCCCGCTGCGGTCTCCCATTCATCTCCGGCCGCAGTGGAGCCTGCTCAGCAGAGGCGTCGGTCCAGGCGTCTTGCCCACTCCACTACTGGGCAGTGACTTGTTGCTGCCTTTCCTGGATCTGCTATTATAGCCAATGCTGGAGCAGACGTCTTTGGGACAAAGTACTGCATTTTCCCTTCTGAGCATGCCCAGAGTGAGATCTCTCATTGAAGATCAGGGGTCACATGCTCAGGTACTGCAGCGGCTCCTATTGGTCCGCCAGGAAGGCCCTGTTGCTACGAGTCTTCTGGAACAGGTTTCTCATTGGTCCTTGTTCCTGGAAGGTCCTGTAGCTGTTGCTATAAAAGGGTAGCATGGCTGGGCCGCCATGCGCTAATATCAACCATTGTATGCTATGCGCCAGTGTGATCATGCGTGTGTGTGGTTAGGGACCCAGCTGAAATAAGCCACTAGAATACCGACTTAATCGGTGAGGAGTTTGGTGTGCTAGCTGGTCAGGGTCGGTGTCCTAGATGCCCTAGATTACCGGCATAACCGGTGAGGAGTTTGATTGCCGTATTCAGAGTCTGGCATTCAGACGCCATAGATTGCGGGTGACTCCCGCGAGGACATTAGCGCATGACCACGTATTATGCTCGCTTAGCAATTATCCGTGTACCTGAGAGCCTGACAGGACACGGTACTTTTTCTCAGCGGCTCTGTGACGTAACAGGGTTCGCTTTTGACGCTAGACAGCACCCTAGCGTTTTACTTTGCGGCTCACTGAAGTTAAGTGAGTTCGCACCTATCGCCATATAGCGCTGTGGCATCCCGTTAGCGGCTCTGGGGATTAACAGAGTTCGCACTTACTGCCACAACGCGCTACGGCGTTTATTTTTGCGACTCTGCAGGATAACAGAGTTCGCTACTTTCGCCATCTTATTAGCAGCGGGCTTCGCCTGCACGGTGGACCCCGGGCTGCGAACGCACCTCTCTATTATATCTATTAGGTGCGTTCCGCAGACCCTAACATAATATTAGCGCCAGGGTCTGGCTAGTAAAATGGCGGATGACCAGCGTCTAAGGCAGTATATCCAGCAGCTGGAGGGAAGGTTGGCTGTTGTGAATGGGTTTGAGATGAGTTCTGAGCGGAGACTCCCTCTGGTGGTTGCAGGCGGTGCTGGTCTGTTCAGTGAAGATTGTGAGGACTGGGAATCAGGTGTTACTGACTGGTCTTATATAAGGGAGTCACCTTCCCATCAGGTTGCCGGTGATCAATTGTTCTGGTCTGAATCCTTCATTCCTGTTTCCCTTGTAGCCTGCTGTGTCGTGTCTGCATCTCCTGCTAACAGATAAGACATTTTCTTCTTTTTGTTTTTGTACTATATTTTTGCATTTTGTCCTGCACTTCTGTGGGGGCCTTCAGGTTCCCCTCCGGGGGCTTTTGCCCTCTCAGTTTAGTTCAGCCACTGATGTTTGTACTTTTGCTTTTTCCAGTTTTTTTAGTGGCTGCTGTTTTGATTTTGTTACACCAGAGAACTAGTTTAGGTGGTAGAGGTCGTGTGATCTCAGGTGATTATGAAATTAGTAGAGTTGGTGCTTTTCAGGGTTTTCTGGGATTGCAGTAAGTACCCTTCCTATCCTTTTCTATTTAGTTAGTTTGGGCCCCAGCGTTTGCTCATACTATTTTCTTTCTGTGTCAGTATTTCTTCTTGTCTAACCGCCATTACTTGTTTGGGGGCTTTCTATTATCTTTGGGGTTCTGCTCCGGGGCAGATAGCTTTCCTATTTCTATCTTTAGGTGTAGTTAGTTTCTCAGGCTGTGACGAGGCGTCTAGGACCAACGTAGGAACGCTCCACGGCTGCCTCTAGTTGTGGTGGTTAGTCAGGGTACTGCAATCTCATAGATTCCAACTGCTCTGGTGTATTGCCTTTTTTTTTTACCTGCACTCCTCAGCTACCGAAACATAACAGTATCACCGGCCTAAAAATTGAAAATTGTATGGTACTCACAGAAGGGAAAAAATATAGTGAAAGAAAAAAGGTTGTCAGAGTTGTCAGAGATATTTTTCTGTTTGTTGCATTTTTTTTTTTTTCCCTCTGTATCTCTGGGTGCTGGGGAGGATCTTTTCTCTCAATGGAGTTTGCACGGTTGTCTGGCCGTGTGGATCAGCTTGCCACTGAGGTTCAGAGTATTGCTGCATATCTTGCTAGGTTGCCTGTTGTGGAACCTAGGATCCCCATGCCAGATTTGTTTTTGGGGGATCGAGCTAAGTTTCAGAATTTCAAAATAATTGTAAATTGTTTTTTGCCTTAAAATCTAATTCCTCAGGGAACGCAGCGCAGCAGGTTAAAATTATCATCTTTCTCCTGCGCGGCGATCCTCAGGATTGGGCTTTTTCCCTGACACCTGGGGATCCTGTTTTGAGTGATGTTGATGCATTTTTTCAGGCTTTGGGGTTATTGTACGATGAGCCTAATGTCACTGATCAAGCTGAAAAAGCCTTGTTGGCATTAAATCAGGGGCTTGATGACGCTGAGTTATACTGTCAGAGATTCCGTAGGTGGGCAGTCCTGACCAAATGGAATGACGACGCTTTGGCAGCCCTTTTCCGGAAGGGTCTGTCAGATAATGTAAAGGATGTTATGGTGGGATTCCCTGTCCCCTCTGGTCTCAATGATTCTATGTCATTGGCGATTCAAATTGACAGACGTTTGCGTGAGCGGAGAAGTATGCGTGGAATGGTGTTGCCTTGTGAACCAGCTTCTGAACCCATGCAGTGTGATAGAGTGGTGTCTGGGGCACAGCGTCATGAGTTTCGAAAGCGCAATGGGTTATGTTTCTACTGTGGTGATGCCTCTCATGCTATTTCAGTCTGCCCTAAGCGGGGAAGACGTTTTGCACGCTCAGTTGTCTTGGGTAGTGTTCAGACTAAGTTTTTATTAACTGTCACTCTGATATGCTCTCTGTCCTCATTTTCTGCTCAGGCTTTCGTTGATTCTGGAGCAGCTATTAACCTGATGGATTATGATTTTGCTAAACGTTGTGGGTTTCCCTTGATACCCCTACAGAAGTCTATTCCCCTACTGGGGATCGATTCTACCCCTTTGGCTGAGAATAAACCTCAGTTTTCTACTCAGGTGATAATGAGGGTTGAACCTGATCACCAGGAGTGCTGCAAATATTTGGTTCTGTATAATCTGCATGACATTATCGTGCTGGGTTTCCCTTGGTTACAGTCTCATAATCCTGTTTTGGATTGGAAATCTGTGTCTGTAACCAGTTGGGGCTGCCAATGTGTTAATACCAACACTCCTGTTTTTTCTGCCTCCCCCCAAGGCTCAGGATGTTCTTGACTTTTTGATTGATTTTTCTGATGTGTTTAGCGAAAGTAAATCTGCATCCTTGCCTCCCCATAGGAGCTATGACTGCGCTATTGAATTAGTGCCGGGTAGAAAATTCCCTAAAGGTCGCCTTTTTAACTTGTCTGTACCTGAACATGACGCTATGCGGTCTTATATCAAGGAATCATTGGAGAAGGGTCGTATCAGACCATCCTCTTCACCCTTAGGTGCCAGTTTTTTCTTTGTGGCCAAAAAAGATGGTTCATTAAGGCCGTGTATTGATTATCGTCTCTTGAACAATATTACTGTGAAATATCAATACCCGTTACCCTTGATTTCTGACCTGTTTTCCAGGGTTAAAAACGCTACTTGGTTTACCAAGCTTGACCTCAGGGGGGCGTATAACCTTATTCGCATTAAGCACGGGGATGAATGGAAGACGGCATTCAATACCCCTGAAGGGCATTTTGAGTACCTAGTGATGCCCTTTGGGCTCACTAATGCTCCTTCCGTCTTCCAATCCTTCATGAATGACATTTTTAGGGATTTTGTGGACAAATTTCTGATTGTTTATTTGGATGATATCTTGATTTTTTCTAATGACTGGGACTCTCATGTGAAACATGTTCGAACTGTGTTCCAGATTTTGAGAGAGAATGCTCTGTATGTGAAGGGGTCAAAGTGTCTTTTTGGTGTACAGAGGATCTCATTTCTGGGATTCATTTTGTCCCCATCTGTTATTGAAATGGACCCGGTCAAGGTTCAGGCCATCTGTGATTGGGTCCAACCTACTTCATTAAAGGCTCTTCAGAGATTTTTGGGTTTTGCCAATTTTTATCGTAAATTTATTGGTAATTTCTCGGTTATTGTTAAACCATTAACTGATTTGACCAGAAAGGGTTCTGATGTGGTGAATTGGCCTCCTGAGGCAGTCTCTGCGTTTCAGGAACTTAAGCAGAGATTCACTTCTGCTCCTGTTCTACGGCAGCCTGATGTTTCTCTGCCATTTCAGGTGGAGGTTGATGCCTCTGAAATTGGGGCAGGTGCCGTTTTGTCCCAAAAAGATCCAGAGACCTCTAAAAGTAACCCTTGTGCCTTTTTCTCTCGAAAATTTTCTCCTACTGAACGTAATTATGACGTGGGTAATCGGGAGTTATTGGCCATGAAGTGGGCTTTTAAAGAGTGGAGACATTGGCTGGAGGGAGCCAAACATCAGGTGGTGGTCCTTACGGACCATAAGAATCTGGTCTATCTGGAATCTGCCAAGCGACTCAATCCTAGACAGGCCAGGTGGGCCTTGTTTTTCACACGTTTTAATTTTGTGGTTTCCTTTCTTCCTGGCACTAAGAATGTTAAGGCGGATGCCCTCTCGAGGAGTTTCCTTGCGGACTCTCCTGAGTTATCTGATCCTTCTGTTATTTTGAAAGAGGGTGTAGTTCTTTCCGCCATCTCGCCCAATTTGAGACTTGCTCTGGAGGGGTGTCAGGAGGATAGGCCCTAGTGCTGCCCTGTTTAAAAATTGTTTGTCTCGGACCAGTGGAAAAAGAGTGTGATGTCTGAGATTCATTGTTCCGCATTGGCTGGGCATCCCGGAATTTTTGGTACCAGAGACTTGGTTAGTCGGTCCTTTTGGTGGCCTACCTTGTCTCGTGATGTCAGGGAATTTGTGCAGTCCTGCGGGACTTGCTCTCGCTCCAAGCCTTGCTCTCGCTCTAGTGGTTTGTTGATGCCATTGCCTGTGCCCAAGAGACCATGGACCCATATCTCTATGGATTTCATTTCCGACCTTCCTGTTTCTCAGAGAATGACCACCATCTGGGTAATTTGTGATAGGTTTTCCAAAATGATACATCTTGTGCCATTACCTAAGTTGCCTTCCTCCTCTGAATTGGTGCCGTTGTTCCTTCAGCACGTGGTTCGTTTACACGGCATTCCTGAGAACATTGTGTCTGACAGAGGAGTCCAGTTTGTTTCCAGATTTTGGAGGACTTTTTGTTCTAAACTGGGTGTTCAATTGTCTTTCTCCTCGGCATTTCATCCTCAGACCAATGGTCAAACTGAGAGAACAAACCAGACATTGGAGACTTATCTTAGATGCTTTGTGTCTGCTGATCAGGATGACTGGGTCTCTTTTTTACCTTTGGCTGAGTTTGCTCTTAATAATAGGGCTAGCTCTGCCACTTTGATGTCTCCGTTTTTCTGTAATTCTGGGTTTCACCCTCGATTTTCTTCAGGACAGACGGAGGCTTCTGTCTGTCCAGGTGTTGACTCTGTTGTGGAGCGTATGCAACAGATTTGGGACCAGGTAGTGGAGAGGTTGTCCCTCTCTCAGGAGAAGGCCCAGCGGTTTGCTAACCGGCATAGGACTGATGGTCCTCGGTTTAAAGTGGGGGACTTGGTCTGGATGTCCTCAAAGAATATTCCTATGAGAGTAGCATCTCCTAAATTTAAGCCTAGGTTCATTGGACCTTATAAGATCATTGAGATTCTTAATCCTGTTTCTTTTCGTTTGCTTCTTCCAGGGACATTTAAGATCCATAACGTGTTCCACAAGTCCTTGTTGAAGAGGTTTGTTGAGCCAGTGGTTCCTGCTGCTGTGCCTCCTGACCCTGTTTTGGTTGAGGGCAATCTGGAGTATGTGGTTGAGAAAATATTAGATTCTCGTTTTTGTAGACGGAAACTCCAGTATTTGGTTAAGTGGAGAGGTTATGGTCAGGAAGACAATTCTTGGGTGTTTGCTTCGGACATCCATGCTAGGAGACTCATCCGTGCGTATCATAGAACTCATCCTGACCGACCTGGTTGCTCAAATGAGGGTTCGGTGACCCCTCCTCAAGGGTGGGGTACTGTTGTGAATGGGTTTGAGATGAGTTCTGAGCGGAGACTCCCTCTGGTGGTTGCAGGCGGTGCTGGTCTGTTCAGTGAAGATTGTGAGGACTGGGAATCAGGTGTTACTGACTGGTCTTATATAAGGGAGTCACCTTCCCATCAGGGTTGCCGGTGATCAATTGTTCTGGTCTGAATCCTTCATTCCTGTTTCCCTTGTAGCCTGCTGTGTCGTGTCTGCATCTCCTGCTAACAGATGAGACATTTTCTTCTTTTGTTTTTGTACTATATTTTTGCATTTTGTCCTGCACTTCTGTGGGGCCTTCAGGGTCCCCTCCGGGGCTTTTGCCCTCTCAGTTTAGTTCAGCCACTGATGTTTGTACTTTTGCTTTTTCCAGTTTTTTCAGTGTCTGCTCTTTTGATTTTGTTACACCAGAGAACTAGTTTAGGTGGTAGAGGTCGTGTGATCTCAGGTGATTTTGAAATTAGTAGAGTTGGTGCTTTTCAGGGTTTTCTGGAATTGCAGTAAGTACCCTTCCTATCCTTTTCTATTTAGTTAGTTTGGGCCCCAGCGTTTGCTCATACTATTTTCTTTCTGTGTCAGTATTTCTTCTTGTCTAACCGCCATTACTTGTTTGGGGGCTTTCTATTATCTTTGGGGTTCTGCTCCGGGGCAGATAGCTTTCCTATTTCTATCTTTAGGTGTAGTTAGTTTCTCAGGCTGTGACGAGGCGTCTAGGACCAACGTAGGAACGCTCCACGGCTGCCTCTAGTTGTGGTGGTTAGTCAGGGTACTGCAATCTCATAGATTCCAACTGCTCTGGTGTATTGCCTTTTTTTTTACCTGCACTCCTCAGCTACCGAAACATAACAGTTGGCGGCTCTTGAGCGCACAACCTCAGCTGTGGATATTACCGCAGTCGCTGTTCAGGCTGCTAGCGTGGCTGCAGCCAGTTTGTCCTCTGCTACCTCTGTCCCTACATTATCCCACCTCCCGCTTCCTGACAAGTTTGCCGGTGACAGCAAGCAATGTCGGGGATTCGTGAGTTAGTGCTCTATACAGCTCGAGCTTCTGGCTGCACGTTTCCCCACGGATCGGGCACAAGTGGGTTTTGTACTGTCTCTACTCTCGGGCAGAGCGTTGGAGTGGGCAACACCGCTGTGGGAGCGTGACGATCGTGTGGTGCGGAGTGCTCCTCGGTTTTTGGAGGCTCTGAAAAAGGTCTTTTTAGGACCTCAGGTCACGCACGATACGGCACTCCAACTGCTGACAATGTCACAGGGCTTGTCCATGGTCAGCCAGTTCTCAGTCCAATTTTGGACTTTGGCCTCTGAATTAGAGTGGCCAGATAAAGTTCTTATTCCAGTGTTCTGGAGAGGACTGGCAGACCATGTAAAGGACGCTTTGGCTACCAGGGAGATTCCTGCCACACTGGAGAAACTCATTTCTATATCTACCCGCATCGACCTCCGTTTTCACGAGCGGAGGTTAGAGCGGACCCAGTGTAGGCAGAGGTTTCGGCTGGCACCCACCTTTGCCAAACCTCTGGAATTTCCCGTTCGGGCGTCTGACTCCCCAGAGACCGTGGAGAATACTCGAGTGGGATCTAAGTCTCGGACCACTCGAGTATCCGTGGTCTGTAGAGTGTGTCAGCAGTCAGGACATTATGCCAACCGATGTCCCCAGCGAACAAGTAAACGGTCATGTTCCGTGACCATGGGTGCAGGGTCATTAGACGCGAGGGATTTTGCTCCGAAGATGATCCTTAATGGGTTAATCTCTCTAGTTCATCCACCCTTCCCGCCAAGCTTTGTGTGGACTCTGGGGCAGAGGGGAATTTTATGTCCTCCTCCTTTGCCTCTCGCCATTCCATACCGCTGGTGACGCTCGCCGAGCCAATATCGGTGAGAGTGTTGAATGGAGCAATCCTGCCCTCACAAATCACCCACCAGACTGTAACTCTACCTCTGTCTATGTCTCTTTCACATCAGGAGAATATATCCCTTTTTGTCCTTACTGAGGGAATAGATGAGGTTTTGTTGGGATTACCCTGGCTTCGCCACCACTCTCCCCATATTGAGGGGGTCCTCTGGGAGAATACTGGGTTGGGGTGATCATTGCAGAGACAAATGTCTCAGAGAGGACGTTCAGGTTTCCACAACGGAGATACCCATAGATCTTGATTCCCTTCCCAAGGTTTATCGGTCATACGCAGACGTATTCTCAAAAAGGCAGCGGAGACTCTGCCGCCTCATCGCCCTTATGACTGTCCTATAGACCTCTTGCCTGGAACGGAGCCCCCTCGGGAAGAGTGCATCCTCTCTCTCTTCCTGAGACGGAGGCCATGTCACAATACATCCAGGAAAATCTGGCCAGAGGGTTTATTAGGAAGTCAGTGTCACCAGCAGGGGCAGGTTTTTCTTTGTGCAGAAGAAGAAGGAGAATTACGACCGTGTATAGACTATAGGGGTCTTAACGCCATTACCGTTAAGAACAAATATCCTTTGCCCCTAATATCTGAGCTCTTTGATAGGCTCCGGGGAGCAAGGGTATTTACTAACTGGATCTTCGTGTGCCTATAACCTGATCCGCATCCGTGAGGGGGACGAATGGAAGACGCGTTCAATACCAGAGATGGACATTACGAATATCTTGTGATGCCCTTCGGGCTCTGTAATGCTCCAGCCGTCTTCCAAGATTTCGTAAATGACATCTTCCGGGACATGCTTGCCACCTCTGTGGTAGTCTATCTGGATGACATTCTCATCTTTTCTCCAGATATGGACACCCACCGGAGAGATGTTTGCAGGGTCTTCGACCTCTTGCGGGCAAATTCCTTTTATGCGAAGTTGGAGAAGTGTGTGTTTGAGCAGGAGTCTTTGCAATTCCTGGGCTATATCATCTCCACTCAGGGATTGGCTATGGATCCTGCCAAACTAACAGGCTGTAATGGATTGGCAAGAACCCCACTCTCTTAAAGCGGTGCAGCGCTTTATGGGGTTCATTAATTACTATCGCCAATTCATTCCCCACTTCTCTACTTTGGTTGCTCCCTTGGTAGCCCTCACCAAGAAAGGAGCCAATCCCAAATTGTGGTCAGAGGAGGTCTCCAAGGCCTTTACTTCAATCAAGTCCCATTTTGCTAGCGCTCCTATCCTACATCGTCCCCCAGGTTGATAAGCCTTTTATATTGGAGGTAGATGCCTCGTCAGTTGGTGCTGGAGCAGTCCTTTTTCAAAGGATGCTCAAGGTCGTAAACATCCTTGCTTCTTCTTCTCCAAGACCTTCACACCTGCGGAGAGGAATTATTCCATTGGGGATAGGGAGTTGCTAGCCATGAAGTTGGCCTTTTCTGAGTGGAGACATCTCCTGGAGGGGCTCGCTTTCCCTTCCAAGTGTTCGCTGACCACAAAAATTTGGTCTATTTACAGACCGCCCAGCGGCTAAATTCCCGTCAGGCCAGATGGTCCCTGTTCTTCTCCCGATTCCATTTCACCCTCCATTTTCTTTCAGGGGAGAAGAACATTCGTGCTGATGCTCTGTCTCGCTCCGTGGTGTCCTCTGAGGAGGTGGAGGAGGAGCCTCGGCTGATTGTCCCCACAGAGAGCCTAAGAACTGTGACCCCGGTTTCGCTTGAGTCTGTGCCTCCGGGCAAGACTTTTGTGCCCATCAATTTGTGACCGGAGGTTCTCTCTTGGGCACACTCGTCCAGGGTGGGTGGACATTTTGGGGCAAAGAGGACATCTGAGTTGCTGGCGAGGACATACTGGTGGCCACATATGGTCCGTGACGTCAGGAATACGTTCAGGCATGCGTCTTCTGCGCCAAGAATAAGTCCCCTCGACAACGGCCACTGGGTTACTCTTTCCTTTACCGGTGGCAGACAGGCCCTGGGAGATGGTCGGGATGGATTTTGTGGTTGGCTTACCCAAGTCTCGGGCTGCACCATCATCTGGGTGATAACCGACCACTTCTCCAAATGGTGCACTTGGTGCCGTTACCACGGTTACCGTCTGCACGGGCCTTGGCAGCATTATTCATTAGGCATATTTTCCGCCTACACGGTATGCCAGACAAAATTGTTAGTGATCGAGGTCCCCAGTTTGCGTCTCGGTTCTGGAGAGAGCTGTGTCGTTTACTCAGCATTGAGTTGAATCTCTCCTCTGCATACCATCCCGAGACGAATGGGTTGGTAGAGAGGGCCAACCAGACCTTGGTCACATACTTGCGACATTTTGTCTCTGCCAGGCAGGATGACTGGGCATCCTTGCTACCGTGGGCTGAGTTTGCTCTAAATAATGCTGTGGCTGACTCCACCGGACAGACCCCATTCCTCCTGAACTACGGTCAGCATCCGCGGGTACCAGTGCCTATGCCCGTGTCTTCCGCCGATTCCAGGGTGGCAGACTGGGCTGTGGAGGCACGGGACATTTGGGACCGCACTCAGGATGCCATTCAGGCCTCCAAAGAGAGGATGAGGTCTTCGGCCGATGCCCATCGGCGCCCCGCTCCTACGTTTGCTCCGGGTGACCTAGTGTGGCTTTCTGCCCGAAACATCAGGCTACGGTAGAGTCCACCAAGTTGGCACCTCGCTTTTT
>JARQOD010000003.1:537945991-538129085 GCA_033576555.1 Oophaga sylvatica | reverse complement strand
AAATGGGACAGTTTCCATCCAAAACCATAAAAAACTCTTTTTGTCACAGCCAACCATCAGGATACAACCGTAATGTTCCAACCCCATGGAAAAGAGATGAACACCTTGGTCGCCTTAGAAAGACCTTTTTAAATCAGGGCTACCACCAAGAACAATTGAAAACCAAATACAAGAGCCACCAAATATCAAGGAGTCACCTGCTACTTTTACAAAACTAAAGAAGAAAATAACCGGGTGCCTCTAGTGGTCACCTACAACCCAAATCGGGAGGTGCTAAGGGAGCTGCACGGAAACTACAACCTTACTAAAAAAAGATGCCCGTTTAAAATCCATATTTCCAATCCCCCCTCTACTGTGTTTTAGGCAGCCCCCAAATCAAGAAGCATCATTTCAAAGTTCCCTGCCCTCCCCAACAGCTGCAGGAACCTCCCCTTTGCAACCAGAAAAATGCAAAACTTGTCCATTATAATGCCCCACGGACAAGATAAAGATCCCCAACTCCCATCGGGACAACAAGATACCGGGACTTCAGCTGCATCACATCATAATGTGGTATACCAAATTTAAATATGTACTAATGTCCAACGGGGTCGTATGTGGGGAACCGGCAAAAACTGAGAACAAGGATGAATCTCATTGCAACACAATAAGAGAAAAAAGAATGGATCTACCTGTGGCAAAAAAATTTTGCCCCCTGATCAAAACATGTTAGAAAAGAAAATACTTACTGAGAGCCAATTTCACATCTCGAGACAAAAAGAATTTTCGAATAACAAATTGATGGTGACCTTTGACACCTTAATGCTGGAATGAACCTGTCAAAAACGGATTTATGACGCTCTATATCAATTAAGGAATTTACTCCAAATACCCTGTGAAAACATCACAAAACATTACCAGACCCCAATCAGAGGGTAATAAAACTTTCACACTCCTTATCTATGAACTGTTCCAATATTTATGCTCATCCCTCTGCCATAATGACTATTCTGCTTCACGTCACTTGTCATACCTTTTGCATTTTTTCTGTGCTGCTTTGTGTACAAATATGTGATTCTTCAGATTTTGTATTAGTCCTAGCCTGATGAAGAGACCTGAGTAGTCTCGAAAGCTTGCAATTTGTTACCATCTTTTCAGTTAGCCATTAAAAGGTATCAACCACTGAGGACTCTCAACTCTAAATATTTTTCTATCTACTGGCTAACACGGTACAAAGATATACATCTTTACTGTATCATAGATTTTTATTATTTATTTATGCAAAAAACAACTATTAAAAATCAATCAAATATAAATACATATTGAAGTATAAAAAACCAAGAGAGAAGGCAGCATCAAGATCTCCAATCAAGTAAGTCTCGTGTCGTAACAATTCAAATAGATTTCTGCATCAATATATACATGTGATCACAATAAATCCCACATTTTCATATATGCATGTACACAAATAGTGGTTTGTGAGATGATTAATTCATATATTAATATATTCCTCTAGGATTCATATATTTAAAGTGCATAGTGCATCAAATAAATCCTATATGTACAGCCGTATATCATTAAATAACAGTCACAGTATATAATTGAAAAACTAAACAATGCCTAGTATAGCTCTGTCAAATAAGAGACACATCTCACAAAAAACCACAATTATAGTAGCCACTGTGGTAAATAATCAGACTGAATATAATGTGCCACAGATTGCATGTATTGAACCACATATGATCAATTTATCCAAAGTTGGAGTACATAGCTATACAAAGCACAAGTGGGTAAACATAATATGCTATTAATAGAGACAGTCTGAGATAGATAGAGTTAATTCCAGCCACAGTGGTTGACAGTGCCATATCTAATAGAGTATCAAAGACAATCGCAGAGTGATAAACATACACACACCAAGACTTACTGATATAGAGCTGCAGGACCCCTATGTGCGTTTCGCTGTGTAGCTTCCTCAGGGGGCGTGATGTCAATGATCATCAGCCAGGTTTTTATACACTCGCAGGGCAGAGAGTCAGTGACAGTCAAATATGGCGCTTCCAGCCATGCAGCAAGAGCAGGAAGTCCTGGAATCAGCGTCCTGCGTCACAGACACGCCCACTTCCATGACGTCTATGGGGTGTTTTTTTTTTTTTTTTTTAGCATGTCTATTTATGTAGAGGAGAAACTCAGTATCCGCTGCGTAAATTATCCATACACCTTCATTAGATGCTGTAAAACCTCATTATCTTCCTATCACATGTGTATTAAGTGCCAGAATGCAGCATACTATGCATGTGTACTAATTTAAATAATGATAAATCTTGTGTCACAGCCTAAAGTACATAAAACAGAAAGTGTAGGAAAGCACAGAGAGAGGTCCCCTCCTTTTTTAATGAATAAATAAGAGAAAAATAGCGTGGGGTCCCCCTATATTTTTTAACCAGTCCCGAGTAAAGCAGACTACTGGGATAGGTATTTCAGGCTGGCAAAGATCCAATATCCATGACCCAGCCTGATAATACCAGGCCTCAGCAGTCTGCTTATCTTGGATGGTTAGCAAAAATAGTGGGATCCCTTCCAAAAAAAAAGTGTGCGGTCCCCCTATTTTTTTAATCAGCCAAGGAAAAAGCAGACAGCTGCGGCCTGGTATTCTCGGCTGACAAGGCCCATGGATTTTGGCCCTCACAAGTCTAAAAATAACAGCCCGCAGCTGCCCCACAATTGCACATCCAAAGATGCACCAATTGTGGCACTTTACCTGGCTCTTCCCACTTGCCTGTAGTGGTGGCAAGTGGGGTTCATATTTGTGGGGTTGATGTCACTTATTGTCAGGTGACATCAAGCCTATGGCTTAGTAATGGAGAAGCGTCTATAAGACACCTATCCATTACTATCCTATAGTTACTTGGTAAATAAAGACACAGCCAGAATAAAGTCTTTTAATTGAAATAATGACACAGATTCCTTTAATAGCTCTTAATTAAACCATACTGACTGCATCACCTATTCCACCGAAGCCAACTCTCCTGAAAGAGAATAAAAAAAAAAAGCAACAAATATCCCTACTTGTCCGCCAAGAAGATATACATACTGTCCCACAACAAGTCCAGCTCTGCGATATTGGATGCCTTTGGCTGAACGGTGGCATTATGCCACCATTCAGCCTGACATAAAGAACAGAGCTGAGCTTAAAGATTATCACCGGAGATAGCTCGGTCCCTGGCGGTAACGTGCACTGCAGTTCTCGTGATAAGCTGATCGTGAGAACTTGGCTAGTGATTGGAGATAACCCCGTCCCCGGCGGTCACGTGCATTGCAGTTTCTGCTGATCAACCGCGAGAACTGCAGTGCAGGTGAACTTCTGGCTGAAACAAGGTAAGCCATTCTTTAAATTATTACACATGCATAGTAAGCTGCATTCCCGCACTTAATACTCAAGTGACTAAGACGATAATGCGATTTTACCACATCTAATGAAAGTGTATGGGTAATGTGGGAACCACAGCTCTCTAACCGGTGGTAATAATCTTACCTCTGATCAGAGCCGCCAGTGTTTTCACACTGTCATGCAGATGACAGCATGAGAAGCACCCAATGTTATGGGTGACGACCCCAAACTGTAACATGGACTTTACTGTTCGGGTTCGCTCATCTCTTGTCTTATTTAATAAACATAGTTCCAACATTTACCAATATGATACCATAAAATCTTATAAGTAATATCCAAGACTATTTTAGAATCTCTGCACATCTATTCTCCTAATTTTGTACTGCAAATGATAAATAAATGACCACTATGCTATGTGAAAAAAATGCATTTGGACAAAACATTTTTAGTAAAACCTGTTAATCTTTTGATTCCAATATTTATGAGCATAGTGTTTTCAGCTTTCCCACCTCTTCTCCCCTGACTGCCTCTGGATAATCATGCAGTGAGAGGCTTGTATCAAACAGTCATAGGAAGAGTGACAGCATAGCAATGTTGTGCCCATAAATACAGAAAACTATTCAGATTGCTTAATAATCCCCCATTGCACTCTTGGCCATTGAGACCAAGTATACCACATTTATTTAATAAAGCTTTTTCAAAGTACAATATGTGACGGACTTTTTGCAGACATGTTACAAATACAATATAACATCACATATAAAATATGCAAGTACTAATAAAACATACTAACTTTACATTTACATATTGTACAACATAAAGAGCAAATATATGCATAAATACAGAATAAACACCTACTCAATTATACTAGGGTGAGTCAAATATTTTCCAGTATATTAAAACTTCTGTTGGCTGCAATGTCTTAACAGTACGTTATGTATGAGGTCACTGGCACCCCAGTAGAGTTGAGAGAATTTGTTCGGATTCAGTTCCGAATACGATCGGCAGCAAATATTGTTTTTGCAATATTCTTCCAACTCAGCCAAACGTCATTAGAATCAATGGGTTTAGAAATTACCGAATATGTTTGGAACCAATCAACAAACATACAATCGGCATGAATAGGGTACGAATATGGCACGTATAAGGCAAATTCAGATTCGGGAACCAAATCAGAACAAATTCGCTCAGCTCTACTCCCCAGTCACTATTTTCAGGTGTAAATATGTTACATCAGTTCATTTGTGACTGCAGTGCGAGAAACAATAGCTGCTTCATTTGTTATTTGCACAAAAGAAGAACAGCATGGAGTCATTTTTTTTGTGGTCTGCTGGATTGTTTGGTGCCGACATTTATCAAAGATTTTGTGCACAGTATGGAGAAACTGTTTTGTTACAAAAAAGTGTATATGAATGGATGAATCAGTTCAAGGAAGGTCGTACAATATGCTAACCATGAAAAAGGAGCAGGACGTCTGTCCATGTCCGCAACTGATGACAACATTGAGCATGCTCGTGAACTAATTCTGTTGCATAGATGAGTGATAGTGAGTTATGTGCCAAATCATTTACAAATCAGCCATTGCTCTTATGCAATAGTCAATGACTGATAAAGAGCTGAAGACAGCGCTTGTAACCCAGCCTAGACTATTTGTTAATGAGGGAATACACAAGCCTTGCTGACAGATGAACAAAATATTAAAAAGCAAGGGAGAACACAGTATGTTGAAAAATGATATGACTTTTCTAAAAGTTGATTAAAATGAATTTTTTAGACTGAGTGCGGATTTTTACTGAGTCACATTTTTATATTGGCAAACCTCAAATCAAAGGCCATAATGACTATATTGTACAATATGAATATTTTCATGTAACCATATATCGACTAAGAAATCTAGATGAATGAGTACAGTATATGAGTGAAAAAAAATAAATCATGCTTTGTCAGATGTGGTACTACAAAGTTTTTGCTTAGGGCTTATTCCGACATAATTTTTTTGTGAACTAGTTTTATCCATATCATGGTTAGATCTCAAACCTGTCATAACAATAGGGTTGTTCACGTCAGTGTACACTGAAGCATGGAGACATATCTGTTTTGGTACAAGTCATGGATGAAACTGTCCATGTTTCACTTATTCAGGAGAAGCTTCAGAAACCACCATTTGATTTTTTTGCACATGAGAAAAGCTAATAAAACTCTGATGGCAAAAGCTGACAAACTGACCAAACAATGATGGAATTCTGATCTAAATCACTGATGAAAATTGTTCAGTTTTTTAAGTATGAGAGAAATCACTGACAATCAGTGTTGGACAGGAAGCAGAGAACCTATCAGAAACCAACTCCAGGTCCCCTCTTTTCAACTACATGCAAATGTGACATTTTCTTCAATCACAATTTAATGTAATAATGAACTGGGTAGATTGTTTATGATATAAGTTGCTGTCTTTGTCTGTACATAGTGATTCAAGTATATTGTGCCAAGTATTGCTCATTAGTGATGAGCGAGTATACAAGTTGCTCGGGTTTTCCCGAGCACGCTCGGGTGATCTCTGAGTATTTGGAAGTGCTCGGAGATTTAGTTTCTGTTGCCGTAGCTGCATGATTTGTGGCTATTTGACAGCCTGAATACATGTGGGGATTCCTTAACAAACAGGCATTCCTCACATGTATTCAAGCTGTCCAGAAGCTGCAGCAACAGAAACTAAATCTCCGAGCACTTCCAAATACTCGGAGACCACCCGAGCATGCTCGGGAAAACCCGGGCAGCGAGTATACTCGCTCATCACTGTTGCTCATATAAGAGGGTGGTGGCCCACCGGAGGATTCTCCTAATCTCCTGTGGGCCAGTCCAATGCTGCTGACAATCTCTGAATGAGCCCTTATACAGAGCATTCGGGATAACTCTACTGCACAGAGGTACCATACAGGGGCACACAGGGTGCTAATATTCCTTTAGAATGGAGCATGAGGTAAACAATGTGCTCCCATTCATACTCATAATTTGCTGTTCTTTGTTATTCATTCAGAAAGTTTTGCACTTTATTCTTATAGTTGAGAGCAAAAAGTATGCAGAAAGTTACAATTATACAACTGAACTATAATAATTTAGTTTTAATAAGCTATGTACAAATTCTAATAAATGAATAAATGCAATAATACCTTTATTGTTTCTTAGCTTATTTGTAACCACAACTATAATGGTGTCATCTATTTCCTATGTAAGAAATTATAAATTAATGTAATGTAACATTCATATTGTATTTTTTTTCTCTATACCACAAATTTCATAAAAGTTGTGACATTGCTTTCTTATAAAGGTACAGTAAAACAATTGAGTTGTACAGAGTGCACAAGGATACTTTGATCTTGTGATTTGTTTTTTTTCATTCTGAAAAGACACAAACTCTAATAGTATTCTAGTTTCTAAGTTACATTTCAAGGTCTGCCGTTGAGACATGGTATTGAACATGCTCCACTTTAGGCATTAATTATAGGAAGCACTATGTTCCTTTATAATGTATGATGTGTTATTTTTATACAAAGGAAAAGGAAGCTATTATTTTTTTAGTGAAATAGAGTTATAACTTGCAAAATGTGAAAATGGGTACAGAATTTTATTAGTGGTTATATTCCCCCCAAAAATGAAGTGTTTATGGTAAGGGGGAGTTTAAAATTTTACCTATGATTCTAAAACGTGACTGTGTTTGTCTGGAAATTGATGCTTCCAGATCCTACATTGTACAAATGAAATGAGGTTACTTGTAAGATCTGTGTTGTATTTTAGCTATTTGCAGGCTGCCCAATTACTTAAAAGGTGGGCTGATTCATATATAACTTTTAATGATGTTTCAGAACTATGGAGCACAAAAAAAGAGGCAAATACTATTTGAATTTCAAAACAGGAAAAAAAATGTAAGACCTCTTAAAACCATATGTACAAAAAAATGTCAAAAATAGGGAAAAATGACCTGGCCTTGAACTCATTAAGCCACCATACTGCCCTAATTTTCACTGCTTTGATAATATTGTCTCCACATTACCCCTTGTAACAACACCACCAAGGAACCCTTATTAAAGGGTATGCCACACTAAGCGAGATCGCTACTGCGTCACCATTTATGACGCAGTAGTGATCTCGTTAGTGACTTAGCTGTTAGATTCCAAACACAACTCATCAGCGATCTGTGATTCCAAACACAACTCATCAGCGATCTGTATAACTACCTCTGCGGTCGTTGGGAAAACCTAGTCCCGCCTGCGACGCTGGTAAAGTCATTCATAAAGGGTGTCACACTCAGCGATTCAGGCTCACCAGCGGGACATCAACAACCAAAAAACGACTCAGAACGTTCATGAACGATCAGCGACATCTCAGCAGGGCCACATCGCTGCTACATGTCACACACAGCTAAGTCGCTAACGAGATCGCTACTGCGTCATAAATGGCGTACCCTTAACTCTATCACAGTAATCCCATTTCAAAGTGTTAACATTAATAGTGCCAACAAAAGAATAGTGGTTGCCCAGGCCAGGTATCAAGCTAGGGATTAAGTCTACCATACTAAATTCTAAGGGTATGTGCACACATTGCAGATTTGACTGCGGAATTTTCTGCACAGAATCCGCACCTCTTGGCAGAAAACACAGGTGCGTTTTTGATGCAAATTTTTTTGCGTTTTTGTAAGCTAAATAAAGATATGTTATTTAACAAAAAAAAGATTTGTGATGTAATTTCTTGTCCAACCTCCTCTTTTACATTTGTCCAATCCACACTCCATTACACACACAGACAGATAGACAGATGATAATAGATATAGATAGATAGATAGATAGATAGATAGATAGATAATAGATAGATATGGGATAGACAGATAGATAATAGATAGATAATATATAGTTAATCGATAGATAGATAATAGATAGATAGATAACACATAGATATAATATATAGATAGATAATAGATCGATAGATATGGGATAGATAGACTATTAGATGATAGATAGATAAATAGAAAGATAGATAATAGATAGATAATAGATAGATATTAGATAGATAAAATGGTACATAAATAGTTAAAGACACACACAGAAAATCTTCACGCAATATCTTTAGTTTAAAAAAAAAATGGGAAAAAAAATCACGTGGTTTCCCGCCAATATTTCTAGCCTGGAAAGGGTTAATACCCATGAGCTTCCCAGGCTATGAATATCAGCCCACAGCTAGCCTTTACTTGCTATTAAAATAGGGAGACACCCCAAAAAAATGACGTGGGGTCCCCCTATAATTTAAAGGTAGAAAGGCTACGCAGACAGCTGTGGGCTGATATTCATAGCCTAGGAAGGGGCCATGGATATTGGCGCACCCCCTGGCTAAAAATACAAAAAATATCTGTACGATGCGCTAATTCCAGCACTTAATAATAATAATAATCTTTATTTATATAGCGCCAACATATTCCGCAGTTCTTTACAGTTTAACAGTTTCAAAACAAGTCATAAGTAACAACGTCAACAATACAATAATTAAAGCAAAATAAGCCGCCCCTGCTTGTGAGAGCTTACAATCTACAATGAAGTGGGGGAGATACAAAGTACTGGTGTGTATATACAATGGTGCATTTACAATTATGGTCCAGCCATCTTGAGGGTGTGAGGGATGGATGGAGATAGTGAATGGGCTACACATACACACTTACACATAGAATGACTTTGATTAGTGAATGCCCCTCTCTTCCCACTGCTGTGTAGCAGTGGCATATGGGGTAATAAGGGGTTAATATCTCCTTGCTATTGTAAGGTGACATTAAGCCCAGTTAATAATGGAGAGGCATCAATAAGACACCTATCCATTATTAATCTTATAGTTTGAAAGGGTTAAAAAACACACACACAAAAGAATAAATTATTTTAATGAAATAAAACAACACTGTTTTCATATTTTTATTACACGCCTATTCCATGCGACGCCCTTGGTCTCTTATAATAAAAAGTAAAAAAATAAACCAACCATATACTCCCTGTCCGACGCAGTCCAATTAATACTGAGTTTCCCACGACGATTTCCCCTATAGAACAGTGACATCAGGTGATGTCACTGCTCTATAGGGCCTCCCAGTGATGAACTGACAGGAGACAATGGCTCCTGCAGTGCATCACTGAGGTTACCTGAGTTCAGGCTCTCACTTTATGGCAATGCTGCATGGGAATTTTCTCACCCAGCTTTGCCGATGAGAGAATGAACTTCAGTGACCTCACTCTCTCCCGGCGGTGGAGGGATATACATCGCGGAGGGTTCCCTTTGCTGTCAGTACATCGTGGAGGCCATATAGAGCACTGACATCACCCAATGTCAGTGTTCTACACCTGAGATTGTCGTGGGGCACTCGTTAATAAAGGTAAGTATAGGTTGTTTTATTATTTTATTTTTATTAAAGGAGACGATGGCATCGGGGATTAGGTGACTGTTAAATATGGAATCTATGTTATGTGTTGTATATATGTTCTGTATGTTATATGTAATGTATGTTCTGTAGGTTTTTTTTTCTTTTTTACATTCAGCACATTAGCCGGATGATGGGACTACTACTGTCCCATCATTGGATAATGTGTGACTCACTGTCACCGTAGCAGGCATAGCAGGATGGGACTTGCAGTCGCATCAGACAATGCCTGCATACACACACAGCCCTGGCAACCCCTGCACAGCCCCAGTAACCCCCGCAGAACCCCGGGCAGCCTTGCACAGCTCGGCAACCCCCACAGACCCCCGGACAGCCCTGGCAACTAACGCAAAGCCCGGCAACCACCGCAGATCTCCCAGACAGCCCCGGCAACCCCCGCACAGCCCCGGCAACCCCTGCAGACCCCCCGGACTGCCCCCGCAACCCACACACAGCTCCTGCAATCCCTGCAGACCCCCCACACAGCCCCAGCAACCCCTGCACAGCCCCGGCAACCCCCGCACAGCCCCAGCTACCCCTGCACAGCCCTGGCAGACCCCCGCACAGCCCCACAGACCCCCCACACATGCAGACACACAGTCACTGCCCACACTCCGCCCACACACTTCCCTCCTCCCGATCTGCAGCGTTTCATCCGCAGCAAAACCGCAGATCTTTTTTAGACCTTCGGTTTTGCTGCAGAAGTACCAGACTCAATGCAAGTCAATGGGTGCAGAAACGCTGTGGTTCCGCAAAAAGAATTGACATACTGCGGAAAATAAAACGCTGCGATTCCGCAGCATGTGCACAGCGCTTTTGTATTTCTCATTGATTAACATTGTGTGCACATTGCACTGCGGATTTAAGGCAATTCCGCATGTCCAAAAACACTGAGGAAATGCATCAAAATCCGCAATGTGTGCACATACCCTGAGATTGTAATGTAGTCACTGTAGGATTCTGCTGTGTTTCAGATTCCCAAATG
Source organism: Oophaga sylvatica (assembly GCA_033576555.1). Classification (NCBI taxonomy): domain Eukaryota; kingdom Metazoa; phylum Chordata; class Amphibia; order Anura; family Dendrobatidae; genus Oophaga; species Oophaga sylvatica. The sequence continues at coordinate 538,118,285 of JARQOD010000003.1, read as the reverse complement.
TTATCAAATGACCACTCCTTTCCAATTGTATTCTTGTGATCACATGCCTACCACTCTTTATTCTACTTCTCTCAATGTTCTGAGGTTAGAGAAACAGAAACTAAAGTGGTTGGCACATGACTGCAAGCATGCCCAATATTGAGCAGTTACATGACAAGTGTCAGATATGTTAAAGCGGAAACCTAACAGTGAGAAAATTTCACACTACACCGCATTACAAAATATTATGCAAATTGGATTTAAGTGTCATAAAGAAGTAATTTTTTGTTTTTCAAATAAACTCATGGAAGGTATTGTGGCTCTTTGGATCACTGAAATGAATCTCAAACACCTGTGATAATTAGTTTGCCAGATGAGCCTAACTAAGGGAAAACTAATTAAGAAGGATGTTCCACATTATTAAGCAGGCCTCAAGTTTCAAGCAATATGGTAAAGAAAAGGATCTCTCTGCTGGTGAAAAGTGTCACATAGTGCAATGCCTTGGCAAGGTATGAAAACATTAGATATTTTTCAAAAAAATACTTGAATATCGTATTGTAAAAATATTTATGGTTGAGGCAGAGCAGAGATGAGTTCATGCAGATAAAGGCATAATGAAGAAGATTTCTGCCAGAAATGTTCATTGGATTAAGATAGCAGCTGCTAAAATACTGTTAAAAAGTAGCAAGCAGGTATTTGAATCTGCTGGTTCCTTTGGAGTCTGGTAAACTTCAAAGTGAAGGATCCTCTAGAGGTGTGCAGCTGTGCATAAACCTACTATTTGGCCACCTCTAAACATTACTCACAAACAGAAATGGTTGCAGTGGGCCCAAAAATACATGGAGACTAATTTTTAAACAGTCTTGTTTACTGATAAGTATTGTGCATTCCTTAATGGTCCAGATGGATGAAGTAGTGGATGGTTGGGGGATGGCCACCATGTCCCAACCAGCCTGCAATGTCAGCAAGACGGTGGCAGATGCATTTTTGAGCTGGAATTATAGGGAGAGAGCTTGTAGGTCCCTTTAGGGTCCATGAAAGTGACAAAATGACCTCGGCAAAGTATTCAGAGTCTATGACTGGCCACTTTCTTCCAGAGTACAAAAAGAAAAACTGTGCCATCCATCAGTAGAAAAATAATCTTCATTCATGACAATGTACCATCTCATGCTGCAAAGAATACCTCTGAGTCATTGGCTGCAATTAGTCATAAAGGGAGAGAAACTCATCATGTGGCCACCATCCCCCTGACCTCAACCCAATTGAGAAGCTTTAGAGTATCCTCAAACAAAAGATAAATCAGGGTGGGAGGCAGTTCACATCAAAACAGCAGCTCTCCCAGCCTATTCTGAAATGCAAAGACATTTAAGCAGAAGCTGTTCAAAACTGACAGGATCAATGGATGCAAGATTTGTGAAGGTGATAGCAAAGGAGGGGTCGTATGTTAACATGTAACTTATCCTGTTAAGATGTTTTTTGAAAAAGCTTTTGATGTCAGTAAAAGTGACCTTTTTAATGTTGCAAATTCAATGAATGATCATTTTTAGTCTTTTACAACCTATAACATATTTGGAAACTCTGTTTTGCTTAATAATTTGGAACACACTGTATTATTTGGAACACACTGTATTAGGATTCAGCATATTATGTTTTGTCTCTAGTTTTTTCCATGGCATGGACAACTCCCTTAACGATGCTATTAGTGCCCCATTTAAAGCACCGTATATAATATCTGAGACTCCTCGCTGCCCCAATCCCACCAGCAACACACGAGTGTGGTGGTTTTTGCTCAAATATGTGTCACACCTTTCATAATTTTAGCAACATCATGAGGAGAAAGATCTGCACTGTTACTGAGTGTTAGGTCATATGCTAGCTCCATTCAGTCATTACCACAGAATAAACTATCTTCTACCATACGAATTGAACTACCATTGATTTGTTCGGGACCCATCAGCAATCGACTGGTTGCTTTTACTCAGATGTTTCAGCATAAATAGTCCTAGGCTTGGAAACCAAAGCAAGTAGCAGTGGTTTAAATAATAAATAGGGATTAAAGAGCAAAATGCACAAGAAAGAAATATTGACAGGGACAGGAGTGTCTGATTTTTGACAAATTTTTGTTTGGGAGCCAAATCAATTGTTTGTAAATTGGGAAGGATACCAAGGCCCTGATTCATCACGACTGGCATTGTTTTTGCTGGTCTTCACTGCTGGAGTCAGATGCAATGTTTATGATTTATTAAGAGGCCCATGCCTCTTAATGAATCAGGAGCGTCAAACAAGTGGTATGTGTCTCCATGTGTGCCTCACTGCTAATCCTACTTCTACTCCAGTCCCTGCTGGAGTTAAATTTGTGGCATAGTGAATGCTACTGCTTGTTATTAATCTAATGAGTGGCGGTCACAGTGCACCTATCCCACCACAGCTCTACCCAATTTGTTAGAGCTGAGTACAGATGGTGTGAGAATGCAAAATGCAGCCTCAAGTTGTGCAAAAATGTTGCAACTTTTTGCCAAAATGCTGCCGCAAAAGCTTTGATGAATCGGGTCCTTGTTTTATTCTCCTGCAGCATCACCACCGAAAAAACAAAGAATTGCATATCAGTCACTAAGGTCAATGGGCTGTCCATGTAATGGTTGCAAAGGTATTGATAGTCCTTCAGTGTAAGAGACTAGAGTTGAGCGATACTTTCCGATATCCAAAAGTATCGGAATCGGAATGGTATCGCCGATACCCCAAAAATATCGGCGATACCTGATACGATACCGGAAATCCAATGTAAGTCTATGGGAACAAAATATCGGAATTAAAAAAAGCCCATTCTTGGCTTGTAGGTTAATTGTACATGAAGGAAAACAACAAAGAGTAATGTAGAATGTATTGGGGGAGGTTGAGGAGACATTAAAGGCATAGATGTTTAACCCAATCCAATGGAATAGCATTAATATTTTTTTTTTTAAAGACGTTCGGATTGACGAAATAATTGACAATGTTGTTAACCTTTTTTCTATTTTGCCAAATATGTATGTTTCACAACTTCCATGCTCTTCACCTTTTTAACTTTTGCCACACTTTCACCTTCATAATCTTCAGCAGCATCATCTTTGTCATCAAATTAATCTTCATCTTCACCTTCTTTATCTTCTTCTTAAACTTCTTGCTATTCATCTTTTTGTTAACATTACTCATATTGTTCTTATTAAACTATTATTCTTCTTCATATTCTACGTCTTCATCTTCTTCCTCTTCATCTTCTTCATCATATTCTTATTTGTGACAGAGATTCCTGTACTTGTAATCTGTAAAAGTATGAATTTTTCATCCTTCCGTTCTTGCTGTCACAAAAGATTTAAATTACAACAGTATTTGTCCGTGTTCAGTTTAGCCTGCAGCAGCAGGCATTTTCCAGGGGCACCACGAGGAGGAACGGACTCACCCCCATACACTGCTTAGTCTTCTTCTGCTTATAATTTAGAGCATATATTTTGCTCTTCATTTTGGTCTTATACTTCATGTTCTTCTGCTTTTTGATCTTCTGCTTATTGTTCTTCTGTCTCTTGTTCTGTATCTTGTAGTTTGTCTTAACCTTCTTTGTCCTGTTGGTGATCTTCTTCTGGGTAATCTTATATTTCTTCTTTGTGATGGTGTTCAGGCTGGTTGTCTTGATGCTCGTCGTCCTTGGGGTCGTCATCTTCTTCGGGGTGGTCTTTAGGGTCGTCTAACTTCCGAGAACCAGTTGACGTTACTGGAACCCGGACGGGTAGCAGAAGGTACAAGAGCCAATGCAAGTAACGAGGACCAGCTGACTGTGCTGGAACCCGGAGGGGCAGCAGAAGGAAAAGAGCCAATGGCACAACCGAGGACCAGCTGACGTTACTGGGACACGGTTACTAAGCAGGAGGTACCTGTGCTCAAAAGCACTACCAAGGACCAGCAGACGTTGCTGGAACTCGGATACCGACATGGAGGCACCTAGGCCAAAGGCAGTGCGGAGAACCAGCTGACGGTACTGGAACCCGGACGGGTACCATAAGGCACCCATGAAAATGTAAGTTGACAGGCCGCAAGCCGTCCGCAGTTACCGAATCACACAGTCCTAGAGTGGGTGCTTGTCCTATTGTCACAACGGAAACAGCCTTTATTTAGATATCCCACAGCACACATAGGAATCAACTAAACTGCAGGCACCATAGAGTCGGCTAACCCGAATGCAACACGACAGGACAACTTATTGGAGGCTAATTAACGTTGACACTGCCAGGAAACAGCTGTCGTGCTGTAACCAGGCTGGGCAGGAGTCATTACCCGTGGCAATTACTTCCGAGCAACAACTGGCAGTGTTGGAGCCCAGGGATGAGAGGAGGACAGGGTGGAGGCAGCATGACTTTTTGGCGTACACACAGCAGGGGAACAGCTGACATTACTGAACCCCAGTAACACAGGAGCAAGTGTTGACTGTGCTAACAGCACTTCCGAGCGTTCCTTTATGTGCACTTTAGTAGGAGGTCGGCGTACCCCCCTGCTGCGGGAAGAACAAATTTAAGCCGTTGTTGCTTGGATGGCAGCCAATGCATCTACTTCAATTGCTTCCACCTCCTCTCAGGACCACAGCACTGTTGAGCAACCATCTGTCTCTTCACCGCCTGCCAAATTGCCCAGGCAGTCAGACAGTTCTGTACAGGATCCAGCTGAGTCTCTGCTTCTGTTCTCAGAATCTGTTGGCTTGCAAACAGGGGCCCAGCCAAGCAGCATTCTGGAATGTGAAGAAGAGGGAGTATGCAGTGATGCGCAACAGCTGTGTCTCTCAGAATCTGAAGAGGCGGGTGAGGCAGTGCCGATGCTCAGCACACCGCAGAACGCATCTGATGATGATGAGACTCAGGTGGCAGTTTCTGTTGAGCATGGTGCTGGCCAGACCACCCAACAGCAGCAGGTTTGGAAGAGGGTAGTGGAGATGATGAGGTCCAAGACCCAACATGGCGTGAGGAACAGGAAGGTGGTGGGAGCAGCTCTGAGGAAGAGATTGCCCCAACGGTACAAACAGGAGGGAGAGTTAGGCTGCATACTCTGTTGACTTTAGCCTCCAGTTTGGAACCTGTTCGGAGCAGTTCTCTTCCAAAAGTCAAAACGGGCGCTCCCAGGACTTGCACTGCGTGGTCCTTTTTTGACACACTTGCAGATGATATTTGCTATGTCAAATGCAAGCTGTGTAATCAAAAAGTAAAAAGAGGTAAAAGTGTCAGTAACGTCAATAACACAAATATTATTATTATTATAGATTTTAATCGCGCCATTTATTCCATGGCGCTTTACATGTGAAGAGGGGCAAATATAGACAATTACAGTAAACATGAGCAATACAAGGCACACACAAGTACAGAAGGAGAGAGGACCCAGCCCGCGAGGGCTCACAATCTACAGGGGTGGTTGAGGATACACTAGGAGACGGAAGAGCTGATCGTGTGTTGGTTCAGTAGACTGATGATCATTGCAGTTGTAGGCTTGTCGGAAGAGGTGGGAAATATGTGCAAACATGTGGGTACAAAGCACGTAGTTGAGTTACAAAGACACACTGGAGATGTAGGCCAACCTACAGCAGCACCTACATCTTCAGGTCGTGTCGGAGCCTCTTCCTCCAGCTCACACACAGCAGGTTCGGCTTCCTCACAGGATCGCCATGGAAGAACCTCGGTCACTGTTGTCCAGAGACAAAGTGTTATTCCACCCACAGCAGCAAGTTCCCTGTCATCCTCACACTCCCAGGCCACAAAACAGCCATCGGTAGCACAGGCATGGGATAAAAGACGGCCATACTCGGCAAACCATCCACGAGCACAGGCTCTGAATGCTGGCATTCCAAAACTCCTGTCCCTTGAAATGCTGTCATTCAGGCTGCTGGAGACTGACAGTTTCCGTAACTTAATGGCATTGGCAGTCCCACAATACAATGTGCCAAGCCGATTTTATTTCAGCAGGCAAGCCGTCCCTGGTCTGCAAAAGCATGTTGAGGGAAAAATTAAACATGCGCTACTAAACTCCGTCAGTAGCAATGTCCACCTGACCACAGCTGCGTGGACCAGTACCCATGGCCATGGACGATACCTTTCCCTCACTGCCCATTGGGTCAATGTTGTGTAGCCGGGTACAGATCTTGCGAGTGGCGCTGTACGTGTTCAGCCAACTCCAAGGATTGCAGGAATCAAGTCTGTACACATTGACTCCTCCTACTACTCCAGTTCCTCAGAAACATCGCTGCAGGAGCCGTCACGGTCTACCTCCACATGGACCAGTGAACGCTTAATAATAATAATCTTTATTTATATAGCGCCAACAGATTCCGCTGCGCTTTACAGTTTAACAGTTTCAGAACACAAGTCATAAGTAACAACGTTAACAATAAAATAATTAAAGCAATATAAGCCGCCCCTGCTCTTGAGAGCTTACAATTTACAATGAGGTGGGGGAGCTACAAAGTACAGGTGTTTATATACAATGGTGTATTTACAATGATGGTCCAGCCATTTAAGGGAGTGAGGGATGGATGGAGATAGTGAATGGGCTACACACACACACTTACACATAGAATGACTTTGGGCCTGGGGGCCGATATATGACCGCTACTCTGAGGGAGAGGGGACGAAAGAGCCTGATGGTGTGGACCTCAAAAGAAGGGAATGAGAGTGATGGAATTGGGGGGATGACCTGGAAAGTGCATTGTGGGGACAGGAGTATGCCGACTCCACCACCATGTCTGTTTGAGGGTCTCGGGGAATGTGAGAACTGTAAGCCACCATAGGAAATGGCAGGAGGGGAGACCGTGTCAGAATCCTGAATCCAGGTTTCAGTGAGGGCCAACAGATGAAGAGAGTTGTTCAGAAAGTAGTTGTGCAGGAAGGTTAGCTTGTTGCATGCAGACCGTGGATTCCAGAGGGAACAGTTAAACGAAGGAGATGAGGGAGTGCAATTAATATTAATAAGATTACTATGGTTTCGATATGAGGTAGGGTAGGGATTGAGGTTGGGGGATGGTGGACCAGGGTTGGGGAGATGTCCCCTGAAATCAATAGGAGTAGGAAGATAAAGAGCAGGTAGTTGTTGGAGTTGTAAGTTGCTTTTTTCTGTATTGTGTTTGGGCTAGATGGCCTGAGGTTTCTCAGGAAGGTGATGAGTGCATGGGAACTGTACATGGGAGAGGGAAGTATGGAGGGGCTGATGTGTATGAGTCGTGATGAAGGGGGTATGGGGCGGTGAATGTGGATGGCAAGGGAACACAGGAGGATAGAGTTAATGTACATAATTAAAAAGATAACAAACAACAAGAAACAAATATACTAAAATAAAATTAAAAATATATTGCAAAAGATGCATGAGGTTGTAATAATAATAATAAGGGTATTTGATAAACCTAATATTTATGAAAAAGTTTTGTTCAGGATTAAAAATATAGCAAAGTGTGGACTACCTTATTCCAGCCCTGATTAACTGCCATGGATAACTGCCGTTTACTCAATGCTTGTCTTCTATGATGCTTAGCTTTTTGTGATGCGTGCACCCCACACATGCACCACACAACGCTTAGCTGTTGCGACCGATATGAGCACTGCCGTGGGCAAACGTCAACAGGCCGTCCTGAAATTAATTTCCATGGGAATCGAAGCCACACAGCGCAGGAGCTCTGGAATGCCATCAAGCAGGAAGCGACGTGTGGTTTTGGACAGCGAATCTCCAGCCAGGCTTGGTAGTGTGTGACAATGGCCGAAATCTGGTGGCAGCTCTGGGCCTAGGCAACCTCACTCACATACCATGTGTGGCACATGTGCTCAACTTGGTCGTGCAGAGTTTTTTGAGGGACTATCCGGATCTTGATGCACTGCTGCACAAGGTCCGCCTACAGTGCGCTCACTTGCGACGTTCCAGCATGGTCAGATCGCGCATTGCAGCTCTGCAACGCAGATTTAGCCTTCCTGAACATCGCATCATATGTGACGTACCCACCAGGTGGAATTCCACGTTACATATGTTGGAGCAGTTGTGTGAGCAGCAGCCAGCAGTAATGGAGTATCAGCTGCATCAGGCGCAATCAACTCGCAATTTGCGCCGTTCACACTTCACCACTACTGAGTGTGCCTCTATATAATAATAATAATAATAATCTTTATTTATATAGCGCCAACATATTCCGCAGCGCTTTACAGTTTAACAGTTTCAGAACACAAGTCATAAGTAACAACGTTAACAATACAATAATTAAAGCTAAATAAGCCGCCCCTGCTCGTGAGAGATTACAATCTACAATGAGGTGGGGGAGATACAAAGTACAGGTGTGTATATACAATGGTGCATTTACAATGATGGTCCAGCCATTTTGAGGGAGTGAGGGATGGATGGAGATAGTGAATGGGCTACACACACACACTTACACATAGAATGACTTTGGTTAGTGAATGTGATAGGGCACTCTGAACAAATGTGTTTTGAGGGAGCGCCTGAAACCATGCAAATTGTGGATAGTCCTAATTTCTTGGGGTAGAGCATTCCAGAGGATTGGCGAGCCAGTATGCATTGGAGGTGCTGGCTTGCCCTGCTGGCAGTTTATTATCGGAGCGCGTTTTTGGTGCTTCAGGTGGTGTACTAACAGACCGTCGCATGCGACTATCCTCCGATAATGTAGACCGGCTTACTTTGCTGAAAATGAACAAGGCATGGATCACGCATTAATTTGCCTGTCCGGTTTCAGATTAAATAACTGGTTGGCAACGTTATACATGTCTCCTGTTATGTTCATCTTTCTACCACCTGAACTGTACTCCCTGGGCTACAACACTGCCAATTGCTGCTCAGAAATGTTAGATGCACAGATCAAAAAAATCGCTGATGTGTTTGTGGGGTTCAGTAACGCCTGCTGTTCCCCTGCTGTGTGTCCGGCAACAATTACTGATAGCTAGCTACACATGTTGAAAAAAACATGACTTGTTAAAGTGGCTAGTGCTACACATAGATATGAGGCTACACCCTTAATTCTACGCTGTAAACAAGTAAAACGTCACCTTTAAAACCATAAAATTATTAGTCTTTGTCACAAATCTGTTAATAAAAATTGTGACATATTACTGCAGATATCCATCGACACATGACGATACCTTAGCTGATGGGAACCTGCATCCAAACTTAGCAAATCAATACTATGCTAAAAGCTGAATGTTGGAAGTGCATAATTGTATAACTTAGACAACACATGCACGCTGCAAGTTATGCCTTATGTGGTTCTTGGCTTTTAGACAAAAGCATCAAGTAAATATATAATACTTTGAAAAACTCAGACTATCAGTGAAACACTTACAAACACAACTGTTCATAGCTGTGAAAGCCTGTTGGAATTCAATCTTGCACCAATGTTGTGAAGTCATAATGTTTAATTTGATAAATAGCGATAGGTTGTCAGGATCTGGCTGTAAGCAGCTAAGAAATACTACATAATACATGAAAACTCAGATACAGTGAACTACACACTGTTCATGCTGTAAAGCTTTTGGCTCATTTTGCAAGCAATGTTGTCAGATGAAGACGTCACTAATAGATTTTAGTTTTTGGAAATTTAATACAGCAGCACCAATTAGATAAAAATGACAAGGATGAGGCAGTGAGACACGCTCAGCAGAGTACACGCAGCGGTGGTTGAAGAAATAACTGGAGCGGGATCTACACTCCTACAAAAATTAAAACCTCAGACTACAGTGAACACTGAACACAACTATTCACTTGCTGTGAAAGGACTTTTTGTGGCCTTCTATTGTGTTTGCAAGCAATGTATTGTATCAGGATGGAGGAGCGTCACACTAATAGTTTTTAGTTTTTGGAAATTGAATACAGCAGCACCAATTAGATAAAAATGACAAGGATGAGGCAGTGAGACACGCTCAGCAGAGTACACGCAGCGGTGGTTGAAGAAATAACTGGAGCGGGATCTACACTCCTACAAAAATGAAATCCTCAGACTACAGTAACACTGAACACAACTGTTCACTTGCTGTGAAAGGACTTTTTGTGGCCTTCTATTGTGTTTGCAAGCAATGTATTGTATCAGGATAGAAGAGCGTCACATTAATAGATTTTAGTTTTTGGAAATTGAATACAGCAGCACCAATTAGATAAAAATGACAAGGATGAGGCAGTGAGACACGCTCAGCAGAGTACACGCAGCGGTGGTTGAAGAAATAACTGGAGCGGGATCTACACTCCTACAAAAATTAAAACCTCAGACTACAGTGAACACTGAACACAACTGTTCACTTGCTGTGAAAGGACTTTTTGTGGCCTTCTATTGGGTTTGCAAGCAATGTATTGTATCAGGATGGAAGAGCGTCACACTAATAGATTTTAGTTTTTGGAAATTGAATACAGCAGCACCAATTAGATAAAAATGACAAGGATGAGGCAGTGAGACACGCTCAGCAGAGTACACGCAGCGGTGGTTGAAGAAATAACTGGAGCAGGATCTACACTCCTACAAAAATGAAAACCTCAGACTACAGTGAACACTGAACACAACTGTTCACTTGCTGTGAAAGGACTTTTTGTGGCCTTCTATTGTGTTTGCAAGCAATGTATTGTATCAGGATGGAAGAGCGTCACACTAATAGATTTTAGTTTTTGGAAATTGAATACAGCAGCACCAATTAGATAAAAATGACAAGGATGAGGCAGTGAGACACGCTCAGCAGAGTACACGCAGCGGTGGTTGAAGAAATAACTGGAGCGGGATCTACACTCCTACAAAAATTAAAACCTCAGACTACAATGAACACTGAACACAACTGTTCACTTGCTAAAAAAAGGCACCTTTGTGTACTTCTATAGTGTTTGCAACCAATGTATTGGATACGGATGGAAGCACGTCACACTAATAGATTAGAGTTTTTTTCTAAAGGATCGAGCAGCACCAATTTGAGAAAAATGTCAAGGATGAGGCAGTGAGACACGCTCAGCAGACTACAAGCAGCAGTGGTTCAAGAACTAACTGGAGCGTGATCTGCACTCAAAAAAAAAAAAAAAAAAAAGCAGACTAGAGTGAACACTGCACACAACTGTTCACTATCTGTGAAAGGCTCCATGGTGTACTTCTATAGTGTTTGCAACCAATGTATTGGATACGGATGGAAGAGCGTCACACTATAATTTCAATTGAATGGAGCTGCAAGAATTACACTAAAGAAAAAAAAAATGAGTCAGTGAGTGACACGTGCAGATGCCTACAAACAGCGTTGGATGCAGAGCAAACTGCAGCGCGTCACCTGCACTCACACACACACCTTGCAGAGCTATGAAATCAACACTGCAAGGAAAAAGGATGATTTACACAGCGGTTGGTAAACTAGCCTGCCTAAAGCACAGTACACAAAATCGCAATCTCTAACTGTCCCTCAGAGTCAGCAGAGCAGCGTTCTGTCCCTAACTGAATTCACAGCACAGTGACGCTAAAATGGCGGCGGCGCCTTTTATAGTGCATTCTGACATCATTTCAGCATCCAATCACAGCCATGCCATTAGTTAACATGACCGCAGCAGTACAGGATGTGCCCACACTTCTTAGGATTCCTCATTGGCTGACTAAAATCACATTGCCTCTCAAACCTCAAATCTCTCTACCTGCAATATCTCTCTATATCAGTTTATTGTTTGTAGCTCTGTATCTCAGACTACTGCTCTCATTTGATTGCGGTTATTCTGCATTATACTAACTGGGGTATTTGTTCAATGTTTTAAGTATTGCTTTTTTGTCTCTATAACGGAGCTCTAACATCCTCTCACTAATCTAAAATTACCTTAAAAATGGCTGCTGCAGCTCCTGCTTTGGCTTTTATACAGAACATGATAGTCCTGATTAGCTGTGCTTTACCATGTGATGTGATGGCTGCAAGCCTAGGAGGGAAGCCAATGCAGTTGCTCCTGAGATTGTGTTCAGCCTTCTGCGACTGACATAATTTTCTGTAATGTGTAAAATGGTAATGCACATTTTTTTCGTGAATCATGCAAATCGAATTGCAAATTGTTTGAATTCATCAGGACAGGAGAATTTCATGGGATTCGACCAGCTCTAATCTGGACATCATGGAAAGAAAATGTAAAAGGTTTAATTTAAAAAATCAGAATAATATGCAAATAAAACTTTGTACTAGGTGACATATTTTTTTCCTTGCTTACTTAGAAATACAGGGATCTGCGTATGACTGGTCTAGTAAGATGATTTCAATAAATATTGGTTTAGTTATCATTTGGCAGCAGTGTATATATTGAGGATTCTTTCAATCACTCCACTGCTGTCATCAATGATACAGACGTCTAGAGGACATCATCTAGAGGTCGTCTGAAGGCATACTCTCATTTTCAGGTTAGGAGAGTCTAATCAATCTTGAGTAACCTCTATTAACATGTCATAGCTTCTTTTACAGAGAATGTGAATAGGATCATCGGCTTGAATGTCTTTCTTTTACTCCATACAGCACAATGATTATGTTGAAAATGATGGCACTTGACTATGATCTATTTAGTTGTTTAAATCAGAAAATAGCTTTTTTTAAGTCTGGACTAATACATGGACACAATATTCAGAACGTGTAATCTCTTCAACCTTCATGCTGTAGAATGGAATTGTCTTATAAAAAAAGAAAATGCTTTTATGTTGGAAACGTCTAATCTTTGCCAGGCAATTTTGGGTCCCTCGTAATTCAGATCTCACACAAATATCAAGTGTTAAAAGCATGCTTCCAAAATGTGTGTGATGTTTCATGTATAGACATGTTCTGAATGTTAATTTAAGAGTTTTAGAATATGGCTGCTGATTATACACTTAGTAATAATAATAATAGGTAAAAATTTTACAGCTGCCATTGAATAAAAGCTTACAAGATTTGTTAAGCTTTACCTTTTTTAAAAGAGGATGCAAATCAGTTCAGCCCGCTGTGTTTAACATACAAATCTTTATAGGAAATCTGTTACCTCATTTTTGACAACTAATTTGAGAGCGGTATAATATAGAGACATAGACCCTTTCAGTGATGTGTATCTTACTGTCTTACTTGCTGAAGTTTTTATAAAATTACTTTTTTATCAACAGATTTTCACTATAGGACTAGTAATGTAGTCCTCTATATTCATGAGCTCTCTATAACCCCGCCCTCCACCATTGATTGGCAGCTTTCTGCCCTGCACAGTGTAGACAAAAAGTTGCCAATCAGTGATGTAGGCAGTCCAGTAAGTGATATATCACTGGACTCCACCTCTACATCATGCTGCTCAGGTGGAGCAGCAAAAACCTGGTGACAGATTCAAATTAACTTTTATAGCAATAGTTATAATTAAATTATACAAACTAAAAATGCATCTGCAAACCATTGTTTCTGGGTGCTTGCCCCTCATCAGTACACAGCAGTAGATGAGTGAATAGATTCAATGCAATTATATTTGTGTCAAATGTAATGACATTTTCAGGTGCAGGTGAATTGAAAAATTTTGAATTTTGATTGCCTTAAAAAATTCCTGTTTTTGTAAAAATTAGAGAAATTTGCAACAACCCCAGGAGGCTGACATGACATCAAGTATGACTGTGTAACCTTCCCTGTAATGTATTGCAGCTTGCAGCTAACGCTTCAGATGGTAAAAGGCAGCCAATCAGGAAGGTGTCCAATAGCCTGTATAAAAGCCAGGCACGGGATGCAAAGGGGCCATATAAGGGAAATTTTGGATAGTTAAAGGATATCAAAACTTACATGATGTGTGCGATCACATCAGAGGAGAGAGAAATTAAATGGGAAATCGGATTTTTTTTGTGGTTGCCGTTATTCCGTTATTAACGGCAATCACAACACTGGCCGAATCATGTTCTCTGGGTTCTCAACTACCCCCAGTAACCGAGACCCCAGAGAAATTCCTACTCTGAGTGTAAAAAGCCGTTAAAAAGCGGCCCTGAGTTATAAGTACCCTTAACTGCCACCGTTAAAAAGCGTATTGATGGTCATTAAACGGTTAACACTGATGAGGGGTGGGTAAATAAATGTGAGTGGATTTGCATTTTTTTGGTAACTTGCTTTTGCAGAGATTCAGCAAAAAAGTCCATCAAGATGTAAAAAAACCCTTATTCTTTTTGCTCAGGACCCTCTGTATCACTTGTCTGATCCTCGCCACATCTTCAGATTGCCTTTGCTCACGCTGAAGTCCTTGAGCCACACAAGGTGGGCCAGGACTTTCTGCTTTGATGAGGGGCTGGCACAATATTATTTGTAGAAAAGAATGGGAAATCGGTGTCAGTCGGCGTACTTGCTTGACACAAGCAACTCTACTGATTTTTTTCATTTCTTGTGCCAAAACTTGTGAAGAGTGAAATAATTTTTCTTTTTAAGCATAAAATAAAATGTCCTAAAATCTAGACATTAAACTGGGATTATCAACCTCTCAGAGTGTTTCAAACACTTTTTTTTTCACATCGCTTTTACTAGTGGCATACATTTCTGGTGACGGCACACGCTGAGTACAAGAAGCGCTTGACTCATTAATCAGCAAACATTTCTTAATGAATCAGGACAGTTTTCTATAGCGAGCGCTACATTAAGACTAGCAAACGCTTTGCCAGTCTTAATGAATTGAGCCAAAAGTTTTTACATCAATAATTTAATAAATAATAATGGTAAAACTGTTTCCTATCTAATAATTGTTTTGGATTCATGAAAAAGTCATGATATACAGTATGGATAGTTACGTTTATGTGATCCAGTTTTTGCTCTCTCATTGATTTATAATGACTGATCCGGAATATGGATCAAAGTAGAGCATACTTCAATTTTTTAAACACAGATCGTCAGTTCATATGTAAAAACATTCATGTAAACTAGAACATTGACTTGCATTGATTCTGTGTATAAAGCAATGACAGGGCTTTAATGGTGCTGTAACATAAATTAAATTGGCACCTTTTGTGAAGGAATCCACTTTGAGGTTCTTCTTTTACCATCATTTTAAGTTTTATGCAAATTAGACTTTGATGCACAGGAGCTAGACTGTGCACTGAGTTTTCTCCTGTCTGTCTGTGATTCTCCAGACCCTCCACCTACCTCTGGTCTATGAATGAGAGATTACTGCACAGATTTCAGACAGAGGAAACAGGTAATTGTAAGGCTGGAGGCAAGTGGAGGGGCTGAGGAATCACAGACCGGGAGGAGAAAACTCAGTGCGCAGTCCAGCACATGTGCATCAAAAGCTAATTAGCAGAAAATTTCAAATGGTGATTACAGAAGAACAACAAAGTGGATTTCTTCACCAAAGGTATCAATTTAGGGCTCACACTCATTTGAGCCGAAAACGGATGATATTCAAATCGGACCACTGTTATTCAATAGGTAACATCTCATTTGCAATTTTTTTTCTCAGCCGAAATCAGTGTGAGAAAAAATCGCAACATGCTGTGATTTGATGCGATTTTGGCATGATAATAGCTAATGCAATAGATGGTGCTATAAAAAATCGCATGCAAATCGCATGACAATTGCACATAATCGGACCATCCTGAAAACTGACGGTTTTTTTTCCAGCAAGTGAGTATGAGCCCTTAATCTGTATTACAGCTCCATTACAACCGTATCCTTACTTTATATTACAAAATTGTGCTGACAAGCAAAATTTTGTGAAGGGTCCTCTTTATATTATTTTGAATAAGCCCTTACTGATAAGAAGGATTATTTGACTACATATTGTACAAAATGTATACACATTACAAAATAATGCAGTCCTGTGGAAAATGTCAACCATCTAATATGTATTTGTTATGTAGTTGACATTTGTTCCTCAGGAAGTATCTGGTTTGTATCAGCCATCAGCAAAGGTCTCGAGTAGGAGATTTTGCTTGCCTTTCAATTAGGAACACAATATTATTAAGGTACTGTCACACTAAGTGAGATCGCTAGTGAGATCGCAAAAGCGTCAGCGATTTTATGACGCAGTAGCGATCTTGTTAGCGACGTCGCTGTGTGTGACATGTAGCAGCGATGTGCCCCCGCTGAGATATCGTTGATCCCTCATGAACGTTCTGAGCCGTTTTTTGGTCGTTGGTGTCCCGCTGGTGAGCCTGAATCGCTGAGTGTGACACCCTTTATGAACGACTTTACCAGCATCGCAGGTGGGACTAGGTTTTCCCAATGACCGCAGAGGTCGTTATACAGATCGCTGATCTCTGATGAGATCTTTGTGTTTGGAAGCTAACTAGCGACCACATAGCGATCGCACCAACGATCTCGCCAGGTTGTGTCGTTGTCGTGATCGCTGGTGCGATCGCTAAGTGTGACAGTGCCTTTAGAAAGTTGAGAGGATTAAATGTCTGGTGACAAGGGTTCAGATACCAACTATTGATGATGTTTGGCCACTATTAAGTTTTGAGATGAATAACAGTGCTGATTAGCTGAGCTGATCATAGCCAGGTGTTTTCAGGGGCTTTTCAAGTTGTTTAAAAATTACTATTGTTGCAGTTGTGACATCTCACCGATGGCCATTAATCGGTTCTCAGCATTTGCAGGGGACACAAAATATGGAATGGCAATATTGTAGCCATGTAAACAGAAGACCTCCTTTATGAGCTAGGGTTATTGTACGCAGCTCTGAAACAGTGGGGCATTTAATTTGAGTTTGCATTTTATACTTTATTCATATTGGGTGGCTGTGGGTAGATTTTTAAAATAACTTAGAAAACCTTCTGTGTTTTTTTAATATAGAAATTATATTCAAACTGTATTAACACCATTGCTGAACTAATAAAAAAATGGTGGACTGCAAGCTCCATTGAATCCATTGAAATCCATAATCATTGCAAAATAGTTATTATGTATTCCACACTCATGAGGGATCTGTACTTATTAAGTCAGAAGAACAGAGATTACTGACAAATTTGCCATTCATGTGTTTACTGGCATGAAATACTTCAGGGATATGCAAATAGAGTCTGAAAAAGAACACTGATAATTTGGACACTTTATTTACCAACGTGATTCTGAGATAAAGAAAATTCTTACGTGCAGTGAACCAATACACAGTAAATGTTTGGTACAAAATTATTGATATAATGGACTTTCAGCATGAGGCTAAATTGTAATGGAAAACCATATGTTTGGCATAGCAGTCAACCTTTATACATGAAGCCATAAATGAGAAAATTGTGACCAATATATTAATAAGGAATAAGAATAGACTTATTTGGAAAAATGTTTAGTTTATACCTTGTGTATGTCTAACAAACATTTGCTAATTGGTGTACTCCACATTCAGACATTCAGTAGATGTTTTCGTATATATAGGCGTACAGTTGTATTCTGGGTCCTAAGTTTGGGGGCCTTTCATATATATGCTGAGAAAATCTATCGTCTAGAGATGAGTGAACCCAAACTGCAGAGTTTCGCGTTTGTACCGGACAATTGGTGTTCGTTGCTAAACGCCAAAACAGATTTACCCAGAAGTCCATTCCAATGTTTGGAGTTTTGGGGGAAGTCCGAGTGAGAGATTTTTTTTTTCATACCCAAAGTTTGGGTCTACTTTGTTTTCAATGGGTTTTGGGTTCTCATTCAAATTCAGATACAGTTCTGGTTCCTAAACCGAACTTTGGAATGAAGTTCGGGTCGGGTACCAGAACTCGAACTTCCACGGGTCCACTTATACCCACATATGCACAAAACATAGGGCTCATGCATAAGCTATAGATTGACATTTAAAAAAAAAAAAATCATACCACATCACCTATGCGTACTGGGCAGAGATGTTACAGATAGATAGTTTTATTCATATAAGTTTAAATACAAGTTTGGCACACAAATCAGGTGATTAAGCATATAGAAGAGATCCAGCTCAAGATGGAGTAAAAAATACCAGCCTTAATTACGTGTATGCTATACGCACCAGAAACACATAAATGTCACCTGCTGATCAGTGAATTTTTTTTATGTTATCACTATTGTAATACAATTCAATTAACTCTGGAATGTTTTACGTCATCTTGAGCTCGATCTCCTCTATATCCGTAACTGTTTCATATCTATGAAAGTGATTATGTTCCAGGAGGATGTATTGCTGCATTTGTGAGCTGTCATTTTCTTTTTTTCATACAAATAAAATAACTCAAGTTTAGACAAGAAACATTATGTAAAATTTAGGATGGGTTCAGATAACTGTGCAAAATCTTGGATCAGTTACAGTACGCATATGCTTGTCCGAATATTGAACAAATACACAAGCTGCTTGCTTTTGACATGCACTAGTTTGACCAATAAATCAGACCAAAGCACTGCTTATTGTATGCCATCGATATAATGGTAAAATGGGTTTAATATCAAAACCATCTCTTTAGAGAGTGCTTATCACCGTCATTTTGAGTATTGAATCATGGCTTCATCATAACTTGGAAAGGGAACAAGAGTTAGCACTCTAAACATGTGACCCCGGTTTCTCTAGGACCTCGTACTGTTAACAGGTAATTGAAGTGGGTTATCTGCTATAAAGCAGACACATATTCCCAGATACAAGAGACTGTGACAAATTTATTGCCTGGAGAGATAACTCTTTCTATATTTGAACTACAAGTAGACTCTTTGGAGCTGAATTTTAGTCACAAATATTATTTTTTTGTGACTGGCTTAGGTCCTATAGTTATGGGAGACATACTGTATTTTCTGTGTCGTCACGAAGTGGCGAACATAACGCATTTACTTAGATTACTGTGCAGCCTTCTGATCAGCCTAGAAGTAATATCAGCCAGATGGACGAAGTCAGATATGCCATGTCTCCTATCTATAGAAAGCAAAATCATGATGGGAAATATGGTATTAATATCCCCACCTGGGACCTCCAGGTGGGCAGATATACTGAAAATCAAGGTTGTCATAATTTTTTGGGACCTAGCCGTATCGCATTGACCAGCCCCCATCTGAGCTCATCAAGGGGAGGTATGTTCACTTGAGTTTTATCTAATAAAATCAGATTCTGAATTATAATCATTGTTCAGTGCTGGAAGGTACAGCTTGCTGTAGGATTATTCCCTTTTCCTAATCGGAGTGCTTCCCTCCATAAAAGATTTGTGCCATTCCTGCGACCACATGTTTAGTGCTTTTCTTTGTTTATTCTTTTTATATTATGTAATTGTATATACTGTATATATTTTGTCTCCTTTTATAATATCTTTTTAGATATTTTTATGACACTGCCTTCTTTTTGGATTAAATATATAAAATAGCTTTGTTCCTCTTGCTCTATAAAACACATCCCTGAAGTCTCATGAGGCCATTTGTTATCCATTACCTGTGTCCAATTAGCCTGCATAAATGATTGGTGGTGGCAGACAGTTTTTCTTGGGTTATTGCGGAGCTTGACTGTGGCCATACCGAAGTATATATATATATATATATATATATATATATATTCCATGAGTTGGAATCTGATGTGTATATACTATATGTTCACCAAGAAGTGCATCATAACCTGAATAGTAGCTACAGTAGCCATGGCATCGTCCATCAATTGTCGGTCAAGTGCGTAATTGTCCTGAAGATTGAAGTTGGTGGAGTTCTGGCTCCTGACAAATTTGTGACAGCAGTGGCATACCTTTCTTCTACGAAAAATAAATACATTAAAGATCACAAATAGTTAAGCAAAAAACATATCAGATACATGTCACGTTAGGGATAATGAAAGGCAACACAATTTTAATTAAAGCAATGTTGGACCCTAGCAATGTGACTGTTCTCTCTGGTTCTACTTTATATTTGAATAATTATTATTAAATCCTATATAAACTGAATTAATATTGTCAGTTTAACCTAAAATATATATTTTAGTTAACTATAACATATAAAATTGTAATTTTTAATCCAATAAGACTAGGTCATAACATTTCTAATAAAATTAACCATGGCTTATAAAAAAGGACAGGAAAAATACCTTTTATTAGAATTAAATGTAATGATTTGCATAGGGAGTGTAGATTTTATATTAAAAAGAAAAACCCTTTCATTCTAGAAGTCACAATTTACTGGAAGTCAATAAACCTTTTTAATAGTTGGTAGAAAAAGATATGTGTAATAGTGAAATGGCTTCATTAATATTTAATCGCACCTTAATGAATCTCTCCTTAAGCCTAACAAGGCAGGAATATAAAATGCTTGATACTATGTCTTTGTGTTTTTATTCTTTTATAGTTTTTGGATCACTGATTTTTTCTTAGTTTTATTATCTTTATTGATATTTATTTATTAAGACTTCCTTTGTAATAAACCAACACATATCTTAAGGTGTTCATTGAATGCAATTATTGAATACTATTCATGAGAGTTTTAGTACAGGAAATGCTGCTGTTTCATGTGTTTTGTCAAGAACACATTTTCTTAAAAAGCCAAAAATTGATTGTTACAGCTTCCAACATCATACAAAACAGCCCATCTTTTGTAGCTTAGGAAGATTTCAGTTGGTTCAATTATTCCCATGTAAAATTACAGTTGTAGCTTTTCATATTTTTTGAAACTAGAATATAAATTGGTTTAAAGCTTCTGATATTTATGAATCACAAGCCAAAAATGTTACCCACAATTTAAAATATTTTCACTCACTATAGCAATATCACTGGATTGTTAATTTGGCTATCTTCTATGCCATAGATCATCTTCTAATAGGGCAAAAAATACTTTTTAAAAGAAATTCAACCTATAAACAAATTTTCTCAGTTGAAATGTAAATGCAAAGTTGAATAATTTGTAAATTATTTGCTTATCTACATTTACAACTGTTTTCTACTTATTTACGTAGCTGCCTTTAAAAATTATTCAAATTTCTGGTAATTTAGCTAAATCATGAGATGTAACAACCCCTACTTGTGCCAAGAACTGGTTTCCAGTAACAGAAACTTTTACAGCAAAACTGCTGCCTGTGATTTTACCTAATTATCTGAGATCCCACGATGTAATGCTGTTTGGTAGCCAAAGCCTAGCAGAATTCAAAATTCACGTTCTTAGCTAAAAGTCTAGATTTAAGATTAGTGTCTACCACTTCGAATTAGACTAGATGTAGCAATTTTATTACAGTGGCCAATGGACGATACACGTTGCTAATATTTAGACACCCTTCTCTAAATTTATACAACTATTGGTTGGCCACATCCTTTTTTTGCCAATAAACCTCACTACCTTGTCTATCATGGTGCCAAAAAGTGAATACTCACTCAAGTGAAAAGTAAATACTCAATTTAACACCAATTTAAGGTAGAATTTTGTTGTGCATTAATCAGTTTATTTGTCCGATTTATGTAGCTGAAGAAATATTTTAAGCTGACCTTGGGGGTCAAGAAAGATTATTCTTGCACTGGTTTTCAGGTCGTGAATTAGGTATGACCCACTTTTTCAGCTTTGCCTGGAGTATTCGTTTGAAAAGTGGTACAAGAAAAAAGATTTGTGATTTCATACGAGCACCATTGTTTCTGTTTATTCTGGAACCATACAATGAATTTAGGTGAATATTAATGGAATCCATTGACTTCATTTGATTAGTGGGGTTGCAGTATTTTTTCTATCAAAATATTAATGCATTTTGAACATTCTTTTTTTTCAAGAATACCAGGCAGCATGTGGAAACTCTGAAAACAAAACACAACAGTGAAAGGAGCCTTACTCAATCATTATGTAGACTTTACTAGTGAAATATTGTAAAATGACATAACAGAAAGGAGTTTTGATTTGAACCTTTTTCAAGAAGCTGTAAGGAATTTTTCAAGTAAAGCCTTAAAGAGAATGTCATCAGAAAATGATACATTGTTTAAATCAAGTTTTTGTGTTAAATGTATTTTTTTCTATTGTAATAATATATTTTTGCCATATATCAACTTAATAACAGAAAAACATAAAAACAGACATTTTGTAATGTTCACACTGGTCACTGGGGCTCTTTTAGGCTCGAATGGTGTTCATAAGAGACCGTGTTTTTTCTAAAAATTTTAATTTTGTTTTGTGTTTTTACAAATTTATGAATTTTTTTCACCATTTAATAAAAAAAAGTATGCCTGACTGGCATATCTTTCATTCTACTACCCTGGAGAATCATATTGCCTAGTCATTTTTGCTCTGATTTTGATATTTTGCCACATTTGGTATTTTTTTTGCTGCTTTCCAGCACAACACATGATAAAATAGATAGTGTCTTTCAAAAGAACAACTCGTCCCTCAAAAAATAAGTCTTCACAGAGATATGTCAATAGAAAAATAAAAAAGTTATGGCTTTTGGAATAAGGGGAGGACAAATGAAAGTATAAAAATGAAAAATCACCCGGTCCTTAAAAGTTTAATATTTGCATATAAATGTAAACCTTTTGAAAATTATGCCATAAAGTTTGAATCTCATAGTCAAGGAAAAAATTGTGAAAAATATTTGTATCTTTATTTTCTTTAATGATGTTTTTAACACAAGCACATCCTTTTGGGTCATATGATCAGTTTGAGAACAGAGGATAGAGAGAATAGAATTGAACTGCCGACATATTGTACATAAGCTGTCGGTATAAAAATATGGACACAGCCTAATTCTAGTGAGCTTACCTTAGATCACCAGAGAAGTAATGTTGGTGCTAAAATACAGCCATACTACTGCCGTCTAAAGTTACCTCAACCCATAAATATGTAATCCAACCTATTATACAAGTCAACAGTTAAATGTTGAATTACTTGATATACTAATTTCTCTTCCCTGTGCCAGTTTTTACTGTTAAGGCAACTATGAACATTAGAAATATATTCATAAGCTGAAAAAAATTAACAGCAACTCATTTTGGTAAGATGAGTTGACTATCAAATGTCTATGGATTTTCCCAAGCCTCCCTCCAAAGGATGATGTTGGTGCAAATAATAACACATCTTGAACTTCAATCCTTTTGTTCCTCCAAAAAACAAATTTGCCTTGGACAGAGATGACTGACAATAGTTCAATTTACTTTTTCCATTGAATACATATGTATGAAGGAAACTAGTGTACTTCTGTATGACGACAGATACCTGTAGGCCCAACAACAGTTCTGATAACTGTAATATGGTGTGGGGTAGTAGCAATGGGAGAGGTTCTCATCTCTTATGCACGTTACATGAAGGTGGGAGTCCTTGCTGGATGTGTGGACTTGTGATATGGAGGCGTTATGCCCTTGCAGGGAGCTTGTTGACGATTACTTCGGCTGGCTAGGATCAGGTGTTGCATAGTTCCATAAGGGAGGCAACCAATCAACAACAAACAGTTCTTTACTAAACAGCAACTTGGAGGAACTTATGTATAGTAGATAGCGGTAGCATTACTTCATGAACGTTTCCTTTAACACAGTGAGCATCATCACCATCTTCACATACATTCTTCCTCCCTTTCACATAATGACTTGGTTTTGCCTCACTCTGCACAATATCTTTACCACAACCCAGCACAGTACTCCAGTCCAGTAAGTGAGAGTACTATTCTCAACCCACTGTTCCACGTCCTCTTCCCTCTTAAGGGAACTAGTTTGCCAATATGACTGGTACTTCTCTGCTTCTGAAACTTGGAAGTTTCTCCTAGGACATTCTCTTCATCTCAAGTTCTTTGTCCTGTCCTGTCCCATTACTTCTCTGAGTTATAAACTTCGCTGTACTGCTAGGCTCCCTGTCTCAGGACTACTCTCAGGTTGATCACTCTGTCCTTTGATCACTTCTTTCTACTCAGGATAATTCTATTCACTGTCTCAGTCTCCACTCACATTAGGAACACCCACGTCACACAGCTCTGCTCCCAGTCAGACCAATTGTCTGCTTTTACTGCACGCTGGGCACTATCTGTCTTGTGGACAGGAAACTGTCTCTGTTCCTGGACCTTAGCCACTCCCACTCAGGGCTAGTCCCAATTATTAACTCCAATTATCCCTACTGTTGGGCAAATCACAACACTAACACTACTAACCCATATTACAATTCCAGTTATACAACACAGCAATATGCGTGTTCTTCAAGGGGAAATGTGGGCAGTATGTTCATCTCGTTACACAGCAGCAATCTTTTAAATGAACAGTAAATAGTGCATTGCCATGATTATAGCTTTGTCAATGGAATAAGGAGCTGGGACATTGTATTCAGAGTATCCAGCATTGCCCATGTGGGAACATTCATTATCTAATCCAAATATAAATATACAGCAGCAAATGAAGTTTGCTGTTATAGTACTGTAGCATTAGGATATTAGCACTGACTTTGTGCATGGTATTCTAGTTGATTTACAATGATAACTAGTGAGGATTAACTATAGCACCTTACATTTTTCTTCTGTGGTTTCCCTGTCCTCATGAGTAATCTCAGTATACAGGTGCTTCTCACAAAATTAAAATATCATCAAAAAGTTTATTTTAGTTCTTCAAACTCATTACAAACAGTGATCTATTTCAAGTGTTTATTTCTATTAATGTTGATGATTATGTCTTACAGCTAGTGATGAGCGAGTATGCTTGTTGCTCGGGTTTTCCCGAGCATGTTCGGGTGGTCTCTGAGTATTTGGAAGTGCTCGGAGATTTAGTTTCTGTCACGGCAGCTGCATGATTTGCTGCTACAAGACAGTCTGTATACATGTGGGGATTTCCTGTTTGTTAGGCATTCCACACATGTATTCAAACTGTCTAGTAGCTGCAAATCATGCAGCTGTGGTGACAGAAACTAACTCTCGAAGCACTTCCAAATACTCGGAGACCACCCGAGCATGCTCGGGAAAACTGGAGCAACGAGCATACTGGCTCACCATTACTTACAGCCAATGAAAACCCAAAAGTCATTATCTCAGGAAATTAGAATACAGTCATGGCCAAAAATTTTGAGAATGACACAAATATTAATTTTTACAAAGTCTACTGCTTCACTTTTTCTAATGGCAATTTGCATATACTCCAGAATGTTATAAAGAGTGATCAGCTTAACAGCAATTACTTGCAAAGTCAATATTTGGCTAGAAAATGAACTTTATCTCCCAAAACACATTTCAACATCATTGCAGCCCTGCCTTAAAAGGACCAGCTAACCTCTTTTCAGTGATTGCTCCATTAACACAGGTGTGGGTGTTGATGAGGACATGGCTGGAGATCAATCTGTCATGATTAAGTAAGAATGACACCACTGGACACTTTAAAAGGAGGCTGGTGCTTGGCATCATTGTTTCTCTTCTGTTAACCATGGTTATCTCTAAAGAAACATGTGCAGTCATCATTGCAATGCAAAAAAATGGCCTAACAGGGAAGAGTATCGCAGCTAGAAATATTGCACCTCAGTCAACAATCTATCGCATCATCAAGAACTTCAAGGAGAGAGTTTCCATTGTTGCCAAAAAGGCTCCAGGGCGCCCAAGAAAGACCAGCAAGAGCCAGGACCGTCTCTTAAAAGTGTTTCAGCTGCGGGATCGGGCTACCAGCAGTGCAGAGCTTGCTCAGGAATGGCAGCAGGCAGGTGTGAGTGCATCTGCACGCACTGTGAGGCGGAGACTCTTGGAGCAAGGCCTGGTCTCAAGGAGGGCAGCAAAGAAGCCACTTCTCTCCAGAAAAAACATCATGGACAGACTGATATTCTGCAAAAGGTGCAGGCAGTGGACTGCTGAGGACTGGGGTAAAGTTATTTTCTCTGATGAATCCCCTTTTCGATTGTTTGGGACATCAGGAAAACGCCTCATTTGGAGAAGACAAGGTGAGCGCTACCACCAGTCTTGTCTCATGCCAACTGTTAAGCATCCTGAAACTATTCATGTGTGGGGTTGCTTCTCAGCCAAGGGAATCGGCTCTCTCACAGTCTTGCCTAAAAACACAGCCATGAATAAAGAATGGTACCAGAATGTCCTCCAAGAGCAACTTCTCCCAACCCTCCAAGAGCAGTTTGGCGATCAACAATGCCTTTTCCAGCATGATGGAGCACCTTGCCATAAAGAAAAGGTGATAACTAAATGGCTCTGGGAACAAAACATAGAGATTTTGGGTCCATGGCCTGGAAACTCCCCAGATCTTAATCCCATTGAAAACTTGTGGTCAATCATCAAGAGACGGGTGGACAAACAAAAACCTAAAAATTCTGACAAAATTAAAGCATTGATTGTGCAAGAATGGACTGCTATCAGTCAGGATTTCGTCCAGAAGATGATTGAGAGCATGCCAGGGAGAATTGCAGAGGTCCTGAAGAAGAAGGGTCAACACTGCAAATATTGACTTGCTGCATTAACTCATTCTAACTGTCAATATAAGCTTTTGTTTCTCATATGTTTGCAATTATATTTCTGTCTGTGATAAAAACATCTGTCAAACACACACATAAAAACCAGAGGGCAGCAGATCATGTGAAAATATAATATTTGTGTCATTCTCAAAACTTTTGGCCATGACTGTAGTTTATAACACCAACTTGAAAAATGATTTAAAATCCAAAATGATGGCCTACTGAAATGTATGTTCAGTAAATGCACTCAATACTTCGTTGGGTCTCCTTTTGCATCAATTACTGCATCAATGTGGCGTGACATGGAGACGATCAATCTGTGACACTTCTGAGGTGTTATGGAAGCCCAGGTTGCTTTTATAGCAGCCTTCAGCTCCTCAGCATTGTTGGTTCTGGTGTCTCTCATCTTCCTCTTGACAATACCCCATAAAATCTATAGGGTTAAGGTCAGGTGAGTTTGCTGGCCAATCAAGCACAATGATACTGTTTTTTAAACCAGGTAATGGTACTTTTGGCAATGTGGACAGGTGCCAAGTCCTGCTGGAGAATGAAATTTTAATCTCCAAAAAGCTTGTTGGCAGAGGTAAGAATGAAGTGCTCTAAAATTTCCTAGTAGATGGCTGCGCTAACTTTGGTCTTGATAAAACACAGTGGACCTACACCAGCAGATGACATTGCTCCCAAGCCATCCCTGATTGTGGAAACTTCACACTAAACCTCAAGCAGCTTGTATTCTGTGCCTCTCCACTCTTCCTCAAGACATTGAGACCTTGATTTTCAAATGAAATGCAAAGTTTCGTCTAATCCTTCCAAGGTGCAAGAAGGAGAAATTCAGGAAATCGTTTGTGCCTACCGCTATGAGGATGTATAACAATTCACTAAGGGTGAAAATTGACTATGACCTAGGACTGGCGCACTAATGGAAATGATTAGAGATTTGTGTACCTTTGTTTGTTACGTATTGTGGTTAGTCATGTGCAAATCTGTGTCTAGTAATGACTCTATGTAATGCTGTTTGTAATGGTTTGTTTGTAATGCTGTTGTAACGCTGCTGTGATACCATAATTTCCCTCGGGATCAATAAAGTGTATCGTATCGTATCGTATTTAAAAATGACACCTTGGACTGCTGAGAAACAGTCCAGTGTTGTGAATGGGTTTGAGATGAGTTCTGAGCAGAGACTCCCTCTGGTGGTTACAAGCGGTACTGGTCTGTTCAGTGAAGATTGTGAGGACTGGGAATCAGGTGTTACTGATTGGTCTTATATAAGGGAGTCACCTTCCCATCAGGGTTGCCGGTGATCAATTGTTCTGGTCTGAATCCTTTATTCCAGTTCCCTTGTAGCCTGCTGTGTCGTGTCTGCATCTCCTGCTTACAGATAAGACATTTTCTTCTTTTGTGTTTGTGCTATATTTTTGCATTTTGTCCTGCACTTCTGTGGGGGCCTTCAGGGTCCCCTCCGGGGGCTTCTGCCCTCTCAGTTTTGTTCAGCCACTGATGTTTGTACTTTTGCTTTTTCCAGTTTTTTCAGTGGCTGCTGTTTTGATTTTGTTACACCAGAGAACTAATTTAGGTGGAAGAGGTCGTGTGATCTCAGGTATTTTTGAAATTAGTAGAGTTGGCGCTTTTCAGGGTTTTCTGGGATTGCAGTAAGTACCCTTCCTATCCTTTTCTATTTAGTTAGTTTGGGCCCCAGCGTTTGCTCATACTATTTTCTTTCTGTGTCAGTATTTCATCTTGTCTAACCGCCATTACATGTTTGGGGGCTTTCTATTATCTTTGGGGTTCTGCTCCGGGGCAGATAGCTTTCCTATATCTATCTTTAGGTGTAGTTAGTTTCTCAGGCTGTGACGAGGCGTCTAGGACCAACGTAGGAACGCTCCACGGCTGCCTCTAGTTGTGGTGGTTAGTCAGGGTACTGCAATCTCATAGATTCCAACTGCTCTGGTGTATTTCCTTTTTTACCTGCACTCCTCAGCTACCGAAACATAACAGTATCACCGGCCTAAAAATTGAAAATTGTATTGTACTCACAGAAGGGAAAAAATATTGTGAAAGAAAAAAGGTTGTCAGAGTTGTCAGAGATATTTTTCTATTTGTTGCATTTTTTCTTCCCTCTTTATCTCTGGGTGCTGGGGAGGATCTATTCTCTCTATGGAGTTTGCACGGTTGTCTGGCCGTGTGGATCAGCTTGCCACTGAGGTTCAGTATTGCTGCATATCTTGCTAGGTTGCCTGTTGTGGAACCTAGGATCCCCATGCCAGATTTGTTTTTGGGGATCGAGCTAAGTTTCAGAATTTCAAAAATAATTGTAAATTGTTTTTTGCCTTAAAATCTAAGTCCTCAGGAACGCAGCGCAGCAGGTTCAAATTATCATCTCTCTCCTGCGCGGCGATCTCAGGATTGGGCTTTTTCCCTGACACCTGGGGATCCTGTTTGAGTGATGTTGATGCATTTTTTCAGGCTTTGGGTTATTTTACGATGAGCCTAATGTCACTGATCAAGCTGAAGAAGCCTTGTTGGCATTAAATCAGGGCCTTATGACCTGAGTTATACTGTCAGAGATTCCGTAGGTGGGCAGTCCTGACCAAATGGAATGACGACGCTTTGGCAGCCTTTTCCGGAAGGGTCTGTCAGATAATGTAAAGGATGTTATGGTGGGATTCCCTGTCCCCTCTGGTCTCAATGATTCTATGTCATTAGCGATTCAAATCTGACAGACGTTGCGTGAGCGCGAGAAGTATGCGTGGAATGTTGTTGCCTTGTGAACAGCTTCTGAACCCATGCAGTGTGATATAGAGTGGGTCTGGGGCACAGCGTTCATGAGTTTCGAAATGCACAATGGGTTATTGGTATTACGACGTTGGTGAGCCTATCTGATTGCTTTTCCAGTCTGCCCATAAGCGGGGGAAGAAGCAGTTTTTGGGGCCACAGTCTCCGAAGGTTGTCCTTGGGTAGTGTTCAGACTAAGTTTTTATTAACTGTCACTCTGATATGCTCTCTGTCCTCATTTTCTGCTCAGGCTTTCGTTGATTCTGGAGCAGCTATTAACCTGATGGATTATGATTTTGCTAAACGTTGTGGGTTTCCCTTGATACCCCTACAGAAGTCTATTCCCCTACTGGGGATCGATTCTACCCCTTTGGCTGAGAATAAACCCCAGTTTTCTACTCAGGTGATAATGAGGGTTGAACCTGATCACCAGGAGTGCTGCAAATTTTTGGTTCTGTATAATCTGCATGACATTATCGTGCTGGGTTTCCCTTGGTTACAGTCTCATAATCCTGTTTTGGATTGGAAATCTGTGTCTGTAACCAGTTGGGGCTGCCAATGTGTTAATACCAACACTCCTGTTTTTTCTGCCTCCCCCCAGGCTCAGGATGTTCCTGACTTTTTGATTGATTTTTCTGATGTGTTTAGCGAAAGTAAATCTGCATCCTTGCCTCCCCATAGGAGCTATGACTGCGCTATTGAATTAGTGCCGGGTAGTAAATTCCCTAAAGGTCGCCTTTTTAACTTGTCTGTACCTGAACATGACGCTATGCGGTCTTATATCAAGGAGTCATTGGAGAAGGGTCATATCAGACCATCCTCTTCACCCTTAGGTGCCGGTTTTTTCTTTGTGGCCAAAAAAGATGGTTCATTAAGGCCGGGTATTGATTATCGTCTCTTGAACAATATTACTGTGAAATATCAATACCCGTTACCCTTGATTTCTGACCTGTTTTCCAGGGTTAAAAACGCTACTTGGTTTACCAAGCTTGACCTCAGGGGGCGTATAACCTTATTCGCATTAAGCACGGGGATGAATGGAAGACGGCATTCAATACCCCTGAAGGGCATTTTGAGTACCTAGTGATGCCCTTTGGGCTCACTAATGCTCCTTCCATCTTCCAGTCCTTCATGAATGACATTTTCAGGGATTTTGTGGACAAATTTCTGATTGTTTATTTGGATGATATCTTGATTTTTTCTAATGACTGGGACTCTCATGTGAAACATGTTCGAACTGTGTTCCAGATTTTGAGAGAGAATGCTCTGTATGTGAAGGGATCAAAGTGTCTTTTTGGCGTACAGAGGATCTCATTTCTGGGATTCATTTTGTCCCCATCTGTTATCGAAATGGACCCGGTCAAGGTTCAGGCCATCTGTGATTGGGTCCAACCTACTTCATTAAAGGCTCTTCAGAGATTTTTGGTTTTGCCAATTTTTATCGTAAATTTATTGGTAATTTCTCGGTTATTGTTAAACCATTAACTGATTTGACCAGAAAAGGTTCTGATGTGGTGAATTGGCCTC
This sequence comes from Oophaga sylvatica, assembly GCA_033576555.1. NCBI lineage: Eukaryota > Metazoa > Chordata > Amphibia > Anura > Dendrobatidae > Oophaga > Oophaga sylvatica. The sequence goes on along the minus strand of JARQOD010000003.1, from coordinate 538,087,752 downwards.
CGGAGGCAGTCTCTGCGTTTCAGGAACTTAAGCAGAGATTCACTTCTGCTCCTGTTCTACGACAGCCTGATGTTTCTCTGCCATTTCAGGTGGAGGTTGATGCCTCTGAAATTGGGGCAGGTGCCGTTTTGTCCCAAAAAGATCCAGAGACCTCTAAAAGTAACCCTTGTGCCTTTTTCTCTCGAAAATTTTCTCCTACTGAACGTAATTATGACGTGGGTAATCGGGAGTTATTGGCCATGAAGTGGGCTTTTGAAGAGTGGAGACATTGGCTGGAGGGAGCCAAACATCAGGTGGTGGTCCTTACGGACCATAAGAATCTGGTCTATCTGGAATCTGCCAAGTGACTCAATCCTAGACAGGCCAGGTGGGCCTTGTTTTTCACACGTTTTAATTTTGTGGTTTCCTTTCTTCCTGGCACTAAGAATGTTAAGGCGGATGCCCTCTCGAGGAGTTTCCTTGCGGACTCTCCTGAGTTATCTGATCCTTCTGTTATTTTGAAAGAGGGTGTAGTTCTTTCCGCCATCTCGCCCAATTTGAGACTTGCTCTGGAGGGGTGTCAGGAGGATAGGCCCGAGTGCTTCCCTGTTGGAAATTGTTTGTCCCGGACCAGTGGAAAAAGAGTGTGATGTCTGAGATTCATTGTTCCGCATTGGCTGGGCATCCTGGAATTTTTGGTACCAGAGACTTGGTTAGTCGGTCCTTTTGGTGGCCTACCTTGTCTCGTGATGTCAGGGAATTTGTGCAGTCCTGCGGGACTTGCTCTCGCTCCAAGCCTTGCTCTCGCTCTAGTGGTTTGTTGATGCCATTGCCTGTGCCCAAGAGACCATGGACCTATATCTCTATGGATTTCATTTCCGACCTTCCTGTTTCTCAGAGAATGACCACCATCTGGGTAATTTGTGATACTTTTTCCAAAATGATACATCTTGTGCCATTACCTAAGTTGCCTTCCTCCTCTGAATTGGTGCCGTTGTTCCTTCAGCACGTGGTTCGTTTACACGGCATTCCTGAGAACATTGTGTCTGACAGAGGAGTCCAGTTTGTTTCCAGATTTTGGAGGACTTTTTGTTCTAAACTGGGTGTTCAATTGTCTTTCTCCTCGGCATTTCATCCTCAGACCAATGGTCAAACTGAGAGAACAAACCAGACATTGGAGACTTATCTTAGATGCTTTGTGTCTGCTGATCAGGATGACTGGGTCTCTTTTTTACCTTTGGCTGAGTTTGCTCTTAATAATAGGGCTAGCTCTGCCACTTTGATGTCTCCGTTTTTCTGTAATTCTGGGTTTCACCCTCGATTTTCTTCGGGACAGACGGAGGCTTCTGTCTGTCCAGGTGTTGACTCTGTTGTGGAGCGTATGCAACAGATTTGGGACCAGGTAGTGGAGAGGTTGTCCCTCTCTCAAGAGAGGGCCCAGCGGTTTGCTAACCGGCATAGGACTGATGGTCCTCGGTTTAAAGTGGGGGACTTGGTCTGGTTGTCCTCAAAGAATATTCCTATGAGAGTAGCATCTCCTAAATTTAAGCCTAGGTTCATTGGACCTTATAAGATCATTGAGATTCTTAATCCTGTTTCTTTTCGTTTGCTTCTTCCAGGGACATTTAAGATCCATAACGTGTTCCACAAGTCCTTGTTGAAGAGGTTTGTTGAGCCAGTGGTTCCTGCTGCTGTGCCTCCTGACCCTGTTTTGGTTGAGGGCAATCTGGAGTATGTGGTTGAGAAAATATTAGATTCTCGTTTTTTAGACGGAAACTCCAGTATTTGGTTAAGTGGAGAGGTTATGGTCAGGAAGACAATTCTTGGGTGTTTGCTTCAGACATCCATGCTAGGAGACTCATCCGTGCGTATCATAGAACTCATCCTGACCGACCTGGTTGCTCAAATGAGGGTTCGGTGACCCCTCCTCAAGGGGGGGGTACTGTTGTGAATGGGTTTGAGATGAGTTCTGAGCAGAGACTCCCTCTGGTGGTTACAAGCGGTACTGGTCTGTTCAGTGAAGATTGTGAGGACTGGGAATCAGGTGTTACTGATTGGTCTTATATAAGGGAGTCACCTTCCCATCAGGGTTGCCGGTGATCAATTGTTCTGGTCTGAATCCTTTATTCCAGTTTCCCTTGTAGCCTGCTGTGTCGTGTCTGCATCTCCTGCTTACAGATAAGACATTTTCTTCTTTTGTGTTTGTGCTATATTTTTGCATTTTGTCCTGCACTTCTGTGGGGGCCTTCAGGGTCCCCTCCGGGGGCTTCTGCCCTCTCAGTTTTGTTCAGCCACTGATGTTTGTACTTTTGCTTTTTCCAGTTTTTTCAGTGGCTGCTGTTTTGATTTTGTTACACCAGAGAACTAATTTAGGTGGAAGAGGTCGTGTGATCTCAGGTATTTTTGAAATTAGTAGAGTTGGCGCTTTTCAGGGTTTTCTGGGATTGCAGTAAGTACCCTTCCTATCCTTTTCTATTTAGTTAGTTTGGGCCCCAGCGTTTGCTCATACTATTTTCTTTCTGTGTCAGTATTTCATCTTGTCTAACCGCCATTACATGTTTGGGGGCTTCCTATTATCTTTGGGGTTCTGCTCCGGGGCAGATAGCTTTCCTATATCTATCTTTAGGTGTAGTTAGTTTCTCAGGCTGTGACGAGGCGTCTAGGACCAACGTAGGAACGCTCCACGGCTGCCTCTAGTTGTGGTGGTTAGTCAGGGTACTGCAATCTCATAGATTCCAACTGCTCTGGTGTATTTCCTTTTTTACCTGCACTCCTCAGCTACCGAAACATAACAGTCCAGTTCTTTTACTCCTTTGCCCAGGTAGATGCTTCTGGTATTATCTATTGGTCATGAGTGGATTGAACCAAGGAATGCGACACTTGTAGCCCATGTCCTGTATATGTGTGTGTGTGTGTGTGGTGGCTAATGAAGCAATGACTCCAGCAGCAGTCCACTCCTAGTGAATCTCTATCAAATTTTTGAATGGGCTTTTCTTAACAATCCTTTCAAGGCAGCGGTTATCCCGGTTGCTTGTGCACCTTTTTCTACCACACTTTTTCCTTCCACTGAACTTTCCATTATTATGCTTGGACACAGCACTCTGTGAACAGCCAGCTTCTTTAGCAATAACCTTTTGTGGCTTACTCTCCTTGTGGGGGGTATTAATGACTGCCTTCTGGACATCAGTCAAGTCAGCAATCTTCCCCAAGATTGTGGAGCCTACCGAAACAGACTAAGGCACCTTTTTAAATACGAAGCCTTTGCAGATGGTTTTGTTAATTATATGAAAAATACAGTGGTGCTAGAGTCTTAATAGTTTAGAAGTGCTGCAAACTAGGGCACAACCACATAAAGTGCCAATGGATATAGATCATAGAAGAATGTAAGGTACTAAAGGACAAAGAGTTGCAAAAACAAGGGGAGAAATGTATTGAACAATGCACATAAAATACAAATAAAAGACAAGTGTAATTGATGTTAAAATGGTCAATAGAAGGGCGAGATCATTTATGTATCATCAAAAATATTGCACTGACCCGGCGTAATATGGCACTAAAATGTGATGTAACTTCTCCAAATCACTGAATGTGCATGAACACGTATTGCACTTGTTCCAGCGTGATAGAAGTGATAAATGAGGTATAAGGTGTTAAAGACACTAAATATATCCAATATATAAGCACAGAGCTTCAGATCAACAAAATGCATACATTTAAATGAAAAAAAAAAATAAAAAAACACATGAGTCAATATATAGTCCTCCAATGGAGAGGCAAATGGCGGTTAGTGAAATAACCACTGATTCCTTCTGTGGGGTGATTATAACCTGAGACTGTTCCGGCCGGTGACAGCTCAGGTGTTGCGGTACTGTGAATATATGTCAAGCCATGCCCACTCCACATAGCCCCGCCCACTCCACATAGCCACACTCACTCCACACGCAAAGCCCCGTATAATATCTAATATGCTGTATACAGTACAGACCAAAAGTTTGGACACACCTTCTCATTCAAAGATTTTTCTGTATTTTCATGACTATGAAAATTGTAGAATCACACCGAGGGCATCAAAAACTATGAATTAACACATGTGGAATTATACATTACACTTTACAAAAAAGTGGTGAAACAACTGAAAATATGTCCTATATTCTAGGTTCTTCAAAGTAGTTCATGAAAATACAGAAAAATCTTTGAATGAGAAGGTGTGTCCAAACATTTTTATGTACTGTATATATATATACATATTAATATATATATATATATATATGTATATATATACAGTGCCTTACAAAAGTATTTGGCCACCTGGAAATTTTCAACGTTGTCCCACATATCATGCTTCAAACAAAAAGATACCAAATGTAAATTTTTGGTGAAGAATCAACAACAAGTGGGACACAATTGTGAAGTTGAATGAAATTTATTGGTTATTTTAAATTTTTATGGAAATACAAAAACTGAAAAGTGGGGCGTGCAATATTATTCGGCCCCTTTAACTTAATACTTTGTTGCGCCACCTTTTGCTGCGATTACAGCTGCAAGTCGCTTGGGGTATGTCTCTATCAGTTTTGTACATCGAGAGACTGAAATTCTTGCGCATTGTTCCTTGGCAAACAGCTTGAGCTCAGTGAGGTTGGATAGAGATTGTTTGTGAACAGCAGTTTTACGCTCTTTCCACAGATTCTTGATTGGATTCAGGTCTGGACTTTGACTTGGCCATTCTAACACCTGGATACGTTTATTTGTGAACCATTCCATTGTAGATTTTGCTTTATGTTTGGGATCATTGTCTTGTAGGAAGGCAAATCTCCATCCTAGTCTCAGGTCTTTTGCAGACTCCAACAGGTTTTCTTCAAGAATGGTCCTGTATTTGGCTCCATCCATCTTCCCATCAATTTTAATTATCTTCCCTGTCCCTGCTGAAGAAAAGCAGGCCAAAACCATGATTCTGCCACCACCATGTTTGAAAGTGGGGATGATGTGTTCAAGGTGATGAGCTGTGTTGCCTTTACGCCAAACATATCGTTTGGCATTGTTGCAAAAAAGTTTGATTTTGGTTTCATCTGACCAGAGCACCTTCTTCCACATGTTTGGTGTGTCTCCCAGGTGGCTTGTTGCAAACTTTAAACAACACTTTTTATGGATATCTTTGAGACATGGCTTTCTTCTTGCCCCTCTTCCATAAAGGTCAGATTTGTGCAGTGTATGACTAATTGTCCTATGGACAGACTGTCCCACCTCAGCTGTAGATCTCTGCAGTTCATCCAGAGTGATCATGGGCCTCTTGGCTGCATCTCTGATCAGTCTTCTTGTTTGAGATAAAGATTTAGAGTGACGGCCGGGTCTTTGTAGATTTGCAGTGCTATGATACTCCTTCCATTTCAATATGATCGCTTGCACAGTGCTCCTTGGGATGTTTAAAGTTTTGGAAATCATTTTGTATCCAAATCAGGCTTTAAACTTCTCCACAACAGTATCACGGACCTGCCTGTTGTGTTCCTTGGTCTTCATGATGCTCTCTTTGCTTCAAACAGAACGCTGAGACTATTACAGAGCAGGAGCATTTATATGGAAACTTGACTACACACAGGTGGATTAGATTTATCATCATTAGTTATTTAGAACAACATTGGATCATTCAGAGATCCACAATGAACTTCTGGAGTGAGTTTGCTGCACTGAAAGTAAATGGGCTTACTTTTCAGCTTTTGTATTTCCACAAAAATTTAATATAACCAATAAATTTTGTTCATCTTCACTATTGTGTCCCACTTGCTGTTGATTCTTCACCAAACATTTACATTTGGTATCTTTATGTTTGAAGCATGATATGAAAAGTCAAAGATGCTATAGGATTTTTACAGGATGAAAATGATGAAATGGTAAGACAGGATGTTGAGAAAGCTGAACTGTTAAATTCCTATTTTGCATATGTTTTCTCTCAGAAAGGAAATGTAACATCAACTGATCTTTACTGTCCTATTAAAGGAATAGAAGAATCCAGGATCTCTATAAACAGAAAGACAGTGAGGAAACACTTAGCTAACCTAAATGAATTCAAGTCTTCAGGTCCAGATGAATTACACCCCAGAGTACTGAAGGAGATAGCAGAAGAAATTCTTGAACCACTGTCCATAATCTTTGAAAATTCTTGGAAAACAGGAGAAGTCCCAGAAGACTGGAGAAGAGCAAATATTGTTCCTATCTTCAAAAAGGGGAAGAAGGTGGACCCAGGGAACTACAGGCCGGTGAGTCTGACTTCTATACCAGGAAAGATCTTTGAACAAATTATTAAAGAACATGTATGCAAGTACCTGGATAAGAATGAAGTGATTAAACAGAGTCAGCATGGGTTTGTAACTAATAAGTCATGTCAGACTAACTTAATTTCCTTCTATGACAGAATCACTGACTGGGTGGATCAGGGAAATGCTGTAGATATAGTATATCTTGACTTCAGCAAAGCATTTGACAAAGTATCTCACACAATCCTTATTGAAAAAATGACTAAGTATGGAATGGACAAGGCAACTGTTAGGTGGATTCATAACTGGCTTAGTGATCGGACCCAAAGAGTGGTCGTAAATGGCTGCACATCCAGTTGAAAGAATGTATCAAGTGGGGTACCACAAGGCTCTGTTTTGGGCCCTGTATTGTTCAACATCTTTATTAATGATTTAGATGAAGGAATTGAGGGTAAACTGATCAAATTTGCTGATGACACAAAGCTAGGAGGGGTAGCTAATACTAGAGAAGAGTATAGTATAGTATAAATATATATAGTATAAAAAATAAATATATATATAGATATATATTATAAATATATACAGCATAAATATCTCTGATTTATTAGGAGGAGGGTGTATGAAGAGCTGAAAGCATGAATTAGATTCAGTGTGTGACTGAAGCCACATTGGAGTTAGATATCCAGTGTGATTGAATAGAAGACAGACTTCCATGAGATACTGAGTAATTCAAAGGATTGAGCCTGACAGAGCCACTTCCCAATACTTCTAGCCTGCTTTCCAATTCTTGTCGCTTCAGTCACTTCGTATTTTCATCCTTGTGTTTACTCTATGCCATGGCTTCTGTCCAATAACAATTCCTTTGATCATCTCTATACCTAACACAAAAGAGAAATATTATTTTTGGCTAAAATATTTCCTCTGCAATAGTTTGTGATGTTTTGCTGTAAAGTAAGCACATAGCAGATGTGCAGTCAAGTAATGTATGTTCCTACATTATAATACTACAAAGAAAACAGTAATAATCAGGCAGATGGAAAATGATTAGTGAAGATCATATTGAGTTGGGGGTTTTACATCATTGATTTTCAACTGCAAGATCCTGTCCCAATATGCAGTTGGTGTAATATTAATAATAATAATAATAATAATAATAATAATAAAATTAGCAAATATTTCCAATTAGAAATGTTTAGTTCTTCTGATTCTTCTGATTATGTGTACAGCATTGCAGTAGTTTAGGTCTCCATGGTTAATACCACTAATTGATAACTTTCACTATATGAGTGGTCATAACAATGGATACCTAAGCTACTGTAATGCCCTGCTCATCGGGTAAAAAATGACATAGCTAATTAGAAGAACTATATTACATTTCTAATTGAAGTGGAGGTATTTGATAATATTACTATCATTACACCTACTACATATTGCAAAAAAGCAGAGGCAAAAAATAGTGCAAGGATAGGGTTTTATTTGGTTGATAAATATCAGATATTGTATCGATATACAGTGGGTATGGAAAGTATTCAGACTCCTTTAAATTTTTCACTCTTTATTTCATTGCAGCCATTTGGTAAAGTCAAATTTTTTACAAATTTATTAGAAAAGAAAAACTGAAATATCACAGGGTCATAAGTATTCAGACCCTTTGCTCAGACACTCATATTTAAGTCACATGCTGTCTGTCAGGCAGCTGTAATGCAGGTATGTGCAGACTCCACTAAATGGCAATAGAGTGGAAGAAGGACTGCACACTCCCAGGGAAGACTTGCAATGCTGCAACAAGGCTACCACATTTGGCAGCAGAGAAGTCAAACAGGCCGAGTCAAGCAACACACTGTGGCACAGTGCAAAATGGAATAAACAAACTCAGGGTCAGAGGCAAGCTGAGGAGGTCAGGGCCGGTCAGGAGCAGAAGTACCAGAGGTCACAGCAGTACACATGGTCAGAAACAAGCCAGGAGGTCAGCAACGGTCAGAAGCGGATAAGACAAAGACAGAAGAGAGAAGCAGGTCCGAATGCAAGCCAAGTCAAATACAGGGAGTCAACAAACTAACAGGGAAACACTGAGTCAGGACAGATAGAGGGAATAAACAAACACGGGACAAGTCAGGGATCACAGCAGGGCAAATCAGGATATACCAGAGTCAGATACACACACTGAAGGCAGAACTATAGCTGACACCGCCTGTAGGATGCAGTGGAGCTAAATAGCAAACCTGAGACCAAATTGAGGCTGAGAAAAGTTAACCCCTGAAGTAACCAGACCGGGAACATGGAAAGACAGGACTCAAAATCAGGTCTGGATCATGACACTGTCCATTTCTTTGTGATCCTCCTTGAGATTCATTGGAGTCCAGCTGTGTTTAATTAAACTGATAGGACTTGATTTGTAAAGGCACACACCTATTGATATAAGACCTCACAGCTCACAGTGCATGACAGACCAAATGAGAATCATGAGGTCAAAGGAACTGGCCAAGGAGCTCAGAGACAGAATTGTGGCAAGGCACACATCTGGCCAAGGTTACAAAAGAATTTCTGCAGTACTCAAGGTTCCTAAGAGCACAGTGGCCTCCATAATCCCTAAATGGAAGAAGTGTAATGTATGTAGTACAGTTCATATAGCGTCTTGTGCTTGGGTGCGATGAAAACACAGGAGTCACAGGTTTGATATAGAAAAGTCCTGTATTACTTCATACAAGTTGGCAGAAATAGTCACACAGTTTGCAGACACAGAAACAGGAGACACAGCAGGCCAGAGTAATCCAAGCTCAGCAATCACTCTCCAATACAGATTCAGGATCTTCTTCTCTGTTACCGTAAGTCCATGCAAACGTGGGTCTTTCAAAGAGCAGGGTTCAGAGTCCACAAGTGCTTCAGAGTTCCTCAGTAGGAATAGCTGGAGTACAAGGTCCAAGGCTTACAGGAGTCAAGTCACAGGTTCACTGCAGGCTAGATTCTGAAGCACTGATTGCTCAGCTGTGGCTGCTTAAGAAGCAAAGGAGAGAATCAGGGCGGGAACATGCAAGCTGGAAACTCCATTTTGACTGAGGGCAAGATAACTGCAGCAAGACAGAAAGTAAAATGGCTGACGAACAAACTGAGTTTCAGGAATATATACATAGAACCTTACATTACTCCCCCTTAAGGACAACCTCCGGATGACCTCAGACCAGGCTTGTGTGGGTACCTCTGATGAAACTGACGGAGCAAGCGAGGAGCATTAACGTTATTGACCGGTTCCCATGAGTTGTCCTCCACTGGGTAGCCCTGCCATTTAATCAGATATTGTAACTGATTTCTATACAACCTGGAATCTAAAATCCTTTCCACCACAAATTCTTCCTGACCATCGACTAGCACTGGGTCAGGGCAAGGAGAGGAACGTCCAGGAAACGTATTGGGTGTCGCAGCCTTTAGTAGGGATACATGAAAGACAGGGTGGATTCTCATAGTTCTGGGCAGTTGAAGACGACAAGCAACGGCACTTATAATTTTACTGATTTTATAGGGTCCAATGTACTTATGTCCCAACTTAGACGATGGAATCCTTAACTTAAGATTTCTGGTTGACAGCCAGACCAAGTCTCCTACCTTGAAAGCTGGTGCAGGTTTACGAAATTTATCTGCTGCTTTCTTGTACCTTTCTTGAGCCGATTCCAGATTTTCCTTTAGAAGATCCATATTCTTCTGTAAAGACGTGATTCTTTCAGCCACTAGGCGTTTCTATGGGAAATCGTGGTAGAATGTTAGGATGATAACCTAGATTAGAGTAAAAAGGAGACTGTTTAGTGGAGGCACTCTGAGAGTTGTTATACGAGAACTCAGCTAATGGAAGCAGATCCACCCAATCATCCTGTAGGTGGCAGATAAAGCAGCGGAGATACTGCTCCAGGGTTTGATTGGTTCGTTCGGTCTGTCCATTAGTCTGGGGATGAAAAGCAGAAGAAAGGTTTACTTTAATGTCCAATGCTGCACAGAAATTTTGCCAAAACCTAGAAGTGAATTGCACCCCTCGATCCGAAATAACCTCATCCGGTACTCCATGTAAGCGAAACACATCTTTAATCATCAAATCTGATGTCTGTTTTGCAGTGGGTAAGCCGACACAAGGGATAAAATGAGCTGCCTTTGTTAGACGGTCAACCGACACTAGAATGGTGTTCTTCCCCTGAGAGGTTGGTAACTCCACAATGAAGTCCATAGAAATGGATCCCCACGGGCGGGACGGGGTGGGAAGAGGCTGTAACAGACCAGTTGATGAGGAGCGAGGTGTTTTGCATCTTGCACAGACCTCACATGAAGTGACATAATTCAAAACATCCTTCCTGCAAGTGGGCCACCAAAAGAAACGAGAAAGCAATTCCTGTGTCTTTAGAATTCCTCTATGCCCAGCTATCTTGGAATCGTGAATGAGTTGCAATACTCTTAATCTGACTGTTTCAGGAATATACAGACGTTGTCCCTGAATCCACACACCATTCTTAAAGACAAGACTTACGTCCCTTGGGGGTTGTGCCAAAAAGGAATCCCCATGGTATGCTTCCTTGATGTCCTTAAGTAGGTCTTGATTATGAATTACTCCTAGGAATCTAGAGTCAGGAAGAATAGTCTTAGGAGGAGTAATTGGACGTGTCTCTGCTGAGTAAATCCTAGAGAGTGCATCAGCCTTTCCATTGCGCGATCCTGGTCTATAAGAGATGATAAAATTAAATTGGTTTAAGAAAAGATTCCAGCGAGCCTGGCGAGGAGTCAGGCACTTAGCCGACCTGATAAACTCAAGGTTACGATGGTCTGTCAGGACGACTATTTGCTGTGCAGTACCCTGAAGAAGGTGTCTCCATTCTTTGAAGGCGGCAATAATGGCCAACAACTCTCTATTGCCCACATCGTAGTTCCTCTCAGCCGAAGACAACTGCTGGGAAAAGAAGGCACAGGGATGCAAGACATTCTTCTCACCTGTTCTCTGAGAGAGTATAGCTCCAACGGCACAGTCTGAAGCATCCACCTCTATTATGAAGGCAAGCTCGGGGTTGGGATGTACTAGGATAGGTGCAGTGGTAAATTTATCTTTTAGACGGGAAAATGCTTCCTGGGCTTGGGGAGTCCAGGAAAACCTAGACTCTTTCCGGGTAAGTTGAGTGATAGGTGACACTACCTCAGAGAAATTTCTAATGAAACGTCTATAGAAGTTGGCAAACCCGATGAAGCGCTGTACCTCCTTCACATTTCTAGGACTTGGCCAATCCTTGATGGCTTGGGTTTTGCTTCCATCCATACTAATTCCTTGTGTAGACAGTACATACCCAGAAATTGAATTTCGGTCCTATGGAATTCACACTTTTCAAGTTTGATGTAAAGATGATTTTGTCTTAGACGTTCCAAGACCATTCTCACATGTCCATGATGTTCCTCTGTGGAGTTAGAAAAAATTAGAATATCATCCAAATAAATTACCACGAATGTATCTAGGAGATCCCTGAAGATGTCATTCACCAAGTGTTGGAAAGTGGCTGGGGCGGTACTCAGACCAAAAGGCATAACTAGATATTCAAAGTGTCCATAGCGTGACCTGAATGCAGTCTTCCATTCATCCCCAGGTCTAATACGGACTAAGTTATAGGCCCCACGAAGATCTAGTTTAGAAAAAATTTTGGCATGTCGCACTCTCTCCAATAACTCAGGGATTAAAGGCAATGGATAACGGTTTCTAATAGTAACCTTATTGAGTTCCCTATAGTCTACGCATGGTCTCAGAGATCCATCTTTCTTCTTTACAAAGAAGATGGGTGCACCTGCAGGAGATGAAGAGGGGCGTATGAAGCCCTTGGCTAGATTTTCATCTGTGTAATCCTTTAAAGCCTTTAGCTCGGCCCCGCCAGGGGGTAGATCTTACCAATAGGTATCTCTGCTCCAGGCAATAATTCAATTGGACAATCATATGGACGGTGAGGAGGAAGCTGGTCAGCGTTCTTCTTGTCACATAAATCCACATAGTCCTGGTATACAGCTGGTAGTTCAGGGACTGACATGATTCCTTTAGGAACAGAGCAAGCTGAAACTTTTGGACTCATCTGTTTCTCTGGAAAGTGTAATTCCTTGGTCTCCCAGTTAATGGTAGGATTCTGAGCCTGCAGCCATGGAAGCCTAGAATAATGGGAAAGTGGGGAGAAGAGATAAGCATAAAGGACAGTTTCTCTTGATGATCTTTACCCATAAGAACCCTCAAAGGCTCTGTTTCCTGATCCACTGGTCCAGAGGTCAGCAGGGAGCCATCCACAGTTTCCATCTGTACTGGAGTAGCCTTCTTCACTGAACGTATTCCCTGTTTCAGAGCAAAGGAGACATCCATAAAATTTCCACTTGCCCCTGAGTCGATCATAGCAGAGCTAGACACCCAAGCTGAGTCAACCCAGAGTTTGATGGAAAGAAAGCAATGAGAATTGTTTTTCTTACAACTCAGCTGGGACACCGCTGAGGAAACTTGAAAAATGGCAGCGTTTACACAGTCAACGTCCTCAGAGGTAACGGAGTTTAAGTCCGAGAAATCAAGATCTGTTGCTGCAGATCTCTCTGGAGCCTGAGGCTCGGACCTGACAGATCCCCTCTCGCAACACTCACAATGAATGAGTGCTGCAGTAGTCTTACGAGAACGGCTGGGGCAGTTTATAATGAAGTGCCCTGACTTACCACAATAGAAACATAGATTCTCCTTAAAACGATGTTCCTTGCGTGCATCACTAGCCCGTCGTTGTAAAGAGTCTACCTGCATGGGTTCAGGTTCAGGTTCCCGTGTAATCCTACTCAAAGGTTCCTTAGCTGGAGAGGAAGGTAGGAAAAGGTTAGTACGATTGCTTTCGAACCATCTCTCTTGCCTGCGTTCAGTCAGACGAGTATCAATACGGATGCAGTAGTTAATAAAGTCACCTAACGCAGTGGGAGGGTCGGCACGAGCAAGTTCATCCTTAATCAGTGGAGATAACCCCTTTCGAAAAATAGATTTTTTGGCGGAACTGTCCCAGGTGGTATCAAGGGCTCATCTCCTGAAATCCAAGGCATATTCAGCTACCGAGTGCTTACCTTGGCGCAAAGCTAACATGGCTGCTTCAGCTGTTGCACCTCGATTGGGGTCATCAAACACCTGCCCCATGGCTGAAATAAAATCATCAAGGTGATTCAAACAATCATCCTCAGTCTCAATCAGAGGGTTTGCCCACATTAAAGCCTTGTTGGTAAGCAACATAATTATAGTAAGCACCTTAGATCGTTCAGTGGGAAATTGTGAAGCATGTGCAGAAAAAAAAAGATTGCATTGATTAATAAATCCCCTGAATTTCTCACGTTCACCGCCAAAACGAAAAGGGGGCAACTTGGGAATCCCAGCACTCGGGGCTACGGCAGGAGCCTGGACTCGCCCCTCTAGAACCTCAATCCTGGCTCGCAAATCCTGGGTAGTCTGTCCAACCACTTGCAAATTGTGATTATTGAGGTCCTGTAGATTTGTAAAACGGGTCTTTATATTCTGCAAATCTGCAAGGATATTATCAGTCACTCCGCAAAGTTCCTTTATGCGGGCCTCCATTTTCCAGATCTTTTAAGACAGGATTACTGGAAGAAGAGGAGAGAAAAAAAACAATAGTGTTCACCTGTGGCAACACTGCAGAGAGAAAAAAAATTAAGGGAACTGCTCACCTGGAATGGTTGTGAGAAGTCACAACCACTATCATCACAGAAAGTTTCAACCAGACATCTGATATCCAGAGTTACAGCAGACAAAAAAGAGAAAAGAAAGGAAAAAAAAAAAAAACAATAGTGTTTACCTGTGGTAACACTGCAAAAAGAAAAAACTTAAGGGAATTGCTCACCTGGAATGGTTGTGAGAAGTCACAACCACTGTCATCACAGAAAGTACAACCGGACGTCTGATATCCACAGTACAGCAGACACAGCCTTCCAGACCCAGCAGACACTAACGTTTTGGCTTCAGAATCTTGTAATGTATGTAGTACAGTTCATATAGCGTCTTGTGCTTGGGTGCGATGAAAACACAGGAGTCACAGGTTTGATATAGAAAAGTCCTGTATTACTTCATACAAGTTGGCAGAAATAGTCACACAGTTTGCAGACACAGAAACAGGAGACACAGCAGGCCAGAGTAATCCAAGCTCAGCAATCACTCTCCAATACAGATTCAGGATCTTCTTCTCTGTTACCGTAAGTCCATGCAAACGTGGGTCTTTCAAAGAGCAGGGTTCAGAGTCCACAAGTGCTTCAGAGTTCCTCAGTAGGAATAGCTGGAGTACAAGGTCCAAGGCTTACAGGAGTCAAGTCACAGGTTCACTGCAGGCTAGATTCTGAAGCACTGATTGCTCAGCTGTGGCTGCTTAAGAAGCAAAGGAGAGAATCAGGGCGGGAACATGCAAGCTGGAAACTCCATTTTGACTGAGGGCAAGATAGCTGCAGCAAGACAGAAAGTAAAATGGCTGACGAACAAACTGAGTTTCAGGAATATATACATAGAACCTTACAAGAAGTTTGGAACCACCAGAAGTCTTCCTAGACCTGGCCGTCCAGCCAAACTGAGCAATAGTGGGAGACGAGCCTTGGTGAAAGAGATAAAGTAGAACCCCAAGATCACTGTGGCTGAGCTCCACAGATCCATTAGGGAGATGGGAGAAAGTTCCACAAAGACAGTTATTACTGCAGCCCTTCACCAGTCGGGCCTTTATGGCAGAGTGGCCTGACGGAAGACTCTCTTCCGTGCAAAGGAGTCAGTGATAGGCGGTCATGAAGGAGCACTTAGGAAGCAACCCCGGGGAGGACGGGCTGCCGGGTCTCCACCGCAGCTCCAGCCGAAAACCTCCAATGGAGGATGGGAGCAATGAGAAAATGAAAAACAGTCTTAGGAGCACAGGAAAGAGACTCAGACGAGAGATGGGGTTAAACCACAACGCGTTTCGACGGAGGATCCGTCTTCATCAGGACACCTGATGAAGACGGATCCTCCGTCAAAACGCGTTGTGGCTTAACCCCATCTCTCGTCCGAGTCTCTTTCCTGCGCTCCTAAGACCGTTTTCCATTTTCTCATCTCCTCAGTGCAAGACATATGAAAGCCCTCATAGATTTTGCTAAAAAAAAACACATGAAGGACTCCCAGACTTTGAGAAATAAGATTCTCTTGTTTGATGGGTTGAAGATAGAACTTTTTGGTGATAATTCTAAGGGTTATGTGTGGAGAAAACCGGGCACTGCTCATCACCTGCCTAATAAAATCCCAACAGTGAAACATGGTGGTGGCAGCATCATGCTATGGGGGTGTTTTTCAGCTGCAGGGACAGGACAACTGGTTGCAATTGAAGGAAAGATGAATGCGGCCAAGTACAGAGATATCCTGTATTAAAACCTCTTCCAGAGTGCTCTGGACCTCAGACTTCGCCTTAGATTCACCTTCCAACAAGACAATAACCCTAAGCACACAGCTAAAATAACAAAGGAGTGGCTTCAGAGCAACTCTGTAACCTTTCTTGACTGGACCACCCAGAGCCCTGACCTAAACCCAAATGAGCATCTCTGGAGAGAACTGAAAATGGCTGTCCACCAACGTTCACCATCCAACCTGACGGAACTTTAGAGGATTTGCAAGGATGAATGGCAGAGGATCCTCAAATCCAGGTGTGAAAAACTTGTATCATTCCCAAGAAGACTCATGGCTGTACTAACTCAAGTGGGTGCTTCGACTCAACACTGAGCAAAGGGTCTGAATACTTATTACCATGTGATATTTCAGCTTTTCTTTTTAATAAATTTGCAAAAATATCTACAGTGTAAATTAGTGAGAAAAAATGAACTTTTTTGAATTTACCAAATGGCTCCAATGAAACAAAGAGTGAATAATTTAAAGGGGTCTAAATACTTTCCGGACCCACTGTATGTGGTTGACATTTATTTTCACATCTTATAATTTTACATTTTAGTTTTTTTTATCAAAGATGAAGCTGATGAGAAATCCAAGAAAAATTATTTCAACTGAATGCGTTGATTTTTTTTTCCATGCTGCAAAAGCCTCTGAATGCAAAAGATGAAAGTTGGCTCTGAATGGGATTGATCCTTACCATAACATTTTCATGAAGAGTAAGGAAGGAATAAAAAAAAAACAGTATAATCTTAAGAAGTTATCTTGGTGTGTAAATAACTTTTTGGAAATAAAAGCCCGAAAAGGTTTTCTTTTTGCTCATAAAATGTACTTATATATTTAAAGTGATCTCGATGAAAAATTGAATAAAAAATGTATAAGTAACCAAAATAAATAATATACTGATATTATATAAATAAATCTATATTTGGCAAATATTTAATAACTTGGCAAGAAACATCATGTAGACATGCAATTCGATGTTTCCTATAATAAAATAGTAGTGCATTGGTCAGCACGAGAATCGCAGTGTATGTTATTACTATGAAGCCTTGGCAAGAAAGGCCGTTGCCGAAATTCCCCACAACCAGCACTCTAAGTAAATAATAGCAGATTGAACAGTGGGAAAACACAATTTTCCTACTGTTCAATCCTTTATTATTCTGTTGGGGATTATTCTGTATGTGGTTTCTACACTCGGATTCAGCTTATTCTGTATATGGTATTAGCTAAATACTCTACAGTGTGTTTAGATTCTACTCTTGGTATTACTTTATTAATTATTAAATATACTGATTTAAATACGCTTGAACGAAACATTATGTCTGTCTAATGGTGTTTTGCCAGGCTGTGTAATCAATTGTAGTTAATTGAGATTTTACCATTGGGCAGCAGAGTGGCTCAGTGGTTAGCAGTGCAGCCTTGCAGTGCTAGGATCCTGGGCTCAAATCCACTAAGGACAATATATGCTAGGAGTTTGTATGTTCTCCATGTGTTTGCATAGTTATCCTCCTACTAGTGTTGAGCGATACTGCTCGATATCTAAAAATATCGGATCGGAATGGTATCGCCGATATTTAGTGATATCGGCGATACCATTCCGATCCGATATTTTTAGATATCCGATTCCGATACCGGAAGTCCCATGTAAGTCTATGGGAACAAAATATCGCAACTAAAAAAACCTTTATTTCCTTGTAAACACTAAATATACACACATAGAATACATATATATATATATATATACATGTCATTGTGACATATATATATACATATATGTATAGTTTATACACTTCTACATAGTAAAATATCCTCTGATTCAATTGCCGGGTAAAGCCGGCTTCTGTGAAAAGACAGAAGCACCCGACATGAAATGACACTTGGTGTACATAGGGTTAACCATGTCTTTTCATGTCGTTTGCTATCTGATTTGCACAAACAATTACATCAGTCTATGTGTGCAAAATTTCACACCTGTAGGGGTTAATTAAAGGTGTAAATTCGTTGTAAAAAAAACGGACTTTTTTGCCAAGTGTCATTTCATGTCGGGTTCTGCATTTTCACAAAAGCCGGCAATTGAATTAGCGGCTATTATACTATGTAGAAGTGTATGAACTATAAATATAAATATATATATATGTGTCACAAATTCAATGACATGTATATATATATATATATATATATATATGAGGTGTAAAATTGTTTAAAAAAAATGCGTGGGCTCCCGCCCTATTTTCGCAACCAGACAGACAAAGCCAGCGAATGGGGGCAGATAATAATAGCCCAGAGAGGGACCATTATTTTTGGCCCCCCCTGGCTACTAACATCTGCCCCCAGACACCCCAGAAAAGACAAATCTATAATTAGATTCGCCCTTTCTGGCACTTTGCCCGTCTATTCCCATTGCCCTGTAGTGGTGGCGAATGGGTTAATATGGGGTTAAAGCCACCTTGCAATTGAAAGGTGACCTTAAGCCAGGTTAATAATTGAGAGCTGTCAATTAGACAACTATCAATTATTAATCCTATTGCATGAAATAAAAATAAAACACACACACTTTAATTAAAAATCATTTTAATGAAATAAAGACACATGTTTTTGACCATCTTTTATTTGACTGCAAAAAACATTTCCTGTAATAAAAATAAAATAGAAAAGCAAAATTATTCTTACCTATCCCATGCACAGTCAGGTCCCACGGTTTGTAATCCTTCAGAAAGGGTTAATGTTTACAGCAGGGACCGCAGCTAATGCTGCAGCCTCACAGTAAACCCCCAAATGAATGAGTTCCTCTCCTGGTTGACAGGAGAGGAAGTGGAAAGCTTAATTGATTGCTTTCCACTTTCACTTCAGGTCAGCCAGGGACACAATCAGTGACGTCAGAGGGAACTGATTAACAAAAATAGGGGTTCCCTTCGAAAAAAAAATGGCGTCGGGTCCCCCTATTTTTGTTAACCAGCCTGATGAAACAGACTGCTGAGCAGTGGCTTACCGTGAATGAAGCAGACCAAGCAGCTGCTATGGGGCACGGACAGGTGAGGGGGCCCTCGACGGTCGGGTAGCTGTGCTGACACAGTACTACCAGGGGGTCGGCGGGGGAGGGGGAGCGCAGCTCTTCTATATACTCACCCCTCCTGGTGCGGTCTCTGCAGCCCCTGATCTTCTCCCACGGTCTCCGACGCCTGTGTTCAGCATTCAGGTGGTACCGCTCATTACAGTCATGAATATGCACATATTCATGACTTTAATGAGCTGTCCCGCGTGACCGCTGAACACTGGCGGCGGAGACCGTGGGAGAAGAGCAGGGGCTGCACAAACCGCGCCGGCGGAAGGGTGAGTATAAGGGATATTTACCTGTCCCGTTCCAGCGTTGCTCGCGTCCTCTTGCTGCAATGTTCAGGTCAGAGGACGCGATGACGTCGTTAGTGCGCGCCGCGCCCTCTGCCTGATCATTCACTGCTGGAGGACCCCGAAGACAGCGGCACTCAGCAGTGGAGAGAGGACAGGTAAATATCTCAGGTGCCGGGGCCCTGAGCGAGCGGTGACATCGGCACCTGGTGTCACCCCCTGCTCAGGACACCGGCACCTGGCCCCCAGTGACGAAAGGTGAGTATGTCTTTTTTTTTTTTTTTGGTTGCAGCAGCTGCGGCAGCATAAGGGCCTATACTATGAAGCATCTATGGGGGCACAATCTATGGGGGCATAATACATTTTTTTTGTTTAATGTGTCCCCTCACTGTGCTGGCACTTTACATTTACAATGGCTCTGGGTTTTTTTTATTTGGGGGGGGCCCATTCAGACTTTTGCTATGGGGCCCCATGATTTCTATGTACGCCCCTGCTGCTGAGGCATGGTATTTAAGGCTGTTAAGGAGCCAATATCCATGGACCTTGCCAGCAGCGTCGGACTGGAGTACCTTGGGCCCACCAGAGAAAAAATATTCTTGGGGCCCACCATCATACTTCCCAACCTTTGAAGAAGGGAAAGAGGGACAAAGGCTGTGGCACGCTGCCTGCTGCAGCAAATTTTAGGCCATGCCACGTTGCACCACAGACTGTCCAGGAGTTGGTGGATGCTTTAGTCCAGGTGTGGGAGGAGATCCCTCAGGAGACCATCCGTCGCGCTCATCAGGAGCATGGCCAGAAGTTGTAGTGAGGTCATACAGCATACCTCCCAAATTTTGAAGACAGGAAAGAGGGTTAAAGGCTGCGGCGCGCGTAGGGCGTCACTGCAAATTTTAGGCCACGCCCCGACCACACCCATTTAACAGCTAATCACACCCATATCCTGGCCCCAAGCGTACCCATTTAGCACTGCTGATCACACTGACTGGTAATGAGGGCACAGTGGCTGGTACTGAGGAAAAGAAAGAAAGAGCAGCGAGAGAGAAAGAACAAACAGAAAGAAAGAGAGGAAAGAAAGAAAAGAGAGAGAGAAAGAAAGAACAGAGAGAAAAAAGAACAGAGAGCGAGAAAGAAAGAACAGAGAGCGAGAAAGACTAGAGAGAGAAAGAAAGACTAGAGAGAGAGCCAGAGGCGTAGCTAGGGTTTTGGTTTAGTGGGGGCGAAACTTCTGAGTGGGCCCCTAATCAGAGAACCTCAGCAAATGACCGCGCTGTTGCCAAAAATAATCTATATATAAAAAGACCAATATTGATATTACCGCCATATGGTCTGTGGTAAATAATACCAGTCCTACAGAACATATAATAGATTACAGCACAGGTACAGATAATGACTTACCGCTGATGTTCTTTCTAATGGAATTGTTCACTTTTCATTTCTTTTCCATCTGGCCCAGACCGACATGACGACTTCTCCAGCCAGGACTCGACTGCAGAGATTACAACAAAGACACATTTCACTTCTCATATTTTTAGCACTGTCTTGGTCACCAATTGGACTATTCTCAACCTGCACAAACTCCTCATCCTGCTGATAACCCAATACTGAGCCGCTGCTTCCATATGTGTCCCTATTACTGCACCTGATACCCCAATACTGAGCCGCTGCTGCCGTATGTATCCCTATTACTGCACGTGATACCCCAATACTGAGCTGCTGCTGCTGCCGTATGTGTCCCTATTACTGCACCTGCTGTGTGGTTCTGTGTGACCTCTAAATTTTAAAGCACCCCTCTAGAATATAGTAATGCCGGGTGCAAGTGCCCTAGAAAACAGTGACCACATTTTGTCCCCTAGACTGTAATAATGCCCTGTGTGCCCCTTTGACAGTCACAGTAACCCGAGTTCCCCTATAACAATAAGTGTCCACTTTACATTTAATAATGTCCCAAGTCTCCCCCTGTACATCTCCCCTATACACAGAATAATGCCCCTCATTGGATATATACTGACCCCTTAATGTCCCCAAACTATTTAATGGGTCCAATACTGTATGATGGCCCCTAGATAGCATCCATACAGCATAATACACCAGATAGTCCTCAATATAGTATAATGCACCCCCATAGGCAGCCTCTATATTATAATAAACCCCCATAGGCAGAGTCTATAATATAATGCACCACCATAGGCAGCCGCTATATTATAATGCACCCCCATAGGCAGCCTCTGTAGTATAATGCACCCCAATATGGAGCCTCTGTAGTATAATGCAGCCCCATATACAGCCTCTGTAGTATAATGCACCCCCCATATACAGCCTCTGTAGTATAATGCACCCCCATTAAAAAAAAAAAAAACAATACTCACCTCCCGGCTCCTGTGCTGCTCACTGTTCTCCCTCTCAGCGTCTGACAGCGGGCGCCGGCAGGTGATGTCATCGCGCCCGCTGTCAGACGCTGAGAGGGGGATTATGGGAGAGAAGGAGCGCTCGCTCCTTCTCTCTCTATGCGGTCAGCTGGATGCCGATACAACTGACCCTCCGATGACGGGTGGGGGGCCCACTGCTGGCACCGGGCCCCCCCAACGCCTGTTCAGGCCCCATAGCTTCTGGGCGGCAGAGCAGGAAGATCGATTCTCCCTGCTCTGCCGCAGAATGTAACTGTATCGGCGTGCTGTGCACGCCGATACAGTTACTGTAGCGTAGCTCCGGGTGGGCCCACTCAGAGCGCGGGGCCCGGGGCCACCGCCCCCTCTGCCCCGCGACCTATCCTTTCAAATCAGGGCCCACCACGCAGGAGCTGGGGCCCACCGGAGGTTTCTCCGGTGTCCCGGTGGCTCAGTCCGACCCTGCTTGCCAGCCTGATAATACCAGGCCACAGCAGTCTGCTTATCTTTGCTGGTTAACAAAAATAGGGGATCCCCTCGAAAAAAATTGGCGTGGGGTCCCCCCTATTTTTGTTAACCAGCCAGATGAAGCAGACCGCTGAGGCCTGGATTTTCAGGCTGTTAAGGAGCCAAGATCCATGGACCTTGCCAGCCTGATAATACCAGGCCACAGCAGTCTGCATATCTTGGCTGATTAACAAAAATAGGGGATCCCCTCGAAAAAAATTGGCGTGGGGTCCCCCCTATTTTTGTTAACCAGCCAGGTGAAGCAGACTGCTGAGGCCTGGTTTTTCAGGCTGGTAAGGATCCAATATCCATGGACCTTGCAAGCCTGATAATACCAGGCCACAGCAGTCTGCTTAGCTTGGCTGGTTAACAAAAATAGGGGATCCCCTCGAAAAAAAAACGGCGTAGGGGTCCCCCTATTTTTGTTAACCAGCCAAGTAAAATGCAGACTGCTGCGGCCTGGTATTAAAAGACTGTCAAGGCCCATGGATTTTTGCCCTCAACAGCCTGATAATACCAGGCTACAGCAGCCCCACATTTGGCGCATCAAAAGATGTGCCAATTGTGGCACTTTACCCCGCTCTTCCCACTGCCCTGTAGCGGTGGCAAGTGGGGTAATAAGGGGTTAATGTCACCGTTGATTGCACGGTGACAATAAGCCCGGTTAATAATGGATAGGCGTCAATAAGACACCGATCCATTATTAATCCCAAAGTTTTTAAATGTATAAAAAAAAGACAAAGCAAGAAAAAAGTCTTTTAATGAAATAAAAGAGACAACACAGTTTTCATTTCTTTTATTATACTCTCATTCCTGCGACGCCATCGATCTCCTGTAAAAAAAGGAAAAAAACAAACCAACAGTATACCACCTGTCCGACGCAGTCCATAGTAACGACTGTCCCACGACGATCCAGCTCTGCTACATCGCAATGACAGGCAGAGCCTGTCATCGCGACGCAGCACAGCTGATTACCTGCTTCCCCGGCGGGTGACGTCATCGGACTGACAGCTTTACGGCTGGGATTACCCAGCAGTCACTGCAGTTATCGCGAGAAACTGCATGTGACCGCCAGGGAGAAGATGATGGCGGCCATCAAGCAGTCCAGGCCGTGACCGCCGGAGATCTTCTGCCAGGTAAGTGCCGCTGACTCCTGACAGACCCGACCGACGGACACTGACAGTGACAGTGACAATTCCGATTCCGGTATCCGATAAGACGACAATATCGGAACTCGGAATCGAAAGTCCGATTCAGCTAATATCGGCCGATACCCGATATTTGCAGTATCGTATCGCTCATCCCTACCTCCTACACTCAAAAGACCTACTAACAGGGAATTTAGATTGTGAAATATGATGGCGCTATCTAAGTAAGCATATGGTTTCATTCACACATCAGTATTTCATCAGTATTTGTATGCGAAAGTCAGGAGTGTCTCCAAAACAATTACATTTGTCAATCTTTCAATTATAGTGCTCTTGCGTATGTTCCAATCCTGGTTTTGGCATACAAACATTGATGAAAAACACTGACATGACAAACTTTAATAGTAATAATGATAATTGGGTGTTTCAATATAGAACATCTTCCTAAGAATGACATAGGCTGCGATTGTTCCAGTTCATCAAATTTAAAAGGAAGGCAGGTGTTAAATCACATTTCTTTCCTTTATGACCATGTTCATATAAAAGTATTTTGGTCAGAATTTTACATGTATATTTGCAAGCCAAAAACAGTAATGGGTGCAAATAATAGATTCCTATTAGTTTTGGCTACAAATTTAAACTGCCCAGAAATGCTTACTAAAGTTTTTTTAATTATTTTTACTAAATATGTTTTTAAATGTTTTTATGATTATCACTGAGAGTGGAATGTGTTAGTGAAGGCTTTTTATGTTGGAGCAGCTTAGTGTGTTAGCGAGATGGCAGCGTGGCTATTACTGACTGTTGTTTTTTTTTTTAAGACATACATTTTCAGGTTGTACCTGAAGGTTCCAAATGTGGGAGGCAATCGGATTTGCTGAGGCGCTGAATTCCAGAGGATGAGGTTTCTGAATGACAAATCTTGGAAGTCATTGAGTGAGAAACTTATGAGAGCGGAGGAGAGAAGGTCTTGTGAGGTCCAAAATGTTCTGTGGAGAAGTGTCAGTAGATAAGTTTGGAAATTAGTTTGGAGACGTATGGAGAAGGCATAATATTAACAGCAATATATATATCATTGTTAGTAATTTAAACTGGATTCTCTGAGGAGTTGGAATCCAGTGTTGGAATTGGCTGAGGGAAGAGGCAGAGAAGAAGCATGTGAAAGGTGGATTTATCTGGCAGTAAAGGATAGACAGGAGGAGAGGTGAAAGAGGAGGATTTTGCAATAGTCCAGGTGGGAGGTGATGAGGGCATTACACTAACATTTTAGTAGATTCAGGATTGAGGAGAAAAGGATGAATTCTTGAAATATTTTTGAGTTGGAGGTGGCAGCTGATGGTAAAGGCTTAGATGTGTGGTTTGAAGCAAAGGATTTCACCTAAGCATTGTACTTATGATAAAGGGGAAAGTGTGTTGTCATTTTTTATGATAAGTTTAGTATGAATGTTGAGTAAGATGGAGGAATGATCATGAGTTCGGTTTCATTCACATTTAGTTTTAGAAAGCATGATTGAGAAGAAGGAGGATATAGCTGACAGATGTGCTAGAAATCTGGACAGCAGAGAAGTGACATCTGGGACAGAAAAGTAAATTTGAGTGTAATTAGCATATAAGTGACATCGGAAGCCACTTTATGAGTTGTCCCAGGCCAAAAGTATAGATGTAGAAGGTTAGAGGTTTCAGGACAGTTGACAGTCAAAAGGAAAGAAACTAACAAAGTTAGTGAGACTTGAGGATATCCAGGAGGGGGCAAGATCTTTGATCTCAAGAAAAGAGATGATTTGTAATAGGAGGACATGGCCAACTCTATAGAACACAGAGGACAGGTTGGGTGGATTAGTATAGAATATTGTCTGTTTGTTTTGGGGGTCAGTAAATTATTTGTAATTTTGGTTTGGTCAATTTCAGTGGAGTGGAGGGGATGGAAGTTGAATTGTAAGTTGTTAAAGAGTATGTTCAATAAGAGGTGGAAGCAAAGTCCAATGTGGGCATGCTGTTTGAGGAGTTTACAGGTAAATGGAAGCAGTGATATGGAGCAATAGCTGGACATAAATGTTGGGTCAAGAGTTGACTTCTTTAGCATAAGCTCCAAAAGGACCTCTATAACCAACAGTCAGCTGATGCATCAGGTGACCTTTTAAAGGATGGTGGGAGTGGTCACCACCCACATCAGCAGAATTAGCAGCAATGCAATTACACCAGCAGGCCACCGGGGGAAAAACAGATATTAACTCCCGATGGCCAGAAAGAAAAAAGTTTTAATATGAAAAGCCAGATCTCCCACAGATCCACAAATGGATTGTGACAATGCTAGAGGTTAATGATAAATTGAAAAGATTAATTAAATTTGGGATTAGCATGGTGGTAAGGTTGGGATGGAGGTGGGTTGGCATAAGGTAAAGTGCACAGGTGGTGAGTAGAGATAAGTGACTTTGCCTCTCGGAGGGTCAAGTCTGGTTTCGGTCGGCTCGACTTTTCCAAAAGTCAAGTCGAACGAAATCGGACGCCTGTCTGCAAAAGTTGAGTCGACGTCGGAAACCCGACCCCAATGCAAGTCAATGGGGAATAAAAGTCGGCAGGGAGTGGAGGACAGTAAACACACCTACAGTGCCCATTTCAATGCCAACGACATCAATTTTTATTACTTAATCAAGTTGTCAACCTTAATTTACTTTATAATAATGGTAACGCATTGAAAACTGGGGGTTATTTGGCTAAAGATGTGGGGGGGACAGCCCAGTTAGGGAGGTGGAAAAACTGGCATATGTTGAGGTGTAGGCTGGACATTCAGCAGCGACAAATGGAGGAATTGGAGAAGTCGGAGGAAGAGGAGGACAAAGCGAGCCATTTTGCTGGCAACCTATGTGTCATCAGGGGAAGGTGCTACAAAATCCTTTGAAAGCCAGGCATGGTTCATTTTAATGAAGAAGAGATCACCAACATTTTGGGTCGACAGCCGGGTCCTTCTTTCTGTCAGGATTGATCCAGCAGCACTGAAGACTCTTTCTGATAGCACACTACCTGTAAGGCATATTGTAGATGCCTGATCCTTAATGTGCGCCAAAGTTTGCATGAGCAGATGCATAAGTGGGATGTTCATGCTTATGATGGCATCGTCTGCGCTTACCAGCCGTGTGCATTCCTCAAAACACTGAAGGACTTAACAGAGGTCTTTCAGCTTTGACCACTGCACACCCGACAACTCGATGTCTGCCCTCAAACTGCCTGCCCGTGTATCCTCCCACAAATGCATTACAGCCTGCCTCTGTTCGCACAGCCTCTCAACCATGTGCATGGTGGAGTTCCACCTTGTTGCAACATCTATGATTAGGCGGTGCTTGGGGAGGTGGAGCGATCGCTGCAGCCTCTGCATACGACTGGAGTCTACGGGTGAGCGACGGATGTGCGAGCATAGTCTTCACACCTTATGGAGCAGGGCTGGTAACTCCGGATAATTATTTATGAAGCACTGCACCACCAGGTTCAAGATGTTAGCCAAGCAAGGTATGTGTCTGAGTTTTGCCAGGGCTATGGCTGCCACAAAATTACTTACGTTATCACTGACTACCTTGTCTGGCTCAAGATGTAGACTGCCCAGCCATGACTCAGTTTCTTGCTGCAAGTAGTCGGCCAGTACCTCCATGTTGTGTCTTTTGTCGCCCAAAGACATCATCTTTAAAACAGCCTGCTGACGCTTACCACTAGCTGTTCGATAATGAGACACCTCGTGTGCAACACTGGCAGCTGCAGATGGAGTGCTTGTGCGACTGCGCTCTGTCGACGAGCTTTCGCTTCTGGAGGAAGAGGAGGGTCGAATGCCTACAGCCAACTGTTGCCTATACCGTGGGCTAGGCAGCACTGTCCCACCGACGCTGTCTCCTGTGGACCCTGTATCCACCACATTCACGCAGTGATGGACCTGGCCATGCCTACTGGCCGATGCATCTGTTGTAAGGTGCACCTTTCCACTCACTGATTGTTTGAGTGTATGGACAATGCAGTCTTTCACATGCAGGTGGAGGGCAGGGATGGCTTTTCTAGAAAAGAAGTGCCGACTGGGTAGTTCATAGCATGGGACAGCATAGGCCATGAGCTCTCGGAACGCTGCGCTTTCAACCAAATGGAAGGGCATCATCTCTAATGAGATCAGTTTGGCAATGTAGACGTTCAAAGCCAGTGAGGTTTTGTAGTCCGTGCACGCTTGCAAGTGCATGGTGGTTACATGTCTAAGCATGCAACTGGTATTCAAATGCCCGAGATGTTTCCCTCGGCTAAAGGTCCTTCCGCTCTTCTTACAGATAACCTTTGCCTCATCAATAGGATTTTGGTCAAAAAAGTGCCACACTGCACTATTCCTACTATGGGAAAAATTTACAGGGCTCTTTTTGTTTTTTTAACATGTTTTTGGACTGCTACGGGCCTGCCAGATAACTGCAGCTGCGATGTCGATGCCTGCTACGGATCCTCCTCCTCTTCTGAGCTATTTCCAGCTTCACCCTCTTCCCCCAATGGATGCCTATCTGGGTCAACAACTGGGTCATCCATCACCTCCTCTTCAATTTCATCTGCACCTTCCTCTGTGTCACCATGTAAGGTGGTATAGTATGCTGGAAGTGGCACCTGAGTTTCATCAGGGTCATAATCTGGCTCAGTAGACTGTGAGGGCAATGCAGTGCTCTGGGTGAATGTACCATCAGAATCATATAGCACTGGCTGTGCATCAGCGCACTCCATGTCAGATTTATCTTGGACTTGGGAATTCAGGATTTCACTTGATAAATTAGGCATGGTATGTGAAAAGAGCTCCAGGAAGTAATCTGAAGTGTGGCCTGCCGCATCATTCAATTTTGGTGGGGGTGAAGGACACAAGAAAAGGTGTTGTTCCTGACCAGGAGCCTGCACTGACAACTCAGTGCTTGCATTTTTTGAAACTTCAGAAGAGGAGGCGATAGAGCTGGAGGCTGTTTCGGCAATGTAAGCCAAAACCTCTTCCTGATGCTCCGGCTTTAAAAGCGGTTTACCTACTCCCAGAAAAGGGAGCTTTCCAGGCCTTCTGGAGCCAGAGGATGACACAGGCTCAACACCTCCTGCCTTAGGTGCTATTGTGCTTTTGGCACTACCAGCAGATGCATCACCACCACCATCAGTACCAGCTGACCCCCCGCCCACATCCGCGGCCTTTTCCACATGTTTGGGAAAATGTACTGAAAATACCAGCAGATATTTGGTACTGTATGAGAAGCGTACAGCTGTATACGGTGTAGGGGAAAATTTAAATCTCCGTATATATATCCGGAGTCACACACAGATGCTCACTCAGTATGGATTTGACCAGAATACAAAAAGCAGAAAAAAGGTACTGTATCAGAAGATACCAGATGTATATAGTATAGGGGAAAATTTAAATCTCCGTATATATTTCCGGAGTCACACAGAGACGCTCACTCAGTATGGATTTGACCAGAATACAAAAAGCAGAAAAAAGGTACAGTATCAGAAGATACCAGGTGTATATAGTGTAGGGGAAAATTTAAATCTCCGTATATATTTCCGGAGTCACACACAGACGCTCTCTCAGTATGGATTTGACCGTAATACAAAAGGCAGAAAAAAGGTACTGTATCAGAAAATAACAGGTGTATATAGTTTAGGGGTAAATTTAAATCTCTGTATATATTTCCAGGGGCACACACAGACGCTCACTCAGTATGGATTTGACAGTAATACAAAGAGCAGATAAACAGTACTGTATCAGAAGTGTACAACTGTATACGGTGTAGGGAAAAATTTAAATTTTCGTATTTATTTCTGGAGTCACACACAAATAGTCAGCATGTATTTGTCCGTGATACTAGCCGGTACACGGTAGTGTGTGAAGAGCGTACAGCTCTATACGGTGTGGGAAAAAATGAACGGTCGGTAACTGTGCAGAAAAAAAGAATAAAAGTATAAGTGCTGTGTAAAAATCTGTCTGCACAGCAGTGTACACACAACAATACAGCTATCAGGCAGCCTAATAATTTCTTGTTGAACACAAGAAAATCCTCCCCTGTCACTGGCAGGCAGCCTAATAACCAGCACTGCTGCACACAAGAAAATCCTCCCCTGTCACTGCACACTTAAAGGTACTGCCACACTAAACAATCCCGCTAGCGATCACGATAACGACGCATACTAATGCGATCGCTAGCGGGATTGTTTCTATATCGCTAAGTGCGGCCACATTTAGCGATATAGTTAACGACGCTATCGCCGTTAGCGATCTTCTTAACGACTTTAGCGGTACAAAAGTACCGCTAAATCGCTAAGAAAAGGTGCCACACTAGCGATATATACTTACCCAGCGGGAGCGCCGACGAGAAAATAGGGTCCGGAGCGATTCCAGCGACGAGCGAAATCACAGCAGGAAGCTCGTCGCTGGCAGATGCCGCACTGAACAACATCGCTAACGGGATCGCTAAATAGTGACGTTTTTTAGCGATCCCGTTAGCGATATTGTTCAGTGTGGCATACCCTTAACTGTACAGCACAATTGCTATCAGCACAAGCACATAAGAACTTCTCTTTACAGCCCTGACTCTCTGCCTACTGATAAACAGTATCAGCAACCTCTCCCTACTATTAATATCGGCAGAAGTAAAATGGAGGTCGGCAGTCAGGGCTTTTATAGACACTATGACACCCCAAAGCAATCCAATCACTGCAATGCCCTTCTGTACGATGGTGGTGGACGCTGCACATGTCATCTCGTTGCCCACAGTGTATGTCCTTGCTCATTGGCTGAAAAAAGGCACCTGCAAGCATTCTGGGAAATCCGATTTTGCACTCGTTTCGACGACCGCATGGCTGACCTCACACTATGGTCGGGTTTCGGTTGACGAAGCTCGACTTTGGCGAAAGTCGGCGACTTTTGAATCTGACCGACCTGTTTCGCTCAACTCTAGTGGTGAGGTGTGACTTGGCGAGAAAACAAGCAACCTTTCCTTTTATGATGGTGGAAAAGAAGATTATGGGGAAAAGGCATTGACCTGATAGTTTTCTGAAAAAAACTAGAGTGGCAGAAAGGGGCAGCATTGGACGGAGGGAATTAAAAGTGTTGAATAACTGGGTTTGTGGTAAGTTGTAAATTAGTCTTGCTTAGCAGACTTGAGGGACATCTTGTTGGCTAGAATCTACTTACCCCAATTTGTCATTGCCTCTGCTCCTGTTTTTTTTTTTTTTTGTGTTTTGCTCCTTTTTTTTCTTTGCACCCAATTGATTATTCTATTTGCTCCTTTTTATAAGTCTATTTTATGTGTGCTTGCCTGTTTCTTTTCCCCTTTGTGGGCAGAGTTTATCGATTCTAGATATTTTCACTTCATACTCCAATTTCGACTTTAAAATTTAGCGAAACTCTACTCCAGTCCTCCTTAGTGTTGTTTTACACAGATGTTTTTCAAAAGTAGCATGTTATATGACAAAGTCGCAAAAATAGTAGGAAATGACAGGAAAATCTTATTTTTCACTAAGCGACAAATTTATGAATCACATGCAGTTTTAATGAATATGGCGCAATAAACGTCAGTGAATACCGAAAGGACAAAAAAGAAAAGTAACTTTAAAAAAGAAGCAAATTATAAATTGATACAAGTTTTGCTTTATAGACTTCATAATTAGGAAACCATACAAGATGCTTTTACAAAGTAAATGCAGTTTGTTTGTAAATTATATCTGTGTATAGCCAGTAAGGCTACGTCTACACGGTCAGTAATCATCAGCGCTTTGGACGCAGCACATGTCCGCTGCGTCCAAATCACTGCCTGCTTTTGAACGCATGTGATTCCACATGTGTTCATTGAACTGTGCAGAATCACCGCGTCCGATTACATTGGACGGGTGAAATTTATCTTACGGAGACTCGCGTCTCTGCAGGTAAGCCGCGGGCGTCGGTGCACACCTAGAGGACATGGGATTTCTTGAAATCCCATCCACTATGCTGTAACATCTGAACTCTGCGGGTTGCGTGGGAGCATACCCTAAAAAGGTGTGTAAAGATGAATGTAAGCTTAAAAGATCCTTTTATTTTATTATAACTGTTGTTGTATTAGGCACAGAAGTGATGTTAAAGTCCTTATTGTTTTATACTTATTATTGTTGCTTTCATATTTAGTAAATTGTAGTGAAAAAATATGATTTTATATGGCCATTCCTCAAAGATGAACAATGCAAATTGTTTTCTAAGTTTTACCTGTCCACAAACTTAAGAGTATATTCAAATTGGTATTGACGTGTTAGGATATATGCCAGACTTCAATACTTCCATCAGAATAATGGCATGGTCGAAAGCAACATTCATTTTCCCATAAGGTCACACTATAATCAATGTCACCTGGTTCTCCTTCATGAGAGCACTCCAAAGAAATTGGCTTCATTTCAGCTGTTCAGCAGACGTCACTTCAATTTTTTTAAATTTACACGGTAGACCAAACTTGTCTGAATAAACTGTAGACTCAAATCAAAGTTTCCTTGAATAACTAATGTGAATAACTGAAAAAGTTCTGCCATGAAGTAGAATCACATTGGAAAACTGTATCGTCTGAAGTTGACATTCACAAGAATATATGTAAATTTTTATACAAACGAGAAAAAAAGTACAAAAAGTTTATTTTTTTTGTATTTTTATTTTTAGCAAATCTCTTCAGCTGAGTAACAAAATATTATTCTGAATGTGCAAATTCTAAAATTGACCTATCTTGTAATAATAAAATAAATGTATTTTATAAGGTCTCTGTATGTAAAATCTATGTAGCTCCTAAATTAACTGCCTGACAAAATTGTACATAAAAAGTACAACTCATGCTGCAGAAATAATCCCCTTATAAGCTCAGTTTATATTCTCTTCTACAGGATTTGATCTGCTCCTATCACTGTTTGAAGTCAGTCTCTGCAGGAGCTGAAAACAGCTGATCAGTTTATGTGGCGTATGTCAGAACTCCACAAATCTGATATTATCGAACTGTTGTGAATGTATTGGAGACAATTTCTGAGCGGAGGCTCAGAAATGGTGGTTCCTGTCGGTACTGAATCTGTATCGAATGACTGGGCCTCCTCAGCTGGCAGCAATACCTGGCAATCAGGAGTCACTGACTGGACTGATATAAGGGAGCTGCCATCCCATGATCCTCGCCGGTGATCAATTGTTGTTTCCTGGTTCATTTGGAAATCTGCTGGTGTCTTGCCTGCGTCTGCTGCTTTCAGATAAGATATTTTCTGCTTATTTCTATTGTGTTTGCTATTTCCATTTTTGTCTGCACCTTTGTGGAGGTTAGCCGGGTCCCCTCCTGGGGCCTGTGCTTCTCTCTGTTTTCTGTAGCCACTGTTATTTGTTCAATTGCTCTTTTCCTGCTTTTTGAGTGGCTGCGGGTTAGCCTTGTTCACTCTGAGATCTGATTTAGTGGGTGGCAAGATCGTGTGATCTCAGCATTTTTGTAATCAGAAGTGTTGGAAGTTTTGCTAGGGTTTTGCTGGGTTGCAGATGGTATTCTGTTCTTTCCTGTCCTATTTAGTCAGTGTTTGGCCCCTGCGTTTGCTCACTCTATTATCTGCCTGCGTTTGTGTTTCGTCTTGTCTAACCGCCATTATATGTTTGGGGACTGCCTATTTCTTTGGGGCTCTACTCCGGGGCAGTTAGGTTTCCTGTTTCTATCTTTAGGTGTAGCTAGCTCTCCAGCTGTGCCGAGGCATCTAGGATCACCTTAGGTATGCTCCACGGCTGCTTCTAGTTGTGCGGTTAGTTTAGGTATTTGCAACCCATTAGTTCCCAATCTCTCAGGTGTTCGGCTGCCTTGCTGTTTTTGCTCCTGTCCTCCTCAGTTACCAAATCATAACATTGAACTATCCTAAGGGCTCACTCATACCACCGTATTATTGTCCAACAGAACATCAGATCGCATCCAGACCAATGATATTCCATGGAGCTACGCACATGTCTGATTTGTTCCTCGGATCGAGCCAATCCAAGGAAAGAATGTCCAGGTTTGATCCAGTATTCGAATCACACTCAGCCATGCAAGTCAATGAGTACGTGGAAACCATTGGACTACACTGATGCCCCATGCTGTCCAATTTCTGGGCACTGACACAATGGAGAAGATGGAGAAATTTTGTTCTCCATCTTTTCCTCACAGCGTGCTCTGATTTTCTCATCCTAGAGAATCGGTTCACACTATGCTGACACTCTGATCACATTCTGATCAAAGATATAATCAACCAGATTCTCTCAGATAAGAGAGATGAGATGAGTCTTGAGACCCTGAGCTAAGGGTGAGACTGTAAAGGGTTAAGGAGAACTTGTCAGACATTTCATGTTACCCAAATCATGGTCAGCATGAATCACAGCCTAGTTGCACAGGTCAGCCAGCTATATTCAGCATTTCAGATAAAAATATACTTTGAGGATCCAGCTGGGGAACATAGCTAGAGAAAAGACTAGTTCAGATCCATCTCTTGCCAGCACTGCTGAGGATGATTGACAGTCTCTCTCTATTGTACACACAATATGAGAAACCTGTCAATCACCTGCAGCATTGCAGCGAAGAGACAGCTGTTTGTGAAGCCACATGAGTCTTATCTCTGGCTATGGTTGGATCTTCAAAATATGTTTTCTCTGAAATGCTAGAGTGTTTCAGAAAGTTGTGTACCTCACCTTCGTACAGCCAGGCTGTGATTCATGCTGTCCGTGGCTTTGGGCATCATGAATCACTTGACAGGATAATTAGGGTTACTTTTTGCCATGTTTTTCTTGAATCACTAAATAGTTTACTAATAGTTTTACAAACTAATCATTATGCTAGTGAAGAAAGGATATAAAACAAATTATGTTTTCTAATTCCCACTTTTTTGATAAACTTACTTTTCTTTAGACATGAATATTTCATTTTTTTAATTTGCTTCTCAAATAGGACCAACATCAATTTGGCTGTCCATTACTGGACAACCCCCTATAAATAGTTTGACTGTGAAATCTAAAGAGAAAAAAAAACTTTCATACTTTCCATCTGGGCCATAGTGATTTTTCCAGTGTTGGCACAGTGTCAGATATATGACATTGTTATTGTTATCAGCTACAGACTTCACTATTGACTAGGAGTCTCAGCAACAACATCAGGGGTGAATGGTGCTTATCTAGGAGGAAATGATGGGTTTTATTTTTTAGGCTACATAGACAAGATATTCACAAGGGGTTGGACAGCTCCTTTAGCTGAAATACAGCTGTATGGTCATCAGAATGATGAAGCACATTCTATATGAACTAAATTGTATTATATCATATGCCTATACATACATTTGTAATAGTTATATTCACTAGCCAGCAATTAAGTCTTTTTTTTTCAAAATCAGAGTAGAGCAGAAAGAAAGGTAAAACTAACCTATATTTTGTCTGAACAGACCGATGCTCCACAACAGTTTCCGATGACTTTGCTGGTTACAAATGAGCTTGACAGATCGTTGAACCTGAGAGTCATAGTAAACCTTTTGGATGGTAAAGGTTTATATCGGTCTTCCATGTTTTGCTTACAGTCGAAAAAAAAGAAATTAGATGCATTAACCTGGAATGAAAGAATGACCTTGGGTTCTTAAGACAATTATGGAACCTCAACTAATCACAAGGACAAGTGACTGAAGGCGTCTTTTGTGATACTTAGAACTTTACATGAAGCAGATGTCTTGCAGGCAACCATGTTCCTACCCAGGAGCAAATTGATAATGAAATCCTTAATGATTCTTTAATGTTATATTGTGTCAGTGCTACAAATTGAAATAAATGTGCTCATATTAAGCAAATCTTTTATTTGTCTGCAAACACGAGTCATTTTTTTTTTTAATTCAGGAAGGTTACTGGATTGATGTGAAAAGATTAATATTCGTACACTGCATGATTGCATGAACTTATCTTCTTTAGAACAACTCCCTATCCATAAGTCTTATAAGATTACACAAACATCACACATTCATATTAGTGATGACATCCGAGCAGGGTCGGACTGGCCCACCGGAGAACCGGAGGATTCTCCGGTGGGCCCTGGCATCTGGGGGGCCCTGGCACCTGCTGGCATACAGGGGCCAGTTGCCTAGGGCCCCCGCTGCTCCAGGGGCCCCCAGCCGGTAGCGTGTCGCTAATAGCGGCACACCACGCAGCTGCCATGGGGGCTCCGTGCCAGCAGAGCAGCAGCGGGTGACAGGAGGCAGGAGCCCCTGTCCCCCCTGCTAAAGAGAAATGAATATTCACTGCTTCCCATGCCCACATGGGCGTGGGAAGGAGTGAATATCATTACTTACCTGTCCCGTTCCACCGCCGTGTCCTCGGGCCCTCTTGCTGCAATGTTCAGGCAGAGGGCACGATGACATCATTAGTGAGCGCCGCGCCCTCTGCCTCATCATTCACTCCCGGAGGACCCGAAGACAGCGGCGCTCAGCGGTGGAGCGTGTGACAGGTAAATCTCTCAGGTGCCGGGGCCCTGAGCCAGCGGTGACACCGGCACCTGTCGCCCATAGCGCGCCAGTGTCCCCGCCTGCTCAGGACACCGGCACCTGGCCCCCAGCGACGAGAGGTATGTCTTTTTTTTTTTGCAGCAGCAGCTGCGGCAGCATAAAGGGGCCTATAAAATTCAGCATCTATGGGGGCACAGTCTGTGGAGCATCTATGGGGGCATAATCTATGGGGGCATAATCTATATGGGCATAATCTATGGGGGCATAATCTGTGGAGCAGCTATGGTGGCATAATCTATGGGGGCATAATCTGTGGAGCATCTATGGGGGCATAATCTATGGGGGCATAATCTGTGGAGCATCTATGAGGGCATAATCTATGGGGGCATAATCTGTGGAGCTTCTATGGGGGCATAATCTGTGGAGCATCTATGGGGGCATAATCTGTGGAGCATCTATGGGGGCATAATCTATGGGGCATAATCTGTGGAGCATCTATGAGGGCATAATCTATGGGGGCATAATCTGTGGAGCTTCTATGGGGGCATAATCTGTGGAGCATCTATGGGGGCATAATCTGTGGAGCATCTATGGGGGCATAATCTATGGGGCATAATCTGTGGAGCATCTATGGGGGCATAATCTATGGGGACATAATCTGTGGAGCATCTATGGGGGCATAATCTATGGGGCATAATATGTGGAGCATCTATGGGGGCATAATCTATGGGGGCATAATCTATGGAGCATCTATGGGGGTATAATCTATGGAGCTTCTATGGGGCATAATCTGTGAGCATCTATGGGGGCATAATCTGTGGAGAATCTATGGGGGCATAATCTATGGGGGCATAATCTGTGGAGCATCTATGGGGGCATAATCTATGGGGGCATAATCTATGGGGGCATAATCTATGGAGCATCTATGGGGGCATAATCTATGGGGGTATAATCTATGGAGCA
The DNA here is from genome assembly GCA_033576555.1 of Oophaga sylvatica. NCBI lineage: Eukaryota > Metazoa > Chordata > Amphibia > Anura > Dendrobatidae > Oophaga > Oophaga sylvatica. Next base: position 538,051,289 of record JARQOD010000003.1, on the reverse strand, counting down.
TCTATGGGGGCATAATCTATGGGGGCATAATCTATGGAGCTTCTATGGGGGCATAATCTAAGGAGCATCTATGGGGGCACAATCTATGGAGCTTCTATGGGGCATAATCTAAGGAGCTTCTATGGGCGCATAATCTATTAAGCATCTATTAGGGCATAATAATATGGGGCATAATCTATGGAGCATCTATGGGGGCATAATCTATGGAGCATCTATGGGGGTACAATCTATGGAGCATCTATGGGGCATAATACATGGGCGGCATATGGGGCACAATCTATGGAGCATCTTGTGGGGCATAATACATGGGGCAGCATATGGAGCATAATTTCATTTTCCACCCTAGGCTTATACTCGAGTCGATAAGTTTTCCCAGTTTTTTGTGGCAAAATTAGGGGGGTCAGCTTATACTCGAGTATATATGGTATCTATCTATTATTTATCTATCTATATTATATATATATATATATATATATATATATATAGCATTATACCCTATGAGGGGGGCAGCATTATCCTCTATGAGGGGGGCAGCATTATCCCCAATGGGGAGCAGCATTATCCCCTATGAGGGGGCTACTTTATAATCTATGAGGGAGGCTACCCCAACTCCTGCTACATAATTAAGACATGTACTACCTTATATTATACCCTGATATTAGTGTGTTTTACTGCACAATTGGTGGTCTTGTATTTATTTCTATGTAGCTACATAGTGGGCCCCAAGAATGATTTTCTCTGGTGGGCCCAAGGTGTTCCAGTCCGACGCTGCATCCGAGAGAAATGGACATTTTTATTCTTCATCCCAGTTGAATCCTGGCTGTTTCTTTTTTGATTTTCATTAGTGATGAGCGCGTGTGCTTGTTACTCGGGTTTTCCCGAGCATGCTTGCGTGTTCTCAGAGTATTTGGGCATGCTCAGAGATTTTGTTTTGTCACCGCAGCTGCATGTTTTGCGACTGCTAGACAGCCTGAATACATGTGGGGATTGCTTGTTTGTTAGGAAATCCCCACATGTATTCAGGCTATCTAGCAGCCACAAATCATGCAGCTGCGGCGACAAAGATGAAATCTTTGAGCATACCCAAATACTCAGAGAACATCTGGAACACCCGAGCATGCTCGGGGAAACCCAAGCAACGAGCATGCTCGCTCATCACTAATTCTCATCCATTTTTTTTCACTGAACTGGCAATTTTTAATATTGACGAGTTCTATTTAAAATTTTGATGGAAAGCACACGTATCTGTGTTATTTTATGGAGCCATGCACATGACTAATTTTTTTCCTTGGACTGAGTGGTCCAATAAAAAAAATTGCTGACATATTGCATTTTTGTCTGAGTGTCGGATCACTGTCAGCCCTATGGACTGCACTTGGATGACATGCAATTACAATCTGATTTTCACAGACTGACGGAATGGAGAAAGAGAGACTGTTTTTTTCTCTCCAACTCCAAGAAAAACAGATACCACTCTGATCACACTTTGATCAACCTCTGATCAGACTCTGATACACATAATCAGACAGTTTTTCTAGGATGGAGAGAAGAAGGTCATGTGAACCTACTCAAACAGGTAGTATGTCTGAACGTTTTTTATCCGTTGACTCTTAAAAATGTGTTTGAAGAAATTCAAATGGGAAAGTGCAAAATCTGCCTTCATCCGATTTAAATGTTCGAGTATTATCTGGAAAAAGAATGGGAATAGTAAATGATCTGTGTCTCATAGACTGGAGAAATGGATCTATTTTTAAAAAGACTTGTGTATAAAGTAATAAAATTCTATGAGCCATTGTACTGTCTGAGAAAAATAAAACATACAGTACAAAGAGGTATCACATGGATTTGTGAAATACTTACTAAATATTGAACCTGTGAACGTAACCTTAGACATGAGTGGATCAGGCAAATTTCGAATTTGCCTGTTCTCTCGTTTTTCCGGGAAATTTGATTATCGGAAAAATTATTATCTGCAAATTTAATGTCCCTTAATTATGATCGGGGTGTTGTCAGTTCCCAGAGCTATAATAAATGTAATATGTAAAATAAAAAATTATTACACTTACCTTACCTAAGTTATTTCACTGCACAATTAATGCCATAAAGATAAAATCAAAAAAACAATGGCAGAATAGCATTTTTTTCACCATTTTATCACACTTAATTTTCTTCCCATTTTCCCTTACTCAGTACCACTTAGGCACAAATTATGTTGATGGAGCAATAAAAAAAAGTTATGGCTATTTGAAAAAGGGAGGAAAAATGCAAAAATGAAAATTGTTTGTGTGTGCAAAGGTTTAATTTAAATCACTTTGTTTCTGTCATTTACATGGTTTGTATTAGCAAACTTCTGTGGCAAACAAACATGCTATGCGTCGTGAAGGAAATGCCAGGCACTGTCACCTTTATTTTTACATGGAGGCACAAGGACTTGAAATGGCAACCTCAACCTAGTAAGTGATGGCATAATTATCACTGGGGACACAAAGTCTGTGAATCTCCACCCTGACAGCAATGTGTCTTCCTCACAGTTTTTTTTAAATTTCTGCACAAGGACATCCCTAGCAATCCGCAACAGTGAGGCTCCAATCAAATGAATGGTGTCAGTTGCGTTTTTCTCCCCTACCAGCATGCCTACATAGCAAGAGAAAGTATGTGTTGGGTGAACGATATTCAGTAAATACTACTTTAGACAGTAATTGCAGATTATGCATTTTTTGTCACTTCTGACAAAATGACAAATGGCTGCTTGATAGTAATGAGCGAACGTCCTTCGATAACGCTCGATTGTTTTCCGAGTATCTTAGGTGTGCTTGAATAATATGTTTGAGTCCCCGTGGCTTCATGATTCGCGACTTTTTGACAGCAGCAACACATACAGGTATTGCCGGTTTGCTAGGCAGTCCTAGCATGTGTTGCAGCTGTCTAACAGCCGCATGACATGCAGCCACTGGGACTCAAACATATTATCTAAGCATGCCCACGATACTTGGATAACACCCGGCATGCTTGGACAACACGTTATCCCAGTACATTCGCTCAACACTACTGCTTAACCCCTTCCTGACATAATAATAATAATCTTTATTTTTATATAGCGCTAACATATTCCGCAGCGCTTTACAGTTTGCACACATTATCGTCGCTGTTCCCGATGGGGCTCACAATCTAGATTCCCTATCAATATGTTTTTGGAGTGTGGGAGGAAACTGGAGAAAACTCACACAAACACGGGGAGAACATACAAACTCCTTGCAGATGTTGTCCTTGGTGGGACTCGAACCCAGGACTCCAGCGCTGCAAGGCTGCAGTGCTATCCACTGAGCCACTGTGCTGCCGATTTAATGGCGTCCAAACAGTGTAGTACAATAGGGAACATTTCGGTCACATGACCTTCATCAGCAAAATTAATTGTACTTGCTCCGAAAACATGGACTAATCCTGAAAGTCGCCTTTTATGAATAACGATGCTCACTATAAAAGGTGAAAAACATCAGAGGGGCAGTCTAACCAGCCAGCCTTAAGAGGAGAAAGCAGGAAGTGTGCCGTATCACACTGTTATAGGTACAGGACACGGTGTCCACCAGCAAGCGACGAGCGGTGGACACCGCGTCCTGTACCTACAGTCATGGCCAAAAGTTTTAAGAATGACACAAATATTATATTTTCACATGATCTGCTGCCCTCTGGTTTTTATGTGTGTTTGACAGATGATTTTATCACAGACAGAAATATAATTGCAAACATATGAGGCTGTGGTTCCACGGTCCGGAACCACAGCGCTTTGGACGGAGCGGAAATTCCGCTCCGTCTAAGCCCCGCCCCCTTTATGACGCGCGATCTTTCCGGAGGTGTTCAGGACACCTCCGGAACACCTCCGGAAAGAACGCAGGGCTACATAGCCCTGTGTAATATTCTGTTGCGGCGACGCACCGTCGCCGCAATACGCGAGGACATGCTGCGGTCTAAAAAGACGCGCCGCATGTCCGTTTACGCAGGTTTGCCACCTGCGTATTGTTACGCATAGTGGAGACGGGATTTCTTTAAATCCCCTCCACTATGCTGTAACATCTGGACGCTGCGTGTTTGGCGCTGCGCCAGCGCACAGCGCCAAACACGCAGCGTTTCCTGACCGTGGAAACTCACCCTGAGTAACAAAAGCTTATATTGACAGTTAGAATGAGTTAATGCAGCAAGTCAATATTTGCAGTGTTGACTAGTGTTGAGCGATACTGCTCGATATCTAAAAATATCGTATCGAAATGGTATCGCCGATATCACTAAATATCGTCGATATCCGATTCCGATACCGGAAGTCCAATGTAAGTCTATGGGAACAAAAAATCGCAACAAAAAAAACCCTTTCTTTCGTTGTAAACACAAAATATACACACATAGAATACATATATATATATATATATATATACATACATGTCATTGTGACATATAATATATATACATATATTTATAGTTTATACACTTCTACATAGTAAAATAGACTCTGATTCAATTGCCGGGTAAAGCCGTGACATACCCCATAGAAGTCGACGGGCTCGGTGCCGAGTACCCCCAAAACCTCTGGCTCTGTGCGACTCAACTTGGGCGTCAAGAACAGGATTCTGTAGCTCGCTATAAGCGAGTCCTGTGTGCCTAAATTGAACTGGTTTTGTGCTTGAGAATTGCTAAAATCATCAGAGAATGTATTTGCCATTTTTCCGCCATATCTGCGTCACGACGAGGCACTGGTGAAGAAGAAGGGCGTGCTCTTCGTGGGTGTACACTCACTCAGTGGCGTGAAAACGATGGCCGACCACTCTAAATGGTACTGCAATGTAAGATCGTGCCCCACAGCTCTTCAGTTCCGCCTCCTCATCCTCCTCAGTGAGCGGAAACTAACATGAAGGTCCCGCCTCACTACAAAAGAGGGGCCCTCTCCAGATGCTAATGACACATGTGACTTGGCAGAGATGGCTAATGGACACGAGCAGAAGTGTGAAGGGATGGAGCAGTCAGAGCTCTCCCACCACGGAAGCGACCCGATCGCCACGGAACCACCGTTGGGCACCCGGCCTGGAAACCCTCCTACGCTGGAAGAAGCAGAGGATACCCTAAGAGGCCTGGCCCGGCACCGGGAGGAGGTCGCCAGGATGGAAGCCAGCTGGCGTGCCCTAAAACTAAACTTGGAGCGGCGCCAATCCCTCTTACCTGAAGTGTCTGTACCGGAAGGTGAGGCACCCGTTCTAGTAGAGGAGTCCGTGCGGGCATCCCAGCCCTTGCAATGTGATCCGGTTGACGTTATCGCAGTGGAGGCACCCGTTCCTGCAAAAAACTCTGCACCGGCAGCACCCCAGATCCCGCTGTCTGCCCCCGTCGCTGAGACAGAAGAAGCGACACCCGTCCTCATGGAGGAGGCCGCGCAGGCACCAGAGGTCTATCTGTCTGTACCGGAGCCCCGACTGTCATCTGTTCCAGAGCCGGCTGCTTCCTCCGCAGGTGAGCGCCACCAGGACTGGGGGGCGCCAGGAGAGCTGCCGCAAACCGGACATCATAAGCTGCAGTTTGATGGTGGAGACATGGAGATGCTGGAGGAGAATTACAACCGGCGTCAGGAGGAAGAGTGGAGACGTTGGGAGCGGGAAGCAGAGCGACAAAGGGAGCAGCGAGAATCCCAAAAACTTCGGCAACGTCACCTGGAGAAGGACCGGGCAGATAAGGACCGGATGAGAAAAGATAAAGGAACCCTGAGGGAGCCCGGCGTAAGGGTGCAGTATGGAGCTTTAAATTGAAAGGTGGTTGGGGCTTCATACAGGAGCCTGGACTTTATTTAGAAGTCTTTGTGACCCGGCGGGATGTGGAGACTCACCTCCCAGAAGGACACCCGGGGAGGGACCTGTTGCCAGGAGACTTGGTGACTTACTCCCAACACTGGGGTTACAATGGATGGTACGCCCTAAATGTTACCAGGTGCGACCCCTACTCCCCAGAGTGTCAGGAACCTGTGAGACCCTCGGAGCCTTCAGTCTCCCACATCCAGGCCTCTGCACAAGTGCCCACCCCACCCCGTAAATCTCCCCAGCCTCCCTCAGTGGTCTCCTCAGCAGCCCCAGCTATGGACATGATAACTATAGCTGGCCCGTACCCGGCGCCTGTTAGGCCCCCTGGGGTTCGTTCAGTCCGGGACATAGGGCTCCAGACCCGGAGGGAGATGAAAAGGTGGCCACACAGACACAGATAGCGGGTCACGACTTGACTGTACAGGCCACACGACGTCATCAGGTCCTGGTGGTCCTTGGTGTCTCGGATGTTTGGCAAGTATCAGAAGAGTACCAGGTGGTACCTGGAACACCCCTGCCAAAGAATTATAAATAACCCGGACAGGGTCCCTGTATGTAAATAGTTAAATTGTTGATGTACCCGGACGGGTGAATGTTCATATAAAAGTTTTTTAATTTAATAAAAAAAACACAGTTTTCATTACTTTTATTACAGTCTCATCCTGCGACGCCATCGATCTCCTGTAAAAAAATGAAAAAAAAAAACAGCAGTATACCACCTGTCCGACGCAGTCCATAGTAACGAGTGTCCCACGACGATCCAGCTCTGCTACATCAGAATGACAGGCAGAGCCTTTCATCCCGGCGCATCACAGCTGATTACCTGCTTCCCCGGCGGTGACGTCATCGGACTGACTGCTTTACGGCCGGGATTACCCAGCAGTCACTGCAGTTATCGCGAAAAACTGCATGTGACCGCCAGGGAGAAGATAATGGCGGCCATCAAGCAGTCCAGGACGTGACCGCCGGAGATCTTCTGCCAGGTAAGTGCCGCTGACTCCTGACAGACCCGACCGACGGACACTCACAGTGACAGTGACAAATCCGATTCCGGTATCCGATATGACGAAAATATCGGTATTCGGAATCGAAAGGCCGATACAGCTAATATCTGCCGATATCCGATATTTGCAGTATCGTATCGCTCAACACTAGTGTTGACCCTTCTTCTTCAGGACCGCTGCAATTCCCCCTGGCATGCTCTCAATCAACTTCTGGACCAAATCCTGACTGATAGCAGTCCATCCTTGCACAATCAATGCTTTCATTTTGTCAGAATTTTTAGGTTTTTGTTTGTCCACCCGTCTCTTGATGATTGACCACAAGTTCTCAATGGGATTAAGATCTGGGGAGTTTCCAGGCCATGGACCCAAAATCTCTATGTTTTGTTCCCTGAGCCATTTAGTTATCACCTTTGCTTTATGGCAAGGTGCTCCATCATGCTGGAAAAGGCATTGTTGATCGCCAAACTGCTCTTGGAGGGTTGGGAGAAGTTTCTCTTGGAGGACATTCTGGTACCATTCTTTATTCATGGCTGTGTTTTTAGGCAAGACTGTGAGAGAGCCGATTCCCTTGGCTGAGAAGCAACCCCACACATGAATGGTTTCAGGATGCTTAACAGTTGGCATGAGACAAGACTGGTGGTGGCGCTCACCTTGTCTTCTCCAAATAAGGCGTTTTCCTGATGTCCCAAACAATCGAAAAGGGGATTCATCAGAGAAAATAACTTTACCCCAGTCCTCAGCAGTCCACTGCCTGTACCTTTTGCAGAATATCAGTCTGTCCATGATATTTTTTCTGGAGAAAAGTGTCTTCTTTGCTGCGCTCCTTGAGACCAGGCCTTGCTCCAAGAGTCTCCGCCTCACAGTGCGTGCAGATGCACTCACACCTGCCTGCTGCCATTCCTGAGCAAGCTCTGCACTGCTGGTAGCCCGATCCCGCAGCTGAAACACTTTTAAGAGACGGTCCTGGCGCTTTCTGGTCTTTCTTGGGCGCCCTGGAGCCTTTTTGGCAACAATGGAACCTCTCTCCTTGAAGTTCTTGATGATGCGATAGATTGTTGACTGAGGTGCAATCTTTCTAGCTGCGATACTCTTCCTGTTAGGCCATTTTTGTGCATTGCAATGATGACTGCACGTGTTTCTTTAGAGATAACCATGGTTAACAGAAGAGAAACAATGATGCCAAGCACCAGCCTCCTATTAAAGTGTCCAGTGGTGTCATTCTTACTTAATCATGACAGATTGATCTCCAGCCATGTCCTCATCAACACCCACACCTGTGTTAATGGAGCAATCACTGAAAACAGGTTAGCTGGTCCTTTTAAGGCAGGGCTGCAATGATGTTGAAATGTGTTTTGGGGGATAAAGTTCATTTTCTAGCCAAATATTGACTTTGCAAGTAATTGCTGTTAAGCTGATCACTCTTTATAATATTCTGGAGTATATGCAAATTGCCATTAGAAAAAGTGAAGCAGTAGACTTTGTAAAAATTAATGTTTGTGTCATTCTCAAAACTTTTGGCCATGACTGTATAACGGTGTGATACGGCTCACTTCCTGCTTTCTCCTCTTAAGGCTGGCTGGTTAGGCTGCCCCTCTGATGTTTTTCACCTTTTATAGTGAGCATCGTTATTCATAAAAGGCGACTTTCAGGATTAGTCCATGTTTTTGGAGCAAGTACAATTAATTTTGCCGATGAAGGTCATGTGACCGAAATGTTCTCTATTGTACTGTTTGAACGCCATTAAATCCTTTCACCTTGCAATTTACCTAAAGTTGAGTGCGGAGTTTTTTCTTTACTGAGAATGGATTTAAAAGGAAATTATTTAAGGAACAGTGATCACTTATATAGTGGCAACCTTAAATCTAAATTATTCTTTTTTTATATCTGGTATAGTATTATTAGTGTAATGGTAATATAAGATCAAATATTAAGACAGAGGAGTTTTTTGTGCCGCCTGGCTGCAATTTGATGGAGTTCTTCAGACAAGCCTTAATAACAGCTAGGAATATACTGGTGAACCTCAATAGTAATAGCAGCTGCAGCCGCTAAATGAACAATGCAAGGTAGAAACCTGAGAGAATTACAATTCTCTAGCAATAATCGCAACTCGCCAATGATAGGATGATGTTAAAAATGAGTCTGCTAAATCCTATCTGAAACTGAGTAATGCACGAAGAAGAGGTTGCCTGTTATCCTTGAAGAATTGAATTCCAATCAGTTGTATTTTCTCTCTTTCCACTGAGAACACGTGTAGACTGTGAAGCATGGATTCATTCTTCTGGTAGAATAAAAATAGCATATTAATTTGTAATCTATCAGACGAAGGGTGGTGCTGAGGAGTTGGCAGAAGTATCTCATGTCTTCGCATTGTATGGAGTTTTCTCACCTTGGCATATTTCCACATTGATGAGTCATTTCTCATAAAGGAGCTTTCTTTAACTGATCTGTGCTTCTGGAAGTCAATGAACAAAAAAAGGGCAAAGCTAGGTACAATCATAGATAATGCACATTTTCCCAGGACACAAAGTAATTGAATCCGTAAAAGCAATAAAAAATGTATTGTTTCAATCTCATTCAACTGCAATGTGTTGTTCTGTTTAAATAAATTAAAAATGTCTATCACAGTAATTGAAAAATAAATATTCTAGATAAGCTCTCACAATCCACCAAGTGTAATAAACATTTAAGCCTGTTTAACTTCCTATCTGTAATAGGTATGCTATATTGTAAAACAATTTGCTGCAGGTTGCGGCAGGCGGCCTGCTGAACAGATTGGATTCACTTAACTACTGTTGATTTTCTTAAAAGTAGTGTTAATGGTATGGAACTTTGCTTCCCATAGATTCAGATTACTTGGTAGTTTTGCAAGTGGTATGATGTACCTTAAACCAATTAACTATAAAGCATTGTTGTACTATGTAACATTTCATTTTGCACGCAATGTAGATGCAGCAAGAAAACACATGGAATGCTTTTTAAATGACTTGATCACTAAGGCCTCCTTTATCATATCCATAAATATGGGTTTTATAAGCTTTTTTCCCATACAATGTGTTTCAGCATTTATTAAGGTATAACGTAGAGACCCTTGTGTATACTTGTTTAATTTGATGTGTTATTTGTGGGTAGCCACCATGTTGGGTTCTTCTTTCCATCATATATGATTCCCCTAATGCAGTATTTCCCAAACTCCAGTCCTCACGGCCCCCCACAGGTCATGTTTTCAGGATTTCCAGGTGAGAGAATTCCTGGTGACTTGATGATGCTTCCACCACTTGTGCAATACTAAGGAAATCCTGAAAACATGAATTGTGGGGGGCCGTGAGTAATGGAGTTTGGGAAACACTGCCCTAATGCAAACTACATTTCCAATAATGCATCTGGCTTTGCAGAAAGGGCAGAGTTTCATCATATTGAATTTTGTCCTATCTAATGGTTGCATTGATAGATTAGTAACATAAAACTGCTGTGAGCTCACTTTACAGAATTTCAGTTCATCCCATATAATTGAGCTTCAGCCTGTCTCCCCTGCCTTCTTCATGTTATAGGTTTCTTCTTGTCAGCTCTCACAAGCAGATCTTGCATCTGCGGCGACAGAAACTAAATCTCCGAGCACGCCAAAATACTCGGAGATCACCCGAGCATGCTCGGAAAACCTGAGCAACGAGCATACTCACTCATCACTAATATTGAAATCAGTATCTCTTTTCCAACATTATGTTGCTCTCTTATAAGGTGGAAAAATCTGGTGACAGATTCTATTTAAGACAAGTGAAATATAACTTTGAGCTAAGGGTATTGGCCTGTTCCATAGGGATAAAGGATATGAGAGTACAAGGAATTTTGAGAGGACTATGGAGTATTTGGGATGATACTGTAAATATATAATGAACAAGAATTCAATGTAGCACTCCAAAGTAATCCAGTGAATAATGGTGCATCGGGTGAGATAAACTACACCTTTAATTATTTGATTACTTTAGAGTACTGCCTTAAATTTATTTTTTTAATAGTTGTGCCCTACTGTCATTTATCCCCTTGGATGCATCAGTGGAATTCGGATTGGCATCACTGTTTTCTGCCCCTCTCCCCATCCACAGACGATGAATAACTCACCACCATGGCTCACGTACCGCTCCTCCTTCTTCCTGCTCTGCTGCTGCCCAGGGAATGTGCACAGCATGCAGATCCCTGGGCACTGTGCTTAGGGTGCGCACGCTCGCTCCTTCTTAAAGGGGCCATGCACACACCATCATAAAGGGTCCCCAGCCAATGGCCTTGGAGGCACTTACTATTTAAGGCACCTCCACCTACATGGAGGTGCCAGTGCAATGTTGTTGGCTTGTTTCTTAAATACGCTTGCTTGTGCTTAGATCCCAGTGCTTGTATCCCAGTATACCTGTCCTGTACATAAACCGTGCTCACCTGCCTGTCTATTAGCTGTGCCCATCTGCCTGTCTTTCAGTAGTGCTCGCCTGCCTCCTGCCTGCCAAGATACCAGTGATGCCCACCAGTATCTGCCTGCCTCTGTGTCTGTCATTTCAGTCACTACAACAGCAGTGCCAGCCAGTACTTGCCAAGTCTACTATTCCTGGCAGTTCCTGCCTCCTGTCCCTTGGGGGTCAGCTGCTATCCATTCGAGGTCAGTCCTGGTGTAGCACCTGGTCTTGCCTCCCTCATCTCTCCTCGGATCATGGTATTGTCAGCCGCCGTGCATCCAAGGTCGGACTTGATAAGACACCTAGTCACACCCCTCCAGGCTCTCCTTGGATCACACCACCCAGTCTGTTACACCGTGCTGTTTCTCCATTGTTATAAGTGAGTGGCTGAAGTTTTATTTTGCGCTATCAAATTTTCAGATCGTGTTTCTGCAATTTGTTTAACTTGGAATCCCATTAACTTTGTATTTAGCAGCTGCGCTATGCAAATGTCATATCATTTCATAGCACGGTGGCTCAGTAGTTAGCACTGTAGCCTGGCATCGCTGGAGTCCTGGGTTTAAATCCCACCAAGGACAACATCTGCAAGAAGTTTGTATGTTCTCCCCGTGTTTGCGTGGATTTCCTCCAGTTCTCTGGTTTCCTCTCACATTCCAAAGACATATTGATAGGGAATTTAGATTGTGAGCCCCATCAGGGACAGCGATGATAATGAGTGCAAACTGTAAAGAGCTGCGAAATATGTTGGTGCTATATAAATAAAAGATTATTATTATTATTGTAGTACAATAGTCTTGTAGTGCAAAAGTTGTTTGATTGTCACTTGCTACACCTGAAATCCTGAAAAATAGCTATAATGTTTGAGTATTTAAAATTAAGAAAAAAACTTTCTTCTGTTCTCTTTTGTGCACTTCTCAGCCCTACCATTGAATAGTAGAAGTCCCCTACTGCTTATCTGCTTGACATTCGCCAAATGAGTTTAAAAGAGAAGATTGGACAGACTAGATTGCTCCTTTTAATATATTTGAAAAAAAGCAGATAATTTAAATGAAGCAATATATTAAACATCTCTTGGTATGCTGTTATTGTACAGGATGCTGGAGTTGACCTTCTGGAAACACTTTTTCTTACATTTAGTATAATAATTATGGCTTATGTTATGCATAACTGAGAATTCTGCTGAGAATAATTTACCAACTTGGATCAACTACCTATTAGTAAATGAATATATGAAATGCAACTTTGTTTTTTCTTGTTTAAATGACATAGGAATAATAGGAGACTAAACAAAAGATAGCAACTTGAAGGTCATGCAATTCGATGTTATGAACATATATAAAAGTACATTGTTTAAAAGCAATAAAAAATGTTGCATACATTATCAAAGAGCGGGCAAAGTGAGAAAATGGTGAAAGTATATGAATTATAGAGATTTTATTCCAAGGTGACATCAGTTAAAACTTTTGTAATATGAAGATTTGCACACAGTGAGTCTTTAAAAATAAAATGCAATAAAAAGAATTCTGCAAGGGATGGACATATTTAAAATTGTCACTGGACTATATCTTAAGAGGACATTGCAACAAGGAAAATTTGAGGTTCTTGACAATAGAAACATGTCAAGAGTTGAGTTTTTGATTATAAGCTACTACTAGGGCAACTCCTTCTTGAACTTAATATTTGGCCCCGATAAAATAAAAAACCTATACTCACCTCCCGTGCCGGCCCATTGCCGTGGAGTCAACACTCACTCTCCCAGGGGCTCTCATGTGATATTGTAACACATGACCATGGTGGCCCAACAACACTGGCGTCACTGTCCCTGCCTACGTATGGATTCAATATAAAGAGGATGTTAGTTCAAGAAGTGGTTGTACTAGTATTTGACAACCCCTTTAATATTTACTTGAATAGGGATGAGTTGACATACCTGACAAAGTAGATAAGCAGAGAACTCTTATTTTTCCTTAACTGGTTTACTTCAAAGCCTCATTCAGTTTTTTTGATGTACGAGAAAAATGGACTAAGTTTTCATCATTAATTTTAATCAGAATGTGGTCAGAGTTTCATGAGTTTTTTTCACTGAAGAGAAAAAAAAGTTTCTCTATCAGTATTTATCAGTAGTAGTAGCAATAGTAGGATTATCAGTACATGTATCTATCTACAGTTGTGCCCAAAAGTTTACATACCCAGCAGAATTTTTACTTTCTTGGCCTTTTTTCAGAAAATATGATTGATAACACCAAAACTTTTTCTCCACTCATGGTTAGTGGTTGGGTGAAGCCATTTATTGTCAAACTACTGTGTTTTCTCTTTTTAAATCATAATGACAACCCAAAACATCCAAATGACCTATTGATTCTCAATTTGGTAAGAAGATTAGTTCTCTGGATAAAACATCTTGAATTATTTCTTAAAATCAATATGGACATGTGAATATACCTAACATACAGTATGTAGGTTTTTCTTAATACATTATGTATGTGTAATTAAATTGTAATTTTTCCTAAAGGACCATAATTTTTCATTATTCTTATAACAATGTATTTTTTAAAATCCTATCTTTCATATATATTTATATTTCTTTTATAATCTGGGGTCAAAGTGCTCATAAAAGAGTTTTAAATAATGTCACAATTTTGTTTTCTTTATCATTATTTTTTTTTATTACTATGACTGGAATATTAATGGAAAATTCAGGAAAAACAACTCTTCTATGCTAGTTAGACCTCAAGGATCATGTCAGTGATCACTGGGTTCACCAGAAGCTGTATGTAACCTCGAAAAGAAAAGTCAGAAGCGGTGATAGTGACTTTTTGCCTTCTCCTCAGAGTACCCGGTTGTTTCTGACAGCTGAGGACCTAACCTGCTCCTGCTAGTTTGCAGAATCTGGATTGTTATTGTAGCGATGTCGAAATGTGTTTCTGCAGGCTTGGAACCAGCACCGCCAGAGTTCAAAAGATAGTGGGCAGACAGGAAAGAGTTAAAATAGCATTCACAAGATATAGGCATATATAATTGTTTTAACTCCTCCATGCCATATTCTCACAGGCACATAAATTCCGTAACAGTTATTAATACATTTCGGTAGTAAATAGTCTTTCCTAAACTTCACAGAGCCTATGAGCGTTCTAGATAAAAATAAAGAATATTAGCTCAGTTCTGTAGATCTGCCGGCGTTCCTGCCTTGGTTTTCTTTAAAGTTGCATCTGAGATTTCATGCTGATGTCTGTATCATAGAAAAGAGAGGTTTGATTTTTAGATTGATGTTTTTCTACAACTGCCATAACATTTTACAGTCAATTTTAGTACTTTGGTACCATTTTCTGAACTCCTGACACATCGTAGCGTTACAGAAAGAAAAGGAAAACAAAAGTCGTTCTTTACTGCGGATTTGTTATCAGAAGACCTTCTTTTCAGGATTGCTAGAGGGCAATAAGTAAAGTCACACTGCTTATTTCTGCAGAGAAGAACTGTTACACAGTTATTGATACCAGTCAACGATGATGAACAGAATAGAAGTCGTCGCAACATGACTGTCATTGAATGAATGATGAATGAGCCTGTCATATCATCATGTTGTTTTTTTTTCTTTTTCATTTCAGATTGGCCCCGAGTGACGTTTGACAGAAAATGATACTGAAGCTCTGGAACTGGATAACTTTTATAATAGTGTTAGGAAACTCTTTCAAATGCAATCTGGCACAGAGTGATGAAGGTATGAGGTTTAACTCTATATTGACTTTTAAACTTCCACATTCTTAGACTGTATATAAACTTCCACAATTTTTAGAATATATATATGTATATATATATATATATATATATATATATATATATAGATTTATATATAGTATATATACAGGAGCAGACATGGAAAGAAGAGGTAAAAGAACAATGCATGAGTCGAATAGCTATTCATAGTACTTAATTCCATCTGCTTGGGGAATTATCCCTTGGGCCCTTGTTGGGCTGCACAGGTTGCAGCAATGGTGTGTCTGCCCCTAAATATATAAAATATAAAAAATCCAAAAAAAACAGTACCACTCCCTAAATCTCCTCTTAGGAAGCTAGCTAAGCTTCCTGTCAACGATATAAGAATCCAAAAAAGGTGGTAGCTCATCCAAAATAGTGAAAAAGCTTAGCTTAGAAAAAAGACTCATCAGAGGAGATCTCATTTATATATATGAATACACATGTGGTCAGTACAAAGGACTGTCCAAAGACCATAGTAAAGACAAAGGGGCACACATTATGGGTGGAAGAAATGCGATTCCTGCAGCTAAATAGGAAAGGGTTCTTTACAGTTAGAGCAGTCAGACTGCGGAATGCGGAACACAAGAGGAAGTAATGGCAGATAATATAACGGCTTTTTAAAAAGGGCTGGATGCTTTCCTCAGAGCACATAACATTGTAGATTATAGTTAATTTAGAGACAAAATGTACGATTGGTGGAGAAAGGTTGAACTTGATGGACCTTGGGGTCTTTTTTCAAGTTATGTGACTATGTAACACCAGGTACGTTTCCACTCTCTCTATGGAGTCTTTCTCAATCTTGAGAGAGTTAAAATATAGCCGGTGTTGGTGAAAACAGGATCCCTACCTTTTCACTATTTTGGATGTGCTACCTCCTTTTTTTGGATTGGTATATATATTTTTATATAAATATATAGAGTCCTTTTTCTCCGTTAAAAACACATGCATGAATGTCCAAACTGAGTGATAGATGTCAGCAGAATAAAGGCCCCCAAGGACATTAGACTAAAGTCATCTGAAACTGTCGATATGATTTCAGTGAAGAAAGGATCCAAGCGGCTGAGTCTATTGCTTCCCTATTGATAAGCCACTGGCAGAGTTTGGCAACTGCTCTTTCATAGAAAACACAGGAGTTCTCTGCTGAGTCGAACATTCTTATACATGGGGACATCGGCAGAGATACGGTTACCCAATGTGTATGGACGCCTTAAGCATTCGTACAATAGGTATTTAGGGTGTCAACCTCATGATTTCTTGTTCTCTGTTAATGGATTTCAGATTGTAATTATCAAAAAAGGACTAAGTGTGCTTACATCTCTGCAGGGTAAAAATTAAACTGCACTAAGTCCATTTGTTGTCAATCACCATGAAGAATGATGGGTATTCATAAAATCTGTAGACCAAAAACAGCAGTATATTTTTAATGACGATTGATGACTAATTGGAAAATGCAGTTTTTTTTTATTTTAAATGCATTGACACAATTATGAAATTGTCTGCAAAAATGAATGAAACCGGTGAGGCCACAGTTGGTTTTGTCTATAAGCAATATTATATTGTTATTTTATGTTGTTTCCCCATATACAGTACAGACCAAAAGTTTGGACACACCTTCTCATTCAAAGATTTTTCTGTATTTTCATGACTATGAAAATTGTAGAATCACACTGAAGGCATCAAAACTATGAATTAACACATATGGAATTATACATTACACTTTACAAAAAAGTGTAAAACAACTGAAAATATGTCTTATATTCTAGGATCTTCAAAGTAGCCACCTTTTGCTTTGATTACTGCTTTGCACGCAGAAAAGGTGAACAGATGGACTCTACATGCCTAGTTCCCACCGTGAAGCATGGAAGAGGTGGTGTGATGGTGTGGGGGTGCTTTGCTGGTGACACTGTTGGGGATTTATTCAAAATTGAAGTGGTGAGTGGTCCAGCTCACCCCAAACCATCTCGATTGGGTTCAGGTCTGGTGACTGTGGAGGTCAGGTCATCTGGTGTAGCACCCCAACACTCTCCTTCTTGGTCAAATAGCTCTTACACAGTCTGGAGGTGTGTTTGGGGTCATTGTCCTGTTGAAAAATAAATGATGGTCCAACTAAACGCAAACCGGATGGAAGAGCATGCTGCTGCAAGATGCTGTGGTAGCCATGCTGGTTCACTATGCCTTCAATTTTGAATAAATCCCCAACAGTGTCACAGCAAAGCACCCCCACACCATCACACCACCTCCTCCATGCTTCACGGTGGGAACCAGACATGTAGAGTCCATCTGTTCACCTTTTCTGCGTGCAAAGCAGTAATCAAAGCAAAAGAAGAACCTAGAATATAAGACATATTTTCAGTTGTTTCACACTTTTTTGTAAAGTGTAATGTATAATTCCCATGTGTTAATTCATAGTTTTGATGCCTTCAGTGTGATTCTACAATTTTCATAGTCATGAAAATACAGAAAAATCATTGAATGAGAAGGTGTGTCCAAACTTTTCGTCTGTACTGTACATGGAGTTATAATGATAGAACTATAGTGACAATTCTGTGCGTAATTATTACTATCACATTTATGGCCCGTGAATACTAGACTCAATTATGGAGTATGCAAAATGTACCTGAATTCTCTCCAAAGTTGTCACAAAAAATTGTATAAAGAAATGCACCTAAATTATGATGTATTTAGAAAAAGAATATAGATCAGTGGCTTCATTGGATGCTTGTAGGTGCAAAGGAAAAATGTCTAACAGGGCCCCCCATTTATCACAGGTCATGTTGGTTTTCACATAAGGCGAAGAGACTTTTGGGCTCCCACTAGGCTGCAGGGCTAAGATGTAACTGCAATCCCTACATACACCATAGTTACAGTTATTCAGGGGCATAACTATGATAGTTAAAGAAGTTGAGCTCGCACTCGGGCCCTGAAGCTCAGGAAGCCCAAAAGATAACTCTGGCCCATATGAAAAATCTATTGCCATTAAAACCTGTGATAGTCAGGGGGGTCCCATCAGAGATTTGGCATTGGGGTCCACAAGCTTCACATTACACCACTGCCCCCAGTTTAGACAAGATGACTTGTAAAATGTGACAAAATATAAGGATGTTCAAAAAAGGGAAAAAATTTAGCATTTACCTTGATTAGTAAATGACTAGTACATTTTGCCTGCTGGGTCATTTTGATAAATTTATTAAAAATATTCAAAATTGTTAACGGGACTGTCAGCTCAGAATTCCTATTCAAAAAAGGTATAGACAATCAGTGCTGCGCAGTGGGAGCCAATCATTTAAATAAAACTTCCCACCTGCTTGCTTTCCACATCTCCTCACTTCTCTGGCTCTATGAAGCGAAAGCTGTCAATCAAAGAGGAGGAGGTGGAGATAGGGAAAATAAAGGGTATGCCACACTAAACAAGGCCGTTAACGAGATCGCTAAAATACGTCACTATTTAGCGATCTCGTTAGCGACGTAGTTGTGTGTGGCATGTAGCAACGACGTGGCCCCTGCTGTGATCTCGTTGATCGTTCACTAGAGTTCTGGACCGTATTTTGATCGTTGGCGTCCCGCTGGTGAGCCTGAATCGCTGTGTTTGGCACCTTTTGTGAACAATGTGCGACCTCGCTGACGACGCATTAGTCAGCGGCGCAGGCGGGACTTTGTTTTCTTTCGTTAACGCTCTACAGCTCCGATTGGTGACCACAACATCACCTCAGCTATGATAACTGCGCCCCCATCCATTGTTTCCAGAGCACTTTATGGGTGACTCTTTGTGCGTTGTTGCGAGGATAGTATCGTGTGGCGGAGTTTTGCGATCCTGTTTGTGGCGCAGTGGTGGGTTTTTGCGATCCTGTCTGAGCACCATCCATCCCCATTTGGATTTGTATCTTCGGGATATTTGGATTCAAGGTAAATATTGTTTGTGATGTTGTTTGATAATGGTTTTTAACCTTATTTTTTTTTTGCTTTATTTATTTTACACCCCTGACCTTATTTTTTTTTTTTCGTCTGCTTTATTTATTTTACACCCCTGACCTTATTTTTTTTTATTTTTTCGTCTGCTTTATTTATTTTACACCCCTGACCTAATTTTTTTTATTTTTTCGTCTGCTTTTATTTTACACCCCCCCACCATTTTAGACATTTGTAAACTGTATATTAAATGTTAACTGAAAAGTGTAATTTATATTTTTTTATATATTTTTTATTTTATTCTTTATTTTATTTTGTTTAAACACTTTATTAATAGTAATTAATTAGTAATTAACTTTTCTCTTCTTTACCGTACAGGTTGCACATAATGAACCTGTCCACCGCGGAGCGTATGATTGTGGCAGTTGCACTGTCAATGGAGGCAGATCGTCAGGAAGAGGCGCGGGTGGAAGAGAGGCGCTCCAAGCGAAAGCGTCGCATGTGGACCAGGGAATGGCTGGAGCAGAGGTCCAAATTCTCCCACATGCATCTAGTGAGGGAATTGCAGGAGAAGAATCCGCAGGATTTCCGGAATTATCTACGGATGTCGGAGGATTCATTCAAGCTCCTACTGGAAGCTGTGAGGCCACTCATTGAACGGCAGGATACACGGATGCGTGCAGCTGTTTCAGCAGAGGAACGTTTGGCAGTAACGCTGCGATTTCTGGCAACCGGACGTTCAATGAAGGATTTGCAATATTCTGCTGCAATTTCTCGGTCGCTGCTTGGAGAACTAATTCCGGAGACATGCAACGCCATCGTCCGAAGTTTACGGAGCTACATGCCTTTTCCCAAATCAGTGGCGGAATGGCAAATTATTGCCTCTGATTTTGAAAGGATTTGGCAGTTCCCAAACTGTGGTGGTGCCTTGGATGGCAAACATGTGCGGATCACGCAACCAGCCAACAGCGGATCCTTTTTTCATAATTACAAGGGCTACTTCAGCGTGATCCTCATGGCCCTTGTTAATGCCAATTATGAATTTATTGATGTTGATGTTAGCATGAACGGAAGGGTTTCTGACGGTGGCGTTTTGGAGCACACAAGTTTTGGTGATCGGTTGTTTAATAATAAACTTAACTTGCCAACCAACATGGACACCACCGCCAACCTAAACTTTGTGTTTGTGGGCGATGAAGCCTTCCCCCTTCATGCGCATCTTGTGAAACCATATCCACAAAAGACTTTCACAGGGGAAAGGCGGATTTTTAATTACAGACTGTCTAGGGCACGGCGCGTTGTGGAGAATGCCTTCGGCATAATGGCCAACCGCTTCAGGGTTTTCCACACTCCAATCAACATGAAGCTGGAATCTATAGACTCTGTGGTGTTGGCCTGTTGTGTGCTGCACAATTTTCTACGCAAACGCGATGCTGGTACTTACAGTCCGCCAGACTTCATGGACTCGGACAGCAATGGTGACGTGGTGCTCGAAGAATGGCGTGAGAATGATCCCGCTATTGCAGGCCTTCAACCTGTCAATCAAGGCAGGAGCAAGGACGATGCGAAGGCCGGCCGAGACAAGTACTGCCATTACTTTAATGGGCCTGGTGCAGTGAGTTGGCAGCATCAGGTCTAGTTTGATTTTGATAATGTTTGACTTTTGCCTTTTTTTAACAATGTTTTTATAATAAAAAAAATTATTTTAAAAATGCATTTGTGTTTTTTTTCAATTATTTCACCTATATGGGAGAAGGGCTAATGATGGGTGAGATGTAGGGAGGGAGTAATGGGGATGGCAAAGAGACATGTTAC
The DNA here is from genome assembly GCA_033576555.1 of Oophaga sylvatica. Lineage (NCBI taxonomy): Eukaryota > Metazoa > Chordata > Amphibia > Anura > Dendrobatidae > Oophaga > Oophaga sylvatica. The sequence goes on along the minus strand of JARQOD010000003.1, from coordinate 538,030,535 downwards.
CAGCAGCTGCAGTTTTTAAAATCTTTTCAAAGGCTTTTTAGTTGTCTATTTTTTGTTTTACATTGTATCTACTTGTCACACACGGGTCATGGGAGTACCATCAGTCATAGAAGTTAATTGTTAAAAAAATAAAGAAAAAAGTTTCAAATACTTACAATTATTTTAAGGGCCTATGGTCTCACTAGCGTTCAAACATTATAATTAAATATAACAGATAATACACCACAGCTGCATATATAAAGTTTAAATAAATAATATATATATTTTAGTCATATATGAAAGATTAAAAAATTGTTATAAATATATTTGAAAATTCTTGGGAGGTAAAGGTCAACATTCACCAGGGAATCACAGCTATTCACAGATATGTGACGCCATTGTGATCGCAATGTGAGTATTGTCACGAGCTCCAGCTATACAGATATGCATACAGATATGCAAAAAGCCATTGTGATTTGCAAAGGTGAAGATTCTCGAGCCCCAACATACAGATATGCGACGCCATTGTGATCGCAATGTGAGTATTGTCACGAGCTCCAGCTATACAGATATGCATACAGATATGCAAAAAGCCATTGTGATTGCAAAGGTGAAGATTCACGTGCCCCAATCATACAGATATGAGACACCATTGTGATCGCCTAGCTTGGAACCGTTGTTTTGCGATCGCAAAAGCATCTCATATCTGTGTTTGGCTGGACGCATGGCTGCTGAGGTCACTTTGCAATCACAATACCGTTTTGCGTCGCGAGTGCGGCCGCACGTAACGTGTGCACGCTGTGACGTCATGGCGCTGGCGTTGCCCAATGCGCTGTTGTTTGTAATGGCGGCAATGGCGGCGGCGAGACAGCGCGGGCCTAAATGGTCAGATGAGGAGGTCCGTTATCTGATTAAGAAAACGGACCGCTGGGATTACTACTGCAGGCTACCTGTGGCGCATCCAATGCGCCACAAAAGGGTATGCCTGCAGAGAATCCGTCGGGGCCTGGAGAGGAGGTTCAATGTGCGGCGCACCAGAGCACAGATCCCCAAGAAGCTGGCGGACCTGCGATACCGCTCACGCGATAGGGTCGCCAGCTCCGCAGGCCTCTGAGTGAGTATTGATGAGGGTATCTGGAGAGGTTATGTTTTGTGGGTAGGCTACTTTCACACTTGCGTTTCTTTGCGCTGCGTTTCGAGCGCACATGAAGCGCATTAAAAAAACGCATGCAAACGCTTGTAAACGCTGCGATATTTAGTCGCATCAGCATGCTCATTTCGACAAAAAAACGCAGCGTTTGTCTGCGATTTCATGCGTTTTTGCATGCATTTGCGTTTTTTTTTGCGCATGCGTTATGTGTCACATTTCTATCATCTCTGTCTCCATCATCTCTGGCTCTATCATCTCTGTCTCCATCATCTCTGTCTCAATCATCTCTGTCTTTTTTGACCGGAAAAAAAAAATGCAACATGTAGCCAGGGCCGGCTCCAGGTTTTTATGGGCCCCGGGCGAAAGAGCCTCAGTGGGCCCCTTTAACACAGACCACGATTCATGATGCACATATACAGCAGAGAAATATGGGTACAGTACAATGCCAAATACTTCACTTCTTCCATTACATGAGTGATATCTATTGTAAATTGTACAATAGCTCAAAAGCCGCCAAATCCTCACAGCGCACAGTACAGACTGGACAGTACAGTCCTCCATACAATATTTTGGGCACCACAGTCTCCCCCTCATGACCCATATAATACCCCATGCAGGATGTCACCCCCCATATAATGCTCCATACAGATTACTGGACCCAAAATAATGCTCCATACAGAATACTGGACCCAATATAATGCTCCATACAGGATACTGGTCCCCATATAATGCTCCATACAGGATACTGGTCCCCATATAATGCTCCATACAAAATATGGAGCTCTCCTCTGCGCTGTACTGCGTTCTGCACTGTTACGGCTCAGGAAAGGGCGCTGTGGAAAGACTCCCCATTATCATCATGATTACCTCCCCATTAACATCATTGCCTCCTTATCATCATCATTGTCTCCCCATCATCATCAATGCCTGCCCATCATCATCATCTCCTCCCCATCATCATCTTCTCCCCATCATCAATGCCTGCCCATTATCATCTTCTCCCCATCATCATCATCAATGCCTGCCCATCATCATCATCTCCTCCCCATCATCATCTTCTCCCCATCATCAATGCCTGCCCATTATCATCTTCTCCCCATCATCATCATCAATGCCTCCCCATTATCAGCAATGCCTGCCCATCATCATCTTCTCCCCATCATCAATGGCTCCCCATTATCAGCAATGCCTGCCCATCATCATCTTCTCCCCATCATCAATGCCTGCCCATTATCATCAATGCCTGCCCATAATCATCATCTTCTCCCAATCATCATCATCAATGCCTCCTCATTATCAGCAATGCCTGCCCATCATCACACACAGACAGCATCACAGCACACAAGCACTCTCTCACATACATACACACACATACACACACACACACACACACACAAAGCACCGCACTACATACACACAGACACACACAAGCACTCTCTCACATACATACACACACACATACACACACACACATACATACACACACAAAGCACCGCACTACATACACACAGACACACACAGAGACACACACACACACGTCTTACCTGCCCAGCGTCCGCGCACTCTGCCACAGCCAGCCGCTGAATGATGACGTCATTCAGCGGGGCTGCTGTGAGAGGAAGCGCCGGCACCCCCTGGAGCCCGGAGCTGCAGCAGCGGAGGCACGGGAGAGGACACCGCTCTCCTCCGCTAACGGGCGCGGGGGTGCCAGACTGCGAGTGGGCCCCCCCGCCTGCTCAGGGCCCCGGCACTTGCCCGTAGCGTCTAGCGTGTATGGGCGCACACCGGGAAAATGCGCAGCGCACGACAAACGCACATGAACGCGTGCAAGCGCTAGACCCTGCGCCCGCCATGTTAAAGATAGGGGAACATTGCGCATGCGTCCGATAGCGCAAGATGCGCTGCGCAAAAAAACCCAAGTGTGAAAGTAGCCTTATCTACCTATATCAATGCACCCGCAGTGATGGGAGTATCGGCAGTGATGGGGCAAGGCAGTGAAGGGAGTACCAGTCGTGAGGGGGTTTACAGGCATAGATGGAAGTACTGGCAGTAACGGGAGGACCAGTAGCGATGGGAGTACCAGCAGTGATAGGGCAGGCAGTGAAGGGAGTACCAGTCGTGAGGGGGTTTACAGGCATAGATGGAAGTACTGGCAGTAACGGGGTTAGTAGAAGGATTATTTGACTGAATTGTATATTTTATTTACAGCACCACCTTCACCAGCTGCTGTAGCTCCACCGTCCCCAGCTACCCCTCCACCTCCATCTCCTTCCCCGGCTACCCCTCCACCACCATCCTCACCACACCTCTCCAACCCTTCACCGGCAGTAAACCCCCCCTCGTGACTTGGTGGGTTCCAGCCCTTTCCCAGACGTTGCCTTCTCTCCAGCATCATCCCGTGACACGGATGCAGGCTCCCCATCAGGTAATTAACGCACATTATATAAGCTTCAGACAAGTTTGAGAACTTTGTAAGGTCTTATGTGTAATGACTGTTGTGAGATATTTTTTTTTTATTTTTTCCCTAGCCGGCGGAGCAACAGGTTCTGGGTGGGCGGTCAGCGGTTCCTCTGAGGAAACCGTAAGTGTTAACAAACATAACATGTACATGTTGATGTTTCAACATAATTCCCTGGTTAACTGTTACCTTTACCTCCACAGAAATCCCAACTGCCCAGGACCTGTTTCTGTCACACCGCCGGCTGATGGCGGCAATGAGCAGCGCGGTGGGAGCCATCCAGACAGCGGTGGCAGAGCTGCAACGTGCCATGGGAGCTCTGCATCAACACGGGGTGATGCTGGAGAGGGTATTTCCTGGACTCCGGGGCCCTCCTTAATTTTTTTTTTGTTAATTATTTTTATTTTGTTAATATTTTGTATATATTTTTTTATTTTATTATGTTACTGTTTTTTTTTATTTAAATTTGATTTATTTTAAAAAAATATATATATATATGAAGAAACATATATATTTTCTATTTTACGTTAATCTACACAGGTGTGGTGTATTATTTTTTAGTATAAGGTTTTAGCGCTAGTGTGACCAGGGGCCTTTAAAAGACATGTTAATTTTTGAAATTTTTTTCTATTCATTTTTTCCCTATGATGGAACACCTATGATAGCTGGTAGTCCCATGACCCCATGTGTGACAAGTAGATGTAATAAAAATACAACATTTTAATAGTTGACATCACATAAGAAAAGACCACAATTCATTAGTAGTGTTGAGCGATACTGCTCGATATCTAAAAATATCGGATCGGAATTGTATCGCCGATATCACTAAAATATCGGCGATACCCGATACCGATACCGGAAGTCCAATGTAAGTCTATGGGAACCAAATATCGACATTAAAAAAAACCCATTCTTGCCTTGTTGGTTAATTGTACATGAAGGAAAACAACAAAGAGTAATGTAGAATGTATTGGGGGAGGTTGAGGAGACAATAAAGGCATACATGTTTAACCCAATGCATTGGAATAGCATTAATATATTTTTTTTTGAAAATACGTTTGGATTGACGAACAAATTGACAATTTTGTTAACCTTTTTTCTATTTTGGCAAATATGTATGTTTCACAACTTCCATGCTCTTCACCTTTTTAACTTTTGACAGTGCCACAGTTTCTCCTTCATAATCTTCAGCAGCATCATCTTTCTCATCAAATTATTCTTCATCTTCACCTTCTTAATCTTCTTCTTAAACTTCTTGCTATTCATGTTTTTGTTTACATTACTCATATTGTTATTATTAAACTATTAATCTTCTTCATATTCAAATTCTTCATCTTCTTCCTCTTCATCTTCTTCATCATTTCTTATTTGTGACAGAGATTCCTGTACTTGTAATCTGTAAAAGTATGAATTTTTCATCCTTCCGTTCTTGCTGTCACAAAAGATTTAAATTACAACAGTATTTGTCCGTGTTCAGTTTAGCCTGCAGCAGCAGGCATTTTCCAGGGGCACCACGAGGAGGAACGGACTCACCCCCATACACTGCTTAGTCTTCTTCTGCTTAGAATTTAGAGCATATATTTTGCTCTTCATTTTGGTCTTATACTTCATGTTCTTCTGCTTTTTGATCTTCTGCTTATTGTTCTTCTGTCTCTTGTTCTGTATCTTGTAGTTTGTCTTAACCTTCTTTGTCCTGTTGGTGATCTTCTTCTGGGTAATCTTTTATTTTTTCTTTGTGATGGTGTTCAGGCTGGTTGGCTTCATGCTCGTCGTCCTTGTTGTCGTCATCTTCTTCTGGGTGGTCTTTAAGGTCGTCTAATTTCCGAGAACCAGCTGACGTTACTGGAACCCGGACGGGTATCAGATGGAACAAGAGACAATGGAAGTAACGAGGACCAGCTGACTGTGCTGGAACCCGGAGGGGCAGCAGAAGGAAAAGAGGCAATGTCACAACCGAGTACCAGCTGACGTTACTGTGACACGGTTACTAAGCAGGAGGTACCTGTGCTCCAAAGCACAACCAAGGACCAGCAGACGTTGCTGGAACTCGTATACGGAGATGGAGGCACCTAGGCCAAAGGCACTGGGAAGAACCAGTTGACGGTACTGGACCCCGGACGGGTAGCAGAAGGAAAAGAGGCAATGTCACAACCGAGTACCAGCTGACATTACTGTGACACGGTTACTAAGCAGGAGGTACCTGTGCTCCAAAGCACTACCAAGGACCAGCAGACGTTGCTGGAACTCGTATACGGAGATGGAGGCACCTAGGCCAAAGGCACTGGGGAGAACCAGTTGACGGTACTGGACCCCGGACGGGTAGCAGAACGCACCCATGAAAATGTAAGTTGACAGGACGCAAGCCGTCCGCAGTTACCGAATCACACAGTCCTACAGTGGGTGCTTGTCCTATTGTCACAATGGAAACAGCCTTTATTTACATATCCCACAGCACACATAGGAATCACCTAAACTGCAGGCACCATAGAGTCGGCTAACCCGAATGCAACACGACAGCACAACTTATTGGAGGATAATTGACGTTCACACTGCCAGGAAACAGCTGTCGTGCTGTAACCAGGCTGGCCAGGAGTCAGTACCCCTGCCAATTACTTACGAGCAACAAATGGCGGTGTTGTAGCCCAGGGAGTAGAGTTCAGGTGGTAGAAAGATGAACATAACAGGAGACATGGAAAACGTTGCCAAACAGTTATTTAATCTGAAAACGGACAGGCAAATTCAGGTGAGATCCATGCCTTGTTCATTTTCAGAAAAGTAAGCCGGTCTACATTCTCTGAGGATAGTCGCATGCGACGGTCTGTTAGTACACCACCTGCAGCACTAAAGACACGCTCAGATAATACACTGGCAGCAGGGCAAGCCAGCACCTCCAATGCATACTGGCTAAGCTCTGGCCATGTATCCAACTTAGAGACCCAAAATTTGAAAGGGGAAGAGGCATCTGGGAGTACACTTAGAGGGAAAGACAAGTAGTCTGTCACCATCTTACGGAAACGTTGCTTCCTGGTGACTGGAGCCGTCTCGGATGGTGTAGACCTTGCTGGCGCTGTCACAAAACTTTGCCACATTTGTAACATACAGCTCTTGCCCTGTGCAGAGGCGCTGCTTGTGCTCCCTCTTGTTGTAGAGGTGTCTACACTGCCTCGACGCACAGAGCTGCTTTGTAAAGCAGTAGCAGCAGCAGCTCTCTCGGCTGGAATGTACAACAGTATGGATTGCACCAGTGTGTCTTGGTACTCCCGCATTTTACGGTCCCGGTTCCCCGGTGTGATGAGGGTTTGTAAGTTGTCCCGGTAGCTAGGGTCTAGGAGGGTGTACACCCAATAATCTGACGTGGTGAGAATGTGGGCGATGCTGCGGTCGTTTCTCAGGCACTGAAGCATGAAATCAACCATGTGCTGCAGACTCCCAACTGGCCAACAAAAGCTGTCCTCTGGAAGAGGCATCATCTCTGCCTCCTCTGCATCACCCCACCCTCGCTCTACATACTGACTAGAGCGTTGTGTACCTCCCTCTGTAGGGATTTCTTCCTCCTCCATTGACTCCTCCTCATCCTCCTCACAAAGTGAGCCCTGCCCAGCCTTTGTGAGGAACCACGTTGCGCTGACTGTCCTGAAGGTAATTGAATTTGTGACTCCTCATCCTCCACCTCTTCCAAAACCTCTTCCTTTAGTGCTTTCAGTGATTTCTGAAGCAGGCAGATAAGGGGGACAGTCATGCTGACTAGTGCATCATCTGCACTCGCCATCCGCGTTGAGACATCAAACGCACGCAAAACGTCGCAGATGTCCTTCATAGAGGCCCACTCAGTAGTGGTGAAGTGTGGACGGCGCAAAGAGCGACTTGATTGCGCCTGATGCAGCTGATACTCCATTACTGCTGTCTGCTGCTCACACAACCGCTCCAACATATGTAACGTGGAATTCCACCTGGTGGGTACGTCACATATGATGCGATGTTCAGGAAGGCGAAATCGGCGTTACAGAGCAGCAATGAGCGATCTGGCTATGCTGGAACATCGCAAGTGAGCGCACTCTAGGCGGACCTTCTGCAGCAGTCCAGCAAGATCCGGATAGTCCCTCAAAAAACTCTGCACGACCAAGTTGAGCACATGTGCCAGACATGGTATGTGAGTAAGGTTGCCAAGGCCCAGAGCTGCCACCAGATTTCGGCCATTGTCACACACTACCAAGCCTGGCTGGAGATTCGCAGGCAAAAACCACACGTCGCTCTCCTGCTTGATGGCATTCCAGACCTCCTGCGCTGTGTGGCTTAGATTCCCCATTGAAATCATTTTCAGGACGGCCTGTTGACGTTTGGCCACGGCTGTGCTCATATCGGTCGCAACAGGTAAGCGTTCACGGGTCCATGTGGAGGTATACCGTGACGGCTCGTGCAGCGATGATTCTGAGGAACTGGAGTAGGAGGAGGAATCAATGTGTACAGACTGGATTCCTGCAATCCTTGGAGTTGGCAGAACACGTACAGCGCCACTGGCAAGATCTGTACCCGGCCCACAACATTGACCCAATGGGCAGTGAGGGAAAGGTATCGTCCCTGGCCATGGGTACTGGTCCACGCATCGGTGGTCAGGTGGACCCTGCTACTGACGGCGTTTAGTAGCGCATGTTTAATGTTTCCCTAGACATGTTTTTGCAGAGCAGGGACGGCTTGCCTGCTGAAATAAAATCGGCTTGGCACATTATATTGTGGGACTGCCAATGCCATTAAGTTCCTGAAACTGTCAGTCTCCACCAGCCTGAATGACAGCATTTCAAGTGACAGGAGTTTTGCAATGCCAGCATTCAGAGCCTGTGCTCGTGGATGGTTTGCCGAGTATGGCCGTCTTTTATCCCATGCCTGTGGTACCGATGGCTGTTTTGTGGCCTGGGAGTGTGACGATGACTGTGAACTTGCTGCTGTGGGTGGAATAACAGTTTGTCTATGGACAACAGTGACCGAGGTTCTTCCATGGAGATCCTGTGAGGAAGCCGAACCAGGTGTGTATGAGCTGGAGGTAGAGGCTCCAACACGACCTGAAGATGTAGGTGCTGCTGTAGGTTGGCCTACATCTCCAGTGTGTCTTTGTAACTCAGCTACGTGCTTTGTCCGTACATGTTTCCACATATTTGTGGTATTCAGGTTACTGATATTTTTACCTCTTTTAACTTTTTGCTTACACAGCTTGCATTTAACATAGCAAATATCATCTACAAGTCTGTCAAAAAAGGACCACGCAGTGCAAGTCATGGGAGCGCCAATTTTGACATTTGTAAGAGAACTGCTCCCAACAGGTGCCAAACTGGAGGCTACAGGCAAGCGAGTCTGCAGCCTACCTCTCCCTCCTCTTTGTACCGTTGGGCCAATCTCTTCCTCAGAGCTGCTCCCACCACCTTCCTGTTGCTCACGCCATGTTGGGTCTCGGACTTCATCATCTCCACTACCCTCTTCCAACACCTGCTGCTGTTGGATGGTCTGGGCAGCACCATGCTCCACAAAACCTGGCACCTGAGTCTCATCATCATCATGAGATGCGTTCTGCGGTGTGCTGTCCATCGGCACTGGCTCACCCGCCTCTTCAGATTGAGAGAGACACAGCTGTTGCGCATCACTGCATACTCCCTCTTCTTCAAATTGCAGAATGCTGCTTGCCTGTGCCCGTGTTTGCGAGCCAACAGATTCTGAGAACAGAACCAGAGACTCAGCTGGCTCCTGTACAGAACTCTCTGACTGCCTGGGTAATTTGACAGGCGGTGAACAGACAGATGGTTGCTCAACAGTGTTGTGTTCCTGAGAGGAGGTGGAAGGAATTGAAGTCGATGCATTGGCTGCCATCCAACCAACAACTGCTTCAATTTGTTCTTCCCGCAGCAGGGGGGCACGCCGAGCTCCTACCAAAGTGCGCATAAAGGAACGCTCATGGGGAAAACTGGTGAATGCTGTGTCACTGAGGGCGGCAGCAGCCACAGAATCCCCACGTCCTCTCCCTGCTGAAACTCCACGGCCACGACCACGTGCCTTACTCACTGACTTCTTCATCTTGGTAGATTGATAAAGAAAGTCAGAAAAGTTATAAGGCCTAAGTGTGTTTATTACGCAGAGACTGAAGTGAACACTGAAACACAACTGTTCACAATCTGTGAAAGGCTACTCCTTTGCCTACTTCTATAGTGTTTGCAACCAATGTATTGGATACGGATGGAAGCGCGTCACACTAATAGATTTTATTTATTTTAAATGGAATGGAGCAGAACCAATTGGAGAGAAATGACAAGGATGAGGCACTGAGACACGCTCAGCAGAGTACAAGCAGCAGTGCTTGAACAAGTAACTGGAGCGTGATGTGCACTCTAAAAATAAAAAACACAGACTGAAGTGAACACTGAAACACAACTGTTCACAATCTGTGAAAGGCTACTCCTTTGTCTACTTCTATAGTGTTTGCAACCAATGTATTGGATACGGATGGAAGCGCGTCACACTAATAGATTATATTTATTTTAAATGGAATGGAGCAGAACCAATTGGAGAGAAATGACAAGGATGAGGCACTGAGACACGCTCAGCAGAGTACAAGCAGCAGTGCTTGAACAAGTAACTGGAGCGTGATGTGCACTCAAAAAATAAAAAACACAGACTGAAGTGAACACTGAAACACAACTGTTCACAATCTGTGAAAGGCTACTCCTTTGTCTACTTCTATAGTGTTTGCAACCAATGTATTGGATACGGATGGAAGCGCGTCACACTAAAATTTAAATTGAATGGAGCAGCAAGAATTACACTGAAGAAAAAAAAAAGAGTCTGTGAGTGACACGTGCAGATGCCTACAGACAGCGTTGCATGCAGAGCAAACTGCAGCGTCACCTGCACTCACACACACCTTGCAGAGCTGTTAAAACAACACTGCAGGCAAAAGGAAGCTTTACACAGCGGTTGGTGCTAGCCTGCCTACAGCACAGTACACTAAATCGCAATCTCTAACTGTCCCTCAGAGTCAGCACAGCAGCGTTCTGTCCCTTACTGAATTCACAGCACAGTGACGCTAAAATGCCGGCGGCGCCTTTTATAGTGCATTCTGACATCATTTCAGCATCCAATCACAGCCATGCCATTAGTTAACATGACCGCAGCAGTACAGGATGTGCCCACACTTCTTAGGATTCCTCATTGGCTGACTAAAATCACATTGCCTCTCAAAGAATTATGGGAACTTCCGATTCCGGTATACGATATATGGAAAATATCGGAACTAAGTATCGAAAGTCCGATACAGCTAATATCGGCCGATACCCGATACTTGCGGTATCGTATCGCTCAACACTATTCATTAGATAAATAAGATTTTTATTAAAAAGGTATCAATGTAAAAATATATAAACAGCAAAAAAAACTTTTGTAAAACATTTTAAAAACTAAAACTGCTGGTAAGATGGATCGTTGCCATTACCACGCTGCCTCTGCGGTGAATAAAAGTAAGGGGGAGCACCAACGTTTGGGTTTGCAGGATTTTGCCCAATTGGGTTCGGCACAGGATTGTGCGGCCATGAGTAGTCCGGGTACTGCGGTCTTGGCATGACGACATATCTGTTATCCAGGTTTCCAAAAGACGCTTAAGTCAGTACCTCAAACATGAGTCTCTCTGCATGAAGCCTCTGAACAGGATCCAGTGTAGGCAGCTTCTCATTAGCGAAGTATGCAAACCCTGTTATTTTAGTTTGGTCTTTTTCTGCCGTAAGCACTTTTTTCGCAATTTCCACCAATTCAGGAGTAGCCGAGGTGGTAGCCGAGGTGGGAGCCTTCCTTTTCCTTCCTGAAAGTGAAAGCCGGCGCCGCACAGATGAGGATGTTGGCTCTTCTTCATCTTGGATCAACGCCATGCTGTCTTGTTCAGTTGGAGGTGTGGAGACGGCCTCTTCTGTGTCCTGCATGAACAAAAAACAAATGGTAAATCACAAAGACAAAGAAATTTATCTTCACACTATAACATCCATATACAGCAAAAATGTGAAAACGACACTTGTAAAGACAAGAAATTTATCTTCACACTATAACATCCATATACAGCAAAAATGTGAAAACGACACTTGTGAAGACAAAGAAATTTATCTTCACACTATAACACCGGTATACAGCAAAAATGTGTAAACGACACTTGTAAATGGATAGACCTCAACTGTTGAGCTAGATAAATTATCAGTACATGAAGGGATATATTCTGCCATCTTATCTACATTTCACAATTATATTTTTTAAATTTAAGTCCACTTTGGCATGTACATTAAAATGTGTTGTACTTAGTGTTGAGCGATACTGCTCGATATCTAAAAATATCAGATCGGAATGGTATCGCCGATATCACTAAATATCGGCGATATCCGATTCCGATACCGGAAGTCCCATGTAAGTCTATGGGAACAAAATATCGCAACTAAAAAAACCCTTTATTTCCTTGTAAACACTAAATATACACACATAGAATACATATAAAATATATATATACATGTCATTGTGACATATATATATACATACATGTATAGTTTATACACTTCTACATAGTAAAATATCCTCTGATTCAATTGCCGGGTAAAGCCGGCTTCTGTGAAAAGACAGAAGCACCCGACATGAAATGACACTTGGTGTACATAGGGTTAACCATGTCTTTTCATGTCGTTTGCAATCTGATTTGCACAAACAATTACATCAGTCTGTGTGCAAAATTTCACACCTGTAGGGGTTAATTAAAGGTGTAAATTCGTTGTAAAAAAACCGGACTTTTTTGCTACGAATTTACACCTTTAATTAACCCCTACAGGTGTGAAATTTTGCACACATAGACTGATGTAATTGTTTGTGCAAATCAGATAGCAAAGGACATGAAAAGACATGGTTAACCCTATGTACACCAAGTGTCATTTCATGTCGGGTTCTGCATTTTCACAAAAGCCGTCAATTGACTTAGCGTCTATTATACTATGTAGAAGTGTATGAACTATAAATATAAATATATATATATATATATATATATATGTGTCACAAATTCAATGACATGTATATATATATATATATGAGGTGTAAAATTGTTTAAAAAAAATGCGTGGGCTCCCGCCCTATTTTCGCAACCAGACAGACAAAGCCAGCGAATGGGGCAGATAATAATAGCCCAGAGAGGGACCATTATTTTTGCCCCCCCCTGGCTACTAACATCTGCCCCAGACACCCCAGAAAAGACAAATCTATAATTAGATTCGCCCTTTCTGGCACTTTGCCCGTCTATTCCCATTGCCCTGAAGCGGTGGCGAATGGGTTAATATGGGGTTAAAGCCACATTGCAATTGAAAGGTGACCTTAAGCCAGGTTAATAATTGAGAGCTGTCAATTAGACAACTATCAATTATTAATCCTATTGCATGAAATAAAAATAAAACACACACACTTTAATTAAAAATCATTTTAATGAAATAAAGACACATGTTTTTGACCATCTTTTATTTGACTGCAAAAACCATTTCCTGTAATAAAAATAAAATAAAAATGCAAAATTATTCTTACCTATCCCATGCACAGTCAGGTCCCACGGTGTAATCCTTCAGAAAGGGTTAATGTTTACTGCAGGGACCGCAGCTAATGCTGCAGCCTCACAGTAAACCCCCAAATGAATGAGTTCCTCTCCTGGCTGACAGGAGAGGAAGTGGAAAGCTTAATTGATTGCTTTCCACTTTCACTTCAGGTCAGCCAGGGACACAATCAGTGACGTCAGAGGGAACTGATTAACAAAAATAGGGGTTCCCTTCGAATAAAAAATGGCGTGGGGTCCCCCCTATTTTTGTTAACCAGCCAGATGAAGCAGACCGCTGAGGCCTGGATTTTCAGGCTGTTAAGGAGCCAAGATCCATGGACCTTGCGAGCCTGATAATACCAGGCCACAGCAGTCTACATATCTTGGCTGATTAACAAAAATAGGGGATCCCCTCGAAAAAAATTGGCGTGGGGTCCCCCCTATTTTTGTTAACCAGCCAGATGAAGCAGACCGCTGAGGCCTGGATTTTCAGGCTGTTAAGGAGCCAAGATCCATGGACCTTGCCAGCCTGATAATACCAGGCCACAGCAGTCTGCATATCTTGGCTGATTAACAAAAATAGGGGATCCCCTCGAAAAAAATTGGCGTGGGGTCCCCTGTTGTGAATGGGTTTGAGATGAGTTCTGAGCAGAGGCTCCCTCTGGTGGTTACAAGCGGTACTAGTGAGGATTGTGAGGACTGGGAATCAGGTGTTACTGATTGGTCTTATGTAAGGGAGTCATTTTCCCATCAGGGTTGCCGGTGATCAATTGTTCTGGTCTGAATCCTTCTTTCCAGTTTCCCTTGTAGCCTGCTGTGTCGTGTCTGCATCTCCTGCTATCAGATAAGACAATTTCTTATTTTGTGTTTTTGCTATATTTTTGCATTTTGTCCTGCACTTCTGTGGGGGCCTTCAGGGTCCCCTCCGGGGGCTTTTCCCTCTCAGTTTAGTTCAGCCACTGAGTTTTGTACTTTTGCTTTTTCCAGTTTTTTCAGTGGCTGCTGTTTTGTTTTTGTTACACCAGAGAACTAATTTAGGTGGTAGAGGTCGTGTGATCTCAGGTTATTTTGAAATTAGTAGTGTTGGTGTATTTCCTTTTTTACCTGCACTCCTCAGCTTCCGTAACAAAACAGTATCACCGGCCATAAAAATTGTATGGTACTCACAGAAGGGAAAAAATATTTTGAAGGAAGAAAAGTTGTCAGAGATATTTTTCTGTTTGTTGCATTTTTTTTTTTTTTTCCCTCTGTATCTCTGGGTGCTGGGGAGGATCTTTTCTCCCAATGGAGTTTGCACAGTTGTCTGGCCGTGTGGATCAGCTTGCCACTGAGGTTCAGAGTATTGCTGCATATCTTGCTAGGTTGCCTGTTGTGGAACCTAGGATCCCCATGCCAGATTTGTTTTTAGGGGATCGAGCTAAGTTTCAGAATTTCAAAAATAATTGTAAATTGTTTCTTGCCTTAAAATCTAAGTCCTCAGGAAACGCAGCGCAGCAGGTTCAAATTATCATCTCTCTCCTGCGCGGCGATCCTCAGGATTGGGCTTTTTCCCTGATACTTGGGGATCCTGTTTTGAGTGATGTTGATGCATTTTTTCAGGCTTTGGGGTTATTGTACGATGAGCCTAATGTCACTGATCAAGCTGAAAAAGCCTTGTTGGCATTAAATCAGGGGCTTGATGACGCTGAGTTATACTGTCAGAGATTCCGTAGGTGGGCAGTCCTGACCAAGTGGAATGACGACGCTTTGGCGGCCCTTTTCCGGAAGGGTCTGTCGGATAATGTAAAGGATGTTATGGTGGGATTCCCTGTCCCCTCTGGTCTCAATGATTCTATGTCATTAGCGATTCAAATTGACAGACGTTTGCGTGAGCGGAGAAGTATGCGTGGAGTGGTGTTGCCTTGTGATCCAGCTGCTGAGCCCATGCAGTGTGATGGAGTGGTGTCTGGGGCACAGCGTCATGAGTTTCGAAAGCGCAATGGGTTATGTTTCTACTGTGGTGATGCCTCTCATGCTATTTCAGTCTGCCCTAAGCGGGGAAGACGTTTTGCACGCTCGGTTGTCTTGGGTAGTGTTCAGACTAAGTTTTTGTTAACTGTCACTCTGATATGCTCTCTGTCCTCATTTTCTGCTCAGGCTTTCGTTGATTCTGGAGCAGCTATTAACCTGATGGATTATGATTTTGCTAAACGTTGTGGGTTTCCCTTGATACCCCTACAGAAGTCTATTCCTTTACTGGGGATCGATTCTACCCCTTTGGCTGAGAATAAACCCCAGTTTTCTACTCAGGTGATAATGAGGGTTGAACCTGATCACCAGGAGTGCTGCAAATTTTTGGTTCTATATAATCTGCATGACATTATAGTGCTGGGTTTCCCTTGGTTACAGTCTCATAATCCTGTTTTGGATTGGAAATCTGTGTCTGTAACCAGTTGGGGCTGCCAATGTGTTAATACCAACACTCCTGTTTTTTTGCCTCCCCAAAGGCTGAGGATGTTCCTGACTTTTTGTTTGATTTTTCTGATGTGTTTAGCGAAAGTAAATCTGCATCCTTACCTCCCCATAGGAGCTATGACTGCGCTATTGAATTAGTGCCAGGTAGTAAATTCCCTAAAGGTCGCCTTTTTAACTTGTCTGTACCTGAACATGACGCTATGCGGTCTTATATCAAGGAATCATTGGAGAAGGGTCATATCAGACCATCCTCTTCACCCTTAGGTGCCGGTTTTTTCTTTGTGGCCAAAAAAGATGGTTCATTAAGGCCGTGTATTGATTATCGTCTCTTGAACAATATTACTGTGAAATATCAATACCCGTTACCCTTGATTTCTGACCTGTTTTCCAGGGTGAAAAACGCTACTTGGTTTACCAAGCTTGACCTCAGGGGGGCGTATAACCTTATTCGCATTAAGCACGGGGATGAATGGAAGACGGCATTTAACACCCCTGAAGGGCATTTTGAGTACCTTGTGATACCCTTTGGGCTCACTAATGCTCCTTCCGTCTTCCAGTCCTTCATGAATGACATTTTCAGGGATTTTGTGGACAAGTTTCTGATTGTTTATTTGGATGATATCTTGATTTTTTCTAATGACTGGGACTCTCATGTGAAACATGTTCGAACTGTATTCCAGATTTTGAGAGAGAATGCTCTGTATGTGAAGGGATCAAAGTGTCTTTTTGGCGTACAGAAGATCTCATTTCTGGGATTCATTTTGTCCCCATCTGTTATTGAAATGGACCCGGTCAAGGTTCAGGCCATCTGTGATTGGGTCCAACCTACTTCATTAAAGGCTCTTCAGAGATTTTTGGGTTTTGCCAATTTTTATCGTAAATTTATTGGTAATTTCTCGGTTATTGTTAAACCATTAACTGATTTGACCAGAAAGGGTTCTGATGTGGTGAATTGGCCTCCTGAGGCAGTCTCTGCGTTTCAGGAACTTAAGCAGAGATTCTTTTCTGCTCCTGTTCTACGGCAGCCTGATGTTTCTCTGCCATTTCAGGTGGAGGTTGATGCCTCTGAAATTGGGGCAGGTGCCGTTTTGTCCCAAAAAGATCCAGAGACCTCTAAAAGTAACCCTTGTGCCTTTTTCTCTCGAAAATTTTCTCCTACTGAACGTAATTATGACGTGGGTAATCGGGAGTTATTGGCCATGAAGTGGGCTTTTGAAGAGTGGAGACATTGGCTGGAGGGAGCCAAACATCAGGTGGTGGTCCTTACGGACCATAAGAATCTGGTCTATCTGGAATCTGCCAAGCGACTCAATCCTAGACAGGCCAGGTGGGCCTTGTTTTTCACACGTTTTAATTTTGTGGTTTCCTTTCTTCCTGGCACTAAGAATGTTAAGGCGGATGCCCTCTTGAGGAGTTTCCTTGCGGACTCTCCTGAGCTATCTGATCCCTCTGTTATTTTGAAGGAGGGTGTAGTTCTTTCCGCCATCTCGCCCAATTTGAGACTTGCTCTGGAGGGGTGTCAGGAGGATAGGCCCGAGCGCTGCCCTGTTGGAAAATTGTTTGTCCCGGACCAATGGAAAAAGAGTGTGATGTCTGAGATTCATTGTTCCGCATTGGCTGGGCATCCCGGAATTTTTGGTACCAGAGACTTGGTTAGTCGGTCCTTTTGGTGGCCTACCTTGTCTCGCGATGTCAGGGAATTTGTGCAGTCCTGCGGGACTTGCTCTCGCTCCAAGCCTTGCTCTCGCTCTAGTGGTTTGTTGATGCCATTGCCTGTGCCCAAGAGACCATGGACCCATATCTCTATGGATTTCATTTCCGATCTTCCTGTTTCTCAGAGAATGACCACCATCTGGGTAATTTGTGATAGGTTTTCCAAGATGATACATCTTGTGCCATTACCTAAGTTGCCTTCCTCCTCTGAATTGGTGCCGTTGTTCCTTCAGCACGTGGTTCGTTTACACGGCATTCCTGAGAACATTGTGTCTGACAGAGGAGTCCAGTTTGTTTCCAGATTTTGGAGGACTTTTTGTTCTAAACTGGGTGTTCAATTGTCTTTCTCCTCGGCATTTCATCCTCAGACCAATGGTCAAACTGAGAGAACAAACCAGACATTGGAGACTTATCTAAGATGCTTTGTGTCTGCTGATCAGATGACTGGGTCTCTTTTTTGCCTTTGGCTGAGTTTGCTCTTAATAATAGGGCTAGCTCTGCCACTTTGATGTCTCCGTTTTTCTGTAATTCTGGGTTTCACCCTCGATTTTCTTCAGGACAGACGGAGGCTTCTGTCTGTCCAGGTGTTGACTCTGTTGTTGAGCGTATGCAGCAGATTTGGGACCAGGTAGTGGAGAGGTTGTCCCTCTCTCAGGAGAAGGCCCAGCAGTTTGCTAACCGGCATAGGACTGATGGTCCTCGGTTTAAAGTGGGGGACTTGGTCTGGTTGTCCTCAAAGAATATTCCTATGAGAGTAGCATCTCCTAAATTTAAGCCTAGGTTCATTGGACCTTATAAGATCATGGAGATTATTAATCCTGTTTCTTTTCGTTTGCTTCTTCCAGGGACATTTAAGATCCATAACGTGTTCCACAAGTCCTTGTTGAAGAGGTTTGTTGAGCCAGTGGTTCCTGCTGCTGTGCCTCCTGACACTGTTTTGGTTGAGGGCAATCTGGAGTATGTGGTTGAGAAAATATTGGATTCTCGTTTTTCTAGACGAAGACTCCAGTATTTGGTTAAATGGAGAGGTTATGGTCAGGAAGACAATTCTTGGGTGTTTGCTTCGGACATCCATGCTAGGAGACTTATCCGTGCGTATCATAGAACTCATCCTGACCGACCTGGTTGCTCAAATGAGGGTTCGGTGACCCCTCCTCAAGGGGGGGGTACTGTTGTGAATGGGTTTGAGATGAGTTCTGAGCAGAGGCTCCCTCTGGTGGTTACAAGCAGTACTAGTGAGGATTGTGAGGACTGGGAATCAGGTGTTACTGATTGGTCTTATGTAAGGGAGTCATTTTCCCATCAGGGTTGCCGGTGATCAATTGTTCTGGTCTGAATCCTTCTTTCCAGTTTCCCTTGTAGCCTGCTGTGTCGTGTCTGCATCTCCTGCTATCAGATAAGACAATTTCTTATTTTGTGTTTTTGCTATATTTTTGCATTTTGTCCTGCACTTCTGTGGGGGCCTTCAGGGTCCCCTCCGGGGGCTTTTCCCTCTCAGTTTAGTTCAGCCACTGAGTTTTGTACTTTTGCTTTTTCCAGTTTTTTCAGTGGCTGCTGTTTTGTTTTTGTTACACCAGAGAACTAATTTAGGTGGTAGAGGTCGTGTGATCTCAGGTTATTTTGAAATTAGTAGTGTTGGTGTATTTCCTTTTTACCTGCACTCCTCAGCTTCCGTAACAAAACAGTCCCCCCTATTTTTGTTAACCAGCCAGATGAAGCAGACCGCTGAGGCCTGGTTTTTCAGGCTAGTAAGGATCCAATATCCATGGACCTTGCAAGCCTCTTAATACCAGGCCACAGCAGTCTGCTTAGCTTGGCTGGTTAACAAAAATAGGGGATCCCCTCGAAAAAAAAACGGCGTAGGGGTCCCCCTATTTTTGTTAACCAGCCAAGTAAAATGCAGACTGCTGTGGCCTGGTATTAAAAGACTGTCAAGGCCCATGGATTTTGGCCCTCAACAGCCTGATAATACCAGGCTACAGCAGCCCCACATTTGGCGCATCAAAAGATGTGCCAATTGTGGCACTTTACCCGGCTCTTCCCACTGCCCTGTAGCGGTGACAAGTGGGGTAATAAGGGGTTAATGTCACCGTTGATTGCACGGTGACAGTAAGCCCGATTAATAATGGAGAGGTGTCAATAAGACACCGATCCATTATTAATCCCAAAGTTATTAAATATATAAAAAAAAGACAAAGCAAGAAAAAAAGTCTTTTAATGAAATAAAAGAGACAACACAGTTTTCATTAATTTTATTATACACTCATTCCTGCGACGCCATCGATCTCCTGTAAAAAAAGAAAAAAAACAAACCAACAGTATACCACCTGTCCAACGCAGTCCATAGTAACGACAGTCCCACGACGATCCAGCTCTGCTACATCGCAATGACAGGCAGAGCCTGTCATCGCGACGCAGCACAGCTGATTACCTGCTTCCCCGGCGGTGACGTCATCGGACTGACTGCTTTACGGCCGGATTACCCAGCAGTCACCGCAATTATCACGAGAAACTGCATGTGACCGCCGGGGAAAGATGATGGCGGCCATGAAGCAGTCCAGCCCGTGACCGCCGGAGATCTTCTGCCAGGTAAGTGCCGCTGACTCCTGACAGACCCGACTGACGGACACTGACAGTGACAGTGACAATCCCGATTCCGGTATCCGATAAGACGAAAATATCGGAACTAAGTATCGAAAGGCCGATAGAGCTAATATCGGCCGATACCCGATACTTGCGGTATCGTATCGCTCAACACTAGTTGTAATACAAAGGTACTTACATGTATGACAGGGGTGTCCGGCTGGATCACCGGGTCTAGATCCGACATGGATGTCCCTTGGCTGGGTACTTCTTGGTCCCTTGTGAAAGCGAACAGATCAAAATTAGTGTTGAGCGATACTGCTCGATATCTAAAAATATCGTATCGAAATGGTATCGCCGATATCACTAAATATCGTCGATATCCGATTCCGATACCGGAAGTCCAATGTAAGTCTATGGGAACAAAATATGCAACTAAAAAAAACCTTTATTTCCTTGTAAACACTAAATATACACACATAGAATACATATATATATATACATGTCATTGTGACATATATATATATCCATATATGTATAGTTTATACACTTCTACATAGTAAAATATCCTCTGATTCAATTGCCGGGTAAAGCCGGCTTCTGTGAAAAGACAGAAGCACCCGACATGAAATGACACTTGGTGTACATAGGGTTAACCATGTCTTTTCATGTCGTTTGCAATCTGATTTGCACAAACAATTACATCAGTCTATGTGTGCAAAATTTCACACCTGTAGGGGTTAATTAAAGGTGTAAATTTGTTGTAAAAAAAACGGACTTTTTTGCTACGAATTTACACTCATGTAATTGTTTGTGCAAATCAGATATCAAACTACATGAAAAGACATGGTTAACTCTATGTAAACCAAGTGTCATTTCATGTCGGGTTCTGCATTTTCACAAAAGCCGGCAATTGAATTAGCGGCTATTATACTATGTAGAAGTGTATGAACTATAAATATAAATATATATATATATATGTGTCACAAATTTAATGACATGTATATATATATATGAGGTGTAAAATTGCTGAAAAAAAATGCGTGGGCTCCCGCCCTATTTTCGCAACCAGACAGACAAAGACAGTGAGTGGGGGCAGATAATAATAGCCCAGAGAGGGACCATTATTTTTGCCCCCCCCCGGCTACTAACATCTGCCCCCATACACCCCAGAAAGGGCAAATCTCTAATTAGATTTGCCCTTTCTGGCACTTTGCCCGTCTATTCCCATTGCCTGTAGCGGTGGTGAATGGGTTAATAAGGGGTTAAAATGACCTTGCAATTGAAAGGTCACTTTAAGCCAGGTTAATAATTGAGAGCTGTCAATTAGACAACTATCAATTATTAATCCTATTGTATGAAAGAAAAATCAAACACACACACTTTAATAAAAAAGAAGTTTAATGAAATAATCACACAGTTTTTGACCATATTTTATTTTCCTGCTAAAACCATTTCCTGTAATAAAAATAAAATAATAAAGCTAAATTATTCTTACCAATCCGATGTACAGTCAGGTCCCACGGTGTAATCCTTCAGAAAGGGTTAATGTTTACTGCAGGGACCGCAGCTAATGCTGCAGCCTCACAGTAAACCCCCAAATGAATGAGTTCCTCTCCTGGCTGACAGGAGAGGAAGTGGAAAGCTTAATTGATTGCTTTCCACTTTCACTTCAGGTCAGCCAGGGACACAATCAGTGACGTCAGTGGGAACTGGTTAACAAAAATAGGGGATCCCCTCGAAAAAAATTGGCGTGGGGTCCCCCCTATTTTTGTTAACCAGCCAGATGAAGCAGACCGCTGAGGCCTGGATTTTCAGGCTGTTAAGGAGCCAAGATCCATGGACCTTGCCAGCCTGATAATACCAGGCCACAGCAGTCTGCATATCTTGGCTGATTAACAAAAATAGGGGATCCCCTCGAAAAAAATTGGCGTGGGGTCCCCCTATTTTTGTTAACCAGCCAGATGAAGCAGACCGCTGAGGCCTGGTTTTTCAGGCTGGTAAGGATCCAATATCCATGGACCTTGCAAGCCTGATAATACCAGGCCACAGCAGTCTGCTTAGCTTGGCTGGTTAACAAAAATAGGGGATCCCCTCGAAAAAAAAAACGGCGTAGGGGTCCCCCTATTTTTGTTAACCAGCCAAGTAAAATGCAGACTGCTGCGGCCTGGTATTAAAAGACTGTCAATGGATTTTGGCCCTCAACAGCCTGATAATACCAGGCTACAGCAGCCCCACATTTGGCGCATCAAAAGGTGTGCCAATTGTGGCACTTTACCCGGCTCTTCCCACTTGCCCTGTAGCGGTGGCAAGCGGGGTAATAAGGGGTTAATGTCACCGTTGATTGCACGGTGACAATAAGCTCGGTTAATAATGGAGAGGCGTCAATAAGACACCGATCCATTATTAATCCCAAAGTTATTAAATGCATAAAAAAAAGACAAAGCAAGAAAAAAGTATTTTAATGAAATAAAAGAGACAACACAGTTTTCATTTCTTTTATTGTACTCTCATTCCTGCGACGCCATCGATCTCCTGTAAAAAAAGAAAAAAAAACAAACCAACAGTATACCACCTGTCCGACGCAGTCCATAGTAACGACAGTCCCACGACGATCCAGCTCTGCTACATCGGAATGACAGGCAGAGCCTGACATCCCGGCGCAGCACAGCTGCTTACCAGCTTCCCCGGCGGTGACGTCATTGGACTGACTGCTTTACGGCCGGGATTACCCAGCAGTCACTGCAGTTATCGCGAGAAACTGCATGTGACCGCCGGGGAGAAGAGGATGGCGGCCATGAAGCAGTCCAGGCCGTGACCGCCGGAGATCTTCTGCCAGGTAAGTGCCGCTGACTCCTGACAGACCCGACCGACGGACACTGACAGTGACAGACCCGACCGACGGACACAGACAGTGACAGTGACAAATCCGATTCCGGTATTCGATATGACGAAAATATCGAAACGAATTATCGAAAGGCCGATACAGCTAATATCGGCCGATAGCCGATATTTGCAGTATCGTATCGCTCAACACTAATCAAAATACCACAGTTGGGGGACATAAATATCTTCGGCCCCCGCTCCAGATTTGGTAGAATTTATAACTTTATTGAGCTATTTTTTGTACACTGTGCGGAGGTCCTGAATGCGTTTTTTCACCGATGACTCATCCGCCGGTTCATCTGGGTAACGGTTCTTGCAGAGCTCCACCAGTTTTTGATTCGCGTCCTTCTTTTTAAGCCTGTTACAATAATCAGCCGACTTTATTTTCCACAGGCACGGCATTGAGCGGTACAGCTCGATAAACTCCCGCAAAAAATCCTGCTTATCAGCCATCTGTAATAAAAAATGATTATGTGAGAACGCCAGAATGGTTAAATAAAATGCTTACATAGCCTACAACATAGAACTCAGCAGGGAACATAAAATGGTGGTTGTGGGCGCAGCTGGAGTAAACATTGACAGAGCTGGGATCATAAAATGGTGGTGGTGGTCGTGCCAGAACAAAACAGTGGCAAAAAAAAAAATAAAAAAATCATAGATGAACAATTATGCAAAAAACAGCAGGGATCACAAAATGGTGGTTGTGGGCGCAGCAGTAGCAAACATTGACAGAGCTGGGATCATAAAATGGTGGGCGTGCCTGAACAAAACAATGGCAAAAAAAAAAAAATTGATGGACGACAATGGTTAACAACAGCAGAGATCTAAAAATGGATCTGTAAAATTAAAGAAAAAATAAAAATTAAATGTGACAAAAAAAATTCCTACCTTACAAAACTTGTTTGTGATTTTTGAAAAAAAAAGAAAATAGGAAAACAAAATAGCGTCACAAACTGGATCGCAGAGGATATAACGCCACAGACTGGATTGCCAAAAACCCCAACGCCGTAGACTGGAACGCAGCAACCGCAATAGTGGGGCAAACTGGATCGCAGTAGCTACAAAGGCTAGCAGGACACACTGGAACGATGCTGGAGATTTGAAAGAACCGCTTCTGCTCGAGAGCAATGGAGAGGAGTGCTGATACGTTGTCTTTTATGACGCGGTCATCCAATCACAAAGCGGGAGAGCTGTGATAAATATCTATGAGATAAATAGTGACCACCAATCTGTGATGAGGGGCGTGCAAAAGGTCGCGCTCAGTCACGCCTATCGAGGTCGTGATCTTTCACAGTACATGCAGTGTGGCACGTCCCAACGATCGCCAAAGTCGTTAAAAAGATCGCTAACCGCTGATGCGTCGTTAATGAGATCGTCCAGTTTGGCCGCTACTAGCGACCTTAAAACGATCACACCAACGATAGCGTCGTTATCGTGATCGTTAGCGGGAACGTCTAGTGTGGCAGTACCTTAACCGGGTGGGAAGGTGCATTGAAATGATTAGCTCTGCCATGGAGCGACATAATTTGAACAGTCATCCTGTGCTGACAGTCCCTTTAATTAATCTACCAATGCCTCCAGGAGGTGTTGATAGGCTGTTAAGCTTGTGTTAGTAAGCAGCATCTTGATTCTTGTGTTGTGCACTGTTTCCCTTTATTTTTGGATGGATATTGTAATAATGAGTACATAACGACTGCTGAGATGAGTGCAGTGTTCACCTATGTAAGAAGGTATTGCATCTACAAAAGTCATAGTCTTCAAACTGTGCTCAAGGGTATATCCCAATGCCTAACCAGTAACCATAACAAAGTGTAATATATACTCCTTAGTGTACATTCTTGCTCCAGGGTAGGAAGATAAGTGACTCTCTAGCAGGCAGTCATCCATAGGTTAAGCAGAATCTCATAAAATCCACATTGAAGATTCAGTAGACCAGCTGCACAGGTGGCTCAACAAAACCCTCATTGCTATTAACCTCATTTTAAACTTTAAGAAAAGTATAAACCTACCGGTTTTCGATACATAGAAAAGACCATAGTCTTTAAATGGAAAACGTACATCAAAGTTGTAAGGATTATTAGAGTTTCATTGTCACATGCTTTCCTGATAAACTCCTGCATTGCCTTTCTCTACCATCAGTCACTGCCTCTGTGGCTCATGTTTGTTAGTAGCATGTAGTAAAAAGAAGCTACTACCTCTGGTCCAGAGTAGCACACAGTCCTCCCAACAAAATGTTAGTAGTCCTTTTAGCACCTCCTTGTCCAACCCCACCCACAGCTTTAATTAGCAGCTTGCTGTCAATATACACTATACAAATAAGGCCGGAGTTACACATGCGAGAACCTTCGCATAGAATAACATGCAGCCGCACGCTCTG
Source organism: Oophaga sylvatica (assembly GCA_033576555.1). NCBI lineage: Eukaryota > Metazoa > Chordata > Amphibia > Anura > Dendrobatidae > Oophaga > Oophaga sylvatica. The sequence continues at coordinate 538,005,355 of JARQOD010000003.1, read as the reverse complement.
GTCCGAGTGCCGGCAGCAGCACCGGGTGTTCATGAGAGAGACTCGCACGATTCTTTCATGTGTGACCCCAGACTAAAGCTGTTAATCAGGGGTGTGGATGGTGTCAGCTGTCTGAGCTCTGCCATTTTCTTCATCTAAAAACTTTGATTGTGTCACAACTGCGGCACTCAGAAAACTATGTGATACATCGTTGGTTTCAGGGTCTTTTTTCCTTCATTTTGCTGCTCTCAGATGAGAGATAGCAAAAACCTGGTGACAGATTCCCTTTAAACGCCATACTGAAACTGTCAGTGCCAGTTATAAGTATATAATTACCCTCGTGTTATTCTCCTGTAATCAGCTGAAGCTCCTGCTTCCGTGGTTCACATGGCAAAATCAATGGTCACAGTCTAAATAGCAGTTTCCACGCAGCAGCTTTGTATATGTTTAAGGAACAAAAGTTCTGCAAAGTTGAACAGCTTTGTAGCAATAGTTGCCCAGTTCTCCAAGGAACGAAACATGAAATCCTAATTTTGATCTCGACATTCCTATGGCTAAGTTCAGTAAAACTCACAATCTATAGATTATTTATTCTTATTTACTTACTAATAATGCAAATTATTATTATTAAATCCTGGTGGCAAGCTGAGTCCTGCCCTAGGTTTCATACAATCTGGAAGAAGCTGGTAAAGCAAAACCCAAAGATGGGCAGAAAGTCTGATGTGCCACTAGGATTTTATATTTTTTATAGAACACACATTTTATGCCATTGTTTGTAAGTTTGTAAGAATAAATGGCCTCTTTTTTATGCATGTGTGAGGTCTGCTGCAGTATGGTATTATACTTAATGTATTTCTAGCAATCTTGAGATCAAATCCCCTGTCTTATCATTTGAAAAATAAGCATATAGCCCTGAAACATGTCATGTTTTAGACTTCTGAATAAAAAAAATGTTTTCTACAAAAGTCGTGCTGGAATAATTCACCTTGGATGTCCCTCTTGTTTGTTTCTTTTCTAGATCAAAATTGGGATTTTTGTTGTAAAGCACTACACCAGCAATTTGTTTTTTTCAGCGCTGGAGTGGTTCTTTAAATTTATGCATCGTGCCCCCGATCACATGCTCATGCTCCGGTGTCTTCACTGTCTTGCGGTGCCGCTCTGGTCCAGTGGCGCCATCTTGTGACAGTAGCTTCTGATAGCCAGAATGAGGCTCTCATAGACTGTATTGAAAAGTGACCTCAGCGTAGCTTCATGAAACACTGAAGCTGCAGGCAGGTCAGTTTTCGCCAGAGACAGACCAGAGTGGCAGCAGAAACAGATGAAAACGCTGGAAGGAGGGTATCAGACGGGGCAGGGGACTTATATTTAAAGCATTACTTGGTACAATAAAAAAAATGCTGGAGTGGTGCTTTATGCTACACTGGTGGTCTACAAGTAATGGACAACCAATGAAACAGTGTTGTCCTGCTTTTGAGACTTTTTTATTCTTACATATACACAAAGGTGGTGAGTAGAAAACACTATTCCAGCTGTGACTATTTGATTGTCATGTGATACACAATAGTGCAAACTTAAAATAATTACATGTGATTTAAGGGATTGTGTACTTTATTTCTTCATTGTGCTTCTTTACAATTGTCGTCTTTGGTTTGTAATAATGTCTTAAAATTGATATTGCTATTCTCCTGTACTTTGCTCCTCTTACCCGAAACCAGCTTATGTTGTAATTGAACCTGATCTTGGACCAACTTATCCCTTTTTCTGCTCTCTGATTTTGTCTGTTGTCACGCTTTCCTTTTTTTGACCTTGATATTCCTCCTGATTACTCTTTATCTTGCTGATTACCATGATATGGCAGAAACTCCATGGATACAACCCAGGGGCCTTTATGACAAAGAACAGATCCCTGCACAGGGGTGGTAGCAGAACACATGGATGGTCAGACAAAGTGCTAAATACTGCTTTACCTCTGACAAGCAATTCACCTGTGTATTAATTGCCATGACCAAAAAAAACGTATTGTTCACTAGAAGGTCACTGCTTTTTCGTGGATGCCTCCTTTGGCTGAATTCTCATGCAGGTGCAGTCATTGCTGGCGGCTGGACATGCGCAGTAACTTCAAAATAACGTAAATGAGCTGAAAAAATTGATCTGTGCATGACTAGCCACAGCAACAATGGTATTTGCATGATATTTCGGTAAGAGGAAGCAGGTCAAGAAAAAGCATTCATCCGTGAGTCGTAGACCAGAGGTAGGCAAGGGTGCAGATAATACTCAGAAAGGCAGTACTGTATTTATCTGTCGTCACTAAACGCCTCCTAGTTGTGGCAGTAGGCACCAGTAATTGTAACTATATATGCCATTGCAAAATATGTGAGCTGTGTATCACTGTCATCACTAATCTCCTCCTAGTTGTGATGGCAAGCTCCAGTAATTATAACTATGTATGCCATTGCAAAATATGTGAGCTGTGTATCACTGTCATCACTAAACTCCTCCTAGTTGTGATGGCAAGCTCCAGTAATTATAACTATGTATGCCATTGCAAAATATGTGAGCTGTGTATCACTGTCATCACTAACTCCTCCTAGTTGTGATGGCAAGCTCCAGTAATTATAACTATGTATGCCATTGCAAAATTGTGAGCGTATCACTGTCATCACTAAGCTCTCCTAGTTGTGATGGGAAGCTCCAGTATTATATAGTAGCCATGCAATATGTGAGCTGTGTATCACTGTCATCACTAAGCTCCTCCTAGTTGTGATGGCAAGCTCCAGTAATTGTAACTATATAGGCCATTGCAAAATATGTGAGCTGTGTATCACTGTCATCACTAAGCTCCTCCTAGTTGTAATGGCAAGCTCCAGTAATTATAACTATGTATGCCAATGCAACATATGGGAGCTGTGTATAGCTGTTGTCACTAAGCTCCTCCGAGTTGTGGCAGTAGGCACCAGTAATTGTAATTATGTATGCCAATGCAACGTTGATATGAGAACTGTATTTATCTGTCGTCTCTAAGCTCCTCCTAGTTGTGGGAGCAAGCACCACTAATTTTAACAATGGGAGTAGAGATTTCTAACTGTGTACAAGATATAGAGAACTGCTTCCCTTTTAAAAATATATTATGGATTTTATCAGAAAATATTACATTTAGGCAATATGGAAAGCAGGGAGAAGGATTATATAATCAATCTTTATTTTACCCTATTTCCAAAAGTCTTATTCAATATAATGTAGAAATAAAAGTATGGCAGAGTAAAATGAACAGGTTGAGGTAAGGTAATGTGGACAGCTTATTAGAGCTGCTACTGAAACACATACAATCGATGCTTGCTGCAGAGATTGCCAGCAGTATGTGCCTTATTACCAATGCACCATACAGTAAGTAGAGCAGAAAATATATTATAACCTATTGTTACTGACTTTTAGTTCTAGATTCTGTAGCCGAGGGAGTTCCAACTTAAAAATACCATCTAAGGACACTCTTGTATGAGCTACATGCACATAACCTCATATTATTTTAAATATGTCCTAGGATTTGCAAAAGATTATAAGGTTAAGAAAGTCAGGTTTCCTCCCGACATAGCTTGACTGTTCTATAATGTAGCAAAGTTGAGATCAAAAAGATCAACTATGGGCTTTCTTGTTAATTAAATTTACGGTGTCATAATTGCTGTGAGATAAAATATCACATCTCTTAGTGGTTACTAATGGCAAGAGGATGATGGCCTTGGAGTTTCCAATAAATTAGGTAATTTTTGCTTCTTTATAGGTCTAAGGAGTGTATTTATGGAGCAGTACTTATTAGGACCTATCTTAATTAAAATGCTACAAGCAGTAGGATCCTATTTGTAAGTGGGCTTACCAGGGTCCTGCTGCCAACATCGTAAATCTCAAGAGCTGAATCCCAGTATTCAGTGGTTTCCAAGCACTTTTTATCTCTTGCCATGTAAATCATTGGTAATTTACAACATAATTAATTAAAGGTAGACCTTATATTAACTGTGCCTTGTCTTAGCTCAACCTTCAAGTCAACGGAGGGATGAATCAACTTCAGCTAGAGCCTTTTCGTTTTCTTTGAGCAGGAATTCGGATCTCTGTCATACCCTGCCTTTCCCATGGAGAGATTTTAAGGACATACAGCTAATCAAATGTTGGCTCAATTTTATTATTAGAAGGGGAAAAGCACTTACTTTTAAACTTAAATATCAAACAAGGCAGTCATAAAAGGTGTGGTTGTGACGTTGCTGAAATTTGATGGAAGAGCTGTATTGGAGCTGTAGGACACTTGTGGTATAGAATAAATTTGAAAAAAATATTTAGAATTCTAAAAATTGTAAAACAAATAAGGGTTAATGTTAGGTCAAAAGTGAATGTTACATCAGTTAACAAGGTATTTTTCTGAAAACCAGTCTTGATTTTTTTTATTCAGAAAATTCCATTTTCAAACATTGAATGAGAATGTACTAAATGTAAGTTTAATTACATATCTAGGTTGACTATTGTTTATGTTGCTATTTTTATATTTTTTCCACAGGTTTCCTACATCACGGTAGGAAATTGTAAGGTGCAAACCGTAGGCGTCTATCCTTGTAGCAGGTCACTTCCTTTGACTATTGAAAGTCAATGTTTATATAATGAAATGACTTATTATCTAGACTCCCTGAAAGTAGTATATTTTTCCATCTCTGTGCTGATATTTAGGTCTCAGAATCATAATAGATCCATGTATTTCCATGTGCCCAGTCATAACATCACCTACTATATTCCAGAGGTATACAGCACTATGCAGTGTCACATGGAGTCTCAGTGTGCCACCGCGCAGCCTTCTTCACATACAAATATTTCATTTTCTAACTGTACAGATATACCACGATGCAACAAAACATCATAACAGGAATGTATCACCAGAAAAATATTATTTCAAGAATTTTTTTATGCAAAATGTATTTTTTAAAATTTTTGCCACAATCTACATTAGTAATCAGGAATTTTTTGCCCTAGCCAATGGGACTGTTTTAGACTCATGCTTACTGTTCTTTCCAGAAACTTTTCAGAAATGTCGACATCGCCACTAATAGGATTTCAATAGCAGGTAACCTCTATAAACAACTGATAACACAGGATCTAACAATCACAATAGGTGATTTCACTGCTGTCCCTGCTCCCCTACCCTTCACAACGACTTTTGCATGGGCTAATTAGATACTTTAAAACAAAATATAGAAGATGTGCTAGTTTATTCCTGTTAATGTACATGATATTTTTTTCTGGATGATCAGGAAATATGCGTCTATAATAGTCTCAGTGGCAGGTATAAAAATTGCAAAACTTCTTTTTGTTTTTAAAGGATAGTGAGATTAAAAGTAAAAAAAAATACCCCAAAAAGTTCGAACAAAAAAATAAATCTAAGTCTGATTTAGGCATTAGGTCATCTTTCTGCTGACATTTTAGGTACAATTTATTAAGTTTGGAAGCTGTGCAAAAATATTTTTAAGACTTTTGGAGTTCTCACATTTGTCAATGTGTGCAGAGAGCAATGGTGGGACGTGCATGGTTACACCAACTCGTCAAATTCACAAAAAATTGCACTAACTGGAGTACATTACTGGTGTTAGAGCATGCTGGTTAAGAGATGTATCTAATTCATTAACTGGAGTGAAACTTCAATGAATTAGACACATTGCTCTCCAGCAAACCGTCTCATTAAGACTGGTGAGTGCGCTTCCAGACTTAACAATTCAAACGTATGTTCTTTAATGCAGAAAACACTATTTAATGGGAATTTGCCAGTAGGATCAACCCTTCTTTGCCATCTATATGTGCATCTCGGTTATACATTGAAATCTGAAATCTCATGTCTTATGTCAGAGAATTCCACATTATTATATTATTATTATTATTATTATGAGAGCAGACTGTCAATCATTACATGTCTCACACTGGTTATGCCCGCTTTAATTTAATATAAGCTCTAGAGGCAGATTCTCAGGGAGATCTATGTACAGCCCAGAGTCGTGAACAGCTCATTTATACATAAGGAAAGCATGGATTCCTATGGAATAAAACAGTGGATTGCAGATATCAAGGTTTCATTGTATTCATTTTCCTATAACCTACATGCACATATAGATGGCTTAGGAGGATTGATCCTACTGACAGATTCCATTTAAATACTATTATCTGTATTAAAGAGAATGGGTTTGAATTACTAAGATTGGCATTGTACACAATAGTCCGCTTCATATCTTGTATTTATTGGTAAAATAGGTGATACATTTTACTTAAAACTCCCAGTAGATATTCAACTTAAAATAATCGGTAATTCATTCCCCCATGTGACGTTTGCTTTTACGTTTTTGCTTTACATTTAACTGATATATTCATTACCCAATGTTACTTAAGCATTAACTGTGCTTTGTGGTACATTGCAGAGCAATGGGTTTCTTAAGAAGTGATGGGCGAGCATGCTCGGCACTGCTCGATACTCAATAGAGCATTGGGGTGTCAAGCACTGCCGAGTATCGCGTGATGCTCTAGTGCTTGGGGCCCCGTAAGAAGTTCATTTGAATTTACTGAGCCAGGTGCTGCACTGCAGAGAGAGTCCTCTGAAAAATGCTTGAATTTGCCATTCACTTCCATTAAGCTTGCTACTCAAGTCGAGCCCATCCGAGCGTCCGACGTGGTGCTCAATTCGAGTACAAAGCACTCAAGCATTTCAGTGCTTGATCAACACTATTCTTTAGCCATCATAGATTTCTGACATCCATCACTTGTGTACAGTATAATAATAATAATCTTTATTTATATAGCGCCAACATATTCCGCAGCGCTTTACAGTTTAACAGTTTCAAAACACAAGTCATAAGTAACAATGTTAACAATGCAATAATTAAAGCAGAATAAGACGACCCTGCTCATGAGAGCTTACAATCTACAATGAGGTGGGGGAGATGCAAACTACTGGTGTGTATTTACAATGACGGTCCAGCCATCTTGAGGGAGTGAGGGATGGATGGAGATAGTGAATGGGCTACACACGCACACTTACACATAGAATGACTTTGATTAGTGAACGTGATAGGCCTCTCTGAACAAATGTGCTATGAGGGAGCGCCTGAAACCATGCAAATTGTGGATAGTCCTAATTTCTTGGGGTAGAGCATTCCAGAGGATTGGCGCAGTGTGGGAGAAGTCATGGAGTCGGGAGTGGGAGGTACGGATTAGTGCAGAGGTTAGTCGAAAGTCGTTTGCAGAGCGCAGCAGTCGGTTAGGTCGATAGATAGAAATGAGGGAGATGTAGGGGGGTGCTGCACTGTGGAGAGCTTTTTTTGGTGAGAACAAGTACTTTGAATTGATCCTATTATGAATTGGCAGCCAGTGTAAGGACTGGCGAAGAGCGGACGCGTCCAAGTACCGATTAACATGATGGATGACCCTGGCTGCTGCATTAAATATGGACTGGAGAGGGGATAGTCGAGTAATGTGGAGGCCAATTAATAGAGCGTTCCAGTAGTCGAGGCGGGAGTGGATCAATGCTATAGTGAGGGTTTTTGTTGTTTCCATGGTGAGAAAAGGGCAGATTCTAGAGATGTTCTTTATGTGTAAGCGGTAAGAGCGGGCAAGAGATTGTATATGGGAGATGAAGGAGAGATTGGTGTCAAACATAACACCCAGACAGCGAGCCTGCTGCGGGGTGTTATTATGGTGCCGCCCACGGAGAGGGAAATGTCAGATTTAGGGAGGTTAGTAGACAGCGGGCGCAGAAGAAGTTCAGTTTTTGAGAGGTTGAGTTTCAGATAGAGAGCAGATATGATGTTGGAGACTGTGGACAGTCGGTGGCGTTCTGTAGTACAGTGGGGGTAAGGTCGGGGGATGACGAGTATAGTTGTGTGTCATCAGCATAAAGATGGTACTGAATGCCAAATCTGCTGATGGTCTGTCCAATTGGGGCCGTGTAGAGAGAAAAGAGAAGGAGGCCAAGGACTGAGCCCTGAGGTACCCCGACAGTATGTGTTTAAGGACAAATAGATGGATTATGTGAGTTGGAAAAAAGTTATATAAAACATTTGTAAAGCAAGTGTTATTGAGTGGCTTTAGCTGCCTCTTTTCTAGCATGAGACTTAAGGTACTGCCACACTAAGCAATCCCGCTAGCGATCTCGTTAGCGTTGCATACTAATGAGATCGCTAGCGGGATTGTTTCTATATCGCTAAATGCTGCCGCATTTAGCGATATAGTTAACGACGCTATCGCCGTTAGCGATCTTCTTAACGACTTTAGCGGTACAAAAGTACCGCTAAATCGCTAAGAAAAGGTGCCACACAGCGATTAGATACTTACCCAGCGGGAGCGCCAGCGATGAAATAGGGTCCGGAACGATTCCAGCGACGAGCGAGATCACAGCAGGAAGCTCGTCGCTGGAAGCTGCCGCACTGAACAATATCGCTAACGGGATCGCTAAATAGTGACGTTTTTTAGCGATCCCGTTAGCGATATTGTTTAGTGTGGCATACCCTTAAGAGGTGTTAATGTTTTATGTTAATGTCCCTTTCTTTCATGTACAATTAGCAGTCTAGATTAAAGTGTTTTTTCCTAGAAAAGAGCCACTGTACCGCATGATTATAGCACAGCTCCAGTTTTGTGCTTCATGCACAGAAGTCACATTTTCCATAATAATAACTTTACTACATCATTATTATGGTTTCAGTATCTTTGCAAATATACTATGTGACATAACTATTAAGTATTTAGCATTGGGGATATGATATGTTGTATATCCTGATATGCTTGAATGTAAAACGCGGTAGTTTCTTCCGCCAGCACTTGGAAGTGAATTACAGTAGAAAGATGAGGTGAGCTCAGCAGGGATTTTCCAGGCCGTCAGTTTTAGATCTACAGCGCTTCATGATTTTCTTTTGGTGTTTCACTTTGAGAAAATCCTGTACAGAAATCACTATATTGCCAGACTCTTCACTTTCCAGGAATAGGGATATGTTTCTTTTGGAATAATGTCCTCACTGAGCAGGAATAAGTATCATTATAGTAAATGTGCATTCATCATACTAATAATATAATATAATGCACATGTGTTTACACCATAACTAACCATAGGCAATATAAAATTTATTCTAAATGCGTCATGAACAACTATTTTTCATAGTATACCAACAATTCAAGTTAGGAGCAAACATATCATGTCTGCACCGTGTGCAACTGCACAAGTATCCTGTAGGCAAGAGGGCTCGCCATTCTAAAAAAAATAACCAGATAACAGCAGATCCTACTAATTTACATATATGGGTGTTTAATAATTCATCATTTTAATAGTTTACCTATTGTTTGTATTCCACAAAACAGATTAGTCATGATTTTTATACAGAGACACCAGATTTACTTTTTGTCAAATGGCTGTCTGTGAACTGAGCCCCCTTTACACAGTTTTGCATCAGGACTTAATTTTGTCTAGGTCCAATTCTGATCCTGGCCTCCTATTCACTCACGTTGTTTGTGCCTTATAATGAGGGCACAGTCAGACGGCCGTGTAACACAGAAAACGATCACATACCAATGCTCGGACTGGCCAGCAGTAGTGTTGAGCGATACGATACCGCAAGTATCGGGTATCGGCCGATATTAGCTCTATCGGACTTTCGATACTTAGTTCCCATATTTTCGTCTTATCGGATTTGTCACTGTCACTGTCAGTGTCCGTCGGTCGGGTCTGTCAGGAGTCAGCGGCACTTACCTGGCAGAAGATCTCCGGCGGTCACGGGCTGGACTGCTTGATGGCCGCCATCATCTTTCCCCGGCGGTCACATGCGGTTTCTCGCGATAATTGCGGTGACTGCTGGGTAATCCCGGCCGTAAAGCAGTCAGTCCGATGACGTCACCGCCGGGGAAGCAGGTAATCAGCTGTGTTGCGTCGAGATGACAGGCTCTGCCTGTTATTGCGATGTAGCAGAGCTGGATCGTCGTGGGACTGTCGTTACTATGGACTGCGTCGGACAGGTGGTATACTGTTGTTTTGTTTTTTTTCTTTTTTTACAGGAGATCGATGGCGTCGCAGGAATGAGTGTATAATAAAATTAATGAAAACTGTGTTGTCTCTTTTATTTCATTAAAAGACTTTTTTCTTGCTGTGTCTTTTTTTTTATACATTTAAAAACTTTGGGATTAATAATGGATCGGTGTCTTATTGACACCTCTCCATTATTAACCGGGCTTATTGTCACCGTGCAATCAACGGTGACATTAACCCCTTATTACACCACTTGCCACCGCTACAGGGCAGTGGGAAGAGCCGGGTAAAGTGCCACAATTGGCACATCTTTTGATGCGCCAAATGTGGGGCTGCTGTAGCCTGGTATTATCAGGCTGTTGAGGGCCAAAATCCATGGGCCTTGACAGTCTTTTAATACCAGGCCGCAGCAGTCTGCATTTTACTTGGCTGGTTAACAAAAATAGGGGGACCTCTACGCCGTTTTTTTTTCGAGGGGATCCCCTATTTTTGTTAACCAGCCAAGCTAAGCAGACTGCTGTGGCCTGGTATTATCAGGCTGGCAAGGTCCATGGATATTGGATCCTTACCAGCCTGAAAAACCAGGCCTCAGCAGTCTGCTTCATCTGGCTGGTTAACAAAAATAGGGGGGACCCCACGCCAAATTTTTTTCGAGGGGATCCCCTATTTTTGTTAACCAGCCAAGATATGCAGACTGCTGTGGCCTGGTATTATCAGGCTGGCAAGCAGGGTCGGACTGAGGCACCGGGACACCGGAGAAACCTACGGTGGGCCCCAGCTCCTGCGTGGTGGGCCCTGATTTGAAAGGATAGGTCGCGGGCAGAGGGGGCGGTGGCCCTGGGGCCCGCGCTCTGAGGGGGCGCACCCGGAGCTACGATACAGTTACATTCTGCGGCAGAGCAGGGAGAATCGCTCTCCCTGCTCTGCCGCCCGGAAGCTATGGGGCCTGAACAGGCGTTGGGGGGGCCCGGTGCCAGCAGTGGGCCCCCACCCGTCATCGGAGGGTCAGCTGTATCGGCATCCAGCCGATAAAGCTGACCGCATGGAGAGAGAAGGAGCGAGCGCTCCTTCTCTCCCATAATCCCCCTCTCAGCGTATGACAGCGGGCGCAATAACATCACCTGCCAGCGCCCGCTGTCAGACGCTGAGAGGGAGAACAGTGAGCAGCACAGGAGCCGGGAGGTGAGTTTTTTTTTATTTTTTTTTTAATGGGGGTGCAGTCGAGTCCTGGCTGGAGAAGTCGTCATGTCGGTGTGGGCCAGATGGAAAAGACATGAAAAGTGAACAATTCCATTAGAAAGAACATCAGCGGTAAGTCATTATCTGTACCTGTGCTGTAATCTATTATATGTTCTGTAGGACTGGTATTATTTAACACAGACCATATGGCGGTAATATCAATATTGGTCTTTTTATATATAGATTATTTTGGCCAACAGCGCGGTCATTTGCTGAGGTTCTCTGATGATGGGCCCACTCAGAAGTTTTGCCCCCACTAAACCAAAACCCTAGCTACGCCTATGGCTCTCTCTCTAGTCTTTCTTTCTCGCTCTCTGTTCTTTCCTTCTCGCTCTCTGTTCTTTTTTCTCTCTGTTCTTTCTTTCTCTCTTTTCTTTCTTTCCTCTTTCTTTCTCTGTTTGTTCTTTCTCTCTCGCTGCTCTTTCTTTCTTTTCCTCAGTACCAGCCACTGTGCCCTCATTACCAGTCAGCGTGATCAGCAGTGCTAAATGGTTACGCTTGGGGCGAGGATATGGGTGTGATTAGCTGTGAAATGGGTGTTGTCGGGGCGTGGCCTAAAATTTTCAGCGGCGCGCAACACGCGCCGCAGCCTTTAATCCTCTTTCCTGTCTTCCAAATTTGGGAGGTATGCTGTATGACCTCCCTACAACTTCTGGCCATGCTCCTGATGAGCGCGACGGATGGTCTTGTGAGGGATCTCCTCCCACACCTGGACTAAAGCATCCACCAACTCCTGGACAGTCTGTGGTGCAACGTGGCATGGCCTAAAATTTGCTGCAGCAGGCACAGCGTGCCACAGCCTTTGTCCCTCTTTCCCTTCTTCAAAGGTTGGGAAGTATGATGTTGGGCCGCAAGAATATATTTTCTCTGGTGGGCCCAAGGTACTCCAGTCCGACGCTGCTGGCAAGGTCCATGTATGTTGGCTCCTTAACAGCCTTAAATACCATGCCTCAGCAGCAGGGGCGTACATATAAATCATGGGGCCCCATAGCAAAAGTCTGAATGTTCCCCACCCCCCCAAAAAAAAAACCCAGAGGCATTGTAAATGTAAAGTGCCAGCACAGTGAGGGAAGTTGAGTCGCACAGAGACAGGGGTTTTGGGGGTACTCGGCACCGATCACGTCGACTTCTATGGGGGATGTCACGAGTAGCACAGCTCGGTCCGTGACCTGGGCGATCACTGGAATGTGGGATATTTCCAGGGGATGATAGAATGTTCGTGTAGTTTGTCGTGACGCCACCTGTAGTACCTGGTCAGGGTGTCCAACGCTGCTGTGCAGGTCCTCTGGAAGGGATGGTGTAGTGCAAGTAGGTGAAAAGTCTTCTACAGGTAACACGCTATCCTTCCAGGGCAGATAGAAGTGAGATAGAGCAATGGTGCAAAGTGATGTAGCAGAGTGGACTATGCGACGTAGTAAGAAAGCAGGAAACACTTCAAGTTAAACGTTGCATAATAAAATTTTTAATAATAACATTACAAAAGTGCAAATGGCTTATATTATGTGACATGTTTTGTTACTGTTCATACCCTTGATATGTGTTATACATGTGTGTTAATAAATACATATTCAACAAAAGTGCAAATAGCATTAGTGCCGAAGTTCGTGGAGACTTCTTAGGACTACCCCCACCAGGGTAACTTCACAGTGTCCTTTACTTGTGCTTGTGGGGGACCCGCTCCAAACCTCCAACTGTGGTCTTTGGTGGGCTGCAAGACTTTCCTTGAGCAGACCTCACTTTCGGCCACACCAAACGGGTTTTTAGTTTCTGAGGTAGTTGAAAATAGTGCACAGTAAAGTTTTTTGTAAAACCAAGATGGAGCACCGAAGTGCCAACTATTTACAGAAAAGTTTGTGAGCCAGTACAGTTCATGGCTTCAAAGTTCAACATTTTGATTACAGTGAAACACCATTACCCAACCTGGGTATATTAAGGCAACAATAAACTTGTTCTTCTGAACATTCACCCGTCTGGGTACATCAAACCATTACCCAACCTGGGTATATTAAGGCAACAATAAACTTATTTTTATGAACATTCACCCGTCCGGGTACATCAATAATTTAACTATTTACATACAGAGACCCTGTCCGGGTTATTTAGACTTCTTTGGCTGGCCTCTTACAGGTACCACCTGGTACTGTTCTGGAGCTTACCAAACATCCGTGACAGGAGGGTCCACCCAGACCTGATGACGTCGTGTGGCCTGTACAGTGACGTCGTGACCCGCTATCTGGGTCTTGTGGCCACCTCTTTCATCTCCCTCCGGGTCTGGACCCTTATGTCCCGGACTGAACGAACCCCAGGGGCCTAACAGGCGCCGGGTACGGGCCAGCTATCATTATCATGTCCATAGCTGGGGCTGCTGAGGAGACCACTGAGGGAGGCTGGGGAGATTTACGGCGTGGGGTGGGCACTTGTGCAGAGGCCTGGTTGGGGAGGCTGAAGGCTCGTAGGGTCTGTCAGTTTCCTGACACTCTGGGGAGTAGGGGTCGCACCTGGTAACATTTAGGGCGTACCATCCATTGTAACCCCAGTGTCGGGTGTAAGTCACCAAGTCTCCTGGCAACAGGTCCCTCCCCGGGTGTCCTTCTGGGAGGTGAGCCTCCACGTCCTGCCAGGTTACAAAAACTTCTAAATAAAGTCCAGGCTCCTGGATGAAGCCCCAACCACCTTTTAACTTAAAGTTCCGTACTGCACCCTTACGCCGCGGCTCCCTCACCGTACTTTTATCCTTTCTCATACGTGCCTTCTCTGCCAGGTCCCTCTCCAGGTGACGTTGCCGAAGCTTTTGGGATTCTCGCTGCTCCCTTTGTCGCTCTGCTTCCCGCTCCCGACGTCTCCACTCTTCCTCCTGACGCCGGTTGTAATTCTCCTCCACCAGCATCTCCATGTCTCCACCATCAAACGCCAGCTTACGATGTACGGTTTGCGGCAGCTCTCCTGGCGCCCGCCAGTCCTGGCGGCGCTCACCTGTGGCGGAAGCAGCCGGCTCTGGAACAGATGACGGTCGGGGCTCCGGTACAGGCAGGTAGAGCTCTGGTGCCTGCGCGGCCTCCTCCATGAGGACGGGTGTCGCTTCTTCTGCCTCAGCGACGGGGGCAGACAGCGGGATCTGGGGTGCTGGTGCGGCGTTTTCTGCAGGAACGGGTGCCTCCACTGTGATACTGGCAACCGGTTCAGATTGCAAGGGCTGGGATGCCCGCACGGCCTCCTCTACTGGAACGGGTGCCTCCACTGAGATACTGGCAACCGGTTCAGATTGCAAGGGCTGGGATGCCCGCACGGCCTCCTCTACTGGAACGGGTGCCTCACCTTCCGGTACAGACACTTCAGGGGGTAAGAGGGATTGGCGCCGCTCCAATTGTAGTTTTAGGGCCCGTCAGCTCGCTTCCATCCTGGCGACCTCCTCCTCCCGGTGCCGGGCCAGGTCTCTCAGGGTATCCTCCGCATCTTCCAGCGTAGGAGGGTTTCCAGGCCGGGTGCCAAACGGTGGCTCCGTGGCGATCGGGTCGCTTCTGTGGGGGGAGAGCTCTGACTCCTCCATCCCTTCCCACTTCTGCTCACGTCCATTCGCCATCTCTGCCAAGTCACATGTGTCATTAGCATCAGGAGAGGCGACATCTTTTGTAGGGAGGCGGGACCTTCGCGTTCGTTTCCGCCCACTGAGGAGGATGAGGAGGTGGAACTCCAGAGCTGTGGGGCACGATCTTGCATTGCAGTAACATTTAGAGTGTGCGGACATCGTTTTCGCGCCACGGAGTGAGTGTACGCCCACGAGAGCACGCCTTTATTCTTCACCTGTGCCTCGTGGCGCAGATATGACGGAAAAATGGCAAATACAGTCTATGATGATTTTTGCAATTCTCAAGCAAAAAAACAGTTCAATTAAGGCACACAGGACTCGCTTATAGCGAGCTTCTGAATCCTGTTCGTGACGCCAAAGTTGAGTCGCACAGAGCCACAGGTTTTGGGGGTACTCGGCACCAAGCCCGTCGACTTCTATGGGGGATGTGACGGGTAGCACAGCTATGTCCGTGCCCTGGTCGCTCACTGGAATGTGGGATATTTCCAGGGGATGATAGAATGTTTGTGTAGTTTGTCGTGACGCCACCTGTAGTACCTGGTCAGGGTGACCAGCGCTGCTGTGCAGGTCCTCTGGCAGGGATGGTGTAGTGCAGCTAGGTGATAAGTCTTGTACAGGTAAGACGGTATCCTTCCAGGGCAGATAGATGTGAGATAGAGCAATGGTGCAGAGTGATGTAGCAGAGTGGAGTATGCGACGTAGTAAGAAAGCAGGAAAGGAAACAATTCTTACTACAAAGACATACAGCATAAGGCTGCCTCAACCCCTCCCATCCAACTAGCTACACCCTGTTCTAACCAGCCTGAGCTAGACCATCCCATTGGGTCCGCCTACACTCAGCTGGCATAGTGTACTGTTGAATGCAGTGGTTGGAGTCAATGGGGTGTTTCCTCCTTACCTGAGAGTAAGTTGTCACACCGCTGGGTGCGATGCAACATCTCTGTGGCGACTGGACCCTCGGGTGCTTCTGTCTTTTCACAAATGCCGGCTTTACCCGGCAATTGAATCAGAGGCTATTTTACTATGTAGAAGTGAATAAACTATAAATATATGTTATATATATGTCACAATGACATATATATATATATATATATATATATGTGTTCTAAGTGTGTATATTTTGTGTTTACAAGGAAAGAAAGTGTTTTTTTAGTTGCGATATTTTGTTCCCATAGACTTACATGGGACTTCCGGTATCGGAATCGGATATCGCCGATATTTAGTGATATCGGCGATACCATTCCGATCCGATATTTTTAGATATCGAGTAGTATCGCTCAACACTAGCCAGCAGCTCTCCCGACCCGAGCGTGACAACATGTATTTCAATGCAGCTGTCACACCTAGGTCAGGAGAGCCACTGACCAGTCTGTGCATTGCGATGCGATCGTTGTCTGTGTTATATGGCCATCTGACCTTTAGAGATCAGTGAGTATCTGCGAGGTGAATTGAATTCTTCTTGAATTCTACAAAAATCCACTTCACCAAATTTCTTTTTTTTGTAATTAGCTTCTGTTTGGATTCAGCACAATGTTGACCACTGTCATCAAAAGGTAAAAATAAATAAAAAGTCCTTATACTCAACTCACCGCTCACATCTCTAGGCCTTCCATCCCTCACTGTCACCTAATCCTTATACTTACTTCACTCCTCACCTCTCAGGCCCTTCATCCCTCACTGTCACCTATCTCATCCTCACTGCATCTTCTGATCACCGCTCACGCTACCAGGGATTTGCAGCTCGGCTATGATGAGGCCCAGGACAGTTCTGTTTTTGTTGTCACATCATGTCTTTGTGATCTCCCATACGTTTGTGCAATATCATCAGTGCTGAAAGTCCTAGCCTATTGTAAGAGGCTCTGGGATTTCAATTTGAGAGGCATTGATCAGAAGGTGCATCAAAGATTAGATGAGTGGCGATGAGAAACAGAGGGGCAAGAGAGGTGACCAATGGGGTGACTGTAACATTTTTTTATAGTTTTCTAACCTCTTACGTCAATTGTCTTCTGCAGTTTAGAGACTGTAGCGCATAATAAGGGATGCTATATTAGCTGAGAATAACTTCTCTGCAAGTCAAATTTCACTCCAAAATCTATGGGAACAGTCAAATTTGAATTTTGCCTGATCTGCTCACCTCTACTTTTTGTAAGTAGCCCATACTACAGAAATTCTGAAGGAACTTTTTCTCAAACCATGGATAAATATAATCGGCCAGAAATTTTGCTTAAATTTCCCCAAAACTGATGTGCATGTCTCAAGCAAGATGTGAATAAGCACAGATGTAGAGTTGCAGGAAAATCACTGTCACGTTTCCTCACAGAATGCAGCAAATCAATGGGGGACCCATTAAGGGAACACTTTGTGATCAGGACAGTCCTAACAAGTTGAAAATGACAAAGGCAGATAACCCCTTTAAAGTTGGACAATTTTACTGTTCTATGGACTACATTCTGGTCCAGTAATAGGGAAGTGAATGTACATTAAACATAGAAAAAATGGGACCCATAGCCTTTAAAACTACATGATGTTTGTTGTGCATAATATCACCATGCCAGTCTCATCTTTATTAATTCTCTCTCCCAGGCTTTGGAGGAAAAGAAATTAACTTTTAGCACTCAGATTGCTTTCTTTTTCTAATTTGGTAATGAGGAAGTCTAAGTTGGAAGGAAATCTTGTGCAAGTTTATGTGACCAAAAATGAAAAAAGATATGGTAACCTAATTTGGTGCCATTGTTTTGTGGGCCATATAAGATCTACTTTGACTGTATCTATGGTATGTTTATGCCTTTTGGAAGGATTCAGCAATTTTTTCAACATATTTTAAATTATTATGAGTGCCTGTTATAGAGATGATCCAGAAACTATTTTTTTTCTATTCATTATGCTCTTATCAAGCAAAATGAAAGCATAGTGGGCCGATCAAAAGTCCTGGTGTTGTAGCTGAACATCCGCTTGCTTCCTCCTTCTGGCTCTGGTCTTCTATTCTGTCACTCTTTGGCACCTCTGATGCTGACTAACTCTGAAGTGACATTATGATATTGAATATGATCTAGTAAGCACTGCAAGTTCTGAAGAGTGAAGGAAACTAAAGATGAAAGAGAAGACTTGAACCAATGGGAGGAAGCACACCAGCAGTGGACTGGGTGGTGATCTACTGCACCAGGATAGGCAAGAGGTGATTGGAGTGTAATTTTGTTTTATTTTTAAATCCCTCAATTCATTATGTTCTGATCTTCCGGCAAAATTAAAATTTTTAGTTTTGAAATTTAACGTCTTTGAAAATCTTTACTAGCAATTAGAGATGAACAAATTTATACAGTATACAAAAAAAAATCAACATTTTTGAGAATTCAGATTTTTGTAAATTATCTTCATGGGTTAGCTTGCTGGACACCATTTTGCTAAACCATAGATGGTGGCAAAAGTAAAAAAAGTAATCTCACCTTACAACACACCTATCCACCCCTTCTTCTTTTTGCAGCCTGCCTTTTGATCCTCAGAGCTGCTTCTTCTTTCTCCTGTCGCATGCCTCATCTCTCAGCTTGGGAGATATCTGACAGCATCTAGTGTCTAGGAGGTCATCACACATAGTATGTTGTGATGTCATACGGCAAGCAGTGACTTCTGAGGCTTCTTCATGGCCGAAAGTCCTGATTAAACTGGTTGAAGACGTGACAGCAGATGACTAGATGATGGACAAGGAGCATCTTCTTTCTTCTGACGTATTTCTGAACTATTAATTCTGGGTCTAGACTTCCGGCTGCAATCAGGCCTCAGAGATCACTGCGCGTCCCATGTCTGTGATGTAATAGAGTAACACCTATTTACCTTCAAAGCCTAGTCACTACCAGGAGACCTAGCATAGAGTGAAAAGGTGGGGGATGCAGCACACAACTGGAGAAAAAAGAAGTGTCTGAGAGACTTAAACAGCCGGCAGTGAAGAGAGAAGGGCCGTGGAGGTGAGCAATGAGGTGAGTATACGTTTTTTTTTTCTTTTTTAATATTTTACATTTAATATGTACTTGAATGTGGTGAAAACCCAGAGAATAATAGCACACCTTAAATTCTCAGAGATTGACTTCACTGCAAATCAAATTTCTTTCGCATATCCGCAGATTTGTCAAATTTGAATTATTTCAGATCCGCTCAATTCTACTTATAGTTCATGTGTTTTATGTTAATTTTTGTATGTATAATTTCATGTTTTTGATTCAGCATCCACAATTATAAATAGCTAGTGTTCTTATATTATTCAGTCTTGGAAAAATATACATTGTCACTTGCTTAAACTGGTGTGTATACATTTTTCATGTCCTTTGTATTTCACACCAATTCACACTTTTGATAGAGCACTGCTTCTTCCAGCTGAACTTTTATACAAGCTACAGTTTAATAAATAAATATTTGGTGCGCCTGTTTTACATAATGTCATGTCATATTATGTAAAGTGGCCAGCTAGACATTGTATTGAAATTTCCTTATAATTCTCTTTTTATGACTCATTGTTTGTATATGTTGAGCACTTTCAATCAACATAATGCTAGGCTGCACTTTTTCATTTGTTCCGATGGGGAAAAACTATAAATGGAGACATGGTGCTTCTTAAAAGCAATATTGAAAAGTGCAAAAATGCAAAAACGCTCTTCAGTAATTCATACAGCTGTTTCTATTAACTTGGTTGTAATAGATCAATGAATTTAATTGCTGATTGGTGGATATTGGTTAGTGTGGAATTACATTCTATCAATAAATAAGTTTGTGCATAATTATTACTATATCAGTCAGAAATGATTATTGAATTATATTAAACTTATGGTTTTTTTTACATTTTAACCTTTTTGTTTTTCCTGTTCCTTATCAACAACTCCCTCCACTGGTTCCCCTGTTATATAGTCACATACTGTTTGCTTCCGATTTATGCATCAGCAGTATTATGATTAATAATGTATTAATAATTAATAGTGCTGTTTCATAAGTCAGACATTTAAAGTATATGACTAAGGCCTGGATCACACATGCAACGAAGTCGTCCGACACTCACATGTGAAATCCCAGCTCTGGCGCCCGCACTCGGGAGTGGAGCGAGCGGCTGCATAGAACTACATGCAGCCGCTCGCTCCACTCCTGAGTGCCGACGCCAGAGCTGCGATTTCACATGCGAGTGTCGGACGACTTCGTCGCATGTGTGATCCCGGCCTAATAATAAGAATCTTTTTAACCCCTTAACCCCCGGAGGTATTTTTGTTTATGCGTTTTCGTTTTTTACTCCCCTTCTTCCCAAAGCCATTTTTATTTTTCCGTCAATATGGCCATGTGAGGGCTTATTTTTTCTGGGACGAGTTGTCCTTTTAAACAACATCATTGGTTTTAACTTATCGTATATTGGAAAACAGGAAAAAAATTCCAAGTGCGGTAAAATAGCAAAAAAAATACAATTCCACAATTCTTTTTATTTTGCTTTTGTACTATGTTCACTAAATACTAAAACGGACCTGCCATTATGATTCTCCAGGTCATTACGAGTTCAGAGCCACCAAACATCTCTAGGTTCTTTTTTATCTAAGTAGTGAAAAAAAATTCCAAAGTTTGTTAAAGAAAAAAATTGCACCATTTTCTGATACCCGTAGCGTCTCCATTTTTTGTGATCTCGGTTTGGGTGAGGGCTTATTTTTTGCGTACCGAGCTGACATTTTTAATTTTACAATTTTGGTGCAGATAAGATCTTTTGATCGCCTGTTATTGCGTTTTAATGCAATGTTGTGGCCAGCAAAAAAAAGTAATTCTGGAGTTTTGACTTTTTTTCTCGTTACTCCATTTAGCAATCGGGTTAATTCTTTTTGTTATTGATAGATCGGGCGATTCTGAACATGTCAATACCAAACATATGTATGTTTGATTTTTTTTTTATTGTTTTATTTTGACGAAAGGGAATGGTGTGAACTTTCATATTTTTTTTATTTTTTTTATATTTTTAAAAACTTCTTTTTTTTACTTTTGGCATGCTTCAATAGTCTCCATGTACGTCTAGAAGCTGCCATAACCTGATTGCCTCTACCACATACAGGAGATGATCAGATTACCTGTATGTAGGAAAATTGCTGACTTCCTATGAGCTCTGACCACCAGCAGTGACAACTATAGAGGTCTGCTGGAGACCGCTGGTTGTAATGCCAACCCATTGGTGACCAGTGATCACGTTATCGGGTCACCAATGGGCGGGATTTCCGGTGCGCTCGCCTGAAGTGTGAGTTAAATGCCGCTGTCAGAGATTGACAGCGGCATTTAACTAGTTAACAGCCACGGGTGCATCGCGATTCCACCCACGGCTGTTAGAGCCACATGTCAGCTGTTCAAAACAGCTGACATGATCCGGAAAAGACGTGAGCTCAGCATCAGAGCCCACATCAAATGGAGGGTGTCTGACATTGGCGTACTATTACACCAGATATTGGAAAGGGGATAAAGGATATTTAATATAAAATAACAAGTTTTATAACTCAGACATTTACAGTATATTACTACTGCTACTATTACTACTACTACTAATAATAATAATAATAACAATAATCTATTTTTAAAAGGCAATAAACTCAAAATGGGAATTGGGAGGCAGGTTACAAATCTCCAACTACCATTGACTACTAACTTGGATGCTGGACCAGTGTAATCTCTAATATTTTGCATCCTTGGATAACAGTTAGTCAGGCACCTTAGGGTTTGTACACATGACTGTGTTTCTGGTCCGAGTGCGATTTGACAAAACAGGATCGAACTCGGACCATTGTTATTCTATGCGGCTGTGCACATATCCAATTTTTTCCTCAGACTGAGTTTGTCCGAGTTAAAGCATGTTTTCCATGAACAAAGTTTATTTTAATCACTAGATCTTGGAATAATAATGAGTTCTGCAATTGGATGTATTTAACCCCTCTCTGAAATCTGACATACTATCCCGTCCATAAAACCCGTGACAATCTGACCACGGACGGGATAGTACGTCATAGCGATCAGCTGCGCTCCTGGGGGGAGCGCAGCTGATCGCCACCGGGTGTCAGCTGATTATCACAGCTGACACCCGGGACTGTGTGCCAGGAGTGGTCACGGACCGCTCCCGGCACATTAACCCCTTGCACACCGCGATCAAACATGATCGCGGTGTACTGGGGGCACAGGGGAGCATCCCTGCGCGCCCCCCTGAGACCATCAGAACAGCGCGATGTGATCGCGCTGTTCTGAGGGCTTCCTCCCTCCCAGGACCCAGATTCAAGATGGCGCCGGGGTCCTGGAGGGAGGCGGCTTCCTCAGTGCCTGCTGAGAGCAGGCACTGAGAAGCCTGCATCTATGCCTGAGCGATCGCTGGTGTGACAGTGTGCTGTGCACACTGTCACACCAGCGATTTGATAAAATACAGTGATGTCCCACCCTGGGACAAAGTAAAAAAGTTAAAAAAATAAAAATAAACATGTTATAAAAAAAAATCCAAAATAAATAAAAAAAAAAAAAATATTCCCCAATAAATTCATTTCTTCCTGTAAATAAAAAAAATAAAACAATAAAAGTACACATATTTGGTATTGCCGCGTCCATAACGACCCCCCCCTATAAAACTGTCCCACTAGTTAACCCCTTTTGTGAACCCCTTAAAAAAATAAAAAATAAAAACAAAGCAAAAAATCAGTGCTTTATCATCATACCGCTGAACAAAAAGTGGAATAACACGCAATCAAAAAGACCGATATAAGTAAACATAGTATCGCTGAAAACGTCATCTTGTCCCGCAAAAAACGAGCCATCACACAGCATCATCAGCGAAAAAATAAAAAAGTATTAGCTCGCAGAATAAAGCGATGCAAAAATAATTATTTTTTATATAAAATTGTTTTTATTCTATAAAAGCGCCAAAACATAAAAGAATGATATAAATGAGGTATCGCCGTAATCGTACTGACCCGAAGAATAAAACTGCTTTATCAATTTTACCACACGCGGAACGGTATAAACGCCTCCCCCAGAAGAAATTCATGAATTGCTGATTTTTGTTCATTCTAACCTCACAAAAATCGAAATAAAACGCGATCAAAAAATGTCACATGCTCAAAAATAGTACCAATAAAAACGTCAACTCGTACCGCAAAAATTAAGACCTCACATGACTCTGTGGGCCAAAATATGCAAAAATTATAGCTCTCAAAATGTGGCGATGCAAAAACTATTTTTTGCAATAAAAAGCGTCTTTTAGCGTGACAGCTGCCAATCATAAAAACCCGCTATAAATAGTAAATCAAACCCCCCTTTATCACCCCCTTAGTTAGGGAAAAATAATAAAATTACAAAAATGTATTTATTTCCATTTTCCCATTAGGGTTATGGTTAAGGTTAGGGTTGCGGCTAAAGTTAGGGTTGGTGCTAAAGTTAGTATTAGGGTTAGGGTTGGGACTAGAGTTAGTGGTGTTTTGGGGTTAGGGTTGGAGTTAGAATTGGGGGGTTTCCGCTGTTTAGGCACATCAGAGGCTCTCCAAATGTGACATGGCGTCTGATCTCAATTCCAGCCAATTCTGCGTTGAAAAAGTCAAACGGTGCTCCTTCCCTTCTGACCTCTGCCATGCGCCCAAACAGTAGTTTACTCCCACATGGGGTATCAGGGTATCAGCGTACTCTGGACCCTAAGAGTTATTGTGCAATTTGTCCTATTTCTTCTGTTACCCTTGGGAAAATAAAAAACTGGGGGCAAAAATATAATTTAAAAAAAAAATGATTTTTTTTGTTTTTACGGCTGTACGTTATAAACTTCTGTGAAGCACTTGGGGCTTCATAGCGCTCACCACACATCTAGATAAGTTCCTTGTGGGGTCTATTTTCCAAAATGGGGTCACTTGTGGGGGGTTTCCACTGTTTAGGCGCATCAGGGGCTCTCCAAATGCGACATGACGCCCCCAGACCATTCCATCAAAGTCTACAATCCAAAACGTCACCACTACTTCCCTTCCGAGCCCCAACGTGTACCCATACAGTAGTTTTCTCCCACATATTGGGTATCAGCGTACTCAGGACAAATTGGATAACAACTTTTGGGGTCCAATTTCTCCTGTTACCCTTGTGAAAATAAAATATTGGGGACGAAAATATTTTTTAAATAAAATTTTTTGTTTTTACGGCTGTACGTTATAAACTTCTGTGAAGCACTTGGGGCTTCATAGCGCTCACCACACATCTAGATAAGTTCCTTGTGGGGTCTATTTTCCAAAATGGGGTCACTTGTGGGGGTTTTAGGTGCATCAGGGGCTCTCCAAATGCGACATGACGCCCCCAGAGTATTCCATCAAAGTCTGCAATCCAAAACGTCACTACTTCCCTTCCGAGCCCCAACGTGTACCCATACAGTAGTTTTCTCCCACATATTGGGTATCAGCGTACTCAGGATAAATTGGACAACAACTTTTGGGGTCCAATTTCTCCTGTTACCCTTGTGAAAAAAAAATATTGGGGGCGAAAAAAATAATTTTTATAAAAAAATATATATTTTTTGTTTTTTACGGCTGTACGTTATAAACTTCTGTGAAGCACTTGGGGGTTCAAAGTGCTCACCACACATCTAGATAAGTTCCTTGAGGGGTCTAGTTTCCAAAATGGTGTCATTTGTGGGGGGTTTCCACTGTTTAGGCAGATCAGGAGCTCTCCAAACACGACATGGCATCCAGCCAATTCTGCGTTGAAAAAGTCAAACGGCACTCCTTCCCTTCCAAACTCTGCCATGCACCCAAACAGTGGTTTACCCCCACATATGGGGTATCAGCGTACTCAGGACAAATTGCACAATAACTTTTGGAGTCTTGTTACCCTTGGGAAAATAAAAATTGGGGTGAAAAGATCATTTTTGTGGAAAAAATATGATTTTTTAATTTTGCGGCTCTACGTTATAAACTTGTGTGAAGCACTTGGGGGTTCAAATTGCTCACCAAAGATCTAGATAAGTTCCTTAGGGGGTCTAGTTTCCCAAATGGGGTCAATTGTGGGGTGTTTCCACTGTTTAGGCACACAGGGACTCTCCAAATGCAACATGGCGTCCAATCTCAATTCCAGCCAATTTTGGTTGGAAAAAGTCAAATGGTGCTCCTTCCATTCCGAGCTCTGCCGTGCGCCCAAACAGTGGTTCCACCCCACATATTGGGTATCAGCGTACTCAGGACAAATTGGCCAACAACTTTTGGGGTCCAATTTCCTTGGGAAAAATCAAAAATTTTGGACTAAAAAATCATTTTTGTGGAAAATTGTTTCTTTTTTTTTTCACACCCAGGCATTATAAACTTTTGTGAAACACTTGGGGATTCAAAGTGCTCACAACAGATCTAGATAAGTTCCTTAGGGGACCTAGTTTCCAAAATGGTGTCACTTGTGGGGGTTTCCACTGTTTAGGCACATCAGGGGCTCTCCAAACGCGACATGGCGTCCGATCTCAATTTCAGCCAATTTTAGTTTGAAAAAGTCAAACGGCGCTCCTTCCCTCATGAGCTCTGCTGTGCACACAGACAATGGTTTTCCCCCACTTATGGGGTATTTGCCTACTCAGGAGAAATTGCACAACAACTTTATCTGTCCATTTTCTTCTTTTACCCTTGTGAAAATAAAAAAAAAAGTTTGTAAAAGATCATTTTTGTGGCTAAAAAGTTAAATATTCATGTTTTCCTTCCACGTTGCTTCAGCTCCTGTGAAGCACCTGAAGGGTTAATAAACTTTTTGAATGTGGTTTTGAGTACCTTGAGGGGTGCAGTTTTTAGAATAGTGTCACTTTTGGGTATTTTCTGCTATAGAGACCCCTCAAAGTGACTTCAAATATGAGGTGGTCCCTAAAAAAATGGCTTTGTAAATTTTGTTGTAAAAATGAGAAATCGCTGGTCAACTTTTAACCCTTATAATTTCCTAAGAAAAAAAAATTTGGATTCCAAAATTGTGCTGATGTAAAGTAGACATGTGGGAAATGTTATTTCTTAACTATTTTGTGTGACATATTTCTCTGTTTTAAGGGAATAATAATTCAAAGTTTGAAAATTGCAAAATTTTCAAAATTTTCGCCATATTTGCATTTTTTTCCAAAAATAAACGCAAGTTATATCGAAGAAATTTTACCAATAACGTGAAGTACAATATGTCACGAGAAAACAATCTCAGAATCGCGCAGATCCGTTGAAGCGTTCCAGAGTTATAACCTCATAAAGAGACAGTGGTCAGAATTGTAAAAATTGGCCCGGTCATTAATGTGCAAACCACCCTTGGGGGTGAAGGGGTTAAATAAAATGTTCCTGTGTTGGAGATATTATAAATGTGCCCTTGCTGTGTAATGGCCATGTATGACTGTACAGGAATATGATTTGATCATACCACAGCTCCTGGGCATAGGAGGAAGGAAAAGAGTATACAGACATTACAGTACAGGATTAGTGATGGACGAGCACTAAAATGCTCGGGTGCTCATTGCTCGAGTCGAGCAAATTGGAATACTCGGGTGCTTGACCCGAGCAACGAGCCCAATGTAAGTCTATGGGAAACTAGAGCATTCTTGCCGTGCCCCCCGGGGGTCTTTACAGGGTCTATAAACTGTGGAAATCGATGGGAAAAGTGCTCACATGACATGGGAACTGCATGGGGAAGACCCCTGGAAGCATTTCTGACTCCCAGGTCACTGCTGTGAACAATGTTGTATTTTGAATTTTAGCGGAGAATATGTGAGTCTGTCTGAAGCTGTCTGCGCATGTGTGGCTGTCTGCTTGTGTGTGTGCTGCTGTCTGCGTGTGTGCGGGTGTCTGCGTGTGTGTGGGTGTCTGTGAGTGGTTGTCTGTGTATGTGTGTGCAGTTGTCTGCTTGTGTTTGTGGGTGTCTGCGTGTGTGTGCGGCTGTGTGCGTTAATGCTACCACTGGTACTGTCGGTCACAGCACTGCGGGATCATGCTGGCAGATGTCAGCGTGATTCCGCCGCTGACTGTTACTCGGAGCAGCGACCTGCGGTAAAAAAGCAGAGTTGACTCGATGAGACTATGGGCTATGTCTGGTGTCACTGATAACAGTGACAACAGATGTCGCTGATGGGAGAGTAGTATCATCTGCCGACGCCTGTGCTCACTGTTAAATAACTGTCAAAAAAAGTAAAATTAAATACATATTCACATAATACATACATATTTATTCTTAATACATACATATTCACATAAAAATAAAGCAAACATTACACTCACCACACACAAAATCCCCGACGCAATCGTCTCCTAGAAATAACGTAAAATAATAAACCAACATATACTCCCTGTCCACCGTAGTCCAAGGTAATTCAGATTGTCCCACGGCAATCTCACGTGTAGAAAAGTCACATTGGGAGATGTGACCGCTCTACCTGGCTGGCGATACACTGACATGAGATAATCGCCCCCGCAGTATATCAGCTGATCGGCTCTGTTGCTCTCCCTTATGACACCGCTGCGTGGGAAAGTTCTCACACAGCGGTAATGCCGTAAGTGAGAGCTCATGAACTCCAGTGAACACTCACGGCAGCGGATGATATTACCTCCTGTCAGTGTATCACCGGAGGCCGGGTATACTGGTCATATCTCCCGATGTGTCTGTTCTACACGTGAGATCGTCGTGGGACTACGGTGGACAGTTCGTTTATTTTATTTTTGTTGCAAGAGACAAGGGATTCGGAGATTAGGCGAAGCAGTAAGTATGGTTTAATTATGAGTCAATGTAGGAGTCTGTGTGATTATTTCAAATAAAGGACTTTATTCTGGCTGTGTGTTTACTTACCATATAACTATAGGATTAGTAATAGATAGGTGTCTCATAGATGCTTCTCCATTACTAATCCATGGGCTTGATGTCACCGGACAATACAAAGGTGACATCAACCCTACAAATATTACCCCACTTGCCACCACTACAGGGCAAGTGAGAAGAGCGAGGCTAAGTGTCAAAATTAATGCATCTATAAAATGTGCCATTTCTGGGGCAGCTAAGAGCTGATGTCAATTTTTTTGTGGGGTTCCTCTGTAAAATAGCCAGTAAAGGCTATACAAACATCTGTGAGCTGATATTAATAGCCAGGGAACCTTTATGGCTATTGGTTCCTTAACATCAATCCTCAGCCGTCGGCTTTCCCTCTGCTGGTTATGAAAATTATGCGGGAGCCTATGCAATTCTTTTAAAATTTTTTGAAAAATAAGCAGATATTGCGTTTAATGGAGATTTCATGTGTGTCTGTGTTTGTCTTTATTTAACTTTTTATGTACCATTAATGAGGGTATCTGGCTGACACCTATTCATTACTAAACCTCGGGCTTGGTATTACACATATATATATATATATATATATATATATAACATTCACTTTATTTGTTTTGTGTGTGAACATAATATTTGAACATGGTATGGAATGATATTATGGTCTTCAATGGAGAATGAAAAAGAAGAGGTTGAACAAGGAAATTACATCACAATTTTTTTTAAATAATATATCTTTATCTTACAAATCCGCATACCAATCCACATGAAAAAGAGAATGAAAATCCGCATCAAATCCGCATAAAAAAATGCGTCAAATCCGCGCAGAATTTCAACTGCGTTTTCTGCCAAGAGAAGCAGAAACTGCGCATAAATTTCTATAAGCAAATCCGCAATGTGCGCAAATAGCCTTAGCAAAGTTATTGACACCAGTTTGCTGTTAAGGGTATGTTCACACTGGGCATTTGTGCTGCGTTTTTTTCTGCAGCAAAACCAAATTTCTTGGCCGGAAAGAAAATACAACAAAAACGCAGGTTTAGGTGCGTTTTTCATTGTGGTTTTGGTGCGTTTTCTGGTGCATTTTTTGAGCTAACTTGCCTCCTGGTGCATGCTAATAAAGTTGAGTTGCTGTGCATGACTTTTCTTCAGGAAAATGCTGCAAATAATGATACCTGTGTTTTTGCTGGGTTTTTTAATGCTAATTTTCAGCTGCTTTCTATCGTATGTTCACAGTGGGCATTTTTGCTGCTTTTTAATCCAAATTTTCAGCTGCTTTTTACAGTACCAGCAAAGCCTATGAGATTTCAGAAATCTCATGCACACACATTGTTTTTTTGTCATCAGAATTTTGTACTTTGCTGCTTTTTTTGGACATAGAGCATGTCACTTTTTTCAGCATTTTTGCAGCGTTTTTGCAGCGTTTTTCATGGACCTCCCAACAGCTATTCCCCCTGTACCTCATGGCCCAATAACACCTGTCCCTTCATCTTAAGAGAAAAAGAATATACCTACTTCAGAAGATTCAGAACAAGAAGAGCAGGATTCTTGGGCCAGGGTCACGCTTGCGAGTGTGAAGCGAGAAACTCACGCAAATCTTTCGCATTAAAAACCGGCACTTCTATGCAGCCACACACTCCGGTCTGAGTTCTCGCTACTTTCTTGCTTCACACTCTCAAGTGTGACCCCAGCCTAAGAATCCTGCTCTTCTTGTTCTGAATCTTCTGAAGCAGGTATATTCTGTTTCTCTGAAGATAAAGGGACAGGTATTACTGGGCCGTGAGGTTCAGGGCAAATAGTTGACAGGAGAAACATGTATATAATTTCCTTCTTATTTTTAAGGTCAAATCCCTCCACATTGCACGTACAAAACTAGCAGTCAGCACTATGATTTTGCAGATTCTATCAGATTTCTTTTACACAAACATACTACATGAGGAGCCCATGACTTGTCCTGATCACCTAATTTTACACCAAAGTGCTCATAACACACTTTTCTAATGAAGTCCGTAAAGTTCCTTCATTGTTTCTTCACTACAAAACAAGTGCAAACGCAGCAAATATTGTTGGATGAATTATGACACACTCTTGTAGCCATTTCGATCATGTTGTTAATCCACAGTCAACCACAACCACTAAATAGTGAAAGGAATTGTGGTATGCACATCACCACACTAATATGAACTTTGTCTAAATGAAAATCTGCCTGTCATGCTGTGACTTTATGTGATTACGGGAAGGCATCATGGTCCTTCATTAGAGCTGGGACCCTGTTGTGAATGGACTTGAAATGAGTTCTGAGCAGAGGCTCCCTCTGGTGGTTACAAGCGGTACTGGACTGTCCAGTGAAGATTGTGAGGAGTGGGAATCAGGTGTTACTGACTGGTCTTATATAAGGGAGTCGCCTTCCCATCAGGGTTGCCGGTGATCAATTGTTCTGGTCTCAATCCTTGAGTCCTGTTTCCTTTGTAGCCTGCTGTGTCGTGTCTGCATCTCCTGCTAACAGATAAGACATTTTCTTCTTTTTGTTTTTGTGCTTGATTTTTGCATTTTGTCCTGCACTTCTATGGGGGCCTTCAGGGTCCCCTCCGGGGGCTTTTGCCCTCTCAGTTTAGTTCAGCCACTGATGTTTGTACATTTGCTTTTTCCAGTTTTTTCAGTGGCTGCTGTTTTGATTTTGTTACACCAGAGAACTAATTTAGGTGGTAGAGGTCGTGTGATCTCAGGTGTTTTTGAAATTAGTAGAGTTGGTGCTTTTCAGGGTTTTTTTGGGATTGCAGTAAGTGCCCTTCCTATCCTTTTCTATTTAGGTAGTTTGGGCCCCAACGTTTGCTCATACTATTTTCTGTCTGTGTCAGTATTTCTTCTTGTCTAACCGCCATTACATGTTTGGGGGCTTTCTATGTTCTTTGGGGATCTGCTCCGGGGCAGATAGCTTTCCTCTTTCTATCTTTGGGTGTAGTTAGTTTCTCAGGCTGTGACGAGGTGTCTAGGACCAACGTAGGAACGCTCCACGGCTGCCTCTAGTTGTGGTGGTTAGTCAGGGTACTGCAATCTCATAGATTCCAACTGCTCTGGTGTATTGCCTTTTTTATCTGCACTCCTCAGCTACCGAAACATAACAGTATCACCGGCCTATAAATTGAAAATTGTATGGTACTCACAGAAGGGAAAAAATATTGTGAAAGAAAAAAGGTTGTCAGAGTTGTCAGAGATATTTTTCTGTTTGTTGCATTTTTTTTTCCCTCTGTATCTCTGGGTGCTGGGGAGGATTTTTTCTCTCAATGGAGTTTGCACAGTTGTCTGGCCGTGTGGATCAGCTTGCCACTGAGGTTCGGAGTATTGCTACCTATCTTGCTAGGTTGCCTGTTGTGGAACCTAGGATTCCCATGCCAGATTTGTTTTTGGGGGATCGAGCCAAGTTTCTGAATTTCAAAAATAATTGTAAATTGTTTTTTGCCTTAAAATCTAAGTCCTCAGGGAATGCAGCGCAGCAGGTTCAAATTGTCATCTCTCTCCTGCGCGGCGATCCTCAGGATTGGGCTTTTTCCCTGACACCTGGGGATCCTGTTTTGAGTGATGTTGATGCATTTTTCAGGCCTTGGGGTTATTGTACGATGAGCCTAATGTCACTGATCAAGCTGAAAAAAGCCTTGTTGGCATTAAATCAGGGGCTTGATGACGCTGAGTTATACTGTCAGAGATTCCGTAGGTGGGCAGTCCTGACCAAATGGAATGACGACGCTTTGGCAGCCCTTTTTCGGAAGGGTCTGTCAGATAATGTAAAGGATGTTATGGTGGGATTCCCTGTCCCCTCTGGTCTCAATGATTCTATGTCATTAGCGATTCAAATTGACAGACGTTTGCGTGAGCGGAGAAGTATGCGTGGAATAGTGTTGCCTTGTGAACCTGCTTCTGAATCCATGCAGTGTGATAGAGTGCTTTCTGGGGCACAGCGTCATGAGTTTCGATAGCGCAATGGGTTATGTTTCTACTGTGGTGATGCCTCTCATGCTATTTCAGTCTGCCCTAAGCGGGGAAGACGTTTTGCACGCTCAGTTGTCTTGGGTAGTGTTCAGACTAAGTTTTTATTAACTATTACTCTGATATGCTCTCTGTCCTCATTTTCTGCTCAGGCTTTCGTTGATTCGGGAGCAGCTATTAACCTGATGGATTTTGATTTTGCTAAACATTGTGGGTTTCCCTTGATACCCCTACGGAAGTCTATTCCCCTACTGGGGATCGATTCTACCCCTTTGGCTGAGAATAAACCTCAGTTCTCTACTCAGGTGATAATGAGGGTTGAACCTGATCATCAGGAGAGCTGCAAATTTTTGGTTCTATATAATCTGCATGACATTATCGTACTGGGTTTCCCTTGGTTACAGTCTCATAATCCTGTTTTGGATTGGAAATCTGTGTCTGTAACCAGTTGGGGCTGCCAATGTGTTAATACCAACACTCCTGTTTTTTCTGCCTCCCCCAGGCTCAGGATGTTCCTGACTTTTTGATTGATTTTTCTGATGTGTTTAGCGAAAGTAAATCTGCATCCTTGCCTCCCTTAGGAGCTATGACTGCGCTATTGAATTAGTGCCTGGTAGTAAATTCCCTAAAGGTCGCCTTTTTAACTTGTCTGTACCTGAACATGACGCTATGCGGTCTTATATCAAGGAGTCATTGGAGAAGGGTCATATCAGACCATCCTCTTCACCCTTAGGTGCCGGTTTTTTCTTTGTGGCCAAAAAGGATGGTTCATTAAGGCCGTGTATTGATTATCGTCTTTTGAACAATATTACTGTGAAATATCAATATCCGTTACCCTTGATTTCTGACCTGTTTTCCAGGGTGAAAAACGCTACTTGGTTTACCAAGCTTGACCTCAGGGGGGCATATAACCTTATTCGCATTAAGCACGGGGATGAATGGAAGACGGCATTTAATACCCCTGAGGGGCATTTTGAGTACCTTGTGATGCCCTTTGGGCTCACTAATGCTCCTTCTGTCTTCCAGTCCTTCATGAATGACATTTTCAGGGATTTTGTGGATAAATTTCTGATTGTTTATTTGGATGATATCTTGATTTTTTCCAATGACTGGGACTCTCATGTGAAACATGTTCGAACTGTATTCCAGATTTTGAGAGAGAATGCTCTGTATGTGAAGGGATCAAAGTGTCTTTTTGGCGTACAGAGTATCTCATTTTTGGGATTCATTTTGTCCCCATCTGTTATTGAAATGGACCCGGTCAAGGTTCAGGCCATCTGTGATTGGGTCCAACCTACTTCATTAAAGGCTCTTCAAAGATTTTTGGGTTTTGCCAATTTTTATCGTAAATTTATTGGTAATTTCTCGGTTATTGTTAAACCTTTAACTGATTTGACCAAAAAGGGTTCTGATGTGGTGAATTGGCCTCCTGAGGCAGTCTCTGCATTTCAGGAACTTAAGCAGAGATTCACTTCTGCTCCTGTTCTACGGCAGCCTGATGTTTCTCTGCCATTTCAGGTGGAGGTTGATGCCTCTGAAATTGGGGCAGGTGCCGTTTTGTCCCAAAGAGATCCAGAGACCTCTAAAAGTAACCCTTGTGCCTTTTTCTCTCGAAAATTTTCTCCTACTGAACGTAATTATGACGTGGGTAATCGGGAGTTATTGGCCATGAAGTGGGCTTTTGAAGAGTGGAGACATTGGCTGGAGGGAGCCAAACATCAGGTGGTGGTCCTTACGGACCATAAGAATCTGGTTTATCTGGAATCTGCCAAGCGACTTAATCCTAGACAGGCCAGGTGGGCCTTGTTTTTCACACGTTTTAATTTTGTGGTTTCCTTTCTTCCTGGCACTAAGAATGTTAAGGCGGATGCCCTCTCGAGGAGTTTCCTTGCGGACTCTCCTGAGTTATCTGATCCTTCTGTTATTTTGAAAGAAGGTGGAGTTCTTTCCGCCATCTCGCCCAATTTGAGACTGGCTCTGGAGGGGTGTCAGGAGGATAGGCCCGAGCGCTGCCCTGTTGGGAAATTGTTTGTCCCGGACCAGTGGAAAAAGAGTGTGATGTCTGAGATTCATTGTTCCGCGCTGGCCGGTCATCCCGGAATTTTTGGTACCAGGTACTTGGTTAGTCGGTCCTTTTGGTGGCCTACCTTGTCTCGTGATGTCAGGGAATTTGTGCAGTCCTGCGGGACTTGCTCTCGCTCCAAGCCTTGCTCTCGCTCTAGTGGTTTGTTGATGCCATTGCCTGTGCCCAAGAGACCATGGACCCATATCTCTATGGATTTCATTTCCGACCTCCCTGTTTCTCAGAGAATGACCGTCATCTGGGTGATTTGTGATAGGTTTTCCAAGATGATACATCTTGTGCCATTACCTAAGTTGCCTTCCTCCTCTGAATTGGTGCCTTTGTTCCTTCAGCACGTGGTTTGTTTACACGGCATTCCTGAGAACATTGTGTCTGACAGAGGAGTCCAGTTTGTTTCAAGATTTTGGAGGACCTTTTGTTCTAAACTTGGTGTTCAATTGTCTTTCTCCTCGGCGTTTCATCCTGAGACCAATGGTCAAACTGAGAGAACAAACCAGACATTGGAGACTTATCTAAGATGCTTTGTGTCTGCTGATCAGGATGACTGGGTCTCTTTTTTGCCTTTGGCTGAGTTTGCTCTTAATAATAGGGCTAGCTCTGCCACTTTGATGTCTCCATTTTTCTGTAATTCTGGGTTTCACCCTCGATTTTCTTCAGGACAGACGGAGGCTTCTGTCTGTCCAGGTGTTGACTCTGTTGTGGAGCGTATGCAACAGATTTGGGACCAGGTAGTGGAGAGGTTGTCCCTCTCTCAGGAAAGGGCCCAGCGGTTTGCTAACCGGCATAGGACTGATGGTCCTCGGTTTAAAGTGGGGGACTTTGTCTGGTTGTCCTCAAAAAATATTCCTATGAGAGTGGCATCTCCTAAATTTAAGCCTAGGTTCATTGGACCTTACAAGATCATGGAGATTCTTAATCCTGTTTCTTTTCGTTTGCTTCTTCCAGGGACATTTAAGATCCATAACGTGTTCCACAAGTCCTTGTTGAAGAGGTTTGTTGAGCCAGTGGTTCCTACTGCTTTGCCTCCTGACCCTGTTCTGGTTGAGGGCAATATGGAGTTTGTGGTTGAGAAAATATTGAATTCTCGTTTTTCTAGACGGAAACTCCAGTATTTGGTTAAGTGGAGAGGTTATGGTCAGGAAGACAATTCTTGGGTGTTTGCTTCGGACATCCATGCTAGGAGACTCATCCGTGCGTATCATAGAACTCATCCTGACCGACCTGGTTGCTCAAGTGAGGGTTCGGTGACCCCTCCTCAAGGGGGGGGTACTGTTGTGAATGGACTTGAAATGAGTTCTGAGCAGAGGCTCCCTCTGGTGGTTACAAGCGGTACTGGACTGTCCAGTGAAGATTGTGAGAAGTGGGAATCAGGTGTTACTGACTGGTCTTATATAAGGGAGTCGCCTTCCCATCAGGGTTGCCGGTGATCAATTGTTCTGGTCTCAATCCTTGAGTCCTGTTTCCTTTGTAGCCTGCTGTGTCGTGTCTGCATCTCCTGCTAACAGATAAGACATTTTCTTCTTTTTGTTTTTGTGCTTGATTTTTGCATTTTGTCCTGCACTTCTGTGGGGGCCTTCAGGGTCCCCTCCGGGGGCTTTTGCCCTCTCAGTTTAGTTCAGCCACTGATGTTTGTACATTTGCTTTTTCCAGTTGTTTCAGTGGCTGCTGTTTTGATTTTGTTACACCAGAGAACTAATTTAGGTGGTAGAGGTCGTGTGATCTCAGGTGTTTTTGAAATTAGTAGAGTTAGTGCTTTTCAGGGTTTTTTTGGGATTGCAGTAAGTGCCCTTCCTATCCTTTTCTATTTAGGTAGTTTGGGCCCCAACGTTTGCTCATACTATTTTCTGTCTGTGTCAGTATTTCTTCTTGTCTAACCGCCATTACATGTTTGGGGGCTTTCTATGTTCTTTGGGGATCTGCTCCGGGGCAGATAGCTTTCCTCTTTCTATCTTTGGGTGTAGTTAGTTTCTCAGGCTGTGACGAGGCGTCTAGGACCAACGTAGGAACGCTCCACGGCTGCCTCTAGTTGTGGTGGTTAGTCAGGGTACTGCAATCTCATAGATTCCAACTGCTCTGGTGTATTGCCTTTTTTACCTGCACTCCTCAGCTACCGAAACATAACAGGACCCTAACTTTCTCTGCTCCCAAAGGTATCTTTAAAGGTGAGGAGGCCTTGTGCAGAAAAGCTAGTGTATAAGCATGTAAGACAAACAAGGATAACAAAAAGCAACTTACATAGGTAGAGTTAGGGAAGGGTAGGAATTAGTGATGAGCTAGTATGCTTGTTGCTCAGGTTTTTCCGAGCATGCTCGGGTAGTCTGCGAGTACTTGGAAATATTTGGAAGTATTTGGAACTGCTAGACAGCCTGAATACATGTGGGGATTCTCTAACAAATAGGCAATCCCCACATGTATTCAGACTGTCTAGTAACCGCAAATCATGCAGCTGCGACAACATAAACTAAATCTCTGAGCACTTCCAAATACTCAGAGACCACCTGAGCATGCTCAGGAAAACCCGAGCAACGAGCATACTCGCTCATCACTAGTAGGAATGTACAAACCAAATAGGAATTAGATAATCTGGAAAGCATAAACCTAAATATAGCATACAAAAATCACCAGCAGCAACAACGAACTACAACTACAGCCCAACAGCTCCAGCAAAGCAGGAAGTAAACTTTCACTGGCAAGGAAGAGAAAGTCTGGTCACATTTCAGACAAAGAGAGGAAATGAGCAGGTCAGGAGCAGAGGGGAGATGGAGCTGCATGTTTCTAACTAGCATAAAAAGGGTTGTTAACCTCTTTAGTGCCAAAGAAAACAAACTTCATTTAATATGGGTAACAAAACACCCAGGCTAAATGGTAGATCTGCAATTCACCATACTTAATTACCTCCTAACCCCAGATCTCCCAGGAGGACATTACACTCTCGTGACACTTCCCTTGCTTCCCATATAAACGAATCACAGTGTAGATTTCACTTCTAATACTGCATTGGTAAAATTAAAGCTGTGCTCTGGTTGGATAAAAATCTTCTTTGCCTACAGGAGCCAGTCACAGCACAGCGTCCATTAATTTCTAAACAATCTAATGACACCAAAATCTTCCAACAAAGGTAGCA
The DNA here is from genome assembly GCA_033576555.1 of Oophaga sylvatica. Classification (NCBI taxonomy): domain Eukaryota; kingdom Metazoa; phylum Chordata; class Amphibia; order Anura; family Dendrobatidae; genus Oophaga; species Oophaga sylvatica. The sequence continues at coordinate 537,968,574 of JARQOD010000003.1, read as the reverse complement.
CAAAGATGTCAAAATATTGTACAAGAAAAAGCCTGTGAAGTCAGTGTTTGTGAAAAAAAACTGTACCTGGAATTTTTTTTGATATTTTAACTGAGTTCAGCAGTCGACAGTACATAAAAATCATCACTTACTTTTCAAACAATTTTACCCTTATAGACCTGTGTTATCAGATCTCGCTTGGACATGAAAGTCAATGAGTCTGTGGAAAAAATCAGACTGTGCTTGGATAATGTCTGAGTGCAGTTCGATTTCCACTGAATGACAAAATTGAGAAGATGGTGATTTTTTTTTTCCCATCTTCTGCTCATCTGAAATAATCAGATCACACTATGCTCACGCTCGAACAGAGTTTGATCAGAGTATGATTTGCATTATTGGCACGATTCTCTTGGAAGAGAGAAAATACCGCCGTCTACACCTAGCCTTAGGCCGGGATCACACATGTGACGAAAACGTCCGTAGCTCGCATGTGAAATCCCAGCTCTGGCGCCGGCACTCGGGAGTGGAGTGCGCGGCTGCATGTAGTTCTATGCAGCCACTCGCTCCACTCCCGAGTGCCGGCGCCAGAGCTGGGATTTCACATGCGAGCGACGGAGTTTTCGTCACATGTGTGATCCCGGCCTTAGCCTCTTCTGATCCACACTTCGGGTTCATATCTGCATTGTTTTAATATGATTGCTTTTTGGAAAATACTACCTTGCACTTGGCTTCTCACAACATCTAGTTTCCTCTGCAAGCTTTATCCCTTCTGTCATTTCCACAGCACTGTCAGTGTCTCATAAATAGTCAGAATTATCATATGAATGTGCCGGCCTCGGTGTAATCATATGTAAATTTACCATTAGGCAGATTTCCTACCATAAGCCTATGATGCCTATAGGTAAATCTAATGCTGATTATATGAATTTTAAAAATTAGCACATTTCGGGACTATATTTATGAAGCCTATATCATATGTATAAAATAACATTTCTGTATTTTCCTATACAAACATTGTTATACATTAGCAACTTACTGAATCTCCTTACCAACAAAGTAAGGCGTGTTTCATAAGTTGTAACTACTTTAATATCGAGACAAAAGAACTTGTACTTTATTTTGAAGCATTTGTTACCTCTCAAATGCCACATTATCCTTGTCGGTGTGCCCTGTAAATGCTTTTGAGAGCTGTATTTATCTGAAAGTTGTCCTTGGTTTGGATGTCAGATGGAAGGTTGTCACCAGTTACCATAACAACCATTAGGAGCACAGAGTTTTACTTTGTACATTTAGATATAATGAAAAAATTCATTAGTATGCAAATTTTTAAATTAGGTTGTTCAATAACATTTCCTTGTGTATATATCAACATACTAACACTAGGTTTAGTCAGTATTGAAGAGAGATACCAGCACACAGCAAAACAGCTATCCCCTTTAATGGACTTGTCCAGTCTTAAGCTACAAATCTGCAGTCATTCTGTGTGGCTGCAGACTTGTGAATCCTCACTTTGCATGCATGGCATGCTATGAGGATTCTCTGGTACCGGGATTGCGAGGTCATGTGACCACATGTATGCGATATGTATACTACCGGCCACATTACGACAAGATGGTCTCACTCAAAGTAAGTGCATTGAATAAGGTCGGAAATGGTTTAGCTGCTATGTGGCCAGGAATATGTATATCACATACTTGCGGCTACATAACCAACCGCCCAGGGCACTAGAGAATTCTCCAGTCCTTCTTCATCATCTTGTGAGCACAGCTTCTGACTGGCTGGAAGACAGAAACTACATCACAAGCTCTCAATAGTCTACGGGAGCTAGAATGAGGCTCTCATAGACTTGTATTCAAAAGTGACTTCCGTGACGCTCACTGAAACACTGGAGGTGCCGACAGGTCACTTTTCACTGGAGACAGAAGGGAGCAACGCTGGAAAATGATGAAGTTGACACCAGGTGATTATGAGACTGGGGCAGGGGACTTACATTTAAAGCACCATTTCAGCAGTGCAATAAAAAACACTTTTTTATTTCTTCTTTAAGACTGGACAACCCCTCATTTAATTTTAAGTGGTACTCAACAACTATATAAGCAGTACAAAAATATAAGTAATGTACAGAATATAAACTATGGCAGTCACCCAAATATAACTTACCGTATTTTTGGGACCATAAGATGCACTTTTTTTCCTCCAAATTTGGGAGAAAAGTGTGGGTGCGTCTTATGGTCGGAATGTAACGTGGGGAGGGGGGCAGCAGTGGAGTGAGATCGCAGGAGGCAGGAAAATATCCCCTCCGCTGCAGGAATCCAGCGCTGGGGAAACCACTGGTCCCGATACTTAAGTGCAGTGAATATTCATTAGCCTCTTCCCCGCCCACCTTTCAGCTGAGCAGTGAGCGGGGAGCAGCAAATGACAGAGCCACATGATTCCCAGCACCTGATTCCTGCAGCAGCTGGGGAGATGTGTGTTGGAAGGAGGAGGCGGCAGGAGCAGAGTGCAGCAGGAGGCATCGCATACCTGACAGCCTTGGGGCTGTGCTGATGCGATGCTGAATGCTCCTGTGGAGGACCTGTGATGAGGTCATGAAAAGGGCGGGCTGGAGCATCACATGACCACACAAAGCCCTGCCTCTTTATGATGTCATCACAGGTCCTGCAGACACACTGTACAACAGAGAATTAATTAAAAGGTTAGTAATGACAGCACATAAAAAAGCACTCTGCCATCCTGTGGTGGACTATAACTCCCAGCATGCCATAGGATCTGCAGGACATGCTGAGAGTTATAGTTCTCTCGTGGGATCTTAAAGCAGCACTCCAGTGTTATTTTTCAGTGCTGGAGTGGTGCTTTAATTATAAGCCCCGTGCCCCCATTCATATACTCACCCTCCAGCATCTTCACATAGTAGTTTACAGACACAACACTGGCCCGCAGCACCATCTCCTACCCGTAGCTTCCAACATAATAACAAACTATTATATATAATAGTACCACATATAATAGTATGTTATTTATGTTATTAAATATTTTACCACATTTTTTGCTTCAAATATATTTTTCCCTATTTTCCACCTCTAAAACCTGGGAGCGTCTTATAGTCCGATGCGTCTTATAGTCCGGTGCGTCTTATAGTCCGAAAAATACGGTATATTAAAAATTTTCAAAAGATTACATCATGATAACCAATGTAATGCTATAGGGTATGGGCAATAACCGTTTTGCATCCAACAGACTCTTTTTCCTGGTCCCCATATATTTTTAGTACCTGCGCGAAAGCTCAGATTGAGATCTCGGCAAGCCTGGAGGCCACCGCATCGCAGTAATGGATATGCCGGCACCGCCGAACCTGCCTCACCAGCCGGGAAGGGACTGTGATCATCGCCCTGCAGCGTCGGACCGCCGCAGAATAGCCTGACTCCTGCTGCCGCCACACTACTTGTAAGTATATTCCGACTATAAGATGCACCCCCATTTTCCCCCAAAATTTTTTGGGTAAAAAGTGCATCTTATAGTCTGAAAAATACGGTATATGACATATCTATATGCTATATATCTCTATCAAGCAATATATCGCTGCTCTTAGCCTCTCTATACACAGTTGCATGATATAGAACATCACACCTCAGCCTCATCCTACAATTTATTACACCTCTATATACAGTTCCTTCCTGCATTACATCACTCCTCTGAGCCCCTTCATATACAGCTTCATAATAAAGAGCATCACATCTGAAAACCCCTCTTAATCTAGCCCATCCTGCAGTATATTACTTTTCTCATCCTTTGTATGCAGCCTCCTTGCACTACCTCTCATTTGCTCTTGTATACAGTCCCATCTTGCAGTATATCACTACTCTCAACATCTGTTTTCAGCCTCCTCTTGCAGTACATCACCCTTTAACCAACCTCATCAGTCAGTCTACACAAAGCTCCATCATACAGAGTATCACTTCTTTCAGCTCCCCTGCATTTAGCACCCTCTTGTAGTGTATAACTCCTTTTGGACACTCTTTCAATAGCCACCTCCTACAGTAAATCCTTCTTCTCACACCCTGTATGGAGTTTCTCCCTGCAGTATCACTCCTCATCTGCCCATATATGCAGCCCCATCCTGATGTATATCACTCTTCTAAGCTCCTGCATACAGCCTCATTCTGCAATACATCATTCCTCATCAGCCCTTCTATACACAGCCCCATCCTGCAAAGCATCACTCCTCAGCCCCATCATGCAGTATATCGTAGCATAGCAGCACATCACCAAACCCCTTTATGTATAGCTCCTTTCTTCAGCAAGCATATCACTTCTTAGCTCCTCTATATAGCGCCTCATCCAGCTATATATTACTCATCTCAGCCACTGTATACAGTCACCTCCTGCAGTTCATCACTCTTCATCAGCCTCTGTATACAACTTCTTCCTCCTGCAATATATCACTTTCAGCTTCACTACAAATAACCCATCATTCAGCAAATTCCATAGTTCCCCTCTGTCCTGCACTCCTCTCTGGTGGGAAGTAATTTATCTAGCATATACGCAGAGCAAGCTGCTACATTGGTGCGCAGTATGGGTTCAAATGCAGCCTCAAATTTAAAGGTACAATGCTGCTAAAGCATCCAACAGCTGGGCATCTCTTAACAATTGCGATCCTTGCAACTGTTTAGAGAAAGGACTTAGCTGTGCTGTTTCTTGTTTTAAATCATCTGCAGCCACATCCTAATTTGTAATATACTCAGCACCAATTATGGATTATGGTGCAAAAGTTGGTGATTTAAAGTTATGTGCTGCTAAGGCACTCGGTAACAGGGCAGGCCTGAAACAGTTACCAGGGTACTGGCCCAGGTATGCGTCTGATCCTCTCTCCCCTGACCTAGCCTTTCCCGTTATTAATAAGGGTGTGTTTCCACGGTCAGTAAATGCTGCATGTTTGACGCTGTGCACTTGGGCAGCGTCAAACACGCAGCGTCCAGATGTTACAGCATAGTGAAGGGGATTTCAAGAAATCCCGTCTCCACTATGCGTAAAAACACGCAGGCGGCAGACCTGCGTTAATGGACATGCAGCACGTCTTTTTAGATCGCAGCATGTCCTTTTCCCTTGCGGCGACGCTCCATCGCCGCAAAGGAAATAACACAGGCCTATGTAGCGCTGTGGTGATTCCGGATGTGTTCAATGAGCCCATCCGGATTCACCGCGCGTTCACAAGGGGGCGGGGCTTTGAGCGGAGCGGACTTTCCGCTCCGTCAAAAGCGCCTGCCTTAACTGACCGTGGAAACACAGCCTAAGAAATCAGGGTTCTTGAATCGGAGTCTGTCACACCACTTTCTACAGGTACAAAAATCTTTTGAGAATTTGCCAATAGCCAGTTGCAAGTTTGCACCAGGCATTCCAAGACAGATATTGAATCATATCTGATTTCCAAGTATCATATCCTATGTAAAGATGGACTCTATGAAGCCCTAGAGTTATTATAATCAAAGGTGAAATTGGTCTGATAAATTGATTACAGTATGAGCATTGTACAAATGGATCAGAGATCCCACAAAATTGATGCTTGATATCAAGGTCGTCCATTCAATTATGCTAAAAATGTTTAAAATAATTGAACTCTATTTATTTATTTATCTATATACTGTAAAAAAAATACTGTAAATTAAAGGACTGTGATATAAATGCTGTCCCTGTGTGTACCGGTAGTGTTCAGCAGACCATAATACATTTTGCGCTGCTACCAAAAGTTATTGTGCTGGGCACACACAACTCTGGTGGAAGCTGTATTTTCGAAGACACAAGCACTGTTGCACCGACCGCCAGCTCCAATAGCACAAAGCTGACAATAGAGGCCAGAGATGGAAAGAAAGCACTGGATGAATTGGCACATTGACACAGTGAACTTTGTAACTTGAACAGACCACGCATTTCAGGGACGATCCGTCCCATTCTTCGGGTACAATGAAACAAGATGTAAGTCCTGACCTATGTCAGTGATTGTCAGAGACATTTATGGTTCAACTGCAGCAGTTGGTATGTCCTGGACGTCTTATGTCTTACGTCTTTTTTAACCTTTTTTGATTTGCAGCACAATGATGAGACCATTTGTATTAATAAGGCAAATTTGTACCATTCATCTGAATGGGGTTTGTAAAAATCTATGCGCTAGCAACATTAACAATCTTGTTCTTGAACATACTGACGCTCACTGTCACAAGACAAATTCATATAACTGTTATAAATTATTTGGAATGTAAAAATGTGTAATGATATGAGTAATAAATGAAATATGAGTCAAAAAGGAATTCTATCGCCTGCAATTAACTTTTCGCCTTGTTTTGTATTGTGCTCTGTAGCAATATAAATAACATTCCTTGTTCATTTTATTGTGCAGTGCTTAATGTTTAAATAGTTAAGGCAGGTCCCCAAGAATATTTGTTTTGAAAATGGCATTGCAAACACACTTGCAGAAAAAATGCAAAAAATATATATTTTCCGCTTTGTACTGATTAGTAATATATTTTGCTGTGCTCTAGTAGTGATTGCAATTATAAAAAGGATAGCTGTAATATGTTTATTCCGTTGAACACCACTCCAAGTGCTCTCATGAACAATAATGAATAACAAACACATTATACTTGAATTGGTATACTTGCAGCCTTTTCCACTCCTTGACCTTTAAATAAATAAACAAATTGCTTAGAAAAGATATATACTGTATATATATATACATATATATATATATATGTATATATATATATACAGAGTTGGCCATGTATATTGATACACCTAAATAAAATGGGAATGGTTGGTGATATCAACTTCCAGTTTGTGGCACATTAGTATATGGGGGGAAACTTTTTAAAATGGGTGGTGACCATGGCAGACATTTTGAAGTCAGCCATTTTGGATCCAACTTTATTTTTTCTAATGGGAAGAGGGTCATGTGACACATCAAACTTAATGAGAATTTCACAAAAAAAAAATGCGCTTGGTTTTAACATAACTTTATTCATTCATGAGTTATAAATTTTTGTTTTGCACATTCTGCAAATTCAGCGCGCCGATCTGGCATCAGTCGAACATCCCTAAGAAGTGAAGAAGAAATCCCATTTTGGGGAGCAGTTTCAAGTCCAGTTACTCTGTACAGAGTAGGGTTCCCATCAATCAACAGTACTGTATAGCTTTATATGTGTGTGTCTTTCAGCAGAGGTGGAGCAGCAAACCCTCTGTGTAGAATATGTTGAGAAAGGCAAGTAGATGTCCAGAATGAGCATTATTTACTATATATTTGAAACCAACTAATGCACATTTTATTGCCCTATTCGTACAGATTTATGCTGCTATTTGTTAGAGTTCGAGTTCCCGCTGCTGCACAAGGGGAGTCTCGAACCAGTCCCGCTGCGGTCCCCCATTCATCTCTGTCCACAGTGAAGCCTGCTTAGCTTAGACATCGGTCCAGCATCTCGCTCAGTCTAACAGTGTGCAGAGGATTACTGCTGCTCCTCCAGGCTCTGCTATTGTGGCCAGTACTGGTTAGCGGCGAGCAGACGTCTTTAGGACAAAGTCCTTGTTTTCCCCTTCTGAGCATGCCCAGAGTGAGATCTCTCATTGGAGATCAGGGGTCACATGCTCAGGTACTGCAGCAGCTCCTATTCGTCCGCCAGGAAGGTCCTGTGACTACTGGTGTTCTGGAACAAGTTTCATTGGTCCTTGTTTCTGGCAGGTCCTGTAGCTGTTACTATATAAGGGTAGCATGGCTGGGCCGCCATGTGCTAGTATCAATCGTCATATGCTTTGCGCCAGTGTGGTCATGCGTGTGTGTGGTTAGGGCCCGGCTGAAATAAGCCCCTAGAATACCGACTTAATCGGTGAGGAGTTTGGTATGCTAGCTGGTCAGGGTCGGTGTCCTAGATGCCCTAGATTACCGGCATAACCGGTGAGGAGTTTGATTGCCTGTATTCAGGGCCTGGCGTTCAGACGCCATAGATTGCGGGTGTCTCCCGCGAGGACATTAGCGCATGATCACGTTCTATGTTCGTTTAGCAGTCAACTGTGTACCTGGGTGCCTGACAGGACACAGAAGTTTGCCTCAGCGGCTCTGTGACGTAAAAGGGTTCGCTTTCAATGCTAGACAGCGCCCTAGCATGTTTATTTTGCGACTCAGTGGTGTTAAGTGAGTTCGCACACATCGCCATATAGGGCTGCGGCACTCCTTCTAGCGGCTCTGTGGAATAACAGAGTTCGCAAATATTGCCACAGCGTGTTACGGCGTTTATTTTGGCGACTCTGCGGGATAACAGAGTTTGCTTCTTACGCCAGTTTACTAGCAGCAGGCTCCACCTGCACGGTGGACCCCGGGCTGCGAACGCACCTTTTACATCACATATTTGGTGCGTTCTGCAGACCCTAACATAATACTAGCGCCAGGGTCTGGCTAGTAAAATGGCGGATGACCAGCGTCTACAGCAGTACATCCAGCAGCTGGAGGGTAGGTTGGCGGCTCTTGAGCGCACAACCTCAGCTGTGGATGTTACCGCAGTCGCTGTTCAGGCTGCTAGCATGGCTGCAGCCAGTTTGTCCTCTGCCACCTCTGACCCTACATTATCCCACCTCCCGCTTCCTGACAAATTTGCCGGTGACAGCAAGCAATGTCGGGGATTCGTGAGTCAGTGCTCTATACAGCTCGAACTTCTGGCTGCACGTTTCCCCACAGATCGGGCACAAGTGGGTTTTGTACTGTCTCTACTCTCGGGCAGAGCGATGGAGTGGGCAACACCTCTGTGGGAGCGCGACGATCATGTGGTGCGGAGTGCTCCTCGGTTTTTGGAGGCTCTGAAAAAGGTCTTTTTAGGACCTCAGGTCACGCACGATACGGCACTCCAACTGCTGGCAATGTCACAGGGCTTGTCCATGGTCAGCCAGTTCTCAGTCCATTTTCGGACTTTGGCCTCTGAATTAGAGTGGCCAGATAAAGTTCTTATTCCAGTGTTCTGGAGAGGACTGGCAGACCATGTAAAGGATGCTTTGGCTACCAGGGAGATTCCTGGCACACTGGAGAAACTCATTTCTATATCTACCCACATCGACCTCTGTTTTCACGAGCGGAGGTTAGAGCGGACCCAGTGTAGGCAGAGGTTTCGGCTGGCACCCACCTTTGCCAAACCTCTGGAATTTCCCGTTCGGGCGTCCGACTCCCCAGAGACCGTGGAGACTACTCGAGTGGGATCTAAGTCTCGGACCACTCGAGTATCCGTGGTCTGTAGAGTGTGTCAGCAGCCAGGACATTATGCCAACCGATGTCCCCAGCGAATGAGTAAACGGTCATGTTCCGTGACCATGGGTGCAGGGTCATTAGACTCGAGGGATTTTGCTCCAAAAGTGCTCCTTAAAGGGATAATCTCTCTAGGTTCATCCACTCTTCCCGCCAAGCTTTGTGTGGACTCTGGGGCAGAGGGGAATTTTATGTCCTCCTCCTTTGCCTCTCGCCATTCCATACCGCTGGTGACACTCGCCGAGCCAATATCGGTGAGAGTGTTGAATGGAGCAATCCTGCTCTCACAAATCACCCACCAGACTGTCTCTCTACCTCTGTCTATGTCTCCATCACATCAGGAGAATATATCCCTTTTCGTTCTTCCTGAGGGAATAGATGAGGTTTTGTTGGGATTACCCTGGCTTCGCCACCACTCTCCCCATATTGAGTGGTCCTCTGGGAGAATACTGGGTTGGGGTGATCATTGCAGAGACAGATGTCTCAGAGAGGACGTTCAGGTTTTCACAACGGAGATACCCATAGATCTTGATTCTCTTCCCAAGGTTTATCGGTCATACGCAGACGTGTTCTCCAAAAAGACAGCGGAGACTCTTCCGCCTCATCGCCCCTATGACTGTCCTATAGACCTCTTGCCTGGAACGGAGCCCCCTCGGGGAAGAGTGTATCCTCTCTCTCTTCTTGAGACGGAGGTCATGTCACAATACATCCAGGAAAATCTGGCAAGAGGGTTTATTAGGAAGTCAGTGTCACCAGCAGGGGCAGGATTTTTCTTTGTGCAGAAGAAGAATGGAGAATTACGACAGTGTATAAACTATAGGGGTCATTACCGTTAAGAACAAATATCCTTTGCCGCTAATATCTGAGCTCTTTGATAGGCTCCGGGGAGCAAGGGTATTTACTAAGCTGGATCTTCGTGGTGCCTATAACCTGATCCGCATCCGTGAGGGGGACGAATGGAAGACGGCGTTCAATACCAGAGATGGACATTACGAATATCTTGTGATGCCCTTCGGGCTCTGTAATGCTCCAGCCGTCTTCCAAGATTTCGTAAATTACATCTTCCGGGACATGCTTGCCACCTCTGTGGTAGTCTATCTGGATGACATTCTCATCTTTTCTCCAGATATGGACACCCACCGGAGAGATGTTTGCAGGGTCTTCAACCTCTTGCGGGCAAATTCCTTATATGCGAAGTTGGAGAAGTGTGTGTTTGAGTAGGAGTCTTTGCCATTCCTGGGCTATATCATCTCCACTCAGGGACTGGCTATGGATCCTGCCAAACTACAGGCTGTAATGGATTGGCAAGAACCCCACTTTCTTAAAGCAGTGCAGCGCTTTATGGGTTTCATTAATTACTATCGCCAATTCATTCCCCACTTCTCTACTTTGGTTGCTCCCTTGGTAGCCCTCACCAAGAAAGGAGCCAATCCCAAATTGTGGTCAGAGGAGGTCTCCAAGGCCTTAACTTAAATCAAGTCCCATTTTGCTAGCACTCCTATCCTACATCGTCCCGAGGTTGATAAGCCTTTTATATTGGAGGTAGATGCCTCGTCCGTTGGTGCTGGAGCAGTCCTTTTTCAAAAGGATGCTCAAGGTCGTAAACATCCGTGCTTCTTCTTCTCCAAGACCTTCACATCAGCGGAGAGGAATTATTCCATTGGGGATAGGGAGTTGCTAGCCATGAAGTTGGCCTTTTCCGAGTGGAGACATCTGGAGGGGCTCGCTTTCCCTTCCAAGTGTTCACTGACCACAAAAATTTGGTCTATTTACAGACCGCCCAGCGGCTAAATTCCTGTCAGGCCAGATGGTCCCTGTTCTTCTCCCAGTTCCATTTCACCCTCCATTTTCTCTCAGGGGAGAAGAACATTCGTGCTGATGCTCTGTCTCGCTCCGTGGTGTCCTCTGAGGAGGTGGAGGAGGAGCCTCGGCTGATTGTCCCCACAGAGAGCCTAAGAACTGTGGCCCCGGTATCGCTTGAGTCTGTGCCTCCAGGCAAGACTTTTGTGCCCATCAATTTGCGACCGGAGGTACTCTCTTGGGCACACTCGTCCAGGGTGGGTGGACATTTTGGGGCAAAGAGGACATCTGAGTTGCTGGCGATGACATACTGGTGGCCACATATGGTCCGTGACGTCAGGGAATACGTTCAGGCGTGCGTCTCCTGCGCCAAGAATAAGTCCCCTCGACAACGGCCAGCTGGGTTACTTTTTCCTTTACCGGTGGCAGACAGGCCCTGGGAGATGGTCGGGATGGATTTTGTTGTAGGCTTACCCAAGTCTCGGGGCTGCACCATCATCTGGGTGATAACCGACCACTTCTCCAAAATGGTGCACTTGGTGCCGTTACCACGGTTACCGTTTGCACGGGCCTTGGCAGCATTATTCATTAGGCATATTTTCCGCCTACACGGTATGCCAGACAAAATTGTCAGTGATCGAGGTCCCCAGTTTGCGTCTCGGTTCTGGAGAGAGCTGTGTCGTTTACTCAGCATTGAATTGAATCTCTCCTCTGCATACCATCCCGAGACGAATGGGTTGGTAGAGAGGGCCAACCAGAACTTGGTCACATACTTGCGACATTTTGTCTCTGCCAGGCAGGATGACTGGGCATCCTTGCTACCGTGGGCTGAGTTCGCTCTAAATAATGCTGTGGCTGACTCCACCGGACAGACCTCATTCCTCCTGAACTACGGTCAGCATCCGCGGGTACCAGTGCCCATGCCCATGTCTTCCGCCGATTCCAGGGTGGCAGACTGGGCTGTGGAGTCACGGGACATTTGGGACCGCACCCAGCATGCCATTCAGGCCTCCAAAGAGAGGATGAGGTCTTCGGCCGATGCCCATCGGCGCCCCGCTCCAACATTTGCTCCGGGTGACCTAGTTTGGCTCTCTGCCCGAAACATCAGGCTACGTGTAAAATTCACCAAGTTGGCACCTCGCTTTTTGGGTCCCTTTAAAGTTCTTGAGCAGGTGAACCCGGTAGTTAACTGCCTAGCCCTTCTGCCTCGCCTTGGTATCACTGACACCTTTCATGTGTCCCTCCTGAAACCCGTGGCCATTTCCCGGTTTTCCAAGTCATCTGCCGGGACGTCGGGTTCATCTACCGATGAACATGAGGTGAAGCCATTGTTGGGTGCAAGGTGGTACGAGGCAAAAAATTTTATTTGGTGGATTGGAGGGTAGTGTTGAGCGATATTGCTCGATATCTAAAAATATCGTATCGAAATTGTGTCGCCGATATCACTAAATATTGTCGATATCCGATTACGATAACGGAAGTCCATGTAAGTCTATGGGAACAAAATATTGCAACTAAAAAAAACCTTTATTTCCTTGTAAACACTAAATATACACACATAGAATACATATATATATATATACATGTCATTGTGACATATATATATACATATATGTATAGTTTATACACTTCTACATAGTAAAATATCCTCTGATTCAATTGCCGGGTAAAGCCGGCTTCTGTGAAAAGACAGAAGCACCCGACATGAAATGACACTTGGTGTACATAGGGTTAACCATGTCTTTTCATGTCGTTTGCAATCTGATTTGCACAAACAATTACATCAGTCTATGTGTGCAAAATTTCAAACCTGTAGGGGTTAATTAAAGGTGTAAATTCGTTGTAAAAAAAACGGACTTTTTTGCTACGAATTTACACCTTTAATTAACCCCTACAGGTGTGAAATTTTGCACACTTACACTCATGTAATTGTTTGTGCAAATCAGATATCAAACTACATGAAAAGACATGGTTAACTCTATGTAAACCAAGTGTCATTTCATGTCGGGTTCTGCATTTTCACAAAAGCCGGCAATTGAATTAGCGGCTATTATACTATGTAGAAGTGTATGAACTATAAATATAAATATATATATATATATGTGTCACAAATTTAATGACATGTATATATATATATGAGGTGTAAAATTGCTGAAAAAAAAGGCGTGGGCTCCCGCCCTATTTTCGCAACCAGACAGACAAAGCCAGTGAGTGGGGGCAGATAATAATAGCCCAGAGAGGGACCATTATTTTTGGCCCCCCCCGGCTACTAACATCTGCCCCCAGACACCCCAGAAAGGGCAAATCTCTAATTCGATTTGCCCTTTCTGGCACTTTGCCCATCTATTCCCATTGCCCTGTAGCGGTGGCGAATGGGTTAATAAGGGGTTAAAATAACCTTGCAATTGAAAGGTCACTTTAAGCCAGATTAATAATTGAGAGCTGTCAATTAGACAACTATCAATTATTAATCCTATTGTATGAAGAAAAAATCAAACACACACACTTTAATAAAAAAGAAGTTTAATGAAATAATCACACAGTTTTTGACCATATTTTATTTTCCTGCTAAAACCATTTCCTGTAATAAAAATAAAATAATAAAGCAAAATTATTCTTACCAATCCGATGTACAGTCAGGTCCCACGGTGTAATCCTTCAGAAAGGGTTAATGTTTACTGCAGGGACCGCAGCTAATGCTGCAGCCTCACAGTAAACCCCAAATGAATGAGTTCCTCTCCTGGCTGACAGGAGAGGAAGTGGAAAGCTTAATTGATTGCTTTCCACTTTCACTTCAGGTCAGCCAGGGACACAATCAGTGACGTCAGAGGGAACTGGTTAACAAAAATAGGGGATCCCCTTGAAAAAAATTGGCGTGGGGTCCCCCCTATTTTTGTTAACCAGCCAGATGAAGCAGACCGCTGAGGCCTGGATTTTCAGGCTGTTATGGAGCCAAGATCCATGGACCTTGCCAGCCTGATAATACCAGGCCACAGCAGTCTGCATATCTTGGCTGATTAACAAAAATAGGGATCCCCTCGAAAAAAATTGGCATGGGGTCCCCCCTATTTTTGTTAACCAGCCAGATGAAGCAGACCGCTGAGGCCTGGTTTTTCAGGCTGGTAAGGATCCAATATCCATGGACCTTGCAAGCCTGATAATACCAGGCCACAGCAGTCTGCTTAGCTTGGCTGGTTAACAAAAATAGGGGATCCCCTCGAAAAAAAAATGGCGTAGGGGTCCCCCTATTTTTGTTAACCAGCCAAGTAAAATGCAGACTGCTGCGGCCTGGTATTAAAAGACTGTCAAGGCCCATGGATTTTGGCCCTCAACAGCCTGATAATACCAGGCTACAGCAGCCCCACATTTGGCGCATCAAAAGATGTGCCAATTGTGGCACTTTACCCGGCTCTTCCCACTTGCCCTGTAGCGGTGGCAAGTGGGGTAATAAGGGGTTAATGTCACCGTTGATTGCACGGTGACAATAAGCCCGGTTAATAATGGAGAGGTGTCAATAAGACACCGACCCATTATTAATCCCAAAGTTATTAAATGCATAAAAAAAAGACAAAGCAAGAAAAAAGTATTTTAATGAAATAAAAGAGACAACACACTTTTCATTTCTTTTATTGTACTCTCATTCCTGCGACGCCATCGATCTCCTGTAAAAAAAGAAAAAAAACAAACCAACAGTATACCACCTGTCCGACGCAGTCCATAGTAACGACAGTCCCACGACGATCCAGCTCTGCTACATCGCAATGACAGGCAGAGCCTGTCATCGCGACGCAGCACAGCTGATTACCTGCTTCCCCGGCGGTGATGTCATCGGACTGACTGCTTTACGGCCGGGATTACCCAGCAGTCACTGCAGTTATCGCGAGAAACTGCATGTGACCGCCGGGGAGAAGAGGATGGCGGCCATGAAGCAGTCCAGGCCGTGACCGCCGGAGATCTTCTGCCAGGTAAGTGCCGCTGACTCCTGACAGACCCGACCGACGGACACTGACAGTGACAGACCCGACCGACGAACACAGACAGTGACAGTGACAAATCCGATTCCGGTATTCGATAAGACGAAAATATCGAAACGAATTATCGAAAGGCCGATAGAGATAATATCGGCCGATAGCCGATATTTGCATTATCGTATCGCTCAACACTATTGGAGGGGTTATGGGACTGAGGATAGGTCCTGGGAGCCTGCCGAGCATGTTCACGCTCCGCAGCTCATCGCTGCCTTTGAGCGCAGCAAGGCCCAAAGAAGGGGGGCTCTTGAAGGGGGTAATGTTAAGGTTCGAGTTCCCGCTGCTGCACAAGAGGAGTCTCGAACCAGTCCCGCTGCACTCCCCCATTCATCTCCGTCTACAGTGGAGCCTGCTCAGCTTAGATGTCGGTCCCAGCATCTCGCCCAGTCTAACAGTGTGCAGAGGATTACTGCTGCTCCTCCAGGCTCTGCTATTGTGGCAGAGCAGACGTCTCAGGTTAGCGGCGAGTAGACGTCTTTAGGACAAAGTCCTTGTTTTCCCCTTCTGAGCATGCCCAGAGTGAGATCTCTCATTGGAGATCAGGGGTCACATGCTCAGGTACTGCAGCAGCTCCTATTGGTCCGCCAGGAAGGTCCTGTGACTACTGGTGTTCTGGAACAAGTTTCATTGGTCCTTGTTTCTGGCAGGTCCAGTAGCTGTTACTATTTAAGGGTAGCATGGCTGGGCCGCCATGCGCTAGTATCAATCGTCATATGCTTTGCGCCAGTGTGGTCATGCGTGTGTGTGGTTAGGGCCCGGCTGAAATAAGCCCCTAGAATACCGACTTAATCGGTGAGGAGTTTGGTATGCTAGCTGGTCAGGGTCGGTGTCCTAGATGCCCTAGATTACCGGCATAACCGGTGAGGAGTTTGATTGCCGTATTCAGGGCCTGGCGTTCAGACGCCATAGATTGCGGGTGTCTCCCGCGAGGACATTAGCGCATGATCATGTTCTATGTTCGCTTAGCAGTCAACTGTGTACCTGGGTGCCTGACAGAACACAGAAGTTTGTCTCAGCAGCTCTGTGACGTAACAGGGTTCGCTTTCAACGCTAGACAGCGCCCTAGCGTGTTTATTTTGCGACTCAGTGGTGTTAAGTGAGTTCGCACACATCGCCATATAGCGCTGCGGCACTCCTTGTGGCGGCTCTGTGGAAAATTAACAGATTTTTTGCGCTTCTTGCGCCATTTTACTAGCAGCAGGCTCCGCCTTCACGGTGGACCCCGGGCTGCGAACGCACCTCTTTACATCACATATTTGGTGCGTTCCGCAGACCGTAACACTATTAGCATATATTAATACAATTACTTACCTCACTCTGAGTGGCAAAATTTTATGTTCATATTTTAAGGTCTTAAGTAACCCCTTTATTCATTCATTTTCAATGGTGCCACTATTTCATTATATACTGATCCATTTTTTTTTTATTTTATACAGGTGTTAAGTCTGTGGTCTTTTTCTGTGCCTCTTTTTCTAGCTGTTTAGCGCGATAGTACCAGTTCATTCAGAGTATAGAGTATACCTGTAGAGCATAATGGAAAGGTATAAAATATAATATGGTGGACAAAGAGATATCAGCATTGGTAGCCCTGGCAACAGTAGCAAAATAGAGAGATAACATAATGGATAGGCAGGAGATTTCCAGATGCTGGGACGGACATATCATTAGTGCACACCTGTAAGCGGTAAGGGGACCCATTTCTATCTCCAAAGCAGGTGCAGTGCTGTATTTTTCGGTTCTCTTAGGCTTCAAAGGCCCATATATTATTCTTGCAGGGGGGCCATTTTCTATCTGTCTACCAGTGCCAGATGGATGGTTGAATTGGCTTTGATGGCTCAAAAGCAAGGTATAACGCAATGGATTGCCAGGCAGAAGTTACAGCTGATTTAATCAGTAGCATCAGCTGTAAGCGAATGAAAATTGGTACAGATCCATGCCTCATTCATTTTGACAAGTGTAATGTTTTCTGCATTTGCGGAGAGCTGTGCTGGTTCAGATAGGGGAGCGTTGGCCCTGCGGTGAGTGGAAAGGGGCAGCCTTTGGGAAATACGACACACAGCTCATCCTGGTAAAGCGTCAATTTTGACTCGTTTTTGGAAGCTGTCCTCTATTTTGCTTTTATTGTGAGGTTCTAAATGCATGGCTGTCCAAAAGTCATCCCTTTGCTTATTACTAACAAAACACCTGTCATTTCATAATCAATAGAGCATAAAGCTTGCAATGCTCACCAGCATGATCAAGGGCCCTGTTAATCAATTTTTGCAACCTCTGCAACTGTTGGTCATCATGGATAGCGCTATCATCATCAGTTTAACACTGACTTTCAGCTTCTTCCTCTCCCTGTGCCTATGATAAATCAATGTCTTCCTCCATATTCTGCACGGGATCATTTAAGTGTGGCTTCTTTTATTTAATTTTTTAACTGGTTTAAGGCTTTTGATTAAAAAAATCTCAGCTGAATAACACCTTTAGTTTTAGTCCAAAAAAATCTACCTAACATCTATTAGTAGGTAATTCCCACAGCTCTTCTCCTGCTATGCTTCATCAGATCCTACCCTCTATGTCCCAAGAACTACACAGAATAGGTTCATGCAAAATTTTTCAAATTGAAGTGATTGAATCCTGCTTGAATTTTACCAAAATCTGCACTGTGGTGACTACGTTTTTTTTTTAAATTGATAAATATTAGAGTGCAGGCAAAAGGTTTAATAAAAAAGAAAACCTACCGCACAGCTTACCTTACCTGCCATATCCGCTGCTCCTTCAGTCCGGCCCTCTGCACCTCTGTCGCGCCAGATCTCCAGCCCACTGCTCACTTGTCACATGCTCCGAGACCTCCTTGTAATGGGAAGTCCCAGCATAGAGTAATCACCGAGCCTGCGACTTGACAGAGGCGTGGAGTTCTGGACAGTGATCAGGGAGCAGCAGTAGTACCCGGAGAGGTGAGTATGTCTTTTCTTTTTAATATTTTTCTGGCCCCTCACCTCACTGGCTATGCCCACTTCTCTGTGGCCTCTTTTTGGCTGTCGACGCAAACAGGCAATTTTTGTCTGATTCATTCATCTCTAGTACAGAACATTCATACCTGTCAGCTTTTCCCTTGATCACTTTTCATTCAGAATGCCTCTACCAACCCTAATGCAGCAGGAGAAAACAGCATATTATTGGCAGGAGCCGATCTTGTATCCTGCTTGCACCATATAGTGTTTTATTAGAAGTTAGTACAAAATATTCTTCTGCACGCTTTTTATCAAACAGGGAGCAAAGTGACAGCTTTATAAATAATAAATCCACAGATCAGCCATAACATTTAAACTAAATATACCACCTAATATTGTGCTGGTTGCCCATGCAGTGACCCAAAAAATTGATACCAGTTGAGGCATAGACTCCAGAAAAACTCTGAAGGTGTCCTGAATAATTAAATAACAAGACAGTCACAGCAAATGCTTGAAAGGTAACCTCACTGCAGGAATTACCTCCATAAATTGTAAGGTGTGATGTATCACCCTCCTTATGACGTTTGTAATTATGTCTTTATTACAATTATGTGATTATATATTTGCTACAGAACTAAAATATAATCTCAGAACTTCTTTCCCTGGACTTTTCTGGGATTGCTGTCACTCTTCTCTGTATTTTGCTGGCATCACACCCCTGCAATTTGATTGATATACCACAGTGTGCATAGAGAGCAGTGTGGAGGAGAAGACGTCGTCCCTCTGCTTCTACTCTCTGTTATTTCTACCTCCTAATTACATTTATAGTGATGATGATTTTACTATTAATAACTGTTTATGTCTTTTCTGCAGAATTGAAGTTTAGTCTCAGTGCTTCTGTCCCCAGATTAATCCGGGAGTGCTGTCACTCATCTCAGCACTTCACTGGCATCACACCCGCTTGCTGCATGTTTGATAAACTAGAGTCAGAAGAAAAAAGAAGGGAAAAGGAGAACAAGTTATCCCTTTGCTTCTGCTCTCTGTTCTCTCTGCACGTTCTGGTTTGTCAGTTACGCTGTGTGAGTGTGAAGGCATGATGCTAGTGTAGTGCAGAAACAGTGTTGGCACTCCTGGACTAGTACGGGGACAGAAAGACCCCGATCTTTTGTTCAATCCTGCAGTGATACATAAATGCACATGGGCATCTTTACAAACTTCATGAGGAGGCTGATACAGCATTCCTAACACTTTAAGGTTGGTAAATTCTACTCTCAGATTCCCTTTATTTATTGCAGAAATATGACTTTTTTCCAATAATCTGTATTTTACAGCTCATGTGCCCAATATAGGCACTTTTGGCACCTTAAAGGGAATCTGTCAGCAGGTTTTTGCTATGTAATATGAAGACAGCAGAAGATTGGGGCTGAAACACTGAATTCAGCTATGTGTTATTTATTAAGCCATGAGCTGTTGTTTACTGACAGTGAAGGTTTTATCACTAGGACATTTTCATTGCCTGTTGTGGTCTTACGCCACTGCTAATCCGACCACGTCCCCTCCTCTAATAAGCAGTTCCCTGACAATAGACTATGTACATACAGAGCCTGGTGTGGGCTGAGTTAGCTGTGGAGTGGGCAGTGTCAGCTTTCTCAGCTCTACTGCATTCTACATCTAGGAACTCTGTGTCACAAATGTTGCATCTAGTACACTAAATGATGCATCTTTGGATACAGGTTACCTTTGCCTACATCATGCTGCTCTAAGACGAGGTAGAAAAAATCTGCTGAGGATTCCCTTTAAGCAGTGAACTGAGCTCAGTTTGAGTACTCTGACCAGGCTGCAGCAATATAGCCCCATGATCAGCTCCTTGGAAATGTTCTGACAAAAAATTATTGTTCTCTTCCAGTCTACATTACTCCACCCATGATATATGTATATTGTATGGAGAATTTATTTTTTCATAATATGTTATAAGAATTAAAATTCATATGGTAAAACTAACTTAAGGCATATGGAAAGGTGCGGGACATTGCAGAATTATAGTAGATTTTGTTCATTAGAATTAATGATTTTGACCCTCACATTTTCTGCATTAATTTTCCTTGTAGAACATTTGTCACAGGCACATATCAGAGAGGCATGAAGTGTGCATCATCGAAAAGACATAAGAAAATTGCTGTCTGGTTAGGCGGAGGTGGGTTTTTAATTAAAGTCAAGTGACATCTTTTAAATTAAGTTTAGTATTTCTCTCTGGCAAGTAGTGTTGAGCGATACTGCTCGATATCTAAAAATATTGTATCGGAATGGTATCGCCGATATCACTAAATATCGTCGATATCCATTCCGATTCCGGAAGTCCCATGTAAGTCTATGGGAACAAATATCGCAACAAAAAAAACCCTTCCTTTTGTTGTAAACACAAAATATACACACATAGAATACATATATATATATATATATATACATGTCATTGTGACATATATATATACAAATATTTATAGTTTATACACTTCTACATAGTAAAATTAGACTCTGATTCAATTGCTGGGTAAAGCCGTGACATACCCCATAGAAGTCGACGGGCTCGGTGCCGAGTACCCCCAAAACCTCTGGCTCTGTGCGACTCAACTTGGGCATCACAAACAGGATTCTGTAGCTCGCTATAAGCGAGTCCTGTGTGCCTGAATTGAATGGTTTTGTGCTTGAGAATTGCTAAAATCATCAGAGAATGTATTTGCCATTTTTCCGCCATATCTGCGTCACGACGAGGCACTGGTGAAGAAGAAGGACGTGCTCTTCGTGGGTGTACACTCACTCAGTGGCGCGGAAAACGATGGCCGACCACTCTAAATGGTACTGCAATGTAAGATCGTGCCCCACAGCTCTTCAGTTCTGCCTCCTCATCCTCTCAGTGTGCGGAAACTAACATGAAGGTCCCGCCTCCCTACAAAAGAGGGGCCCTCTACAGATGCTAATGACACATGTGACTTGGCAGAGATGGCTAATGGACACGAGCAGAAGTGTGAAGGGATGGAGCAGTCAGAGCTCTCCCCCCACGGAAGCGACCCGATCGCCACGGAACCACCGTTGGGCACCCGGCCTGGAAACCCTCCTACGCTGCAAGAAGCGGAGGATACCCTAAGAGGCCTGGCCCGGCACCGGGAGGAGGTAGCCAGGATGGAAGCCAGCTGGCGTGCCCTAAAACTAAACTTGGAGCGGCGCCAATCCCTCTTACCTGAAGTGTCTGTACCGGAAGGTGAGGCACCGTTCTAGTAGAGGAGTCCGTGCGGGCATCCCAGCCCTTGCAATGTGATCCGGTTGACGTTGTCGCAGTGGAGGCACCCGTTCCTGCAAAAAACGCAGCACCGGCAGCACCCCAGATCCCGCTGTCTGCCCCCGTCGCTGAGACAGAAGAAGCGACGCCCGTCCTCATGGAGGAGGCCGCGCAGGCACCAGAGGTCTACAAGTCTGTACTGGAGCCCCGACTGTCATCTGTTCCAGAGCCGGCTGCTTCCTCCGCAGGTGAGCACCAGGACTGGGGGCGCCAGGAGAGCTGCCGCAAACCGGACATCCTAAGCTGCAGTTTGATTTTGGAGACATGGAGATGCTGGTGGAGGAGAATTATAACCGGCGTCAGGAGGAAGAGTGGAGACGTTGGGAGCGGGAAGCAGAGCGACAAAGGGAGCAGCGAGAATCCCAAAAGCTTCGGCAACGTAACCTGGAGAAGGACGGGCAGATAAGGACCGGATGAGAAAAGATAAAGGAACCTGAGGGAGCCGCGGCGTAAGGGTGCAGTACGGAGCTTTAAATTGAAAGGTGGTTGGGGCTTCATCCAGGAGCCTGGACTTTATTTAGAAGTTTATGTGACCCGGCGGGCGTGGAGACTCACCTCCCAGAGGACACCCGGGGAGGGACCTGTTGCCAGGAGACTTGGTGACTTTACACCCGACACTGGGGTTACAATGGAGGTAGCCCTAAATGGTTACCAGGTGCGACCCCTATCCCCAGAGTGTCAGGAACCTGTGAGACCCCCGGAGCCTTCAGCCTCCCAATCCAGGCCTCTGCACAAGTGCCCACCCCACGCCGTAAATCTCCAGCCTCTAGTGGTCTCCTCAGCAGCCCCAGCTATGGACATGATAAGTATAGCTGGCCCGTACCCGGCGCCTGTTAGGCCCCTGGGGTTCGTTCAGTCCGGGCTAGGGCTCCAGACCGGAGGGAGATGAAAGAGGTGGCCACACAGACACAGATAGCGGGTCAAAGACTTGACTGTACAGGCCACACGACGTCATCAGGGTCCTGGTGGTCCTTGGTGTCTCGGATGTTTGGCAAGCATCAGAAGAGTACAGGTGGTACCTGGAACACCCCTGCCAAAGAATTATAAATAACCGGACAGGGTCCCTGTATGTAATAGTTAAATTGTTGATGTACCGGCGATGTGAATGTTCATAAAAAAGTTTTTAATTTAAAATAAAAAAAAAAACACAGTTTTCATTAATTTTATTACAGTTCTCATCCTGCGACGCCATCGATCTCCTGTAAAAAATGAAAAAAAAAACAGCGTTTCCA
>JARQOD010000003.1:537875256-537945891 GCA_033576555.1 Oophaga sylvatica | reverse complement strand
GCCGAAGTTCGTGGAGACTTCTTAGGACTACAACCCCACCGGGGTAACTTCACAGTGTCCTTTACTTGTGCTTGTGGAGGACCCGCTCCAAACCTCCAACTGTGGTCTTGGGTGGGCTGCAAGACTTTCCTTGAGCAGACCTCACTTTCGGCCACACCAAACGGGTTTTTAGTTTCTGAGGTAGTTGAAAATAGTGCACAGTAAAGTTTTTTGTAAAACCAAGATGGAGCACCGAAGTGCCAACTATTTACAGAAAAGTTTGTGAGCCAGTACAGTTCATGGCTTCAAAGTTCAACATTTTCATTACAGTGAAACACCATTACCCAACCTGGGTATATTAACCCCTTCACCCCCAAGGGTGGTTTGCACGTTAATGACCGGGCCAATTTTTACAATTCTGACCACTGTCTCTTTATGAGGTTATAACTCTGGAACGCTTCAACGGATCTTCGCGATTCTGAGATTGTTTTCTCATGACATATTGTACTTCACGTTAGAAGTAAAATTTCTTCGATATAACTTGCGTTTATTTTTGAAAAAAACGCAAATATGGCGAAAATTTTTAAAATTTTGCAATTTTCAAACTTTGAATTTTTATTCCCTTAAAACAGAGAAATATGTCGCACAAAATAGTTAATAAATAACATTTCCCACATGTCTACTTTACATCAGCACAATTTTGGAACAAAATTTTTTTTTGTTAGGAAGTTATAAGGGTTAAAAGTTGACCAGCGATTTCTAATTTTTACAACAAAATTTACAAAGCCATTTTTTTTAGGGACCACCTCTCATTTGAAGTCACTTTGAGGGGTCTATATGGCAGAAAATACCCAAAAGTGACACCATTCTAAAAACTGCACCCCTCAAGGTACTCAAAACCACATTCAAGATGATTATTAACCCTTCAGGTGCTTCACATGAACTAAAGCAACGTGGAAGGAAAAAATGAATATTTAACTTTTTAGCCACAAAAATGATCTTTTACAAACTTTTTTTTTATTTTCACTAGGGTAAAAGGAGAAAATGGGCAGATAAGGTTGTTATGCAATTTCTCATGAGTACGCCAATACCCAATATGTGGGGGAAAACCACTGTTTGGGCACACGGCAGAGCTCGTAAGGGAAGGAGCGCCGTTTGACTTTTTCAAACTAAAATTGGCTGGAATTGAGATTGGACGCCATGTCGTGTTTGGAGAGCCCCTGATGCGCCTAAACAGTGGAAACCCCCACAAGTGACACCATTTTGGAAACTAGACCCCTAAGGTACTTATCTAGATCTGTTGTGAGCACTTTGAACTCCCAAGTGTTTCACAAAAGCTTATAATGCCTGGGTGTGAAAAAAAAAAAAAACAATTTTCCACAAAATGATTTTTTAGTCCCAAATTTTTGAATTTTCCCAAGGAAATTGGACCCCAAAAGTTGTTGTCCAATTTGTCCTGAGTACGCTGATACCCCATATGTGGGGGGGAACTGTTTGGGTGCACGGCAGGGCTTGGAATGGAAGTAGTAACGTTTTGGAATGCAGACGTTGATGGGGGTCATGTTCCGTTTGCAGTGCCCCAGATGAGCCTAAACAGTGGAAACCCCCCACAAGTGACCCCATTTTGGAAACTATACCCCCTAAGGAACTTATCTAGATCTTTGGTGAGCACTTTGAACCCCCAAGTGCTTCACACAAGTTTATAATGCCCGGGCATGAAAATAAAAAATCCTATTTTTTTCCCACAAAAATTATATTTTAGTCACTAATTTTTTATTTTCTCAAGGGTAACAGGAGAAATTGGACCACATAAGTTGTTGTACAATTTGTCCTGAGTACGCTGATACCCCATATGTGGGTGGGAACCACTGTTTGGGCGCACGGCAGAGCTCGGAATGGAAGGAGCACCATTTGACTTTTTCCAACCAAAATTGGCTGGAATTGAGATTGGATGCCATGTTGCATTTGGAGAGCCCCTGATGTGCCTAAACAGTGGAAACCCCCCACAAATGACCCCATTTTGGAAACTAGACCCCCTAAGGAACTTTTCTAGATCTTTGGTGAGCAATTTGAACCCCCAAGTGCTTCACACAAGTTTATAACGTAGAGCCGTAAAATTTAAAAATCATATTTTTTCCACAAAAATGATCTTTTCACCCCAATTTTTATTTTTCCAAGGGTAACAAGACTCCAAAAGTTATTGTGCAATTTGTCCTGAGTGCGCTGATACCCCATATGTGGGGGTAAACCACTGTTTGGGTGCATGGCAGAGTTTGGAAGGGAAGGAGCGCGTCTGACTTTTTCAACGCAGAATTGGCTGGACTCCATGTCGTGTTTGGAGAGCTCCTGATCTGCCTAAACAGTGGAAACCCCCATAAATGACGCCATTTTGGAAACTAGACCCCTCAAGGAACTTATCTAGATGTGTGGTGAGAACTTTTAACCCCCAGGTGTTTCACTAAAGTTTATAACGTACAGCCGTAAAATAAAAATCTTTTTTTTTTTTTACAAAAATGATTTTTTCGTCCCCAATATTTTATTTTCACAAGGGTAACAGAAGAAATTGGAACCCAAAAGTTGTTGTCCAATTTGTCCTGAGTACGCTGATACCCAATATGTGGGAGAAAACTACTGTATGGGCGCACGTCAGGGCTCGGAAGGGAAGTAGTGACGTTTTGGATTGCAGACTTTGATGGAATGGTCTGGGGGCGTCATGTCACATTTGGAGAGCCCCTGATGCACCTATACAGTGGAAACCCCCCACAAGTGACCCCATTTTGGCAAATAGACCCCACAAGGAACTTATCTAGATGTGTGGTGAGCACTTTGAACCCCGAAGTGCTTCACAGAAGTTTATAACGTACAGCCGTAAAAATAAAAAATCTTTTTTTTTTTACAAAAATGATTTTTTCGCCCCCAATATTTTATTTTCACAAGGGTAACAGAAGAAATTGGAACCCAAAAGTTGTTGTCCAATTTGTCCTGAGTACGCTGATACCCAATATGTGGGGGAAAACTACTGTATGGGCGCACGTCAGGGCTCGGAAGGGAAGTAGTGACGTTTTGGATTGCAGACTTTGATGGAATGGTCTGGGGGCGTCATGTCGCATTTGGAGAGCCCCTGATGCGCCTAAACAGTGGAAACCCCCCACAAGTGACCCCATTTTGGAAAATAGACCCCACAAGGAACTTGTCTAGATGTGTGGTGAGCACTTTGAACCCCGAAGTGCTTCACAGAAGTTTATAACGCACAGCCGTAAAAATAAAAAATCCTTTTTTTTTTTGCAAAAATGATTTTTTTGCCCCAATATTTTATTTTTACAAGGGTAACAGGGGAAAGTGGACCCCAAAAGTTGTTGTCCAATTTGTCCTGAGTACGCTGATATCCAATATGTGGGAGAAAACTACTGTATGGGTACACGTCGGGGCTCGGAAGGGAAGTAGTGACGTTTTGGATTGCAGACTTTGATGGAATGGTCTGGGGGCGTCATGTCGCATTTGGAGAGCCCCTGATGCGCCTAAACAGTGGAAATCCCCAACAAGTGACCCCATTTTGGAAAATAGACCCCACAAGGAACTTATCTAGATGTGTGGTGAGCGCTATGAAGCCCCAAGTGCTTCACAGAAGTTTATAATGTACAGCCGTAAAAACAAAAAAATATTTTTTTTTGTACAAAAATGATATTTTCGCCCCCAGTTTTTTATTTTCCCAAGGGTAGCAGAAGAAATAGGACAAATTGCACAATAACTCTTGGGGTCCAGAGTGCGCTGATACCCCATATGTGGGGATAAACTACTGTTTGGACGCATTGCAGAGCTGAGAAGTGAAGGAGCACCGTTTGACTTTTTCAACGCAGAATTGGCTGGAATTGAGATCAGACGCCATGTCACATTTGGAGAGCCCCTGATGTGCCTAAACAGCGGAAACCCCCCAATTCTAACTCCAACCCTAACCCCAACACACCCCTAACCCTAGTCCCAACCCTAACCACAAAGCTAACCCTAACACACCCCTAATCCCAACCCTAACCCTAATCCTAACTTTAGCGCCAACCCTAACCCTAACTTTAGCCGCAACCCTAACCCTAACCCTAATGGGAAAATGGAAATAAATACTTTTTTTTAATTTTATTATTTTTCCCTTATTAAGGGGGTGATAAAGGGGGGTTTGATTTACTATTTATAGCGGGTTTTTATGATTGGCAGCTGTCACGCTAAAAGACGCTTTTTATTGCAAAAATAGTTTTTGCATCATCACATTTTGAGAGCTATAATTTTTGCATATTTTGGCCCACAGAGTCATGTGAGGTCTTATTTTTTGCGGGACGAGTTGACGTTTTTATTCGTACCATTTTTGAGCACGTGACGTTTTTTGATCGCTTTTTATTTCGATTTTTGGGAGGTTAGAATGAACAAAAATCAGCAATTCATGAATTTCTTTTGGGGAGGCGTTTATACCGTTCCGCGTGTGGTAAAATTGATAAAGCAGTTTTATTCTTTGGGTCAGTACGATTATGGCGATACCTCATTTATATCATTTTTTCATGTTTTGGCGCTTTTATAGAATAAAAACAATTTTATATAAAAAATAATTATTTTTGCATCGCTTTATTCTGCGAGCTATAACTTTTTAATTTTTTCGCTGATGATGCTTTATGATGGCTCGTTTTTTGCGGGACAAGATTACGTTTTCAGCGGTACCATGTTTTTTTTATCGGTCTTTTTGATCGCGCGTTATTCCACTTTTTATTCGGCGGTATGATGATAAAGCATTGATTTTTTCCGTTTTTTTTTTTTTTTTTTAAGGGGTTCACTAAAGGGGTTAACTAGTGGGACAATTTTATAGGGGGGGTCGTTACGGACGCGGCGATACCAAATATGTGTACTTTTATTGTTTTTTTTTTTTATTTACAGGAAGAAGTGAATTTATTGGGGAATATTTTTTTTTTTTTTATCTATTTTGGATTTTTTTTTTACACATGTTTATTTTTACTTTTTTAACTTTTTTACTTTGTCCCAGGGTGGGACATCACAGTATTTTATCAGATCGCTGGTGTGACAGTGTGCACAGCACTCTGTCACACCAGCGATCGCACAGGCATAGATGCAGGCTTCTCAGTGCAGTGCCTGCCCTCGGCAGGCACTGAGGTAGCCGCCTCCCTCCAGGACCCCGGCGCCATCTTGGATCCGGGTCCTGGGAGGGAGGAAGCCCTCAGAACAGCGCGATCACATCACGCTGCTCTGAGGGTCTCAGGGGGGCGCGCAGGGAGCCCCCACCCTGCGCGATCCTCCCCTGTGCCCCCAGTACACCGCGATCATGTTTGATCGCGGTGTGCAAGGAGTTAATGTGCCGGGAGCGGTCCGTGACCGCTCCTGACACACAGTCATGGGTGTCAGCTGTGATAATCAGCTGACACCCGGCGGCGATTAGCTGCGCTCCCCTCAGGAGCGCAGCTGATCGCCTATGACGTACTATCCCGTCCCCGGTCATACGGGCCCAGGTACCATGGACGGGATAGTACGTCCGATGGCAGTAAGGGGTTAAGGCAACAATAAACTTGTTCTTCTGAACATTCACCCGTCCGGGTACATCAAACCATTACCCAACCTGGGTATATTAAGGCAACAATAAACTTATTTTTATGAACATTCACCCGTCCGGGTACATCAATAATTTAACTATTTACATACAGAGACCCTGTCCGGGTTATTTAGACTTCTTTGGCTGGCCTCTTACAGGTACCACCTGGTACTGTTCTGGAGCTTGCCAAACATCCGTGACAGGAGGGTCCACCCAGACCTGATGACGTCGTGTGGCCTGTACAGTGACGTCGTGACCCGCTATCTGGGTCTGTGTGGCCACTCTTTCGTCTCCCTCCGGGTCTGGAACCCTATGTCCCGGACTGTACGAATCCCAGGGGGCCTAACAGGCGCCGGGTACGGGCCAGCTATCATTATCATGTCCATAGCTGGGGCTGCTGAGGAGACCACTGAGGGAGGCTGGGGAGATTTACGGCGTGGGGTGGGCACTTGTGCAGAGGCCTGGTTGGGGGAGGCTGAAGGCTCGTAGGGTCTGTCAGTTTCCTGACACTCTGGGGAGTAGGGGTCGCACCTGGTAACATTTAGGGCGTACCATCCATTGTAACCCCAGTGTCGGGTGTAAGTCACCAAGTCTCCTGGCAACAGGTCCCTCCCGGGTGTCCTTCTGGGAGGTGAGCCTCCACGTCCCGCCGGGTTACAAAAACTTCTAAATAAAGTCCAGGCTCCTGGATGAAGCCCCAACCACCTTTTAACTTAAAGTTCCGTACTGCACCCTTACGCCGCGGCTCCCTCACCGTACTTTTATCCTTTCTCATACGTGCCTTCTCTGCCAGGTCCTTCTCCAGGTGACGTTGCCGAAGCTTTTGGGATTCTCGCTGCTCCCTTTGTCGCTCTGCTTCCCGCTCCCGACGTCTCCACTCTTCCTCCTGACGCCGGTTGTAATTCTCCTCCACCAGCAGCTCCATGTCTCCAACATCAAACGCCAGCTTACGATGTCCGGTTTGCGGCAGCTCTCCTGGCGCCCGCCAGTCCTGGCGGCGCTCACCTGTGGCGGAAGCAGCCGGCTCTGGAACAGATGACGGTCGGGGCTCCGGTACAGGCAGGTAGAGCTCTGGTGCCTGCGCGGCCTCCTCCATGAGGACGGGTGTCGCTTCTTCTGCCTCAGCGACGGGAGCAGACAGCGAGATCTGGGGTGCTGGTGCGGCGTTTTCAGCAGGAACGGGTGCCTCCACTGTGATACTGGCAACCGGTTCAGATTGCAAGGGCTGGGATGCCCGCACGGCCTCCTCTACTGGAACGGGTGCCTCCACTGAGATACTGGCAACCGGTTCAGATTGCAAGAGCTGGGATGCCCGCACGGCCTCCTGTACTGGAATGGGTGCCTCCACTGAGATACTGGCAACCGGTTCAGATTGCAAGGGCTGGGATGCCCGCACGGCCTCCTCTACTGGAACGGGTGCCTCACCTTCCGGTACAGACACTTCAGGGGGTAAGAGGGATTGGCGCCGCTCCAATTGTAGTTTTAGGGCCCGCCAGCTCGCTTCCATCCTGGCGACCTCCTCCCGGTGCCGGGCCAGGTCTCTCAGGGTATCCTCCGCTTCTTCCAGCGTAGGAGGGTTTCCAGGCCGGGTGCCAAACGGTGGCTCCGTGGCGATCGGGTCGCTTCCGTGGGGGGAGAGCTCTTACTCCTCCATCCCTTCCCACTTCTGCTCACGTCCATTCGCCATCTCTGCCAAGTCACATGTGTCATTAGCATCAGGAGAGGCGACATCTTTTGTAGGGAGGCGGGACCTTCGCGTTCGTTTCCGCCCACTGAGGAGGATGAGGAGGCGGAACTCCAGAGCTGTGGGGCACGATCTTACATTGCAGTAACATTTAGAGTGTGCGGACATCGTTTTCGCGCCACAGAGTGAGTGTACGCCCACGAGAGCACGCCCTTATTCTTCACCTGTGCCTCGTGGCGCAGATATGACGGAAAAATGGCAAATACAGTCTATGATGATTTTTGCAATTCTCAAGCAAAAAAACAGTTCAATTAAGGCACACAGGACTCGCTTATAGCGAGCTTCTGAATCCTGTTCGTGATGCCAAAGTTGAGTCGCACAGAGCCACAGGTTTTGGGGGTACTCGGCACCAAGCCCGTCGACTTCTATGGGGAATGTGACGGGTAGCACAGCTATGTCCGTGCCCTGGTCGCTCACTGAAATGTGGGATATTTCCAGGGGATGATAGAATGTTTGTGTAGTTTGTCGTGACGCCACCTGTAGTACCTGGTCAGGGTGACCAGCGCTGCTGTGCAGGTCCTCTGGCAGGGATGGTGTAGTGCAGCTAGGTGATAAGTCTTGTACAGGTAAGACGGTATCCTTCCAGGGCAGATAGATGTGAGATAGAGCAATGGTGCAGAGTGATGTAGCAGAGTGGAGTATGCGACGTAGTAAGAAAGCAGGAAAGGAAACAATTCTTACTACAAAGACATGCAGCATAAGGCTGCCTCAACCCCTCCCATCCAACTAGCTACACCCTGTTCTAACCAGCCTGAGCTAGACCATCCCATTGGGTCCGCCTACACTCAGCTGGCATAGTGTACTGTTGAATGCAGTGGTTGGAGTCAATGGGGTGTTTCCTCCTTACCTGAGAGTAAGTTGTCACACCGCTGGGTGCGATGCAACATCTCTGTGGCGACTGGACCCACGGGTGCTTCTGTCTTTTCACAAATGCCGGCTTTACCCGGCAATTGAATCAGAGGCTATTTTACTATGTAGAAGTGAATAAACTATAAATATATGTATATATATATATGTCACAATGACATGTATATATATATATATATATATATGTATTCTAAGTGTGTATATTTTGTGTTTACAAGGAAAGAAAGTGTTTTTTTAGTTGCGATATTTTGTTCCCATAGACTTACATGGGACTTCCGGTATCGGAATCGGATATCGACGATATTTAGTGATATCGGTGATACCATTTCGATACGATATTTTTAGATATCGAGCAGTATCGCTCAACACTAATGATCACTGAAGATAATTCTAAGAATGAAGAGTCTACAGTAGCGATGAGAAGACCGCTGGAAGTTCGGGTTCATCGGATTTGCCCAAACTTTAGTCCAAAATTCTATTTGGGTACCAGAACTACACCCAAATTTGAACCTGAACCAGAAACCAATAGATGTGGAAAAGAACTAGGAAGAAGCAAAGTGCAATAGGGTCTTATTCCAAAACACATGAGTGTCAGGTAAAGGGGAGATACACTCACCTTGCTGAGTTGCTTAATGGCAACACATAAATAGCATACATCAGCTGCTGCATAGATACGGGAAGACTACACTTGGTGAAAGGAAAATGGAGAGAGGTATCACTAATGCTCTGCTGAGATGGAATATCCTTAAAATCAAAATATTTATTTTACAGGTATATATTTCTACGCGTTTCGAGGTCACGCCGGACCTCTTCATTGAGACAGACCTGGTGAGACTGTGTGAGGCATAGCTGTCTTTTGTGCTCTGTATCTTTAAAAAAACACCAAACTGGTCACATGGCATGTCAAAGTTCAAATATGCCACGAGGATGAACGCGGGTGTCATCCAATTTAAAATCACAACGACGAGTTACAAACCACACCAAAAGCATTAAAATACATTTGAAAGGTCCATACATAAATCACAGGGTAAGGTAAATTACGCTAATAAACGAGGGAAAAATAATAATAATAAAATGAATTAGTAAATAATAAATCCAGGAATGTATAAGGATTTGAAATAGTGAATGAAACAAGCATAGTGATGGCTGACCCAGGAATCATAATCCGTTCCACGCACAGAAAATTCTGAGTGAATGAATTGTTGTGTGGATCAAGATTGATGTTAATGAATTAATACAAGGGATGAGAATAAAATATCCTAAAAAAATATTTTATTATACATGAGAAGATTCCTTTTGTAATTCATAAAGGGATATAAAAAATACTGTTAGTTAATACTGTGTATACGGTCTAAAAGTGATAAAATGGACTGTCAGATTGATAGCTATTAATCCCTTCACCCCCGAGGGTTGTTTGCACGTTAATGACTGGGCCAATTTTTACAATTCTTACCACTGTCCCTTTATGAGGATATAACTCTTAAACTCTTAAATAGTGTTGAGCGATACGATAATGCAAATATCGGCTATCTGCCGATATTAGCTCTATCGGCCTTTCGATAATTAGTTTCGATATTTTCGTCTTATCGAATACCGGAATCGGATTTGTCACTGTCACTGTGAGTGTCCGTCGGTCGGGTCTGTCAGGAGTCAGCGGCACTTACCTGGCAGAAGATCTCCGGCGGTCACGTCCTGGACTGCTTGATGGCCGCCATTATCTTCTCCCTGGCGGTCACATGCAGTTTTTCGCGATAACTGCATGGACTGCAGGGTAATCCCGGCCGTAAAGCAGTCAGTCCGATGACGTCACCGCCGGGGAAGCAGGTAATCAGCTGTGCTGCGCCGGGATGACAGGCTCTGCCTGTCATTCTGATGTAGCAGAGCTGGATCGTCGTGGGACACTCGTTACTATGGACTGCGTCGGTCAGGTGGTATACTTTTTTTTTTTTTTTTTCATTTTTTTACAGGAGATCGATGGCGACGCAGGATGAGACAGTAATAAAAGAATGAAACTTTTTTTTTTTTATTAAATTAAAAAACTTTTTTAGGAACATTCACCCGTCCGGGTACATAAACAATTTAACTATTTACATACAGGGACCCTGTCCGGGTTATTTAGACTTCTTTGGCTGGCCTCTTCCAGGTACCACCTGGTACTCTTCTTGAGATTGCCAAACATCCGAGGCACCAAGGACCACCAGGACCTGATGACGTCGTGTGGCCTGTACAGTGACATCGTGACCCGCTATCTGGGTCTGTGTGGCCACCTCTTTCATCTCCCTCCGGGTCTGGAACCCTATGTCCCGGACTGTACGAACCCCAGGGGGCCTAACAGGCGCCGGGTACGGACCACGTATCGATATCATGTCCATGGGTGGGTCTGCTGAGGAGACCACTGAGGGAGGCTGGGGAGATTTACGGCGTGGGGTGGGCACTTTTGCAGAGGCCTGGATGTGGGAGGCTGAAGGCTTCGAGGGTCTCACAGGTTCCTCACACATTGGGGAGTAGGGGTCGCACCTGGTAACATTTAGGGCGTACCACCCATTGTAACCCCAGTGTCAGGTGTAAGTCACCAAGTCTCCTGGCAACAGGTCCCCCCCGGGTGTTCTTCTGGGAGGTGAGCCTCCACGTCCCGCCGGGTCACAAAGACTTCTAAATAAAGTCCAGGCTCCTTGATGAAGCCCCAACCACCTTTCAATTTAAAGTTCCGTACTGCACCCTTACGCCGCGGCTCACTCAGGGTTCCTTTATCCTTTCTCATCCGGTCCTTATCTGCCCGGTCCTTCTCCAGGTGACGTTGGCGAAGTTTTAGGGATTCTCGCTGCTCCCTTTGTCGCTCTGCATCTCTCTCCCAACGTCTCCACTCTTCCTCCTGACGCCGGTTGAAATTCTCCTCCATTAGCTGCTCCATGTCTCCACCACTCCACTGCAGCTTACAGTGTCCGGTTTGCGGCAGCTCTCCTGTCGCCCCCCAGTCCTGGCGGCGCTCCCCTGTGGAGGAAGCAGACGGCTCTAAATCAGATGACAGTCGGGGCTCCGGTACAGGCAGGTAGTGCTCTGGTGCCTGCGCGGCCTCCTCCATGAGGACGGGTGTCGCTTCTTCTGTCTCAGCGACGGGGGCAGACAGCGGGATCTGGGGTGCTGCTGACGGTGCTGCGGTTTTTGCAGGAACGGGTGCCTCCACTGCGACAACGTCAACCGGATCACATTGCAAGGACTCCTCTACTAGAACGGGTGCCTCACCTTCCGGTATAGACACTTCAGGTAAGAGGGATTGGCGCCGCTCCAAGTTTATTTTTAGGGCACGCCAGCTTGCTTCCATCCTGGCGACCTCCTCCCGGTGTCGGGCCAGGCCTCTTAGGGTATCCTCCGCTTCTTGCAGCGTAGGAGGGTTTACAGGCCGGGTGCCCAACGGTGATTCTGTGGCGATCGGGTCGCTTCCGTGGGGGGAGAGCTCTGACTGCTCCATCCCTTCCCACTTCTGCTCGTCGTGTCCATTAGCCATCTCTGCCAAGTCACATGTGTCATTAGCATCTCGAGAGGGCCCCTCTTTTGTAGTGAGGCGGGACCTTCGTGTTAGTTTCCGCACACTGAGGAGGATGAGGAGGCGGAACTGAAGAGCTGTGGGGCACGATCTTACATTGCAGTACCATTTACATCGTTTTCACGCCACTGAGTGAGTGACACCCACGAAGAGCACGCCCTTCTTCTTCACCAGTGCCTCGTCGTGACGCAGATATGGCGGAAAAATGGCAAATACATTCTCTGATGATTTTAGCAATTCTCAAGCACAAAACCAGTGCAATTCAGGCACACAGGACTCGCTTATAGCGAGCTACAGAATCCTGTTCGTGACGCCCAAGTTGAGTCGCACAGAGCCAGAGGTTTTTGGGGTACTCGGCACTGAGCCCGTCGACTTCTATGAGGTATGTCACGTCTCTACCCGGCAATTGAATTAGAGTCGATTTTACTATGTAGAAGTGTATAAACTATAAATATATGTATATATATATGTCACAATGACATGTATATATATATATATGTATTCTATGTGTGTATATTTAGTGTTTACAAGGAAATAAAGGTTTTTTTTAATTTCGATATTTTGTTCCCATAGACTTACATGGGACTTCCGCTATCGAAATCGGATATCGACGATATTTAGTGCTATCGGCGATACAATTTCGATACGATATTGTTAGATATCGAGCAATATCGCTCAACACTACTCTTAAACGGATCTTGGCGATTCTGAGACTGTTTTCTCGAGACATATTGTACTTCATGGTAGTGATAAACTTTCTTCGATACAACTTGCATTTATTTATGAAAAAAACGGAAATATGGCAAAAATTTTGAAAATTTATGCAATTTTCAAAATTTTAATTTTTATGCTCTTAAAACAGAGAAATATGTCACACAAAATAGTTAATAAATAACATTTCCCACATCTACTTTACATCAGAACAATTTTGGAAACAAATTTTTTTTTTGTTAGGAAGTTATAAGGGTTAAAATTGACCAGCGATTTCTCATTTTTACAACGGTGTACAATAATAAATTATATTGTGGTACCGTGTTAGTCAGAAAAATCGATGTGAATACTTTTCCGTCCAATTATGACAAGAGCATCCTTAAAGTGATACCTTTATTGGCTAACCAGAAAATTATATGTTCGCAAGCTTTCAGACCTCAAAGGGTCCTTCTTCAGGCAAGATCACATTTGGAATAATAAGAAAGACACATTAGATGCCTACTATAGTAGGAAATTTGTTCAAGACCTGGGAGGTGTGATGCCTTCAAAAGATAAGCAAAGGAAATCGAATTAGCATTTTCTTACAAATGGAGAGCTTAAGGTACTGCCACACTAAACAATCCCGCTAGCGATCACAATAACGACACATACTAATGCGATCGCTAGCGGGATTGTTTCTATATCGCTAGTAGCAGCCTATTTTAGCGATGTCGTTAAGGACGCTATCGCGGTTAGCGATCTCCTTAACGACTTTAGCGGTACAAAAGTACCCTAAATCGCTAATAAAAGGTGCTACACTCAGCGATATATACTTACCAGCGGGGCGCCGACGATAAAAATAGGGTCCGGAACGATGAGAACGACGAGCGAGATCTCAGCAGGATCTCAGCAGGGGCCACGTCGCTGGTAGATGCCGCACACAACAACATCGCTAACGGGATCGCTAAATAGTGACGTTTTTTAGCGATCCCGTTAGCGATGTTGTTTAGTGTGGCATACCCTTTAGTGGGAATGTGTTCTTAGCTATCTGGAGTCCTTCTGGTGAAGGTGTGACCTGTGTCTATGTAGTGAGTCATAAAACCCGGTGTTAAGTTGAGTCCTAGTGTCAAAGTATTGAACATAATAATAAGTTTGAATTCCCATATTTTTCTCTCCCTGTCAGATTTCCTTTGCTTATCTTTTGAAGGCATCACACCTCCCAGGTCTTGAACAAATTTCCTACTATAGTAAGCATCAAATGTGTCTTTCTTATTATTCCAAATGTAATCTTGCCTGAAAAAGGAGCCTTTGAGCTCTGAAAGCTTGCAAACATATAATTTTCTGGTTAGCCAATAAAGGTATCACTTTAAGAATGCTCTTGTCATAATTGGATGGAAAAGTATTCACATCATTTTTACAACAAAATTTACAAAACCATTTTTTTAGGGACCATCTCACATCTGAAGTCACTTTGAGGGGTCTATATGCCAGAAAATACCCAAAAGTGACCCCATTCTAAAAACTGCACCCTCAAGGTACTCAAAACCACATTTAGAAAGTTTATTAACCCTTCTGGTGCCTCACAGGAATTTTTGGAATGTGGTAGGAAAAAATTAACATTTAACTTTTAAGTCACAAAAATGATCTTTTACAAACAATTTTTTTATTTCCACAAGGGTACAAGGAGAAAATTGACAAACAAAGTTGTTGGACAATTTCTCCTGAGTATGCCAATACCCCATACAAGGGGGAAAACCACTGTTTTGGTGCACGGCATGGCTTGGAAGGGAAGGAGCGCCGTTTGACGTTTTCAAACCAAAATTGGCTGGAATTGAGATCGGACGCCATGTCGCGTTTGGATAGACCCTGATGTGCCTAAGCAGTGGAAAGCCATTTTGGAAACTAGACCCTCTACGGAACTTATCTAGATGTGTGGTGAGCACTTTCAACCCCCACGTGCTTTACACAAGGTTATAACGTAGAGCTGTGGAAAAAAAATCATATTTTTTTCCACAAACATGATCTTTTTGTCCCCAATTTTTTATTTTCCCAAGGGTAAGAGGAGCAATTGGACCCCAAAAGTTGTCCAATTTGTCCTGAGTATGCTGATACCCCATATGTGGAGGGGAACCCCTGTTCGGGCGCACGGCAGGGCTCGGAAGGGAAGGAGCGCCATTTGACATTTTCATATCAAAATTGGCTGGAATTGAGATCGGATGCCATGGCCCATTTGGAGAGTCCCTGCTGTGCCTAAAAAGTGGAAACCTCCCAATTCTAACTACAACCCTAACCCCAACACACCCCTAACCCTAATCCTAACGCTAACCAGAAACCTAACCCTAACACCCCTAACCCTAATCCCAATCCTAACCCTAATTCCAACCCTAACCCAAACCCTAACCCTAATCCAAACTCTAACCCCAACTCTAGCCCAACCATAAACCTAACTTTAGCCCCAACCCAAACCCTAACCCTAACTTTAGCCCCAATCCTAACTCTGACTTTAGCCCTAACCTTAACCCTAACTTTGCCTCCAATCCGAACCCTACCTTTAGTCCCAACCCTAACTTTATCCCAACCCTAATCCTAACTTTAGCCCCAACCCTAACCCTAACTTTAATGGGAAAATGGAAATAAATACATTTTTTTATTTTATTATTTTTCCCTAACTAAGGGGGTGATCAAGGGGGTTTGATTTACTTTTTATAGTGGGTTTTATAGCAGGTTTTTAAGTTTGGCAGCTGTCACACACTAAAAGACGCCTTTTATTGCAAAAAATAGTTTTTGCATCAGCACATTTTGGGAGCTATAATTTTTCCTTATTTAGGCCCAAAGAGTCATGTGATGTCATGTTTTTTGCTGGACAAGTTGACGTTTTTATTGGTACCATTTTTGGGCACATGACATTTTTTGATCACTTTTTATTTCGATTTTTGGGAGGCAGAATGAACAAAAGCCGGCAATTCATGAATTTCTCTTGGTGGGGTCGTTTATACCATTTCGCATGTGGTAAAATTGATAAAGTAGTTTTATTCTTAGGGTCAGTACAATTACAGGGATACCTCATTTATATCATTTTTTATATTTTGGCGCTTTTATACAATGAAAACTATTTTATATAAAAAATAATTATATTTGCATCGCTTTATTCTGAGAGCTATAACTTTTTTATTTTTTCGCTGATGATGCTGCATTGCAGCTTGTTTTTTGCGGGACAAAATGTCGTTTTCAGCCGTACCATGTTTATTTATATCTATCTTTTTAATTGCGTTTTATTCCACTTTTTGTTCAGCGGTATGATGATAAAGTATTGTTTTTTTGCCTTGTTTTTTTAAAGGGTTCACTAAAGGGGTTAAGTAGTGGGACAGTTTTATAGGGTGGGTCGTTACGGATGCGGCGATACTAAATATGTGTACTTATAGTGTTTTTTTTTAATTTACGTACCAATAATGTGTGTTTTGGGAAAATATTTTTATTTACTTATTTAGGGATTTTTTAAAAATATTTTTACACAGTATAATTTTTTTTTTACATTGTACCATGGTGAGACATCAATATATAGTGTCAGATCTGACTGGCAGTGCTGGAGGCTTGCCGGCGCCTGCTCTCAGCAAGCATTGACAAGCCACCTCCCTGCAGGACCAGGAATGTCCCCACGGCCGTCTTGGATCCAGAGGCCTGCAGTGAGGAGGCCCTCGGAACACCGAGATCACATCGCATTGTTCTGAGGGACTCAGTGAAGCACGCAGGGAGCCTTCTTCCTGCGTGATGCTTCCTATGCCACTGGCACACTGCAATTCATGTTTGATCTCAGGGTAATGGAGGTTAAAGTGACGGGAGCGGTCCGTGACTGTTTCTGGCACTAGTGCCGGGTGTCAGCTGTGAGAATCCGATGACACCCGGCCGCTAACGGCCGTGCTCCCCCCGTGAGCGCGCCTTATCGTATGGGACATACTATTCCATCCATGGTCATACAGGCCCAGGTACCATGAATGGGATAGTATATCTAATGTCAGAAAGGGGTTAATATAAAAACTTTTTTTATAAAAATTGTGTGCACATAGGTGTATATGAGATGTATAAATCCTAGAGTTATGAACAATGGAAAATCAACCTAGAAACCAATAGATGGTGGTCAATGGTGACTCAAGCTTTGAAGCAAGAAAATCTTCCTCTCTCACCTACTCAGACTCCCGAACTGTAAAACAAACTTCCAGGATTAGTCCGTGTTCAGATTTCAGCACCGGTATGAACTCCCAACTTTACAGTTCTGGTTCTCTCATCTCTAGTCAACAGCACTATGGTTCCTTTGTGTCAGCACTCTGATTCACTTGCAGGTTTTCCTCTGCACAGCAGCACCTTCCAGCCTTCCACTAGAGAGTATACACTTAACCCCTCTCTGCCATCAGACGTACTATTCCGTCCATGTGACCCTGGACCTAATTCCCATGGACGGAATAGTACGTCATGGGCGATCAGCTGCGCTCCCGGGGGAGCGCAGCTGATCGCCGCCGGGTGTCAGCTGGTTATCACAGCTGACACCCGTGACTGTGTGTCAGGAGCGGTCACGGACCGCTCCCGGCACATTAACCCTTGGCACACCGCGATCAAACATGATCGCGGTGTACCCGGGACACAGGGGAGGATCGCGCAGGCAGGGGGCTCCCTGCGCGCTCCCCTGAGACCCTCAGAGCAGCGCGATGTGTCGCGCTGTTCCGAGGGTCCGTCCTCCCTCCAGGTCCCTAGATGGCGCCGGGGTCCTGCAGGGAGGCGGCTTCCTCAGTGCCTGCTGAGAGCAGGCGCTGGGGAAGCCTGCAGCAGTGCCAGAGCGATCGCTGGTGTGACAGAGTGCTGTGCACACTGTCACACCAGCGATCTGCTAAAATACAGTGATGTCCCACCCTGGGACAAAGTAAAAAAGTAAAAAAAGTAAAAATAAAAAGTGTAAAAAAAAATCATAAAAAAAAAAAAATATTCCCCAATAAATTCATTTTTTCCTGTAAATAAAAAAAACAAACAATAAAAGTACACATATTTGGTATCGCCGCGTCCGTAACGACCCCCCCTATAAAACTGTCCCACTAGTTAACCCCTTTAGTGAACCCCTTAAAAAAAAAAAAAAAAAACGAAGCAAAAAATCAATGCTTTATCATCATTACCGCCGAACAAAAAGTGAAATAACACGCGATCAAAAAGACCGATATAAATAAACATGGTACCACTGAAAACGTCATCTTGTCCCGCAAAAAAACGAGCTGTCACACAGCATCATGAGCGAAAAAATAAAAAAGTTATAGCTCGCAGAATAAAGCGATGCAAAAATAATGATTTTTTATATAAAATTGTTTTCATTCTATAAAAGCGCCAAAACCTAAAAAAATGATATAAATGAGGTATCGCCGTAATCGTACTGACCCGAAGAATAAAACTGCTTTATCAATTTTACCACACGCGGAACGGTATAAACGCCTCCCCCAAAAGAAATTCATGAATTGCTGATTTTTGTTCATTCTAACCACCCAAAAATCGAAATAAAAAGCGATCAAAAAACGTCACGTGCTCAAAAATGGTACAAATAAAAACGTCAACTCGTCCCGCAAAAAATAAGACCTCACAAGACTCTGTGGGCCAAAATATGCAAAAATTATAGCTCTCAAAATGTGGTGATGCAAAAAACTATTTTTTGCAATAAAAAGCGTCTTTTAGCGTGACAGCTGCCAATCACAAAACCCGCTATAAATAGTAAATCAAACCCCCTTTATCACCCCCTTAGTTAGGGAAAAATAATAAAATTAAAAAAATGTATTTATTTCCATTTTCCCGTTAGGGTTGCGGCTAAAGTTAGGGTTAGGGTTGGCGCTAACGTTAGTATTAGGGTTAGGGTTGGCGCTAACGTTAGGATTAGGGTTGGGATTAGGGTTATGGGTGTGTTAGGGTTAGGTTTGTGGTTAGGGTTGGGACTAGGGTTATTGGTGTTTGGGGTTAGGGTTGGAGTTAGAATTGGGGGGTTTCTGCTGTTTAGGCACATCAGGAGCTCTCGAAATGTGACATGGCGTCTGATCTCAATTCCAGCCAATTCTGCGTTGAAAAAGTCAAACGGTGCTCCTTCACTTCTGAGCTCTGCCATGCGCCCAAACAGTAGTTTACCCCACATATGGGGTATCAGCATACTCTGGACCCCAAGAGTTATTGTGCAATTTGGCCTATTTCTCCTGTTACCCTTGGGAAAATAAAAAAACTGGGGGCGACAAAATCATTTTTGTAAAAAAAAAAAAATGATTTTTTTTGTTTTTACGGCTGTATGTTATAAAACTTCTGTGAAGTACTTGGGGCTTCATAGCGCTCACCACACTTCTAGATAAGTTCCTTGTGGGGTCTATTTTCCAAAATGGGGTCACTTGTGGGGGGTTTCCACTGTTTAGGCGCATCAGGGGCTCTCCAAATGCAACATGACGCCCCCAGACCATTCCAT
Source organism: Oophaga sylvatica (assembly GCA_033576555.1). Taxonomy (NCBI): domain Eukaryota; kingdom Metazoa; phylum Chordata; class Amphibia; order Anura; family Dendrobatidae; genus Oophaga; species Oophaga sylvatica. The sequence continues at coordinate 537,927,014 of JARQOD010000003.1, read as the reverse complement.
CAAAGTCTGCAATCCAAAACGTCACTACTTCCCTTCCGAGCCCCGACGTGTGCCCATACAGTAGTTTTCTCCCACATATTGGGTATCAGCGTACTCAGGACAATTTGGACAACAACTTTTGGGGTCCAATTTCTCCTGTTACCCTTGTGAAAATAAAATATTGGGGGCGAAAAAATCATTTTTGTAAAAAAAAAAAGGATTTTTTATTTTTACGGCTGTACGTTATAAACTTCTGTGAAGCACTTCGGGGTTCAAAGTGCTCACCACACATCTAGATAAGTTCCTTGTGGGGTCTATTTTCCAAAATGGGGTCACTTGTGGGGGGTTTCCACTGTTTAGGCGCATCAGGGGTTCTCCAAATGCGACATGACGCCCCCAGACCATTCCATCAAAGTCTGCAATCCAAAACGTCACTACTTCCCTTCCGAGCCCCGACGTGTGCCCATACAGTAGTTTTCTCCCACATATTGGGTATCAGCGTACTCAGGACAAATTGGACAACAACTTTTGGGGTCCAATTTCTCCTGTTACCCTTGTGAAAATAAAATATTGGGGGCGAAAAAATCATTTTTGTAAAAAAAAAAAAGAATTTTTTTATTTTACGGCTGTACGTTATAAACTTCTGTGAAGCACTTTGGGGTTCAAAGTGCTCACCACACATCTAGATAAGTTCCTTGAGGGGTCTAGTTTCCAAAATGGTGTCATTTGTGGGTGGTTTCACTGTTTAGGCAGATGAGGAGCTCTCCAAACACGACATGGCATCCAGCCAATTCTGCGTTGAAAAAGTCAAACGGCGCTCCTTCCCTTCCAAACTCTGCCATGCACCCAAACAGTGGTTTACCCCCACCTATGGGGTATCAGCGCACTCAGGACAAATTGCACAATAACTTTTGGAGTCTTGTTTCCCTTGGAAAAATAAAAATTGGGGTGAAAAGATCAATTTTGTGGAAAAAATATAATTTTTTAATTTTACGGCTCTACGTTATAAACTTGTGTGAAGCACTTGGGGGTTCAAATTGCTCACCAAAGATCTAGATAAGTTCCTTAGGGGGTCTAGTTTCCCAAATGGGGTCACTAGTGGGGGGTTTCCACTGTTTAGGCACATCAGGGGCTCTCCAAATGCAACATGGCGTCCAATCTCAATTCCAGCCAATTTTGGTTGGAAAAAGTCAATAGTGCTCCTTCCATTCCGAGCTCTGCCATGCGCCCAAACAGTGGTTCCCCCCCACATATGGGGTATCAGCGTACTCAGGACAAATTGGACAACAAATTTTGTGGTCCAATTTCTCCTGTTACCTATGGGAAAATAAAAAATTAGTGACTAAGAGATAATTTTTGTGGGAAAAAAATAGGATTTTTTATTTTCATGCCCGGGCATTATAAACTTGTGTGAAGCACTTAGGGGTTCAAAGTGCTCACCAAAGATCTAGATAAGTTCCTTAGGGGTCTAGCTTCCAAAATGGGGTCACTTGTGGGGGGTTTCCACTGTTTAGGCTCATCTGGGGCACTACAAACGGAACATGACCCCCATCAATGTTTGCATTCCAAAACGTTACTGCTTCTTTTCCAAGCCCTGCCGTGTGCCCAAACAGTTCCCCCCCCACATATGGGGTATCAGCGTACTCAGGACAAATTGGACAACAAGTTTTGGGGTCCAATTTCCTTGGGAAAAATCAAAAATTTGGGACTAAAAAATCATTTTTGTGGAAAATTGTTTTTTTTTTTTTTTCACACCCAGGCATTATAAACTTTTGTGAAACACTTTGGGTTCAAAGTGCTCACAACAGATCTAGATAAGTTCCTTAGGGGGTCTAGTTTCCAAAATGGTGTCACTTGTGGGGGGTTTCCACTGTTTAGGCGTATCAGGGGCTCTCCAAACACGACATGGCGTCCAATCTCAATTCCAGCCAATTTTAGTTTGAAAAAGTCAAACGGCGCTCCTTCCCTTACGAGCTCTGCCGTGTGCCCAAACAGTGGTTTTCCCTCACATATGGGGTATTGGCGTACTCAGGAGAAATTGCACAACAACTTTATCTGTCCATTTTCTCCTTTTACCCTTGTGAAAATAAAAAAAGTTTGTAAAAGATCATTTTGTGGCTAAAAAGTTAAATATTAATTTTTTCCATCCACGTTGCTTCAGCTCCTGTGAAGCACCTGAAGGGTTAATAAACTTCTTGAATGTAGTTTTGAGTACCTTGAGGGTGCAATTTTTATAATGGTGTCACTTTTGGGTATTTTCCGCCATATAGACCCGTCAAAGTGACTTCAAATGTGAGGTGGTCCCTAAAAAAATGGCTTTGTAAATTTTGTTGTAAAAATGAGAAATCGCTGGTCAACTTTTAACCCTTCTAATTTCCTAACAAAGAAAAATTTTGGTTCCAAAATTGTGCTGATGTAAAGTAGACATATGGGAAATGTTATTTCTTAACTATTTTGTGTGACATATTTCTCTGTTTTAAGGGAAAAAAAATTCAAAGTTTGAAAATTGCTAAATTTTTAAAATTTTCGCCATATTTGCGTTTTTTTCAAAAATAAACGCAAGTTATATCGAAGAAATTTTACCACTAACATGAAGTACAATATGTCCCGAGAAAACAGTCTCAGAATCGTGAAGATCCGTTGAAGCGTTCCAGAGTTATAACCTCATAAAGAGACAGTGGTCAGAATTGTAAAAATTGGCCCGGTCATTAACGTGCAAACCACCCTTGGGGGTGAAGGGGTTAATAATGTCCTTGGGCTGAGGTCAAGCTGCAAAGAACTGGTGGGTCTGGGACACTGGGCACTATGGCCCCTTTATCCTCTGCTTAACAGCTCTGCCCGAGTTGACAACAAAAGCGATTCAAAGCAGCTGAGCTCAGTTATTGGCTGCCGTGCTTTCAATGTGACATCAGCAGTGTAGATATTAATAGACATCAGGAGCAATAGTGGAGATGCTGAGCTGGACTTGGGGAGGGTGAAAAAAATATATTTTGCCTTTTTTAAAAACAAACTGCAGCTAGGAGACATGGGTTTTCCAAAACATGGAAAATCGCTTTTAACTTTTTCTCAGAACAATGATATATGGTGTTTACCATAAAGATATGCGATATGCGATGGTCGCAAAACTCAGGTGTCAGGTCCACAGTGTGGTACCATTTATGGGGCTGTCTCAGGATATTAATGATCTCCACTCTAATGAGAATTTGGTTTGTAAGATATTTGAAAAAGTTTTTCTTTTTTTCTAAATATAAAGGCATATATATATATATATATATATATTTATATTTATTAGGGGATTACTTTTTTTGCAATTTTCAATACCATATCGTGGGTTATAACCTTCAAAATAGAGTTGATTAAATTGGACATTTTTTGAAGAAACCCAGCAATATGTAGTCAGGAACACATCCAGAGCTGTAAAGGAGAAAGTGACTGAAAGGTAGTACCCTTTTATTAAGAAAACAAACGGACTCAAAATGTAATTTAGACCTGTGGCTCCAATCTCTGTGTGCAATCCATGGAGAATCTAGGACAGGTTTATTAACTCTTGTTGTTTCAGAGTCAGGATTCAGAGTCAACGCTTGCTTAGTACATTGCACCTATAGAACTCTCTGCTTTTCATACTGTGATTTGCAATTTTCTCCAAAGCAACCAAGAATTTCCAATGCAGCAGGATACTAAAAAAAATAAAAAAAATAAAAGAGTTTCCTATTGTGGTTTTGCTTAAATCATAAAATAAGTTTCATTATAAACTCAGTAGGGGAAATAGTCATTTGAGGGCAAGAACAAAACCACTAGAGAAGAACTTCAATGAGAACATTTCAATGCCCGGACCCTGACAATAAAAAGGTCGTACTGCGTGTGTTGAAGATAATAGAAATGTTTAAAGTAATTTCAACATTAGATGGTTTTCATTCATGGAGTGGTTATGCATAATAAATATTCTATTTTCCCCCTATGGGGCTTAGTCGAACGCTATTGAATCATTAAATAATCTCACATTCATTTGTATCCATTTTGGTAACATTTCGTGGTCATCAGATTATGTTGACAGAAGTGTTTTTTTGTATCCCTGATAATAATATATTTTGCATGAAGATTTCTTTAACTACATATTCACGTCTCTATTTTTGGAATCTACAGTATATGTCTATCTGCATTAAATATTAAATATATAAAGATTAACAGGGTTTATGGGTTCTATCTTGTAAAGATTCTCTATGGTTTATAATGCGAGATTTTTACTATATACTGTACTGTGCAAATTTACAATATACGTTCTATGTCATATCCACCTGGTTTTCAATGTGTCTGCTTTAAGTCATTCAGTTGGAACCTTCCAAGAAAAAGTTAAATTGAATGTTACATTCAAAACATAGACAAAATCTTCAATCTTTTCCCCTAAGTATCAAACAATTAAAATTCACATGTTAGTGATAGAAAAACACTCTGAAGCGTTTCTGGCGCTGTATGCGCACTTATTCGTAGAGAATGAGAACCTCCATTGTTATTTTCAGGAGATAAAAGTTTATTATTTGTCATGTGATAGACACAGATGTGACCATTATATTGAAACCCAGGAAAGCACAGCAGAAAGCAACAGATTTTCTACAGAGTGTAGATAACATGGCACTTAGTTCTTACATGTGTGGCCCATACAGTTACTGGATGTCCTCCTATGTGTTTTCTGGCATGTTCTAACACAGCTGCTATACCAGTACCCCAAAGTCAGTCAAAATTGTCTAACTGTAGGTAAAAAATTATTTCTTTCACACAGTCATGGACCATATCCTAAGAGGACTTGTGAGCTGTTATTTATTAAAGGGAATCTGTCAGTAGGATCAACCTTCCTAAAGCATCTATGTGGTCATGCAGGTCAAAAGAAGCTGAATTAAATGATCCCTTGATATCTGCGGTCTGATGTCTTATTCCTGAGAAATACACTTTTTTCTTATGTATAAATGAGCTGTTCAGGTCTATGGGTCGGACACTGAACTGCATGAGAATGGCGCTCACTTTCTCTTGATTACTGATACGTTCCAAGGTGGGGACAGTGGCACCAGGGCTGATTGAGCATAGGGATCACATGACATAACCTCACGTGAGAATGCGAGTGCCGACACCGATGGAGCGGCACCAGCACTGGAGGTGAGTAAAGGTGTTTTCATTTTAACAAGGATAAACATTCAAATTGAGAAGGAGTTGTCCTAGTAGTGGACAACCCCTTAAATAATGTAAGTAGTTTGCATTGTAAAATGTAGAAACAGATCTGCTTTATCCATCCCACCAATGCTGTATACCTAGACTACTCATAGTCACCATGTGTAACAGTAGACAGAAACAATTGTTAAAAAGGTTGTCCAGGGTCTTTCTATTCTAGTCTCCAATTATTATGTTTCAACATAAGCATGTTGGTATGTGCAGTAGTCAGATGTCTATGTAAAGATATCATTACTGGAGGCCAGAATAGAGATAACCTGGATAACTTTTATAACCAATGTATATTTCTGCTGTTATATGTGTGTAAAGGATTGGAGAAGCTGTCGACATCTTCACTTGAAAATTGAATGGTTATATATATAATGCATTGCCGTATTTTATATGTTGTTATATCTGGTTTGTGGTCTGCAACATTTAGTATTCTGCAGAAAGGGCCAACTATTGAGGACAGCCCATGTTCGAAGGAGTTACATAGGCAAAAGGAACTCAGTTTCTTTTGTGAGGCAGATAGGAAAAGCATTGAAAAGGAAAGGACCTAAGGTTCTAATGTAGCAGACCTGCATTGAAAAGGGTGTTTCTGCGCGAAGAAGGAAGGCCATAATAGCAAGTGGGCTCTATAACAAGCATTAGCTGTACTAGATAAGAAGCTAAAGTGTAGCATAGAGGAAAAGATGGCCAGGCCAGGAAACATGTTCTCCAGCAGGGAATAGAAAATGCAGTGGCCCATCAAGGAGTGTGTGCCTCATCAAAATGATTCAGCTGGTGAGGTTCTCATAAGAAGGAAAGATGTAGATTATCATAGTGGTTTCTAGGTCTAATGTAACTGAAGTAATATACCGCCATGTATAACTGTGAAGTTCATGCCTCTAGTTTGTGCAGAAGAAGTGTTCTTTAAGTGTTATGCCTACTATCTGATTTATATTCTGCTCATCAGTTTGTTCAGTAAAGGCAAATTTATTTTTGAACTCTGGTCTCCCTCATTCATCTCTACTTTAATGGGTCATGGTCTGCCATATCAAGTGACTGCATGCGGTCAGCATTGGCATATCGTTAAGGTAAAGGAACTCGCACCGAGCCAGGATCCCCCTTTTCCTGTAGCATGGAGGGGCACGGATGCGACCCTCGGCCACAGCTGACCTGCATGTTACATATACTGAGATGTTCTGATTCTGGCTTTGTCTTATATTGATAATACAGTTTGAAAACAATCACAGGAAAATATTTTTTATATATATATATATATATATATATATATTATATATATATATAGGGGTTGGACAAATAAATGCAAACACCTGGAAACATCAACAAAAGTTAGTTTAATATGGTGTAGGTCCACCTTTTGCGGCGATTACAGCCTCAATTCTCTGAGGTATGGATTCATACAAGGTGTAAATTGTTTCCAAAGGCATTTTAGCCCATTCTTCAGTTAAAACAATCTCCAGTTCTTTGAGCGACGATGGCGGCGAAAATCGACGTCTAACTTGAATCTCTAAAATCGACCATAAATGCTCAATAATGTTGAGGTCTGGGGATTGTGGGGGCCAGATGAGATGCTCAACTTCATTAGAATGTTCCTCGTGCCATGCTTTAACGATTCTAGCTGTATGAATTGGTGCATTATCATCCTGAAAGATGGCGTTCCCCTCCGGGAACAGTTCTTGAACCATAGGATGCACTTGGTCACCCAAAATGCCTAAATAATCGCGGCTGTTAATTCTTCCATGAAGGGATATCATTGGCCTGGCGGATCTCCACGAAATAGCACCCCAGATCATCACAGAACCTCCGCCATGTTTTACGGTTGGGAGAAGGCAGTCTGGATGGAATGCTTCTTTCGGCTGTCTCCAAACGTACACGCGGCCGGAGGTCGGAAATAGGGTAAACGATGATTCGTCTGAGAATATCACATGTTTCCACGGCTCGAGGGACCAATTCTGGAGGTTTCTTCACCACTCTAAACACTTGGAAACATTTGTCATTGAGAGCAGCGGTTTTCGAATTGCAGCTCTTCCGTGGAATCCAGATTTGTTCTGCTCCCGACTAACAGTTTTCATGGAAACTGGGTTCTGTAGGTGTTCATTGAGCTCAGCAGTGATTTTCGGAGCCGTGTTCTTGCAATCCTCTCTCACAATTCACTTTAGAGTCCGACGGTCTCTCTCAGTCAACTTCGACTTTCGGCCGGACCTGTGCTTTGCTGCAGACGTTTTTCCTTCTCTTTCAAATGCAGTCATTACTTTGGAGACAGTACCTCTTGACATGCCAAGCATTCGGGTATTTTCGGTTACACTAGCGCCTGCCATACCAGCACCAACAATTTGGTGTCTTTGAAAATCCGAGAGGTCTGCCATTGGTATCAGATTCTCATCTATGTTCTTACAATAATGCAAAACAAACAGTTAATTTACATACACATATCACATAACACAAATAATCAACTACAAAACATTACCATATGTCACGGTTTGCATGTTTATAACATGTTCGAAGATTATGATGCCAAAACGGTGTTTCCATTATTTTGTCCAACCCTGTATATACTAGATGGTGGCCTGATTCTAACGCATCGGGTATTCTAGAATATGTATGTAGTTTATTTATGAAGATTTAAGATAAATGTAATGAATACACAGGATTTTCCAGGTAAAATTTACTGGGGTGTATATAGAGGCTGCTGGGGTGTATATAGAAGCTGCTGAGCTGTATATAGAGGCTTCTGGGGTGTATATAGAGGCTGCTGGGTGTATATAGAGGCTGTTGCTGCTTGGGTGTATATAGAGGCTGCTGCTGCTGGGTGTATATTGAGGCTGCTGGGGTGTATATAGAGGCTGCTGGGGTGTATATAGAGGCTGATGAGCTGTATATAGAGGCTTCTGGGGTGTATGTAGAGGCTGCTGGGGTGTATATAGAGGCTGCTGCTGGGGTATATGTGGAAGCTGCTGCTGCTGGGGTATATGTGGAGGCTGCTGCTGCTGTGGTATATGTGGAGGCTGCTGCTGGGGTATATGTGGAGGCTGCTGCTGCTGGGGTATATGTGGAGGCTGCTGCTGCTGGGGTATATGTGGAGGCTGCTGCTTCTGGGGTATATAGAGGCTGCTGCTGGTGGGGTGTACATGGAGGCTGCTGCTGGGGTTTACGTGGAGGCCGCCGGTCGGGGTACTTCCACTGCGAGCAGCCGGGAGATGACCGGCTGGCGCCAGTCATCTCCCAGCTGCGTCGCCGCTGACCTCCATGTGGCAGGAGATGACCCGCCGCTACCGTCGGGAGATCGGTGCCGTGCGTGATTCAAATCCTGCGCCAATTTGTGGCCGGACTTTGCCTGTCGCTGATTGGTCGCGTCCGGCCGGGAGACACCAATCAGCGATGCGGGATTTCCGTTACAGACAGACAGAATTAGACGATTATATAGTAGATGTATATTTATATATATATATATATATATATATATATATATGTATATTTATTTTTTTAAATAAAGGTCCCTATTGAATAACTGATGGCAGGTATTTTAAAACTGAAATAAAAACTATTAGAGATAGTATAGTGGAAAAAAGGTGTAATTTTTCATTTTACAATAATTAGGGTGTTGTCCAGCGTCATGCACTTCTGCGTTTGGATGTGAGCAGCATTAATGACACCACATCTGCACATATGAGTCAGAATACATTCACAATTGCATTCACAATACTTATTTTTATCTCCTGGCAAATAAGAGCAGAAGTAATAACACTACAAACCTCCTAATACAGAAGTGAGTAGTGCATTAACCCCTATTAATATTCATTTGTAAAGCCAGTAACACTAAGATAGAACTCATTTATATGACCATAGGGAATCTAAGTGGTCTCTCTATACAGGTCCTTCTCAAAAAATTTTGCATATAGTGCTAAATTTCATTATTTTCCATAATGTAATGATTACAATTAAACTTTCATATATTTTAGATTCATTACACACCAACTGAAATTTGTCAGGTCTTTTATTGTTTTAATACTGATGATTTTGGCATACAACTCCTGATAACCCAAAAAACCTGTCTCAAAAAATTAGCATATCAAGAAAAGGTTCTCTAAACGACCTATTACCCTAATCTTCTGAATCAACTAATTAACTCTAAACACATGCAAAAGATTCCTGAGGCTTTTAAAAACTCCCTGCCTGGTTCATTACTCAAAACCCCCATCATGGGTAAGACTAGCGACCTGACTGATGTCAAGAAGGCCATCATTGACACCCTCAAGCAAGAGGGTAAGACCCAGAAAGAAATTTCTCAACAAATAGGCTGTTCCCAGAGTGCTGTATCAAGGCACCTCAATGGGAAGTTTGTTGGAAGGAAACAATGTGGCAGAAAACGCTGTACAACGAGAAGAGGTGACCGGACCCTGAGGAAGATTGTGGAGAAGGACCGATTCCAGACCTTGGGGGACCTGAGGAAGCAGTGGACTGAGTCTGGTGTAGAAACATCCAGAGGCGTGTGCAGGAAATGGGCTACAGGTGCCGCATTCCCCAGGTAAAGCCACTTTTGAACCATAAACAGCGGCAGAAGCGCCTGACCTGGGCTACAGAGAAGCAGCACTGGACTGTTGCTAAGTGGTCCCAAGTACTTTTTTCTGATGAAAGCAAATTTTGCATGTCATTCGGAAATCAAGGTGCCAGAGTCTGGAGGAAGACAGGGGAGAAGGAAATGCCAAAATGCCTGAAGTCCAGTGTCAAGTACCCACAGTCAGTGATGGTGTGGGGTGCCATGTCAGCTGCTGGTGTTGGTCCACTGTGTTTCATCAAGGGCAGGGTCAATGCAGCTAACTATCAGGAGATTTTGGAGCACTTCATGCTTCCATCGGCTGAAATGCTTTATGGAGATGAAGATTTCATTTTTCAGCACGACCTGGCACCTGCTCACAGTGCCAAAACCACTGGTAAATGGTTTACTGACCATGGTATTACTGTGCTCAATTGGCCTGCCAACTCTCCTGACCTGAACCCCATAGAGAATCTGTGGGATATTGTGAAGAGAAAGTTGAGAGACGCAAGACCCAACACTCTGGATGAGCTTAAGGCCGCTATCGAAGCATCCTGGGCCTCCATAACACCTCAGCAGTGTCACAGGCTGATTGCCTCCATGCCACGCCGCATTGAAGCAGTCATTTCTGCAAAAGGATTCCCGACCAAGTATTGAGTGCATAACTGAACTTATTATTTGATGGTTTTTTTGTTTGTTTTTAAAAAACACTTTTATTTTATTGGATGGTTGAAATATGTTAATTTTTTGAGACAGGTTTTTTGGGTTATCAGGAGTTGTATGCCAAAATCATCAGTATTAAAACAATAAAAGACCTGACAAATTTCAGTTGGTGTGTAATGAATCTAAAATAATGAAAGTTTAATTGTAATCATTACATTATGGAAAATAATGAAATTTAGCACTATATGCTAATTTTTTGAGAAGGACCTGTATCTAGATGCAGGTGCCTGCATAGCAGAGAGGACATGTATAGAAAATACATCAGTCTCATTCTGTAGTACTTTACTATGCGGGTCTACAAAGATGTGCAGATATTTTCATTTAGGCATATCTACTAGACTTGATTAGTCACATATGGAAATTATAAAATATTTTTTTCTTTTTGATTTGTGCCGTATGGAAGTTGCTCATCCCAATAATATATATGACCATTCAGGAGTTTATTTCAAAATATTTCATTCATTCTTTTCAGATACAAAAATTCTTGTATTCTTGCTTTCTTCTTTTCTCTTTCATTTCATATTTTTACTCTGTTCTCATCATTATAATATACTGGATGTGAGTATCATCATAGCTGAAGAAATCCTGCGAGGGATTGAAAATAATAAGGGGTCACTGCCCAGCTGCTGTAGCAAAGCTTGTACCAAGAAAGTGACTTTTGTGCTGTCAATCATCTAGCATGTATAACACGACAGAAAATAAATGTATGAAATAGACGAGTGTAGTAATGGAGAAAATAGGGCAACTGAAAACACAAGCGTTGTACATAATGTGGCTTAACTGCTGATTTGCAACCATCAATCCATTATCATTAGTATTATAATTTTTTGTAGTTTAAAACCTGTCATAGCTAAGTAGCATCTTAGCATGAAAATGGCCTGGGCAAAAATGATCTTACCGTTATATAATATTTTGTTGCAAAACCTATTGAGACAGTCACTGCAAAGAAACAATTTCTGTAACTTTCAGTGAGTATTCTGCACCTGTCCACATGCATAAGTAGAGATGAGCGACTTTGCCTCCGGGAGTGTTGAGTCGGGTTTCGGACCACCCAACTTTCGCAAAAGTCAAGTCGAACGAAATCGGCCGACTATCAGAAAAAGTCGAAGGTCCGACTGAAACTCCAACCGACCCCAATGCAAGTCAATGGGGAAGAAAAGTCGGCAGTGAGTGGAGGACAGTAAACACACCTACAGTGCCCATTTCAATGCCAACGACATCAATTCTTTTTACTTAAGCTTGTCAACCTTAATTTACTTTATAATAATAGTAACGCATTGAAAACTGGGAGTTATTTGGCTAAAGTTGTGGGGGGGGGCTGGCTCCAGGTTTTCGGGGCCCCGGGCCAAAGAGTCTCAGTGGGCCCTTTAACACACACCACAATTCATGATGCTCCGATGCGGCAGAGAAATATAAGTATAGTACAATGCCAAATACTTCACTTCTTACATTACATGAGTGATATCTATTGTAAATTCTACAATTGCTCAAAAACCAGACAGTATAGTCCTCCATACAGTATTATGGGCACCACATAGTGCGCCATACAGAATGGGCTCCATATAATGCTCCATACAGAATAGGCCCCATATGTGCTCCATATGATGCTCCATGTATAATGGGCTCCATGTGATGCACCATAAATAATGAACCCCATATGATGCTCTAGTATATAATGGTCCCCATATATAATGTTCCATATATAATGGGCTCCATGTGATGCCCCATAAATAATGAACCCCATATGATGCTCTAGTATATGATGAGCCCCATATGATGCTTCAGTATATGATGGGCCCCATGGATGATGCTCCAGTGTATGATAGGCTTATATAATGCTCCATATATAATGGGCCCCATATGATGCTCCAGTGTATAATGGGCCCCGTATATGATGCTCCAGTGTAAGATGGGCCTATATAATGCTCCATATATAATGGGCCCAATATGATGCTCCAGTGTATAATGGGCCCCGTATATGATGCTCCAGTGTATGATGGGCCTATATAATGCTCCATATATAATGGGCCCAATATGATGCTCCAGTGTATAATGGGCCCCGTATATGATGCTCCAGTGTATTATGGGATCTATTTATGATGCTCCACTGTATGATGAACCCCATATAATGCTCCAAATATAATGGTCCCCATATATAATGCTCCATATATAAAGGGCCCCATATGATGCTCCAGTGTATAATGTGCCCCGTATATGATGCTCCAGTGTATGATGGGCCTATATAATGCTCCATATATAATGGGCCCCATATGATGCTCCAGTGTGTAATGGGCCCCTTATATGATGCTCCAGTGTATGATGGGTCCCATTTATAATGCTCCAGTGTATGATGGGCCCTATATATAATGCACCAGTGTATAATGGGCCCTATCTATGATGCTCAAGTGTATGATGGGCCCCATATATAATTCTCCAGTGTATAATGCTCCCCATATATTTCTCCAAACATTAAAAAATTAAATACTTCTCCTCGCTGGGCACTGCTCTACTCTGGACTCCTCCATCTTCCAGCTCTCTGCACTGTGACTGTTCAGGCATAGGGTGCACAGATGTGACGTCAACGCGCTCTTTGACCTGAATGTCACTGTCAGGAAATGCGGAAGACGTCACAGCGGTGGAGCAGGGAAAGGTAAGTATTGCAAGTGCCGGGGCCCTGAGCAAGCAGGGAGGCCCACTCGTGGGCGCTGGTGCTGGCACAGGGCACCTCATAGTACGCCGGTGTCTCTGACGGCAAGTGGGCCCCCCATATGCTCAGGGCCCCGGCACTTGCGAGGGTGCGCCAGGTGCTGACGCCGGCCCTGGGGGGGTACAGCCTAGATAGGGAAGTGGAAAAACTGGCATATGTTGAGGTGTAGGCTGGACATTAAACAGCTGCAAATGGAGGAATTGGAGAAGTCGGAGGAAGAGGAGGACAAAGCGAGCCATTTTGCTGGCAACCTATGTGTCATCAGGGGAAGGTGGTACAAAATCCTTTGAAACCCAGGCATGGTTCATTTTAATGAAGGTGAGATCATCAACATTTTTGGTCAACAGCCGGGTCCTTCTTTCTGTCAGGATTGATCCAGCAGCACTGAAGACTCTTTCAGATAGCACACTACCAGCAGGGCAAGCGAGCATATTGTGCCAATTCAGGCTAGGTGTCCAGTTTACAGGCCCAGTAGTCAAAGGGGAATGAACTGTGAGGGAGAACATCGATAGGGGAGGAGAGGTAATTTTGAACCATAGTTGACAACTGCTGTCTCCTGTCTGTTGCAATCGATTCAGTATTAACAGTTGTGTGAGCGTTACTCGAGAAATCAGTCCACAACATGGTCATGAAACCCCTGTCTCTAACGTCACTTCGGCTGTGTGCACCACGAACACCTTTTCCATGTTGCCCAGTATGGCTCGTGGTAGAACCTGCACCGCTGCTGTGTGCTGGGAATGCCTCAAACAAATGGTTTACCAGAGTTGCTTGTTTGTCCGCCAATATTAGCTCTAGGTTCTCCTGTGGCATGATGCTCTGTAATTTGCCTTTATAGAGTGGATTGAGGATGCTGGCCAACCAGTAGTCGTCATCCTTCATAATTTTGGCAATGCTGGGGTCCCTTTTTAGGATCCGCAAGACAAAATAACACATGTGGGCCAGTGTTCCAGGTGTCAATGATGCACTGCCAGTGGTGGGTGGAGGAGTACTTTCTGGCAAATCCACATCCCTCCAGTCATGCACAAACCCTGTACCTGATCTTGTCAAGCCAATATTTTCTCTTGCCCCCTGAGAAGCATCTTCCTCCCCAAAATAATCATCCCTATCATCCTCCTCTTCCTCTTCTTCCTCCACCTCACCCAAGACAGTTCCCTGAGCAGACAATGGCTGACAGTCATCAAGGCATCCCTCCTCCTCTTCCTCCTCTGCTGCAGACGCCAGATCCTTAATGTGCATCAAAGTTTGCATGAGCAGATGCATAAGTGGGATGCTCATGCTTATGATGGCACCATCTGCTCTTACCAGCCGTGTGCATTCCTCAAAACACTGAAGGACTTTACAAAGGTCTTTCAGCTTTGACCACTGCACACCCAACAACTCGATGTCTGCCCTCAAACTGCTTGCCTGTGTATCCTCCCACAAATGCATTACAGCCTGCCTCTGTTCGTACAGCCTCTCAACCATGTGCATGGTGAAGTTTCACCTTGTTGCAACGTTTATGATTAGGCGGTGCTTAGAGAGGTGGAGCGATCGCTGCAGCCTCTGCATACGACTGGAGTCTACGGGCGAGTGACCGATGTGCGAGCACAGTCATCGCACCCTTTGGAGCAGGGCTGGTAACTCCGGATAATTATTTATGAAGCACTGCACCACCAGGTTCAAGGTGTGAGCCAGGCAAGGTATGTGTCTGAGTTTTGCCAGAGCTATGGCCGCCACAAAATTACGGCCTTTATCACTGACTACCTTGCCTGGCTCAAGATGTAGACTGCCCAGCCATGACTCAGTTTCTCACTGCAAGTAGTCGGCCATTACCTCCGCGTTGTGTCTGTTGTCGCCCAAAGACATCATCTTTAAAACAGCCTGCTGACGCTTACCACTAGCTGTTCGATAGTAGGAAAACACCTCATGTGCAACACTGGCAGCTGCGGATGGAGTGCTCATGCAACTGTGCTCTGTTGACGATCTTTCGCTTCTGGAGGAGGGAGGTCGAACGCATACAGCCAACTGTTGCCTATACCGTGGGCTAGGCAGTACTGTCCCACCGCCGCTGTACCCTGTGGAGCCTGCATCCACCACATAAACCCAGTGCGCAGTGATGGACATGTAATGGCCCTGGCCATGCCTACTGGCCCATGCATCTGTTGTGAGTTGCACCTTTCCACTCACTGATTGTTTGAGTGCATGGACAATGCGGTCTTTCACATGCAGGTGGAGGGCAGGGATGGCTTTTCTAGAAAAGAAGTGCCGACTGGGTAGGTCATAGCATGGGACAGCATAGGCCATGACCTCTCGGAACGCTGCGCTTTTAACTAAACAGAAGGGCATCATCTCTAATGAGATCAGTTTAGCAATGTAGGCGTTCAAAGCCAGTGTATGCAGATGAGAGGATGAGTACTTTCTTGTCCTACCCAGAGTGTCTGTTAGGGTGAGCTGGACCTGAGAGCTGCATATGGGGGAACTAGCGGTGGACATGGTGGACTGAGAGGGGGTTGGTGATGGTGGTGATGGACTAGATTCAGTCTTTCATTGCAAAAACATTGTGATTTCCTGACTGCTTTGGCCTTGCGACGACACCTCAACATTTCTTGCTGGTGGTGTGTTAACCGGTGGGCTTACAGTGAGGGAAATGATGTAGCGTTGCTGGCTACCTTCAGTCGGAGCAGGTGCACATGTGCTACCTGAGGTTTTGTAGTCCGTCCATGCTTGCAAGTGCATGGTGTTTAAATGTCTAAGCATGCAACTGGTATTCAAATTTCGGAGATTTTTCCCTCGGCTAAAGGTCCTTCCGCACTACTTACAGATAACCTTTGCCTCATCAATAGGATTTTGGTCAAAAAAGTGCCAGAGTGCAGTCATCCTACTATGGGATAAATTTTCAGGGCTTGCACACTGTGCTAATTTGACCATCTGGCCAAGCTGTCCTGCAACTCTTTTTGTTTTTTTAACACGTTTTTGGACTGCTGCAGGCCTGCCAGATAACAGCAACTGCGATGTCGATGCCTGCTGCGGATCCTCCTCCTCTTCTGAGCTATTGCCAGCGGCACCCTCTTCCCCCAATGGATGCCAATCCGGGTCAACAACTGTGTCATCCATCACCTCCTCTTCAATTTCATCTGCACCTTCCTCTGTGTCACCGTGTAAGGTGGAATAGTATGCGGGAAGGGGCACCTGAGTTTCATCAGGGTCAGATTCTGGCTCAGTAGACTGCCAGGGCAATGTAGTGCTCTGGGTGAATGTACCAGCAGAATCATATAGCAGTGACTGTGCATCAGTGCACTCCATGTCAGATTCATCTTGGACTGGGGAATTCAGGATTTGACTTGATAACCCAGGCATTGTATGTGAAAAGAGCTCGATGGAGTAATCTGAAGTGTGGGCTGCCGCATCCTTTACTTTTGGGGGGGTGAAGGACGACTCAGTGCTTGCATTTTTTGAAACTTCAGAAGTAGTGTTAAGCGATACGATACCGCAAGTATCGGGTATCGGCCGATATTAGCTGTATCGGACTTTCGATATTGACTTTCGATATTTCCCATATATCATATACCGGAATCGGAATTACTGTGAGTGTCCGTTGGTCGGGTCTGTCAGGAGTCAGCGGCACTTACCTGGCAGAAGATCTCCGGTGGTCACGGCCTGGACTGGTTGATGGCCGCCATCATCTTTCCCCGGCGGTCACATGCAGTTTCTCGCGATAACTGCAGTGACTGCTGGGTAATCCCGGCCGTAAAGCAGTCAGTCCGATGACGTCACCGCCGGGAAGCAGGTAATCAGCTGTGCTGCGCCGGGATGACAGCCTCTGCCTGTCATTCCGATGTAGCAGAGCTGGATCGTCGTGGGACAGTCGTTACTATGGACTGCGTCGGACAGGTGGTATACTGTTGGTTTGTTTTTTCCTTTTTTTACAGGAGATCGATGGCGTCGCAGGAATGAGAGTATAATAAAAGAAATGAAAACTGTGTTGTCTCTTTTATTTCATTAAAATACTTTTTTCTTGCTGTGTCTTTTTTTTATACATTTAAAAACTTTGGGATTAATAATGGATCGGTGTCTTATTGACACCTCTCCATTATTAACCGGGCTTATTGTCACCGTGCAATCAACGGTGACATTAACCCCTTATTACCCCCACTTGCCACCGCTACAGGGCAGTGGGAAGAGCCGGGTAAAGTGCCACAATTGGCACATCTTTTGATGCGCCAAATGTGGGGCTGCTGTAGCCTGGTATTATCAGGCTGTTGAGGGCCAAAATCCATGGGCCTTGACAGTCTTTTAATACCAGGCCGCAGCAGTCTGCATTTTACTTGGCTGGTTAACAAAAATAGGGGACCCCTATGCCGTTTTTTTTTTTCGAGGGGATCCCCTATTTTTGTTAACCACCAAGCTAAGCAGACTGCTGTGGCCTGGTATTATCAGGCTGGCAAGGTCCATGGATATTGGCTCATTACCAGTTTTTCAGGCCACCGCCCCCTCTGCCCCGCGACCTATCCTTTCAAATCAGGGCCCACCACGCAGGAGCTGTGGCCCACCGTAGGTTTTTCCGGTGTCCCGGTGCCTCAGTCCGACCCTGCTTGCCAGCCTGATAATACCAGGCCTCAGCAGTCTGCTTCATCTGGCTGGTTAACAAAAATAGGGTGGACCCCACGCCAATTTTTTTCGAGGGGATCCCCTATTTTTGTTAACCAGCAAAGATAAGCAGACTGCTGTGGCCTGGTATTATCAGGCTGGCAAGCAGGGTCGGACTGAGGCACCGGGACACCGGAAAAACCTACGGTGGGCCCCAGCTCCTGCGTGGTGGGCCCTGATTTGAAAGGATAGGTCGCGGGGCAGAGGGGGCGGTGGCCCCGGGGCCCGCGCTCTGAGGGGGCCCACCCGGAGCTACGATACAGTTACATTCTGCGCTCTCCCTGCTCTGTCGCCCGGAAGCTATGGGGCCTGAACAGGCATTGGGGGGGCCCGGTGCCAGCAGTGGGCCCCCAACCCGTCATCGGAGGGTCAGCTGTATCGGCATCCAGCCGATAGAGCTGACCGCATAGAGAGAGAAGGAGCAAGCGCTCCTTCTCTCCCATAATCCCCCTCTCAGCGTATGACAGCGGGCGCAATAACATCACCTGCCGGCGCCCGCTG
Organism: Oophaga sylvatica; assembly: GCA_033576555.1. Classification (NCBI taxonomy): domain Eukaryota; kingdom Metazoa; phylum Chordata; class Amphibia; order Anura; family Dendrobatidae; genus Oophaga; species Oophaga sylvatica. The sequence goes on along the minus strand of JARQOD010000003.1, from coordinate 537,908,739 downwards.
TCAGACCCTGAGAGGGAGAACAGTGAGCAGCACAGGAGCCGGGAGGTGAGTATTTTTTTTATTTTTTTTTAATGGGGGTGCAGTCGAGTCCTGGCTGGAGAAGTCGTCATGTCGGTGTGGGCCAGATGGAAAAGACATGAAAAGTGAACAATTCCATTAGAAAGAACATCAGCGGTAAGTCATTATCTGTACCTGTGCTGTAATCTATATGTTCTGTAGGACTGGTATTATTTAACACAGACCATATGGCGGTAATATCAATATTGGTCTTTTTATATATAGATTATTTTGGCCAACAGCGCGGTCATTTGCTGAGGTTCTCTGATGATGGGCCCACTCAGAAGTTTTGCCCCCACTAAACCAAAACCCTAGCTACGCCTATGGCTCTCTCTCTAGTCTTTCTTTCTCGCTCTCTGTTCTTTCCTTCTCGCTCTCTGTTCTTTTTTCTCTCTGTTCTTTCTTTCTCTCTTTTCTTTCTTTCTTCTCTTTCTTTCACTGTTTGTTCTTTCTCTCTCGCTGCTCTTTCTTTCTTTTCCTCAGTACCAGCCACTGTGCCCTCATTACCAGTCAGTGTGATCAGCAGTGCTAAATGGTTACGCTTGGGGCGAGGATATGGGTGTGATTAGCTGTGAAATGGGTGTTGTCGGGGCGTGGCCTAAAATTTTCAGTGGCGCGCAACACGCGCCGCAGCCTTTAATCCTCTTTCCTGTCTTCCAAATTTGGGAGGTATGCAGTATGACCTCCCTACAACTTCTGGCCATGCTCCTGATGAGAGCGACGGATGGTCTCGTGAGGGATCTCCTCCCACACCTGGACTAAAGCATCCACCAACTCCTGGACAGTCTGTGGTGCAACGTGGCATGGCCTAAAATTTGCTGCAGCATGCACAGCGTGCCACAGCCTTTGTCCCTCTTTAACTTATTCAAAGGTTGGGAAGTATGATGTTGGGCCGCAAGAATATATTTTCTCTGGTGGGCCCAAGGTACTCCAGTCCGACGCTGCTGGCAAGGTCCATGTATGTTGGCTCCTTAACAGCCTTAAATACCATGCCTCAGCAGCAGGGGCGTACATATAAATCATGGGGCCCCATAGCAAAAGTCTGAATGTTCCCCACCCCCCAAAAAAAAAACCCAGAGGCATTGTAAATGTAAAGTGCCAGCACAGTGAGGGAAGTTGAGTCGCACAGAGACAGGGGTTTTGGGGGTACTCGGCACCGATCACGTCGACTTCTATGGGGATGTCACGAGTAGCACAGCTCGTCCGTGACCTGGGCGATCACTGGAATGTGGGATATTTCCAGGGGATGATAGAATGTTCGTGTAGTTTGTCGTGACGCCACCTGTAGTACCTGGTCAGGGTGACCAGCGCTGCTGTGCAGGTCCTCTGGCATGGATGGTGTAGTGCAGCTAGGTGATAAGTCTTCTACAGGTAAGATGGTATCCTTCCAGGGCAGATAGATGTGAGATAGAGCAATGGTGCAGAGTGATGTAGCAGAGTGGAGTATGCGACGTAGTAAGAAAGCAGGAAAGGAAACAATTCTTACTACAAAGACATGCAGCATAAGGCTGCCTCAACCCCTCCCATCCAACTAGCTACACCCTGTTCTAACCAGCCTGAGCTATACCATCCCATTGGGTCCACCTACACTCAGCTGGCATAGTGTACTGTTGAATGCAGTGGTTGGAGTCAATGGGGTGTTTCCTCCTTACCTGAGAGTAAGTTGTCACACCGCTGGGTGCGATGCAACATCTCTGTGGCGACTGGACCCTCGGGTGCTTCTGTCTTTTCACAAATGCCGGCTTTACCCGGCAATTGAATCAGAGGCTATTTTACTATGTAGAAGTGAATAAACTATAAATATATGTATATATATATATGTCACAATGACATGTATATATATATATATATATATATATATATATGTATTCTATGTGTGTATATTTTGTGTTTACAAGGAAAGAAAGTGTTTTTTTAGTTGCGATATTTTGTTCCCATAGACTTACATGGGACTTCCGGTATCGGTATCGGGTATCGCCGATATTTTAGTGATATCGGCGATACCATTCCAATCCGATATTTTTGGATATCGGAAAGTATCGCTCAACTCTATTCAGAAGAAGAGGCTATAGAGCTAGAGGCTTTTTCGGCAATGTAAGCCAAATCCTGTTCCTGATCCTCCGCTTTAAAAGCAGTTTACCTACTCCCAGAAAAGGGAGCCTTCCAGGCCTTCTGGAGCCAGACGATGACGCAGGCTCAACACCTCCTGCCTTAGGTGCTATTGTGCTTTTGGCACTACCAGCAGATGCATCACCACCACCATCAGTACCAGCTGGCCCCCCCAGCCCACGTCCGCGGCCTCTTCCACCATACTTCCTCATGTTTGTGAAAATATACCAAAAATACCAGCAGATATATGGTACTGTATCAGAAGCGTACCGCTGTATACGGTGAAGGGGAAAATTTAAATCTCCGTATATATTTCCGGAGTCACACACAGATACAGGCTCAGTATGGATTAGACCAGAATAAAAAGCAGAAAAAGGGTACTGTATCAGAAGCGTACAGCTGTATACAGTGTAGGGTAATTGTAAATCTCCGTATATATTTCCAGAGTCACACACAGATGCTCACTCAGTATGGATTAGACCAGAATATAACAAGCAGAAAAAGGGTACTGTATCAGAAGCGTACAGCTGTATACAGTGTAGGGGTAATTGTAAATCTCTGTATATATTTCCAGAGTCGCACACAAACGCTTACAGGCTCAGTATAGATTAGACCAGAATATAAAAAGCAGAAAAAGGGTACTGTATTAGAAGCATACAGCTGTATACAGTGTAGGAGAAATTGTAAATCTCCGTATATATTTCTGGAGTCACACACAGACGCTCACTCAGTATGGATTAGACCAGAATATAAAAGCAGAAAAACGGTACTGTATCAGAAGCGTACATCTGCATACAGTGTAGGGGTTAATGTAAATCTCCATATATATTTCCAGAGTCACACACAGACGCTCACTCAGTATGGATTAGACCAGAATATAAAAAGCAGAAAAACAGTACTGTATCAGAAGCGTGCAGTTGTATACAGTGTAGGGTAATTGCAAATCTCCATATATATTTCCAGAGTCACACACAGACGCTCACTCAGTATGGATTAGACCAGAATATAAAAAGCAGAAAAACAGTACTGCATCAGAAGCGTACAGTTGTATACAGTGTAGGGTAATTGCAAATCTCCGTATATATTTCCAGAGTCACACACAGACGCTCACAGACTCAGTATGGATTTGACAAAAATATAAAAAACAGAAAAACGGTACTGTATCAGAAGATACCTGGTGTATATAGTTTATGGGAAAATTTAAATCTCAGTATATATTTCCGGAGTCACACACAGACGCTCACTCAGTATGCATTTGACCAGAAAACTAAAAGCATAAAAAAGGTAGTGTATCAGAAGATGCCAGGTGTATATAGTATAGGGTAAAATTTAAATCTCCGTATATATTTCCAGAGTCACACACAGACGCTTTCTCAGTATGGATTTGACCACAATACAAAAGGCAGAAAAAAGTACTGTATCAGAAAATACTAGGTGTATATAGTATAGGGTAAAATTTAAATCTCCGTATATATTTCCGGAGTCACACAGACGCTCTCTCCGTATGGATTTGAACAGAATACAAAAAGCAGAAAAAAAGGTACTGTATCAGAAGATACCAATTGTATATAGTATAGGGTAAAATTTAAATCTCAGTATATATTTCCGGAGTCAAACACAGACGCTCACTCAGTATGGATTTGACCGTAATACAAAAGGCATAAAAAAGGTATTGTATCAGAAGATACCAGGTGTATATAGTATAGGGTAAAATTTAAATCTCCGTATATATTTCCGGAGTCACACACAGACGCTCTCTCAGTATGGATTTGACCGTAATTAGAGTTTAGCGAAACAGGTCGTTCATTTTCAAAAGTCACCGATTTCGCCAAAGTCCGGTTTCATGAAACGAAACCCGACCGTGGAGTGAGTTTGGTCACGTGTTCGGCGACGATTTGGTTGGAGTCAGTTTTCCCTACACTTTAAGCACCTTTTCTCAGCCAATGAGCAAGGACGCAGGCTGTGGGCAACGGGATGACATAGCCAGCGGCCAGCACCATCTTAGAGAAGGGCATTGCAGTGATTGGCTGGCTTTCAGTGGTGTCACAGTGCAAATAAAATCCCTCAGCACCGACCGCCATTTTACATCTGCCGAACTCAGTGTAGGGAAAGGTTGCTGGCGGTGCGTCAGAGCAAGGAGAGCGTTAGGCAGGGCCTAAAAAAAAATTACTTTCTGCTGATAGGAATTAGCTGTACAGTGACTGTGTAGTGAGAGGGGAGGATTTTGCTGTGTGCAGCAATGCTGGTTCTTAGGCTACCTGCCTGCCAGTGACGCTGTAGAAATTGCTTGTGTGGAGTATCAGATCTGATTAGTAGGCTGCTTGCCTGTGATAAGGGGGCAATTAATTTGGTGGAGTAGCAGAGCTGCCTGCCAGTGACAGTGTACAAATTGCTTGTGTGGAGCATCACATCTGATTAGTAGGCTGCCTGACTGTGATAAGGGGGCAATTAGATTATATTATATTCCCCCTTTTATTCCCCATTGACTTGCATTGGGGTCGGATTTTCGACTCCGACCCGTCCATTTCCATTAGTCGGCTGAGTTCTCTCGACTCGACTTGAGAAAGTTGGGTTTCACGAAACCTGACTCGACCCGAAAAACGGGAAAGTCGCTCATCTCTAACCGTAATACAAAAGGCATAAAAAGGTACTGTATCAGAAGATACCAGGTGTATATAGTATAGGGTAAAATTTAAATCTCTATATATATTTCCAGAGTCACACACAGACGCTCGCTCAGTATGGATTTGACCAGAATACAAAAGGCAGAAAAAAGGTACTGTATCAGAAAATACCAGGTGTATATAGTGTAGAGGAAAATTTCAATCTCCGTATATATTTCCGGAGTCACATACAGATAGTCAGCATGTATTTGTCCGTGATAGCAGCCGGTACACGGTAGTGTGTGAGGAGCATACAGCTCTACACGGTGTGGAAAAAAAATGAACGCTTGGTAACTGTGCAGAAAAAAAGAATAGAAGTATTAGTGCTGTGTAAAAGCAGTCTGCACAGCAGTGTACAGTCATGGCCAAAAGTTTTGAGAATGACACAAATATAAATTTTTACAAAGTCTACTGCTTCACTTTTTCTAATGGCAATTTGCATATACTCCAGAATGTTATAAAGAGTGATCAGCTTAACAGCAATTACTTGCAAAGTCAATATTTGGCTAGAAAATGAACTTTATCCCCAAAACACATTTCAACATCATTGCAGCCCTGCCTTAAAAGGACCAGCTAACCTCTTTTCAGTGATTGCTCCATTAACACAGGTGTGGGTGTTAATGAGGACATGGCTGGAGATCAATCTGTCATGATTAAGTAAGAATGACACCACTGGACACTTTAAAAGGAGGCTGGTGCTTGGCATCATTGTTTCTCTTCTGTTAACCATGGTTATCTCTAAAGAAACACATGCAGTCATCATTGCAATGCACAAAAATGGCCTAACAGGGAAGAGTATCGCAGCTAGAAAGATTGCACCTCAGTCAACAATCTATTGCATCATCAAGAACTTCAAGGAGAGAGGTTCCATTGTTGCCAAAAAGGCTCCAGGGCGCCCAAGAAAGACCAGCAAGCGCCAGGACCGTCTCTTCAAAGTGTTTCAGCTGCGGGATCGGGCTACCAGCAGTGCAGAGCTTGCTCAGGAATGGCAGCAGGCAGGTGTGAGTGCATCTGCACGCACTGGGAGGCGGAGACTATTGGAGCAAGGCCTGGTCTCAAGGTGGGCAGCAAAGAAGCCACTTCTCTCCAGAAAAAACATCATGGACAGACTGATATTCTGCAAAAGGTACAGACAGTGGACTGCTGAGGACTGGGGTAAAGTTATTTTCTCTGATGAATCCCCTTTTCGATTGTTTGGGACATCAGGAAAACGCCTCATTCGGAGAAGACAAGGTGAGCGCTACCACCAGTCTTGTCTCATGCCAACTGTTAAGCATCCTGAAACCATTCATGCGTGGGGTTGCTTCTCAGCCAAGGGAATCGGCTCTCTCACAGTCTTGCCTAAAAACACAGCTATGAATAAAGAATGGTACCAGAATGTCCTCCAAGAGCAACTTCTCCCAACCCTCCAAGAGCAGTTTGGCGATCAACAATGCCTTTTCCAGCATGATGGAGCACCTTGCCATAAAGCAAAGGTGATAACTAAATGGCTCAGGGAACAAAACATAGAGATTTTGGGTCCATGGCCTGGAAACTCCCCAGATCCTAATCCCATTGAGAACTTGTGGTCAATCATCAAGAGACGGGTGGACAAACAAAAGCCTAAAAATTCTGACAAAATGAAAGCATTGATTGTGCAAAAATGGATTGCTATCAGTCAGGATTTGGTCCAGAAGTTGATTGAGAGCATGCCAGGGAGAATTGCAGAGGTCCTGAAGAAGAAGGGTCAACTCTGCAAATATTGACTTGCTGCATTACCTCATTCTAACTGTCAATATAAGCTTTTGTTACTCATATGTTTGCAATTATATTTCTGTCTGTGATAAAAACATCTGTCAAAACACACATAAAAACCAGAGGGCAGCAGATCATGCGAAAATATAATATTTGTGTCATTCTCAAAACTTTTGGCCATGACTGTACACACAGCAATACAACTAGCAGGCAGGATAATAACCAGCTCTGCTGCACGCAACAAAATCCTCCCCTGTCACTGGCAGGCAGCCTAATAACCAGCGCTGCTGCACACAAGAAAATCCTCCCCGTCACTGCACACTAACTGTACAGCACAATTGCTATCAGCACAAGCACATAAGAACTTCTCTTTCCAGCCCTAACTCTCTCCCTACTGATAAACAGTGTCAGTAACCTTCCTCTACTGTTAAGATCGGCAGAGGTAAAATGGTTGGTCGGCGGTCAGGGCTTTTATAGACACTCCATCCTGAGTGGTTGTCATACTCCATGTGATAGCTGCAAAGCATTATGGGAAATCCCAAATGATGTCATGGGATTATTCTCTGGCTGCTGCAATCTTCTGCAATGTGTAAAATTGCATCAATCATTTTTGGCAATTCATGGGAGGTTTGAATTTTTCCTGTTCAGTGAATATTTAAAAATTTAATACAAATTATATTGGCATTGAATTGATTCACTCATCTCTGCTCAGTATATGCAATGAACTATTTGTACAGCTCGTAGATTATAATAGAGGATAATTGGAGCCCCCTCTGCTCAACAAATGAAAGTGGAAAATGATTTGCCCCATAATGTGAAAGATTAAATAGGTTAAACTTTCACAATATTTCATAGCACAAACTGCATACATTCTAAAATAAGTATTGTAGTGCAGCGGTGTCCACGCTGTGCAGTGATGAGGCAGTGACCCAAGCAAGTTCAAAACTAATGTGTTTTAGGGTGAGTTTCCACGGTCAGGAAACGCTGCGTGTTTGGCGCTGTGCGCTGGCGCAGCGCCAAACACGCAGCGTCCAGATGTTACAGCATAGTGGAGGGGATTTGAAGAAATCCCGTCTCCACTATGCGTAACAACACGCAGGTGGCAAACCTGCGTAAACGGACATGCGGCGCGTCTTTTTAGACCGCAGCATGTCCTCGCGTATTGCGGCGACGGTGCGTCGCCGCAACATAATTAACACAGGGCTATGTAGCCCTGCGCTCTTTCCGGAGGTGTTCCGGAGGTGTCCTGAACACCTCCGGAAAGATCGCGCGTCATAAAGGGGGCGGGGCTTAGACGGAGCGGAATTTCCGCTCCGTCCAAAGCGCTATGGTTCCGGACCGTGGAACCATAGCCTAACGTCCAAAAAACTCACACAGTGCACAGCATGCTGTATCCTCCGAATCTTAGTCGGGAAAACAAATGACAGTCTGGGACTGGTTGCCATGAGTAACTGCACTGCTGTGTACGCAGGGAGTGCCAGACCTTTTGGCTCTGCTTGGCCCTGTGTTGCCTCACACAGGGAGTGCTCTGCAGACCAACTGCTCTGTCTGCTTGCAAAACCAAAACTGGCACACCCAAACTCTACCGGCATGGGGCTTTTTCTCCTTCACTCCACAATGGCCATGGGCCACTTATAAGATCTGGGCTGGAGGAAACGGACTGGTCCCACTACCTTCCTGCAGTCTGCTTCATAAACAAAAACCCATATCGGGCTTTCCCGAACAACAATATGGTCAAACAACCTGACCAAGTTCACAACCACTTCTATTCTGCCTTGTGACCCACAGGCAACCCGCTGTGATCACAAGGCACTCCAGAGGATCTAATACTATTCTGAGCTCATCCTGGTGGACACATAGCGACCCTCGCATATGATTCCAGTCACTGCCTCACAGTATATATTAGGCCTGATGAGGCTGATGTCCTTACTTTGAAGATTCAGAATATGGTCAGCACGGTGGCTCAGTGGTTAACACTGCCACCTTGCTGCGCTGGGGTCCTGGATTCAAATCTCACCATGGACAACATCTGCAAGTAGCTTTTATGTTCTCCCCGTGTTTGCATGGGTTTTCTCCGTGTTCTCTGGTTTCCTCCCACAACCAAAAGACATATGGATAGGTAACCTAGATTGTGAGCCTCAATGCGGACAGTGCTGATAATGTCTGTAAATCACTGTGGAATGATTGGCGCTATATAAGTGAGTAAAATAAATAAATAGAAAAATAAATAGAATAGCTGTAAAAACTATGCAGCTTCTCTCTGTTTTTTATCCCTGCTGCTACTGCTGAAATCTCACACTGCTTAATACAAGTTGCAGCTGCCAGTGAGGTCTGGTGGACAGATGCACTGCACTCTGAATGAAGCTCTCACTGCATTAGATTCACCTGATTCATTAAGCGGCATTCACTGCTTAGGCCTCTTTTAGGCTTTCTTTCAAGTCCGGACCGAGGAGAGAGAGAGAGAGAGAGAGACCCCGGACAGTGTTGTCAGCATTTTCAGTGGTTTTCTATGGAGGCGACGGATCCGCGGGCGGATTCCGTCAAAGACGGATGCCAGCGGATCCGCCGCCCATAGGCGGCCATTATACAAAATGGCGGATTCGGCGGATTCGCCACACTCCGCCATTTTGGTGGACCAATAAAACGTTGCATTGGACGTTTTTCTGTAATGACGGACGCCAATTTTTTGGCAGATCCGTCAAAAAACGGATCTAACGGATGACCATCCGTCAAAATCCAAGACTAATGCAAGTCAATGGGAAAAAAACGGATCCGCCCAAAAAAATGGCGGATTCGTTTTTTTTCACATTTTGACGGATTTTGACTGACGTCGCACGACTGAAGTGTGAAAGAGGCCTTAATGAAGCACGTATATCAGGTACTCAGCATGTGCCATTGCCAGAAATGTTGGGGCTGACATACATTTGTGGAGTAAGTTATGCCACTATCATAGAATGTTGAAGTTGAAAGGGACTTCCAGGGTGATTGTGTCCATCCCCCTACTCAATGCACGATTCATTAAACCATCTCAGACAGATGTCTGTCCAGCCTCTGTTTGAAGACTTCCGTTGAAGGAGAACTCACTGCCTCTCATGGCGGTCTGTTCCCCTCATTGATCACCCTCACAGTTAAAACGTTTTTTTTCTAATATCTAATCTGTCTTTTTCCCTTTCAGTTTCATTCCTTTGCTTCTTGTGTTTGCATGTACAAATGAGAATAATGATGATCCCTCTACACTGTGACATCACTTCAGATATTTGTAGGCAGCTATTAAGTCTCCTCTTAGCCTTCTTTTTTTAAAGCAAAACATTTCCAGATCCTTTAATAGTTCCTTGTAGGACATACTTTGCAGCCCATTCACCATCCTATTAGCTCTTCTCTGAATGTGCTCGTTTTTAAAAAATTTTTAATACATGATTCCTAGAACTGGACACAGTATTCCAGATGCGGCCTGACCAAGGAGGAGTAGAGGGTGATAATTATTTCATGTGATCTAGACTCTATGGTTCTCTTAATACATCCTAGAACTGTTTCTGCCTTCTTTGCTGCTGCATCACACTGTTGACTCATGTGCAGTATATTAGTCTATCTATTAGTTTACCCAAGTCTTTTTCACACGTGCTGTTGCTTAGTTCTATTCCTCCCATTCTGTAGATGTAATTTTAGTTTTTCCTGTCCAGATGTAGAATCTTGCATTTCTCCCTGTTAAATACCATTCTGTTAGTCACTGCCCACTGTTCAAGCTTGGCTAGATCCTTTGGAAGCCTTTCTCTGTCTTCTCTAATTTTTGCTATTCCTCCTAGCTTTGCATTGTCTGCAAATTTGATTAGCTTACCTTCAGTTCCATTATGTAGATCATTTATAAAAATGCTCAACAATACTGGGGCCAGGGAAGAGCCTTTTGGTACCCCAATTGAAACACTCTTCCAATTGTATGTGCAACCATTTATTACCACTCTTTGACTGAGCCAGTTATGAATCTACCTAACCATAGCCTTGTTAATCCCATACTTGGTCATTCTTTCAATAAGGATAGTATAAGAATGCTTTGCTGAAGTCGAGATATACTTTATCTATCGCAGTTCCCTATTCCACCCAGTCAGTTATTCCATCACAGAAGGAAATTTGATTAGTTTGGTATGACTTGTTTGCTACAAACCCATGCTGGCTCAGATTAATTACTGTATTCTTATCCAAGTACTTTCATACATGCTGTTTAATAATTTGCTCAAAGATCTTTCCTGGTATATAAATAAGGCTCACTAGCCTGTAATTTCCTGGCTCCATATTCTTTCCTTTTTTGAAGATCAGGACAACATTTGCCATTCTCCAATCTCCTAGGACTACTCTGTTCTCCAGGATTTTTCAAAGATTTTGGCTAGGGGTTCTGTAATTTCTTCTGCTATCTCTTTCAGTATCGTAAGATGTAATTAATTTGGACCAGGAGATTTACATTTATTTAAATAAGCTAAGTGTTTCCTCACCATCTCTCTGTTTATAGATCATGTGGATTCTTGTTTTCCTTCAATAGCACCATGAAGATCAGTTGATGTTACAATTGATTTCTTAGAGAACACAGATGCAAAATAGGAATTTAAAAGTTCAGCCTTCTCAGCATCATTTTTTACCTCTTTGCCCTTTGCATCCTGTAAAAGTCCTATAGCATCTTTGATTTTTATTTTGATTTTGACATGCCAAAATCCTTTTTTATTGCTTTTGGGCTCCCTTGCAAGCCTCACTTTATTACTGGCTTTAGCTCTTCTAACGTTTGCCCTGTATTCCCTGCACACAGCATTATATTCTTCTTTAGATATGCCTCCCTCTTTCTATTTAACATACATTTCTTTTTTACTTTTTAACAAGTGCATATGTTTTGTGCTCATCCTTACTGGTCTCTTTAAAAGCTTCTATTTCTTCCTTTATTTCAGGATTGTTACCGATTTTGTAGTGAGAATTTAATTTTGCAAAATCTCCTTTCCTTCTTGGACATTTCTGCGCTTCAAAACATCCAGCCATTGGACCTTTCGTACCCTCTTCCTGAGTCCTTTTAAATTTTCCTTTCTGAAGTCCTTAAAGTATGAGTTCTCGCTGGTCTTCCTCCTCTTGTAATCCAAAATTCAAGGATAGCATGATCGCTGCCACCTAAATTCCTAGCCACCTTTCCTTCCTTAAACATTTCCTTTTACACAACTTTGAATTTAACAGATGTGCGTTACCACACCCCATCCCTTCTCTCTCCATGCCCATATTGTCATTTTCTGGGTAGAATTGTCATACAAATGCAAAAAGTCACAATTTTTTTGTGCAACTGCCAGGCTGCATATAAATGTTACAACTTTTAAATGTGTTTACACCAGATTTCTGACATTAGAACCTTAATGTATCAGCCCCTTTTGACATATGAGATTTATCACTCTTTAGCCACTCTTTAGCCAGACTCATAAAATAATTATTACAATATCAGGATTATACAGCTATTTCAGAATGAATTTTCAAAGTATATGCAGTATATGCCAGTGTAAAGTATATACATCAGCCTCATTAAGTCTAAGAGATTAATTTAATACTGAACAGTATGTAGTTTGTTTTTATTTGTTATGAGCAATGTAATAGTGTTTCATTTATGTCATAATTTTTTAAAAGTGCTGAAAAATACCAGAGTTTTATGTGATCATTCCAAATGGCCACATCACTGTTGCAATGTGTAACAGCAGCCTAAAGTTGTCGACATCTGCTGCCTGTAATGATTCCTGACTTTGGAATGTTTAGTTCTTGCAAAATAAATCTTTCAAATGAAAAGGTTCTGCTTTTCACACTGATTTGTGCAATCATATCCAAGTGATTTGAGAATTTTGATATTTTTGTTTGACTATACACCGAGGATCATCCACAGGTTCTCAATAAGACTGAGATCAGGGACCTTTCCTGGAAATAAACCCCTAATTTCAATACAATTCAATTTCACAAATTGCTCCTGGAGAGCTGGGAGAAGTTGCTCTTGGAAGATGTTTACATATTATTTAGTCATGTAAGTGTTCTCAGTAGTGTTGAGCGATACTGCTCGATATCTAAAAATATCGGATCGGAATGGCATCGCCGATATCACTAAATATCGGCGATATCCGATTCCGATACCGGAAGTCCCATGTGAGTCTATGGGAACAAAATATCGCAACTAAAAAAAACCTTTATTTCCTTGTAAACACTAAATATACACACATAGAATACATATATATATATATACATGTCATTGTGACATATATATATACATATATGTATAGTTTATACACTTCTACATAGTAAAATATCCTCTGATTCAATTGCCGGGTAAAGCCGGCTTCTGTGAAAAGACAGAAGCACCCGACATGAAATGACACTTGGTGTACATAGGGTTAACCATGTCTTTTCATGTCCTTTGCTATCTGATTTGCACAAACAATTACATCAGTCTATGTGTGCAAAATTTCACACCTGTAGGGGTTAATTAAAGGTGTAAATTCGTTGTAAAAAAAACGGACTTTTTTGCTACGAATTTACACCTTTAATTAACCCCTACAGGTGTGAAATTTTGCACACATAGACTGATGTAATTGTTTGTGCAAATCAGATAGCAAAGGACATGAAAAGACATGGTTAACCCAATGTACACCAAGTGTCATTTCATGTCGGGTTCTGCATTTGTACAAAAGCCTGCAATTGAATTAGCGGCTATTATACTATGTAGAAGTGTATGAACTATAAATATAAATATATATATATGTGTCACAAACTCAATGACATGTATATATATTATGAGGTGTAAAATTGCTGAAAAAAAATGCGTGTGCTCCCGCCCTATTTTCGCAACCAGACAGACAAAGCCAGTGAGTGGGGGCAGATAATAATAGCCCAGAGAGGGACCATTATTTTTGGCCCCCCCCGGCTACTAACATCTGCCCCCAGCCACCCCAGAAAGGGCAAATCTCTAATTAGATTTGCCCTTTCTGGCACTTTGCCCGTCTATTCCCATTGCCCTGTAGCAGTGGCGAATGGGTTAATAAGGGGTTAAAATGACCTTGCAATTGAAAGGTCACTTTAAGCCAGGTTAATAATTGAGAGCTGTCAATTAGACAACTATCAATTATTAATCCTATTGTATGAAAGAAAAATCAAACACACACACTTTAATAAAAAAGAAGTTTAATGAAATAATCACACAGTTTTTGACCATAATTTATTTACCTGCTAAAACCATTTCCTGTAATAAAAATAAAATAATAAAGCAAAATTATTCTTACCAATCCGATGCACAGTCAGGTCCCACGGTGTAATCCTTCAGAAAGGGTTAATGTTTACTGCAGGGACCGCAGCTAATGCTGCAGCCTCACAGTAAACCTCCAAATGAATGAGCTCCTCTCCTGGCTGACAGGAGAGGAAGTGGAAAGCTTAATTGATTGCTTTCCACTTTCACTTCAGGTCAGCCAGGGACACCATCAGTGACGTCAGAGAGAACTGATTAACAAAAATAGGGGTTCCCTTCGAAAAAAAAATGGCGTGGGGTCCCCCCTATTTTTGTTAACCAGCCAGATGAATCAGACCGCTGAGGCCTGGATTTTCAGGCTGTTAAGGAGCCAAGATCCATGGACCTTGCCAGCCTGATAATACCAGGCCACAGCAGTCTGCATATCTTGGCTGATTAACAAAAATAGGGGATCCCCTCAAAAAAAATTGGCGTGGGGTCCCCCCTATTTTTGTTAACCAGCCAGATGAAGCAGACTGCTGAGGCCTGGTTTTTCAGGCTGGTAAGGATCCAATATCCATGGACCTTGAAAGCCTGATAATACCAGGCCACAGCAGTCTGCTTAGCTTGGCTGGTTAACAAAAATAGGGGATCCCCTCGAAAAAAAAAAACGGCGTAGGGGTCCCACTATTTTTGTTAACCAGCCAAGTAAAATGCAGACTGCTGCGGCCTGGTATTAAAAGACTGTCAAGGCCCATGGATTTTGGCCCTCAACAGCCTGATAATACCAGGCTACAGCAGCCCCACATTTGGCGCATCAAAAGATGTGCCAATTGTGGCACTTTACCCGGCTCTTCCCACTGCCCTTTAGCGGTGGCAAGTGGGGTAATAAGGGGTTAATGTCACCGTTGATTGCACGGTGACAATAAGCCCGGTTAATAATGGAGAGGCGTCAATAAGACACCGATCCATTATTAATCCCAAAGTTATTAAATGCATAAAAAAAAGACAAAGCAAGAAAAAAGTATTTTAATGAAATAAAAGAGACAACACAGTTTTCATTTCTTTTATTGTACTCTCATTCCTGCGACGCCATCGATCTCCTGTAAAAAAAAACAAACCAACAGTATACCACCTGTCCGACGCAGTCCATAGTAACGACTGTCCCACGACGATCCAGCTCTGCTACATCGCAATGACAGGCAGAGCCTGTCATCCCGGCGCAGCACAGCTGATTACCTGCTTCCCCGGCGGTGACGTCATCGGACTGACTGCTTTACGGCCGGGATTACCCAGCAGTCACTGCAGTTATCGCGAGAAACTGCATGTGACCACCGGGGAAAGATGATGGCGGCCATGAAGCAGTCCAGGCCGTGACCGCCGGAGATCTTCTGCCAGGTAAGTGCCGCTGACTCCTGACAGACCCGACCGACGGACACTGACAGTGACAGACCCGACCGACGGACACAGACAGTGACAGTGACAATCCCGATTCCGGTATCCGATATGACGAAAATATCGGTATTCGGAATCGAAAGCCCGATACAGCTAATATCGGCCGATACCCGATATTTGCAGTATCGTATCGCTCAACACTAGTTCTCAGTCAAAATTGTTATAGAGCACCCCTTTAGATCAAAAGTTCCCACACATGAATTGTCTCAGAATGTTATACTGTTAGCATTCACCTATTTTTCCCCACACAATCATGCTCCCAGTTGTCCAAAAAAGTCTGAAGGAGGCTTCATCAGAGAAAATAACTTTACCCTTGTACCCTGCAGACCAATACCTGTACTTTCTGCAGAACATCAGTTTATTTTTTGTGTTTCTTCAGAAGAATTAGCATTTTTGATGTGCTTTTTGACACCAGGCCTGTCTCCAGAAGTATTTGCCTCACTGTGCGTGCTGATGCATGACTCCTGCTTGCTGCAATTCCTAAGCAAGCTATTCCCTAGTGTTGAACTGATCCCATACATAAATTTCTTTAGGACATGATCCTCCTACTTGCTGGACTTTCTTGATTGCCCTTTAGCTTTCTTCAACATATTGAATCTCAGTCTTTGATTCGATGATTTGATAAATGGTTAATTTTGGGGCAATAATGCAAGCAGCAATGTCCTTGCCTGTAAAACCCTTTTCATGCAAAGATATGATGACTTTTCATGTTACCTTCTGAAGTTACCACAGTTGACAGAAGACAATAATTTAAAGTACAATCACTCTTTTAGAGCAACAATTTTGCTGCAGTAATTCAATCAGTGTGACAGAGAGTTATCAGCTGACTTGTCCTCATCAATACTTTCTCTCATTGAAGTAATGTAAGCAGGTCATTTTGTGGCAGAGTTGAAATTCAATGGAAATATAGTTTTTGTGATAATTTAATTTTTACATATAATGATTCAGATTGAAAAACCACTACAAGAAGCATATCTCACAAAATGAAAAACTGCTACAAATAGCATTTTTCACTCCAATAGACTCAGCATGACTGCTTAAAACAATCACCTAATAACATTATGGCTAGCCACGTAGATTTCTGCAAACAGTCAAGAACATCTAACAACAGGTGACGTGTCATGGCACTCTTCTAGAAATGTTCATTCCATTCTTGTGATTTGCCAAACCTCAGTAATCAAATGTTGGGAACACACTCTAGGAAAATCCCACTGATTGCTTTTATTTGACCATACAAATAATGTTGATAAAAAATACAATGGATGTTACACTGCCTTTGGACCGAATAGGACTTTCCTATAAATACAAGGACAGGTAAAACAGTGGAGTGTAAGTGAGGAAATTGAAAAAAGCACAGGAAAAGAAAAAATATTCAAGGCATTGATTTGAAAAATAATTTGCAAAAAAGCATTTGCGATTTTAGTAACTGTATATGAATTAACTTAGAAATGTGCTTTCAGTTCATACTTTGTCTACGTATCACTCAAATAATAATCAATCATAATCTTGCATCTTAAAGGCCAATTTTGACACCTAACTAAAAGCTATTTGGTCCTTCCTAGATCTCTTTATTGTGCCAACTCTTCCAGAGCACATCATTCATTTTTCTTAGCAGAGAGAAAGAAGCAATCACACTGAACATCATCCCATTATTTAGACAATTGATGGTTTACTTAGGAAGCAAAGAGCAATTTTATTTATTCGAGCATGTAAGTAAAAGTCCCCATTCTTTCAGCTGCTATTTCTAATTATTTCACTTAATTATAATGGTGTTGAACTTTGCTCTTTGTCATTCCTTTGCTATTACTCCTAGAAATATATTTAATAAGCTGGTAGTTAGACATACGACTTTATTCATCAATGAGATATGTTCCTCTACGATCGAACACAGTCAGGACACATTAGACAGTGCTGGACTCACCTCCTAGAAGATGACGCTTTAGGAAACATAGGCATTTTTTGTCCTTGAGTGTCATTTTTTTGTGTCTGGTTGGTCTTTTCCTAGCATTTGCTTTGTAATTTTTGACCACGGATGTATTTTTGAGCATTTTTCCATAGTTTTGGGTAGCTTTTTTATTGGCATTTTTCAGCCATATTTGTTTCTTCATTCAGCAATAAAGAAACCACTATCAATTTCTGAAATAAAATGGGAAAATGCTCAAAAAAAACACAGGACATGTTCCAGATGTATGCTGAAGACTTGATTGCACCGTAAAGAAGAGCGCATGTTCTAAACCAAATAATTATCGGTTCACTTCTTTTAGCCGCTTGAAATCCTTTGAACCCTGAAGCTATTGACTATAGGGTTAGTAATGGGGTTGTCTTACAGACGCCTCTCCATTACTAAATCTGGGCTTGATGTCCGCTGATAAAACAAAACTGACATCAGCCTCAACCCTATTACCCCACTTGCCACTGCCACAGGCAGACTGAGAGCCAAATTTTGAACATCTTATGGGTGGCTGAGGGCTAATGTTGGTAGCCTTAGAGGGGGTATAATCTTTGGGCCCTTCCCAAGGCTATTAATATCAACCCACAGCTGTCAGTTTAGCCTTTGCAGGTTTGATTTTATAGAGGGACCCTACATCCTTTTTTTTCGGGGTCCTCCGTAAACTCACCAGTGCAGGCTAAGTAAACAGCTGTGAGCTGTTATTAATAGCGTGGGACATTTTCGGGATATTGGCCCTTTTCCGAGATTATTAACATCATCCCCCAGTGGTGTGCTGGTTTTCCCACTGCTGACTATGAAAATTATGCGTGAGCCCATGCCATTTTTTTTTTTTAATCCTTAATTTTACACAAGAGGTACACAGCAGGTGCTGAACACAACTCCCATCATTGTTGCATTGTCACGTTATTCTCAGGCAGACTAGACAACGATGTAAGCTGTCTTCAGCATTTGGCACCTGGTATCAACTGTACTGCTTTTCTCAGGCGCCGATACATGTCACACGGACACACGGATGTCATAGAGATGCCACAAGGAAGTGACACACAGATGAGACACACGGGCTTGACACACGGACGGCAAACGGATACAGAGATGCCACACAGATGTCACATACGTACATATGGATGGCACAAGGACACGGACCACGGATCTTACCAGTAATGTTTTCTCCTGTACAGGAATGACCAGGATGTGTGAAGGAGGCCTAAGAGAGTATACTGTACTGTAGTACTGCTCTATGTTGTTTCTCTTTTCATATAATAGGACAGTTTTTACCTCTTTCTCATGCGATATGAAAAAGTTTCCTATGTAATTGTTTAATTTTCTAATTGTGCCAAACCTTATTTCAAAGTGCTATGAAAACTATATATCAATCAATAATTCTATTAACAGTAACTTAAAAACATGAAGCCCAATGCATAAGTGAGTATTATGCACAAAATAGAAAAATTGAAAAATGCACTTAGTATTCAAGAAAAAGTGAAAATGTCAGCACTACTCAACATATCTTCATTCTATTGCTGAATTAATTTTATCACATTTTTTGAAAATATAAGGAAGATGGATTCAGACTATCTGATCTAGGCTGTAATGTCTGTGAGCAACTGAAGGCTTGTGTTCTGTTAAAATGTAATGTTATTCATGCAGTTTTTGGCCTTGCTAATCTCAAGAGTTTGAGAAAACCATCTGAATAATAATCTCAGCCTGCATAAATTAAAAATTGAAATATGACTAACTGAGAATAGAAGATCTGTGGTCTGTCAGTCTCTTACATGAAAGGTGAACTTTATTTTCAGTCAAATCAGTTTGCGTAATAAACCGAATGTTTAACCCAGAACCCCAACATACAGCTCTGTTAAAAAAAAGGAAAAAGTTATGGCTTTCAGAATAGTAAAAAGTAATTTTCCTGTGCTAATGTAGAAAAAGTAAAGGTGTAACTATAGTAGATGCAGAGGTTACAATTGCACCTGAGAGCTGAAGCCTATGGGGGGCACAAAAGGTCCTTTTGGCTCATATAAAAATGATTACTAGTAGTGATGAGCAAACGTGCCCAGATAAGATGTTATCTGAGCATGCATGGGTGCTAACCAGATTACTGTGGAGTGTTCAAATAATATGTTCGAGCCCCCACCCCTGCATGTCTTACAGATGTCTATCCACCCTCTGTTGTAAGTGTTCCATTGAAAGAGAACTCACATCACTACCTCTGGTGGTAGCCTTTTGCACTCATTGATCTCCCTCATAGTCAAAAAGATTTTTCTAATATAAAATCTGTATTGTCTCCCTTTTAGTTTAATTCCATTGCTTCTCATGTTTCCATGTGCAAATGAGAATGAGGATGATCCCTCTACTCTGTGACATCCCTTCAGATTTTTGTAGACAGCTATTAAGTCTTCTTTTAGCCTTCTGTTTTGCAAGCTAAACATTCCCAGATCTTTTAACTGTTCCTCATAGGACATACTTTACAGTCCACTCATCATCCTGGTAGCTCTTCTCTGAACTTGCTCTAGTTTTTCAATGTCTTTTATAAAATGTGATGTGCAGAACAGGACACAGTATTCCAAATGCGGCCTGACCAAGGTGGAGTACAGGGGGATAATTACTTCACGTAGTCTAGACTCTATGCTTCTCTTAATACATCCTAGAACTGTTTGCCTTTTTTTGCTGCTGCATCACACTATTGATTCATGTACAGTCTGTGATCTATTAGTATACCCAAGTCTTTTTCACACGAGCCATTGATTAGTTCTGTTCCTCCCATTCTGTATATGTAATTTTAATTTTAGTTTTTCTTGCTCAGCTGTAGAATGTTGCATTTCTCCCTGTTAAATGCCATTCTATTAGTTGCTGCCCATTGTTCTAACTTATCTAGGTCCTTCTGAATTCTTTCTCTGTCTTTTCTAGTGTTAGATATTCCTCCTAGCTTTGCATCGTCTGCAAATTTAATTTTCTTACCTTCAGTTACCTTATCTAGAATCATTTATAAAAATACTGAACACTGGGGCCAGAACAGGACACTCTTCTAATTGGATGTGCAACCATTTATTACCACTTATCACTAAGCCAGTAATGAATCCACTGAACCGTCGCCTTGTCAATCCCATACTGGGGCATTTTTTCAATAAGGATAGTATGAGATACTTTACCAAATGCTTTGCTGAAATGGGAGTATACTAAGGATACTTAGTTAGGTAGAACCCCTTAGGTAAATAGATAAATATACTACAGAACATATCGTGCAGAATGGGCTACAAAATGAATGAGATGCAAGAGTACTAAAGGTGGCAGACAATGTGTCAATCAAGCTATAGGGCATAGAGATGGTAGTGAACTCAAAACCAGTAAAAATAATGGTGTAGCAAACAAAAGCACAATGAGCCCCCCAAAAATATAACCTATGCAGTAATAATTCACTCAGTAATTAGAAAGTAAAAGCACAGTCATAATAAATATCATGAAGGTGCAGCCATCCAAGAAGTGATACATATACTCATCCTTAGGAGAATGCATCCAATGCATGTTTCGATGATGTAAGTCCAGGACATAGAGTTGTCACGTTAAAGTGACCTACCTCCCCCGCTGGAGAACTTGCGCAGGAACTATCTTTCCCTGGGGCAACACATGCAGAGATCCATAGTCTGGCTCTCAAAATATCATCAGGACATATCTGTGCATGCGTCTCCCCAGGGAGTGGTATCACAGGTGCTAGTTCTTCGTCATGTGAGGCAGATCACTCAGACAAGACTGACCTGTCAATCAGTAACTGCAGGATGGTGGTGGGTGAAGAAAATGAGAAAAAAAAATGAAGAGCTGTAAGTGCAGGGTAAAGCCCCCTGCACTTTTGACTCCTTTACATAAAAATTGGATACATTTTTCAGATACGGAATACAGGATAAAAAAATGAAGGTATGAAATTAGTGTTGATTACAGGAACATAGCACAGATTATAGCAGTTGGGGATTCCCTAAATTAAACATGGCTATACACAGTAGACTAATATTCGACAAACCTACTGATTTCAGTGAGACCTGCCAGCCATCTAATGTGTATTATTGCAAATTTTCAATGGATGAATTTTAACATGCCCCATCCTTGGTTCTCTAGAGATAATTTCATGCCAGAGGTGTCTGACAGCTGTTTGCTTCCATCTTCCACTTTTGTGACAAATGTACTCTCAGGTAAATGGAGCATACATTATGAGGGAGGCATATCAGGAGGATTAGGAAAAAGCATTTGGCCAACAACCATTAAAGGTGTAGGGCCATCTGCAAAACTCTCTAGTAGGGGAGAGTAGGGAACAGCTGAGTCAGGACATGCATGGGGGATGACTTATGCAGTTAATAGAGACTTCTTGTTTCTACATAGAGCATAGGAAAGAGCAAAGAGAAAAAATAACTGGGTAGAAAGGCAAAATGAGCAATTGTAAGTACACAGTGCTAATAATATATGATGAATACAATATATTAAGAGAATAAAAACTTTGGAGTGCTTCTTTAAATTGGAGTACTCCAGTTGTCCAAGTTTTAGGATGCCTGTGGATCATGTGACTGACCAAGAAAGCAGTAACCTATTTCATAAAGTTTAATATTACATTACCATATATTTAATGCAGGGGTAAGCATCCTGCAGTATTACAGCTGTTACCAAACTACCCAATCATCTGCTGTGAATCATAGACTGTCAGGCATATGCTAAGAATTCTAGTTTCTCAATGGGTTAAGTTCTACAGATAGCTCAACCTTATGGGCTCCTTCCTAAAAAAGCAAATTATCCCCTATCAACAGGATGGGAGATAGTTGTTAATTTCTGAAGCTCAAACTGCTAGGACCATAAGGGATCCTGAGATCGTCATGGCTCTATTACCCCAAGAATGGGGCTCTGCAGCCCCATTTCAAGTGGAGCAGGGGTGCACATGCTTGGACTCAGCAACATGCATTGTCTATGGGACTGCCATAAGAAGCTGCGAACTGTACTTGACAATCTCATAGACAATGTATTCAGACACCAAGCATGTTCACCTCCATTCAGGACAAGGATTCAAAGTCCTGATCTTGGAATCTTTAATAATAATAATAATAATAATCTTTATTTATATAGCGCCAACATATTCCGCAGCGCTTTACAGTTTAACAGTTTCAAAACACAGGTCATAAGTTACAACGTTAACAATACAATAATTAAAGCAAAATAAGACGCCCCTGCTCGTGAGAGCTTACAATCTACAATGAGGTGGGGGAGATACAAAGTAACAGGTGTGCATATACAATGGTGCATTTACAATGATGGTCCAGCCATCTTGAGGGAGTGAGGGATGGAATCTTTGAGAGTCTAAATGGCCCAGGGCCATAGGAGGTGACTTTTTGTGGGGGAATAACCATTTAAAATAAAGAATTTCAAGTCTGGGATTTTCCAAAATTTTAGGTGCTGTTATAGACCAAGGCACCACATTCGGTAATAAAAGTGTCACGATTTATTTATTCTACGATGCCCAAGTTTACAAGTATCCACTCCTTAACGTGGTGTTTGACATTACCTAATGAGATCCTATTCCTTCGATTTTGTCAATCTTTATAGTTTGATGAGGTGACATAAAAAAAATGTAAATGGGTAATCTGGGACTTTGCAATATTTTTTACTATGCTCTTAAGAATGAACAGACAGGTAGTTGCTGACCACCTGCCTGTTATGGCAATCACAGATCTCTGCCATCACAGAGCGGTCACAGACTGCTCCTGCCGGCAATTCAGTGACTTCTGCTGACGTCCCATCGACAGAGCAGTGGCTTCTCATCTGCTCTGCTCTGTTGATGTTGGGTGACTGCCAACATCATGTTAATTGACAGCTGGCTTCCCACTGTCTTACTAAAGGCAGCCAGCTGTTCGATCAGCAAGATGTCGGCAGTCACGCATTGTTGACAGAGCAGCCCAAAAGACGAAGAGCTGTTCTGTTGACGTCGAGCGGTCGGTGACCAATCTGATCCGGTGACAGGTAGAACAGTCAGCTAGTTGACTATGTTATCTTGTGTGCCCATAGTATGAAAAATAAGATAGTCCTAGATAACCTCTTCGACGTGTCCATGTTTTAGTTTCAGCAGTTTTTTCAGTAATCAATTCTGCATTGCTATCATTATAGCAATCTGCAAATATGTTACGTTTAGTAATAATATGTAAATGATTTGCTTAGTTAATTCGGAGCACTCAGCATCATCAGGGGTCTTTCATCTGTGCCGTGTGATAACACCAACTTGCATAGAATCAAAATTTCTCTTCTGTTTGAAATGTGTGATGCTTTTTATTCTAGGTCTGGAGCAACTAAAGAATGACAGTGACATGCGAGTCACTAATATTATACACAGAGTGAATAGTGAAGGACTAGGGGAAATATATGAATTATTCACCTGATGCTATATTCCCTCTGAAACTGTCCTATTTTAGATTTGTATTAGCAATTCATGGATGTTGCTATAACGAAGCTCGGAATAATTCATAGTCAAACAGGAAATTAATCAGATTTACTGTATTTAGCAAATCAAAAACAATATCTAAAATGAGATTTTTTTTTCACCAAGCTTGTTGACTGGTGGATTATGTCTCAGATAAGTCATATTTTCTTATGTAGTATAACAATATTTTGAAAAGACACCACATTACCAGCTTTGTTGTAATAATACATGCTAATAGACGTCTTCCACTGAAGTGTGCAGAAGATGAAAACAAACTACGAATAAAGGCATTGCGCAGATGCTGCTTATATAAAAAAGATCCTATCAAATGTCATTGTCTAACTTGAGAATAGTATAGAAAAAACGGAGTTATTAATATACATGCTGCAGAAAACTATATAACACTTTGTGCTCGGTTGCTGTAAAACAAGTACGGCATGCAAAAATAGTGACCTGATCCTGCAGTCATACATATTCCCTTCAATTTTTCGCCTGCATTTATTTAGTTAACTAGTGAAAAGTAACAAGAAGGTGTCAAAAGCATCAAACAGCATATGATTCTTTTTTGTTTTCAGTTACCATGGATACATGTAGGTCTGCATAGTAGCTGTACGCACAAAAATGTAGAACATGTATAAATAAGATTCTTTGCTTTTTGTTACATGAATTGTAGCAGTGAATAAAATAATTGGTAGCAAAGATGGATATAACCTTTGAATTCGAGGTTGATAACATTGGATGTTTGTGTTCTGAAAGTATTATATATTCTGAAGCAAGAACATGCTAATTATTCATAGCCAGGGATAAACCGCTGGCTCAGTGTGACAGTAGAGCAGATTTTCTCTATTCCATTGATTGATGGCTTGCACAGTGTTACATCTAGCATATATAAGTAGATTAATCAATAGATTCACTGTGATTGACGTTAATTGTAAGGAAATTGAAATAATAAAAATTCTTCAGCATCTCATGACACGGAAGATACTTGTCTTGCAGACTTGTGCTTTCAGATATTTAACATTTGTGGCTTGGGGGAGACATACCATTGTTGGAACCAAAAGGTAAGAGAACCCACTTCTAATTCCAATGCAGCAATTAGCTTCTGTCACAGACACATTATCGGACTGCAAAGGGCTCATATACTGTTCCTGCACAGGTTTCCTCTTCTGCATGTATTTGCCCCCATGAGTGTGGAATGACGCCTGCTGGCTTAGCCGCAAAAAAAATGTAAATGCTTTGCTCAAGATGCACAGCATATACATGAATGACGGAAACATATATTCAAGGAGTTAGAAAACTAATTTTCAAACACAGAACTCCATTACGAGAGTCTCCATTTTTAATCTCTAGAAACTGGTTTTAGCAAAAAGTGACTACAGAGATTTTTTCTCTCCTTCGCTCTTTCTCTAGCTCTCCCTTTTCTTTTTTCTATCTCTCCTTTTCTTTCGCTTGTCTCTTGAGACATCTGTGTAATGCTTATTTTCTCCTGTGTTATGTTATAATTGAACATATCTTCCCAGGTTTCCCTGTAGATTACCGCTAAACATTAAGGTTTTAGCCGCATTGGATTAGCTTATATTTGAGGGTCATTTGTAACAAGAAGATTTAAAAAAAAAAAAAACCTTTAAAGAAAGAAGCATCATAAAACATAACAAATATAAAGTAGATACACTTATTGGATAGTTATTTACCTGGTTAAGAATGCTGTAGTACTAGTAGACTTGATTCTTGCTGTTATTCCTGCTATCATCAACTTCCATCTAAGCTACAGGCACCGTACGCTCATCTTTATTAACACAGTGTGATTATCAGAGGACACACAAGGACATAATTCATATCTTCTACACTAAGTTAAAATGATATCACATGCTGTTATGTAGCATTGACAGATTTCTGTTGGATGTTAGCAGATACGTGTCGTAAAGCTGGCTATATGCTGGGTTTTACAACAGAGAAACAAGCAGTACTTTTTAAGTCACACCAGCCTAAAAACTGAATAATAACTGATTTTATATAACATTTCCACCCTTTAATAACAAACAAGCCCAGTATCATAAGAGCTGCAAACACCTGGGATCGTTTATGGTAGTAATTCAGTGCAATTTTGTTTTATGTAGGTTCACGTGACCTCTGAATGCAAGTTCCATATAAGTGGGCAAGTTCTGCATTAGATTCTTTCACTCACATTAGAGAGTTGGTCTGGTATTTCATATTGATAGCATATCCTCAGAATAGGTCAGCAATATCAATTAGTTGTGGGTACAACTCACGGTACCCCTGCCGATCAGCTGTTCCCAGTGCCGGAGGCAGCTGGGTATGCTCAGTTGCTGAACAGAACTACACAGCACTGTCAACTGCACAGTGACCGTGACCAGGTACTGAATATCGTCACCCTATGGATTCTAGTTGGTGGTGGATGTGCAGTACATTGCCACAGCAACTATAAAGTTGATGGCGCAATGGTGTGAAGCTCCACAATTGAGAACATCTAGCTGCTGCTATTTGAGTGTTTTGCAGATGCCAAAGTGGCCAAATATTATACAAGGTTTTATGAATATTGAGATTGCATCATTTTCAGCATTATCCAACTCCTTATGACCCATTAAACATGAATGGTGTCCTGGCACTACTGGTAAACATATTTTATGCCTAGTGTAATAAAATGGGTCAGAAAGGATGAGCGGACCCGTGGATGTTAGGGTTCGACTGAATTTTAGTCCACAATTTAGTTTAGTACCAAAACTCTACCCGAACTTGAATCACAATCTGAACCTCATAGAAGTTAAATGGTACCCAAAATTTGGTGCTGTAAAATGGTCATAGTAAGGGCTAGGGGGCAGCCAAAGGAAACACAGTCTCTCTCTTCTCTCTCGGAACTTCGAACACTAAAACGGATTTCTTGGAGAAGCCCGTGTTCAGAGTTCAGCATTGGAAACTAAGTATTCAGTACAAACCCTGAACTTTAAAGTATGGGTTCACTCATCTCTAATCAGAAGTTGATATCTAGTTCTGGTGATGTAAGGTGTCATTTAACTTCTTGTAACTATATTGTTAGGAGTGACAATAGATAGTCTGAAATCCAATTCCTGTCTAAATAGATGTTCGGGTTGCTGTACTGTTCTGTCTTTGTTACATACGACATTCTGCATTCGAGATTAGTTCATCCCAATGTATTCAATGGAAGAATTACATAAGAAAATCAATAAATAATTAAATGGAGCTCTGCTGTAGTTCCCCTGTTTGGTGGTTGGCAGGTGCTTCACTTTGCAGAGAAAGACTATGAAGCAGTGCCAAAGTCTTACTTTTCTCAGGATTTCTTTGAGTTGAAGAGGTCTGACTCTTGCCAATCCTAAAATAGTGGTTTATGCTATATCCTAAATGCTATCGTACTATAAATCTAAATACCCCTTTAATAATCCCAATTAAAATACCTTCTTGAAAGTTTGGTGGTTGCTTGAAATTAGACCCTCAGCAAAACTTTACATCTTTTGAACATTTCATATAAGATACATATATTGAATTATAGATCATTCTCTTGTGCTGATGAGAAGTCTGTTAGCTTATCAGCATTCTGGAGAATACTTAGATAATATCAATTTGATGCTACATGCTTGATCAGTCATGTATATACTGTACTGTGCACTTTACTCATGGCTTAGTATGTGAAGACGACATGAACTGGAAATGCTGTTTATTATATAATATCTGTAAAACAAATATTGAAGCTAATTTATCTCAATTGTAATAACCCTAGTGAAAATGTTGACTATGGCTGAAGATAAAAACCTTTTGGTCTTTTTAAGTCGCGGGGCTCCATTAAACCTTATGTTACATAATCCAGCAACCAGGAAGAGAAAAAGAACAACTGAAAAAGAATATATTTGACTTCTTGTTCACTTTAGTAAGCCTATTATATCAAAGTGCCTGAAATAATACGGCTAATATTTGATGGAGAATTATGAGAATACAAATCTTTTATTACTTCGAAGACATAAAGCGGAATAGCTTAGAAGTGGTTCTTGTAGAGAGGGATATATGGTAGAATTTCTATCTACAAGGTAGATCTTTATAAAGATAGAAGTTCCAATAAAAGGATTAAATCAATCAGGGGTGACATTTACAGTTTTAACGTACATGGATTAAACTCAGCTTCAGGCTAACACTATATCAGTCTCATCTAAATCTGAGAGCATTGGGAAGTCTGGAATAGTGATACACATAAGCTCGCAGAATACTTATTTAAAAAAGTGTTCACCTTTAAAAAAAAACTTAAAAAAAGCTCTTTAGAGAAGGATATCAAGCACTTTACCATGCTTATGAATTAAAAGACTTTTGGAAAACTTATGATATCCACTTGACCTACAATCTTGGAGTTTTAGTCCTTTAATGAAAATGCTTCCTTGTTCTCCTACTCAGATACTGCTCACAATAAACTGCCCAAGACTATGCATCTGTATCTTATACAATTGTAAGTCTGTCATTAAATTTGTATTCCAGATACTACAATTTCTAAACTGTCTGTAGGACAGGTGAGAAGTATTAAATTGGTTTGGGTATTACTTACCAGACTGAGGGATTTGTTTAGATTCTGCTTTGCTTCCCCGTTCAAATTTCTATAGCTCTGCCGGATCTAACCACATTGTCCATAATGATTGAATAGATTTAAAGCAGTCATGCGGGACCACTGCCCTAATCAAGCAGGAGACACATTCCCCTGTACTTCAATTGGTGTGGATCCTATCGGTAGGAATTCCCATCAATCTAGTAGCTATTATAGCCTCCACTGTAGACTAAAAGAATCAGTGTAAGTGGAATATTCCTTTGTCCTGTGGATAGTTCAAAATATGTGCCTTTAACTTATAGATAGAAAGTATATACAGTTAGGTACAGAAATCTATGAACAGTGACCGAATCTTTGTGAATTGGACTTTGCTTGCCACTATTTTAGATTTAAAGGGAATCAGTCATCACATTTGAATTTTCTACACTTTTAATATGGGCATATTGGCTATAGACTTTTGAAAAAAGTCCTACTTGTGTGTCTCATATCAGATACCTTGTTACTGAGAAATCATCTTTTATCACTTTATATACTGTAAATTACCTATTCCAGGCTCTTGTGCCTGGAAGATAACTCTGCCTCCAGAGCTTATTTTACATGATGGAGGTGTTCACAGTGTGAGACAAGTAACTAATAGTGTTGAGCGATACTGCTCGATATCTAAAAATATCGTATCGAAATGGTATCGCCGATATCACTAAATATCATCGATATCCGATTCCGATACCGGAAGTCCAATGTAAGTCTATGGGAACAAAATATCGCAACTAAAAAAAACCTTTATTTCCTTGTAAACAGTAAATATACACACATAGAATACATATATATATATATATATATATATATATATATATATATATATACATGTCATTGTGACATATATATACATATATGTATAGTTTATACACTTCTACATAGTAAAATATCCTCTGATTCAATTGCCGGGTAAAGCCGGCTTCTGTGAAAAGACAGAAGCACCCGACATGAAATGACACTTGGTGTACATAGGGTTAACCATGTCTTTTCATGTCGTTTGCAATCTGATTTGCACAAACAATTACATCAGTCTATGTGTGCAAAATTTCACACCTGTAGGGGTTAATTAAAGGTGTAAATTCGTTGTAAAAAAAACGGACTTTTTTGCTACGAATTTACACCTTTAATTAACCCCTACAGGTGTGAAATTTTGCACACTTACACTCATGTAATTGTTTGTGCAAATCAGATATCAAACTACAGTCATGGCCAAAAGTTTTGAGAATGACACAAATATTATATTTTCACATGATCTGCTGCCCTCTGGTTTTTATGTGTGTTTGACAGATGTTTTTATCACAGACAGAAATATAATAATTGCAAACATATGAGTAACAAAAGCTTATATTGACAGTTAGAATGAGTTAATGCAGCAAGTCAATATTTGCAGTGTTGACCCTTCTTCTTCAGGACCTCTGCAATTCTCCCTGGCATACTCTCAATCAACTTCTGGACCAAATCCTGACTGATAGCAGTCCATTCTTGCACAATCAATGCTTTCATTTTGTCAGAATTTTTAGGTTTTTGTTTGTCCACCCGTCTCTTGATGATTGACCACAAGTTCTCAATGGGATTAAGATCTGGGGAGATTCCAGGCCATGGACCCAAAATCTCTATGTTTTTGTTCCCTGAGCTATTTAGTTATCACCTTTGCTTTATGGCAAGGTGCTCCATCATGCTGGAAAAGGCATTGTCGATCACCAAACTGCTCTTGGAGGGTTGGGAGAAGTTGATCTTGGAGGACATTCTGGTGCCATTCTTTATTCATGGTTGTGTTTTTAGGCAAGACTGTGAGAGAGCCGATTCCCTTGGCTGAAAAGCATCCCCACACATGAATAGTTTCAGGATGCTTAACAGTTGGCATGAGACAAGACTGGTGGTAGCGCTCACCTTGTCTTCTCCGAATGAGGCGATTTCCTGATGTCCCAAACAATCGAAAAGGGGATTCATCAGAGAAAATAACTTTACCCCAGTCCTCAGCAGTCCACTGCCTGTACCTTTTGCAGAATATCAGTCTGTCCATGATGTTTTTTCTGGAGAGAAGGGGCTTCTTTGCTGCCCTCCTTGAGACCAGGCCTTGCTCCAAGAGTCTCCGCCTCACAGTGCGTGCAGATGCACTCAACCTGCCTGCTGCAATTCCTGAGTAAGCTCTGCACTGCTGGTAGCCCGATCCCGCAGCTGAAACACTTTTAAGAGACGGTCCTGGCACTTGCTGGTCTTTCTTGGGTGCCCTGAAGCCTTTTTGGCAACAATGGAACCTCTCTCCTTGAAGTTCTTGATGATGCGATAGATTGTTGACTGATGTGCAATCTTTCTAGCTGCGATACTCTTCCCTGTTAGGCCATTTTTGTGCATTGCAATGATGACTGCACGTGTTTCTTTAGAGATAACCATGGTTAACAGAAGAGAAATAATGATGCCAAGCACCAGCCTCCTTTTAAAGTGTCCAGTGGTGTCATTCTTACTTAATCATGACAGATTGATCTCCAGCCATGTCCTCATCAACACCCACACCTGTGTTAATGGAGCAATCACTGAAAAGGGTTAGCTGGTCCTTTTAAGGCAGGGCTGCAATGATGTTGAAATGTGTTTTGGGGGATAAAGTTCATTTTCTAGCCAAATATTGACTTTGCAAGTAGTTGCTGTTAAGCTGATCACTCTTTATAACATTCTGGAGTATATGCAAATTGGCATTAGAAAAAGTGAAGCAGTAGACTTTGTAAAAATTAATATTTGTGTCATTCTCAAAACTTTTGGCCATGACTGTACATGAAAAGACATGGTTAACTCTATGTAAACCAAGTGTCATTTCATGTCGGGTTCTGCATTTTCACAAAAGCTGGCAATTGAATCAGCGGCTATTATACTATGTAGAAGTGTATGAACTATAAATATAAATATATATATATATATGTGTCACAAATTTAATGACATGTATATATATATATGAGGTGTAAAATTGCTGAAAAAAATGCGTGGGCTCCTGCCCTATTTTCGCAACCAGACAGACAAAGCCAGTGAGTGGGGGCAGATAATAATAGCCCAGAGAGGGACCATTATTTTTGGCCCCCCCGGCTACTAACATCTGCCCCCAGACACCCCAGAAAGGGCAAATCTCTAATTAGATTTGCCCTTTCTGGCACTTTGCCCGTCTATTCCCATTGCCCTGTAGCGGTGGCGAATGGGTTAATAAGGGGTTAAAATGACCTTGCAATTGAAAGGTCACTTTAAGCCAGGTTAATAATTGAGAGCTGTCAATTAGACAACTATCAATTATTAATCCTATTGTATGAAAGAAAAATCAAACACACACACTTTAATAAAAAAGAAGTTTAATGAAATAATCACACAGTTTTTGACCATATTTTATTTTCCTGCTAAAACCATTTCCTGTAATAAAAATAAAATAATAAAGCAAAATTATTCTTACCAATCCGATGTACAGTCAGGTCCCACGGTGTAATCCTTCAGAAAGGGTTAATGTTTACTGCAGGGACCGCAGCTAATGCTGCAGCCTCACAGTAAACCCCCAAATGAATGAGTTCCTCTCCTGGCTGACAGGAGAGGAAGTGGAAAGCTTAATTGATTGCTTTCCACTTTCACTTCAGGTCAGCCAGGGACACAATCAGTGACGTCAGAGGGAACTGGTTAACAAAAATAGGGGATCCCCTCGAAAAAAATTGGCGTGGGGTCCCCCCTATTTTTGTTAACCAGCCAGATGAAGCAGACCGCTGAGGCCTGGATTTTCAGGCTGTTAAGGAGCCAAGATCCATGGACCTTGCCAGCCTGATAATACCAGGCCACAGCAGTCTGCATATCTTGGCTGATTAACAAAAATAGGGGATCCCCTCGAAAAAAATTGGCGTGGGGTCCCCCCTATTTTTGTTAACCAGCCAGATGAAGCAGACCGCTGAGGCCTGGTTTTTCAGGCTGGTAAGGATCCAATATCCATGGACCTTGCAAGCCTGATAATACCAGGCCACAGCAGTCTGCTTAGCTTGGCTGGTTAACAAAAATAGGGGATCCCCTCGAAAAAAAAAACGGCGTAGGGGTCCCCCTATTTTTGTTAACCAGCCAAGTAAAATGCAGACTGCTGCGGCCTGGTATTAAAAGACTGTCAAGGCCCATGGATTTTGGCCCTCAACAGCCTGATAATACCAGGCTACAGCAGCCCCACATTTGGCGCATCAAAAGATGTGCCAATTGTGGCACTTTACCCGGCTCTTCCCACTTGCCCTGTAGCGGTGGCAAGCGGGGTAATAAGGGGTTAATGTCACCGTTGATTGCACGGTGACAATAAGCCCGGTTAATAATGGAGAGGCGTCAATAAGACACCGATCCATTATTAATCCCAAAGTTATTAAATGCATAAAAAAAAGACAAAGCAAGAAAAAAGTATTTTAATGAAATAAAAGAGACAACACAGTTTTCATTTCTTTTATTGTACTCTCATTCTGCGACGCCATCGATCTCCTGTAAAAAAAAAAAAAAACAAACCAACAGTATACCAACTGTCCGAAGCAGTCCATAGTAACGACTGTCCCACGACGATCCAGCTCTGCTACATCACAATGACAGGCAGAGCCTGTCATCGCGACGCAGCACAGCTGATTACCTGCTTCCCCGGCGGTGACGTCATCGGACTGACTGCTTTACGGCCGGGATTACCAGCAGTCACTGCAGTTATCGCGAGAAACTGCATGTGACCGCCGGGGAAAGATGATGGCGGCCATGAAGCAGTCCAGGCCGTGACCGCCGGAGATCTTCTGCCAGGTAAGTGCCGCTGACTCCTGACAGACCCGACCGACGGACACTGACAGTGACAGACCCGACCAACGGACACAGACAGTGACAGTGACAAATCCGATTCCGGTATTCGATATGACGAAAATATCGGTATTCGGAATCGAAAGGCCGATACAGCTAATATCGGCCGATACCCGATATTTGCAGTATCGTATCGCTCAACACTAGTAACTAACCCAGAACAGGAGAAATTAAATCTGTCTTCTTGCAAATACATATTTAGCTTCTTTCTCAGCTCTGCTGTATTGCAACAATATTACAACCCTTTCTGCCTGTGAGTTGGTAGCTGAAGCTGAGAAGAACCTGAAGGTGAGTCAGGTATAATCACACACAGTTCTGCAGGAAGATCAGGAGAGCAGAGAGCGGCCATTGCACATCACACTGGTAACACTGGTAACCATTACACTTCACACTGGTAACACTGGTAACCATTACACCTCACACTGGTAA
>JARQOD010000003.1:537792353-537875156 GCA_033576555.1 Oophaga sylvatica | reverse complement strand
TACCAGCGACGTGGCCCTGCTGTGATCTCGTTCATCACAGCGATAGTTCCGGACCCTATTTTTATCGTCGGCGTCCCGCTGGTAAGTATATATTGCTGAGTGTGGCACCTTTTTTTAGCGATTTAGCGGTACAAAAGTACCGCTAAAGTCGTTAAGGAGCTCGCTAACAGCGATAGTATCCTTAACGACATCGCTAAATTAGGCCACTACTAGCGATATTAAAACGATCCCGCTAGCGATCTCATTAGTATGCGATGTTAACGAGATCGCTAGCGGGATTGTTTAGTGTGGCATACCCTTTAGACTAAAGTCTTCATCTGTATGGGAACCTATGAATCCTGTCTTTAGATTGAAATCTACATCTCTGTGGAGGGATAATGGCCCTGCGGTGATTAAAAACGCTTGTGGCTAAAAGGCGGAGTGCTCAGTCAGAAGGCTAATGAATACAAATTTTAAAAAAATTGACTGTCACATCCAAACATAAACTAAGTGTGATCAGGTGTTTGAGTGTATATGAGTTGGTGACTCTAGGTTAAGCAACTGTTGACACTTGGTTTATGTTTGGATGTGACAGTCAGTTTTTTTAAACTTATATCAGACTAACTTAACTTCCTTCTATGACAGAATCACTGACTTGGTGGATCAGGTAAACACAGTAGATATAGTATATCCTGACTTCAGCAAGGCATCTGACAAAGTATCTCATACCATCCTTATTGAAAAAATGACCAAGTGTGGAATGAATGAGACAATAGTTAAGTGGATTCATATCTTGCTTAGTGATCGGACCCAAAGAGTGGTCGTAAATGGCTGCACATCCAGTTGGAAGAATGTCTCCAGTGGGGAACCACAGTGCTCTGTCCTGGACCCTTTGATGTTCAACATCATTATCAATGATTTAGATGAATTAATTGAGGGTAAAACTAATTAAATTTGCTAATGACACAATACTAGGATGAATAGCTAATACTAGAAAAGAGAGAGTGAGGATTCAAAAAGATCTAGTCAAACTGGAATAGTAAGCAGCAACTAACATAGTAGTTTTTAACAGGGAAAAATGCAAAGTCCTACATCTTTGCAAGAAAAATGAAAAAAGCATATGCAGAATGGGAGGAATAGTGCTAAGCAACAGCACATGTGAAAAAGACTTGGGTATACTGGTAGATCACAGACTGAACATGAGTCACAATGTGATGCAGCATCAAAAAAGGCAAACACAGTTTTGGATTGATTTAACAGAAGCACAGAGTCTAGATCACATGAAGCAATTATCCCCCCTCTACTCCTCTTTGGTCAGACCTCATCTGGAATACTGTATCCAGTTCTGGGAACTAAATTTTAAAAAAGATATCAACAAACTGGAGCAAATTCAGAGAAGAGCCACTAGAATGGGTGACCGATCTTTAAATAATGCCCTATGAGAAAGAGTAAGATGATTTGGGAATGTTTAGCTTACAAGAGGGAAGACTGAGAGAAGGCTTGACAGCTGTCTACAAATATCTCAAGGGCTGTCACATTGTAGAAGGATCATCTTTATTCTCATTTGCACAATGAAAGACTAGAAGCAATGGGATGAAACTAAATGGGAGGAGACAGATTAGATATTAGAAAAAACTTTTTGACAGTGAGGGTAATCAACAAGTGAAACAGGCTGCCATAAGAGGTGGCAAGTTCTTGTTCAATGGAAGCCTTCAAACTGCGTCTGTAGAGACATCTGTCTGGAATGATTTTGTAAATCCCGCATTGAGCAGAGGTTTGTATCAGATGACTCAGGAGGTTGCTTCCAACTCTACCATTCTATGATTCTTTGATTCTATGGTTCTACATCATAACATCATCACGACATGACATGCCTATTCATCATCACAAGCTCTGGTGTAAAAATAAGGTGGCTGGCATTGCAAGAATTTTTTTGTAAACAGTAATAAAGTTCCTAAAGTAGAAAAAACGTAATACTAAGCGTAGTAAGATTTAATCAATTGAGAAGGTGAGTAACTATAAGAAATTGTTCATCTGATGCTGTTGTCCAAATAGAGACACAACTCCTTCTTGAAGTATGGTTGTGTTTGCGAATGACTGCTGTCGACTTGGTGAGGAGGAATTGGACCTTTAACTATGAGTATCCACAGTGTGGATGCCAGAATGAAGGAACAGAGAATGGTGCTGCTTTTGGCAACAAGAGAAATCTCTTTCCATTTTCTTTTCTTTGAGTTCTTAAAAGAAACAGAACACTCTACACAAGATGTATCTTGTGCATATGTAAATGTCAAATAATTCCTTAAAGGGAATCCTTAGCATAATTTAAGACAAGTCTATCAGTACCTTTACCTAGATAGTCAGTTCTTCCATTCTTGAGAAATCAGAGCTTAACTTAATATGCAAATGAGCGTGTAGATCTTAAGGCACTGCCACACTTAGCGATCGCACCAGCGATCACGACAACGACATGACCTGGCGAGATCGCTAGTGCGATCGCTATGTGATCACTAGTTAGATTCCAAACACAACTTATCAGCGATCTGTGATTCCAAACTCAACTCATCAGCGATCTGTATAACGACCTCTGCGGTCTTTGAGAAAACCTAGTCCATCCTGCGACGCTGGTGAAGTTGTTCATAAAGGGTGTCACACTCAGCGATTCAGGCTCACCAGCCGGACATCAACGACCAAAAAACGGCTCAGAACGTTCAACGACATCTCAGCAGGGGCCACATCGCTGCTACATGTCACACACAGCTAAGTCGCTAACGAGATCGCTACTGCGTCATAAATGGTGACTCTGAAGCGATCTCGCTAGTGATCTCGCTAGCGCTTAGTGTGGCATACCCTTTAAGCCTCTGTCATGCTACCTTTAGGCTAAGTTCACACTAGCATTCGGCTGGTCTGCGTATCGCTGCGTACTTCCTCCCTTAAGTTCCGCCTATGCTCCGCCTACTTCCGCATGCGTCCTGCTTACCTATCTTTAGCATTGGGTATGCAGTGATATGCTGAATTATGCAGATGCGTCCGAATGTGGCAATGTGACGTGCCGCCGAATGCAACATGTTGCATTCCCATGCACGTCAAAATGCCGCAAGCAGACGCATCCACATACTTCCGCATGTCCCTGCGCACACAATGTTAAAGATAGGTATGGGAGGAAGTACGTAGCCATACGCAGACCAGCTGAAAGCAAGGGTGAACCCGGCCTTACTTCTCACCCAATTCCACCGCCTCCTGTATATCTGTTCTTTGTCAAATTAGAACATTGCTGTGGTTCCTTACATGTATTTATTTTTTCAACATTATTAACTAGAGATGAGCGAGTATATTCCAGGGGAATGGAATGCTACTTGAATGTTATAAAAATATTCATTTGTCAAAATGAACATTTTTTTGTGTTTCGCTTATGCATGAATTCAGCAAAATGGGAGTCAGCTGGCCACTATTTTACTTAACCATAAAGGGCCATCAAAAGGTTAACAAAAAAAAATGTATATTTACCCTACTGTTCATCTCTCTAGCTCCTCTGCTCTTCATCATTCCTTGTCAAGTTCTTGTTGTGTCTTCTTATTACTGCTGCTAAGCGCTGAATCCTAAATCCAGAGATTCCTCTCACTAGACCGGGGTTAGGGTGTGAAGAGCAAAGGGACAGGAGACTGGAGCAGTAAGGTGAGTATAAGTATTTTTTATTTTCACATCATATTTTTATTCAGCTCTAGGGTCCGGAGTAATTCTAGACCACAATAAGGAACATTCAATTCATTGAGAATAACTATGTGGTAAATACAAATAATATTTCCCAGGAAAATTCACGTGATTTGTCAAATTTGATGTTTGTCAGATCTGCTCATTTCTACTATTCATACTGTGCTATCTTGCATAGATTCTGATTTGAACCTGAATTATAAAAAACTGAACTACCTTCACCATTCTGCAGGCTGTACAGCTGAAATCTGTCAGAATTTTTTGGTGATTTTGCATTGTATTTTTATGTACAATAGAAACTGTATAGCAATTTATGGAAATTTAGTAAATAATTTAAAAGGGCTCCGCTACACTGTTATAAAAAATTTTCTGATTATTTTCTTTATTAAGCTATTCAATTATGAAAGCAGCTCTCGAGTTTGAAACTGGCTGTAAATCAGGATTTGTAGATGATAAGTAATACAATGTATTTACAAAGTTACTCATATGTTTATGTAGTTTATACAGTCATGGCCAAAAGTTTTGAGAATGACACAAATATTATATTTTCACATGATCTGCTGCCCTCTGGTTTTTATGTGTGTTTGACAGATGTTTTTATCACAGACAGAAATATAATAATTGCAAACATATGAGTAACAAAAACTTATATTGACAGTTAGAATGAGTTAATGCAGCAAGTCAATATTTGCAGTGTTGACCCTTCTTCTTCAGGACCTCTGCAATTCTCCCTGGCATGCTCTCAATCAACTTCTGGACCAAATCCTGACTGATAGCAGTCCATTTTTGCACAATCAATGCTTTCATTTTGTCTGAATTTTTAGGTCTTTGTTTGTCCACCCGTCTCTTGATGATTGACCACAAGTTCTCAATGGGATTAAGATCTGGGGAGTTTCCAGGCCATGGACCCAAAATCTCTATGTTTTGTTCCCTGAGCCATTTAGTTATCACCTTTGCTTAATGGCAAGGTGCTCCATCATGCTGGAAAAGGCATTGTTGATCGCCAAACTGCTCTTGGAGGGTTGGGAGAAGTTGCTCTTGGAGGACATTCTGGTACCATTCTTTATTTATGGCTGTGTTTTTAGGCAAGACTGTGAGAGAGCCGATTCCCTTGGCTGAGAAGCAACCCCACACATGAATGGTTTCAGGATGCTTAACAGTTGGCATGAGACAAGACTGGTGGTAGCGCTCACCTTGTCTTCTCCGAATGAGGTGTTTTCCTGATGTCCCAAACAATCGAAAAGAGGATTCATCAGAGAAAATAACTTTACCCCAGTCCTCAGCAGTCCACTGCCTGTACCTTTTGCAGAATATCAGTCTGTCCATGATGTTTTTTCTGGAGAGAAGTGGCTTCCTTGCTGCCCTCCTTGAGACCAGGCCTTGCTCCAAGAGTCTCCGCCTCCCAGTGCGTGCAGATGCACTCACACCTGCCTGCTGCCATTCCTGAGCAAGCTCTGCACTGCTGGTAGCCCGATCCCGCAGCTGAAACACTTTTAAGAGATGGTCCTGACGCTTGCTGGTCTTTCTTGGGCGCCCTGGAACCTTTTTGGCAACAATGGAACCTCTCTCCTTGAAGTTCTTGATGATGCGATAGATTGTTGACTGAGGTGCAATCTTTCTAGCTGCGATACTCTTCCCTGTTAGGCCATTTTTGTGCATTGTAATGATGACTGCATGTGTTTCTTTAGAGATAACCATGGTTAACAGAAGAGAAACAATGATGCCAAGCACCAGCCTCCTTTTAAAGTGTCCAGTGGTGTCATTCTTACTTAATCATGACAGATTGATCTCCAGCCATGTGCTCATCAACACCCACACCTGTGTTAATGGAGCAATCACTGAAAAGAGGTTAGCTGGTCCTTTTAAGGCAGGGCTGCAATGTGTTTTGGGGGATAAAGTTCATTTTCTAGCCAAATATTGACTTTGCAAGTAATTGCTGTTGAGCTGATCACTCTTTATAACATTCTGGAGTATATGCAAATTGCCATTAGAAAAAGTGAAGCAGTAGACTTTGTAAAAATTAATATTTGTGTCATTCTCAAAACTTTTGGCCATGACTGTAGAGGACAATTTACTTACTAGAATTAGGTAGTATTGCTTGCCAGGGTGAATGCTGCTTTTCTTTTGAATGTGAGAAGAAAACGTAAGCACTACTGTGATTGGTGCCAAGGTAGGTTCCCAAACCAAACAGTGATAAGTACAAAACCTGGCACTCAATTTCAATGCAAACAGAGAACATTTTATTTAGTCCCCAATAGGTAGTACAGCAAAACGTTTCGGTCAACAATGACCTTCATCAGTTACATACACGAGTGCTGTGAGATTCTAAGAGAGAATCAGCATGAAAAGACATGGGGATATCAGCATCTCATAAAAAATGAAATTTCGTAATATAAGGACTAAGCCTATAATAGAAAATCTAAAGTCGAAACAGTGGGGGTGAGGATCAGTCTTCCTAAGGAGCAATGTCCACCGCTAGTCTGCCTAGCGCGTGTTCCCTATGGATTCTCTTCTTGAGGACTAAGTCCATTGGCTAAAAAAATATATATTTACATATAGGGCAGTGAGAGCCATATCTCTGAAATGGAGAGGCACAGAAAAAATATAATAATACCAGATTCTGAAGAACAGCGACATGTACACCAAGTGAAAAAATATATGTATATTTATAGCAAATGGCAGGTCTACTTTAATTCTATATGTAAAATTGAAAAAAATTAGAAGTGAACATATGCTTTTTAATTAACAAAAACAAACTGTAGCATAATGCGCTTTGAAGCTTATTCTGTTAAAAATTAATAAAACCATGTAAATGTTTCACACATATTCACACAGTGCTGTGTATTCAATGTTAGCGAAATTAAATACAAATATGAAGGACTCACTTAAATGAGGAGTCATTTTTTAATCAATATTTGCATAATACTTCAGCTTCCTGACATCCTATTGAAACACTTACTATAAACATGTACCCAGTTACATTACTTGGTTTAGAAATTGTTTTTAGTGCCATTACGTTTAGAATGCTATACACTGTGTTCCAAATTATTATGCAAAAATTGTTTTGGAGTGATAAGGTAAGAATTTTTTTGTTTGTCAGTTAAACTCATTGATGGTGATGTGTGTCAGAGCTCTTTATATCACTGTAAGCAATTGCAGACACCTGTGCTAATTAGTTTGGCAGGTGTGTCCAATGAAAGGCAAGACTACTTAAGAAGGCTGTCCCACATTATTAAGCAGCCTACATTTTCTGCCAAAATGGGAAAGAAAAAGGATGTGTCGGCTGCTGAGAAGCAACAAATTGTGGAGCGTTTAGGTCAAGGCAAGACTACAATCAACATTGCCAAGATACTTCATCGTGATCATCGCACAATCAAGAAGTATGTAGCTGATTCACAGTACACACGTGTGCGCGCTGATAAGGGAAAATTGAGGACTCTTTCCTACAGGCAATTACGTCAGGTTAAAAGAGCAGCGGCAAAAAAGCCTTGTCATAGCAGCAGACAAGTTTTTGAAGATGCTGGTGCCTCCAACGTCCCCCGAACAACAAGATGCAGGGTCCTTCAGAGGTTTGCAGCTGTGCGTAAGCCATCCTGTCGACCTCCTCTATTCACTGCACACAAGCAGAAACGGCTCCAGTGGGCCAAACAATACATGAAGACTGACTTCAAAACTGTTTTGTTCACCGATGAGTGCCATGCAACGCTCGATGGTCCAGATGGATGGAGTGAAGGATGGCTGGTTGATGGACACCCCATTCAAACACGGCTACGGCGCCAACAAGGAGGAGGTGGAGTAATGTTTTGGGCTGGAATCATGGGGAAAGAGATTGTCGGCCCTTTTAGGATCCCTGAAGGGGTAAAGATGAACTCCATAGTGTATGTTGAGTTTCTCAAACAGCACTTCCTGCCATGGTTCAAGAAGAAGAACCGTGCATTCCGCAGCAAGATCATTTTCATGCATGATAATGCACCGTCTCATGCTGCACATAACACATCTGCATCTCTGGCTGCTATGGGCATAAAAGGGGACAAACTTATGGTGTGGCCCCCATGCTCGACTGACCTCAACCCCATTGAGAACCTCTGGAGCATCATCAAAAGGAGTGTCTATGATGGCGGGAGGCAGTTCACATCTAAGCAACAGCTCTGGGAGGGTATTCTGTCCTCATGCAAAACAATTGAAGCAGAAACCATCCAAAACCTGACAAATTCAATGGGAGAGAGAGTTCAGAAGCTCCTTTCCAACAAGGGGTCCTATGTGCAAATGTAACATCACCTAGAATAAAGTTTTGAGTTGAAAACTGTTTGATTTCAGTTTGTAAGAACCTGCTAATGCTTATAATTTCAAAAATTACCATTTTTTTGTTCTTTATTAAAATGAAAAGGTTGAAAACTCTGCTGTGCATAATAATTTGGAACATGCATTTTGAGTGCAGTTTGAGTGTTTTATTTTTTAAAAAATATACTGTTATCATAGGCAGTTTGTACAAACACCTTTCAATTGTACTCTAATAGTTATTTGACTGGAAAATTACAATGACTGCAATTCATATAGGTAATTTGAGAAAATCTGAGAAAATATATATTTGCATAATAATTTGGAACACAGTGTAAATTCACTTCTGCATATTATATCAAACTTAGTTATGGTCAAAACTCTGCAGCTGCTTTTCGACTTAGAGGACATTTTCTATTCTCTAAAGTTTTTAGGTAAAACATGAATTTAGAAATATATTAGACTTAAAATTCTTTGAAAATAGTATATGGTTATTTAAAGTGGCCATAATAAAATAAAAAAAATCATATACTTACTTCCTGGACAAGCGCCAATCCCGATTTGTCAGCACTACGTCTCCCAGTGACCTTGAAGCATTGTTATGTCATGTGATCACTACTGTCAATCAATGGCCACTGATTGGCTGCAGTGTTCACTATACCATCATAGAGTGAATTGCCTAAGGCTGGAAAGAGTTTATGAATGTTGTATAACTGTATGATTATTGTAGGCTTTCCTTTGGATTTTCAAGCGATAATAATGATAGTAAAAGCAATCAGAGAGCTCTTTACTTAGTACAGTTCAATCATTTGCTTTGCCTTCTCAGTAATCCCTTAATCATCACTGTTAATCTACTTGAAGTGTGATAATCCTCTCCCAATACTGTAGCAATGGAAGTTCTCAAATGACAATTCACAGACTTATGTGTGGCATAGTTTGCTGTTTAGGGAGAAGTTATTTATGCTGTGTTTTGTATTAAAACAACTTTGAACCTTTGGTATGAAGAGCTAAACCTGAAATTGAGAAAGTTTTTATCTACTTGAATGTTTGATATGATGATTAGTGTTGAGCGATACTGCTCGATATCTAAAAATATCGGATCGGAATGGTATCGCCGATATCACTAAATATCGCCGATATCCGATTCCGATACCGGAAGTCCCATGTAAGTCTATGGGAACAAAATATCGCAACTAAAAAAACCTTTATTTCCTTGTAAACACTAAATATAAACACATAGAATACATATATATATATATATATATATATATAACATGTCATTGTGACATATATATATACATATATGTATAGTTTATACACTTCTACATAGTAAAATATCCTCTGATTCAATTGCCGGGTAAAGCCGGCATTTGTGAAAAGACAGAAGCACCCGACATGAAATGACACTTGGTGTACATAGGGTTAACCATGTCTTTTCATGTCCTTTGCTATCTGATTTGCACAAACAATTACATCAGTCTATGTGTGCAAAATTTCACACCTGTAGGGGTTAATTAAAGGTGTAAATTCGTTGTAAAAAAAACAACAGGAGGATGTTCTCAATATATTCAATGACTAGATATGAAAAATTCCACTCATTCTTAAAGTTATTCTATCTGAAATCTTATATCCAGTGTTACATATAGAGTACAAGTGCTTCTTACTAAATTAGAATATCATCAAAAAGTTACCGTATATACTCGTGTATAAGCCGAGATTTTCAGCACTTTTTTTGTGCTGAAAATGCCCCCTTGGCTTATACACGAGTCATAGGGCAGAAACCAGCGGGGGAGGGGATGCGGCGGCAGGAGCAGGTGGCTGGGACATCATACTCACCCTCCTCGTGCCATCGCTGAACGTCCCTGCAATCCTGCGTTCTCCCCGGCTTCCTGCAGCTCTCCAGCGCTGAGCGGTGACGTAATACCCGCTCATTAAGGTCATGTAATATGGACGCGACGCCACTCCCATGGGCGTGGCCTCCATATTCATGGCCTTAATGAGCGGTATTACGTCATCGCTCAGCACTGGAGAGCTGTAGGAAGCCGGGGAGAACGCAGGATTGCCGGCGGGACGTTCAGTGATGGCACGGGGAGGGTGAGTATGATGGAGGAGGATGGGGGGAGCATGGAGGAGGACAAGGAGCATGGAGCAGGATGGGGGAGGACCGAGAGCATGGGCAGAACGGGGGAGGACGGAGAGCACGGAGCAGGATGGGGGAGGACGGAGAGCACGGAGCAGAACGGGGGGAGGACCGAGAGCACGGAGCAGAACGGGGGGAGGACGGAGAGCACGGAGCAGAACGGGGGGAGGATGGAGAGCACGGAGCAGGACGGGTGGAGGACGGAGAGCACGGAGCAGAACGGGGGGAGGACGGAGAGCACGGAGCAGGACGGGCGGAGGACGGAGAGCACGGAGCAGAACGGGGGGAGGACGGAGAGCACGGAGCAGAACGGGGGAGGACGGAGAGCACGGAGCAGGACGGGGTGGGCACAGAGGAGAATGGGGGAGTGCAGAGCTGGATGGGGGAGCACAGAGCAGGACGGGGGAGGATGGAAAGCACAGAGCAGGACAGGATAATGGAACAGGAGGAGGGGAGCACAGAGGAGAATGGGGGCGCACAGAGCTGGATGGGGGAGCACAGAGCAGGACGGCAACTTATACACCCGGCTTATACGCGAGTCAATAAGTTTTCCAAGTTTTTGTGGCAAAATTAGGGGGGTCGGCTTATACACGGGTCGGCTTATTCATGAGTATATACGGTAATTTATTTCTGTTCTTTAATACAAAAAGTGAATCTCATGTATTATATAGAGTCATTACAGAGTGATCTATTTCCAGTGTTTATTTCTGTTAATGTTGATGATCATGGCTTACTGCCAATAAAAAACCAAAAGTCATTATCTCAGTAAATTAGAATAATTAACAAAAACACCTGCAAAGGTGTTCTAAGCATTTAAAAAGGTCCCTGTTTCAGTAGGGTCCACAGTCATTGGGAAGACTGCTTACTTGACAAGTGTCCAAAAGGCAGTCACTGACACACTCCACAAGGAGGGTGAGCCACAAAAGATCATTGCTAAAGAAACTGCCTGTTCACAGAGTGCTGTATCAAAGCATATTAATGGATAGTTGAGTGGAAGGAAAAACTGTGGTAGAAAAAGGTGCAGAAGCAGCCAGGGTAACCGCAACATTGGAAGGATTGTTAAGGAAAGGCCATT
Source organism: Oophaga sylvatica (assembly GCA_033576555.1). NCBI lineage: Eukaryota > Metazoa > Chordata > Amphibia > Anura > Dendrobatidae > Oophaga > Oophaga sylvatica. The sequence goes on along the minus strand of JARQOD010000003.1, from coordinate 537,863,976 downwards.
CAAAAATTTGGGGAAGATTCACAATAAGTAGACTGCTGCTGGAGTCATTGCTTCAAAAGCCACCACACACAAACGTATTCAGGACATGGCCTACAAGTGTCGCATTCCTTATGTCAAGCCACTCATGACCACTAGACAACTTCAGGAGCGTCTTACCTGGGCCATGTAGAAAAAGAACTGGACTGTTGCTCAGTGGTCCAAGGTGTTGTTTTCAGATTAAAGTAAATTTTGTATTTCATTTGAAAATCAAGGTCCCAGAGTCTGGAGGAAGAGTGGAGAGGCCACAATCCAAGCTGCTTGAGGTCTAGTGTGAAGTTTCCACAATCAGTGATGGTTTGGGGAGCCATGTCATCTACTGGTGTAAGTCCATCAGTGTTTTATCAAGACCAAAGTCAGCACAGCCATCTGCCAGGAAATTTTAGAGCACTTCATGCGTCACTTTGCCGACAAGCTTTTTGGAGATGGAAATTTCTGTCCACACTGCCAAAAGTACCAATACCTGATTTAAAAACAACAGTATCACTGTGCTTGATTGGCCAGCAAATTTGCCTGACCTTAACCCATAGAGAATCTATGGGGTATTGTCAAGAGGAAGAGGAGAGACACCAGACCCAACAATGTAGATGAGCTGAAGGCTGCTATCAAAGCAACCTGGGCTTCCATATCACCTCAGCCACAGGTTGATTGCCTCCATGCCACGCCACATTGATGCAGTATTTGATGCAAAAGAAGCCTCTACTAAGTATTTAGTGCATTTACTGAACATATATTTCAGTAGAACAACATTTCAGATTTTAAAATCATTTTTCAAGCTGGTGTTTATAAAGTATTCTAAATTACTGTGATAATGACTTTTGGGTTTTCATTGGCTGTAAGTCATACTCATCAACATTAAACAGAAATAAACACATGAAATAGATCATTCTGCTTGTAATGGCTCTATATAATACTTGAGATTCACTTTTTGTATTGAAGAACTGAAATAAATTAAGTTTTTGATGATATTCTGCATGGTTTCAGGCGCTCCCTCAAAACACATCTGTTCAGAGCGGCCTATCACATTCACTAATCAAAGTCATTCTATGTGTAAGTGTGTGTGTGTGTGTGTAGCCCATTCACTATCTCCATCCATCCCTCACTCCCTCAAGATGGCTGGACCATCATTGTAAATGCACCATTGTATATACATGCCTGTACTTTGTATCTCCCCCACCTCATTGTAGATTGTAAGCTCTCACAAGCAGGGTCGTCTTATTTTGCTTTAATTATTGTGTTGTTAATGTTGTTACTTATGACTTGTGTTTTGAAACTGTTAAACTGTAAAGGGCTGCGGAATATGATGGCGCTATATAAATGAAGATTATTATTATTATTATTATTATATTCTAATTTAGTGATAAGCATTTGTATTTCAGGGGCAGACATATAATCGGCGCAATCTGTCCTATCACACAGGGGCCTAAAGGGTATGCCACACTAAAGCCCCCGTCTCATAGAGCGATCACGCTAGTGAGATCGCTGCTGAGTCACTAGTTTTGTGACGCAACAGCGATCTCCCCAGCGATATCGCTGTGTGTGACATTCAGCGACGATCAGCCCCCTTGCTGGGTATCGCTGATCGTCGCTGAATGTCCTGGACATTTTTTTGATCGCTGGTCTCCCGCTGGCCAGCACGCATCGCTGCGTGTGACAGGCGGGAGACCAGCGATCCGCTGGTAACCAAGGTACACAGCGGGTTTCCAGGCGCGGGGCTGGAAACCCGACGTGTACCTTGGTTACCAGCTCCCTGCATCAGGGCGTTGGTATCCAACGAACACTGCGGGTAACTAAGCGACGTTACCCACAGTGTCGCTGTCCTGATCGCTGCCTAAGCTGCCTGTTTGACAGCTCAGCAGCGATCATGTAGCGACACACCAGCGATCCTGATCGTTGTCGGGATCGCTGGTGTATCGCTATGTGAGACCCGGGCTTAAGCGAGATTGCTAACGAGATCGCTAACGAGATCACTATTGCGTCACCATTTATGACGCAGTAGCGATCTCGTTAGCGATTTAGCTGTGTGTGACATGTAGCAGCGATGTGGCCCCTGCTGAGATGTCGTTGATCGCTTATAAACGTTCTGAGCCGTTTTTTGGTCATTGGTGTCCCGCTGGTGAGCCTGAATCGCTGAGTGTGACACCCTTTATGAACGACTTCACCAGCGTCACAGGTGGGACTAGGTTTCCCAACGACCGCAGAGATCGTTATACAGATCACTGATGAGATGTGTTTGGAATCACAGATAGCTAATGAGTTGTGTTTGGAATCACAGATAGCTAATGAGTTGTGTTTGGAATCTCACAGCTAAGTCGCTAACGAGATTGCTACTGCGTCATAAATGGTGACGCAGAAGTGATCTCGTTAGCGATCTCGTTAGCGATCTCGCTTAGTGTGGCATACCCTTTAAGAGGTAAGAAGCCTTTGTGTGAAGGTGGAATTGTACATTATGATGAGCTATGGGGCTACGAATGGCCCTTATAATGCTCTTGCACAGGGGACCTCTCTGGTCTGTGACCATTAGTGGAGCATTTACATTATACTATTGCAGCTGTTAAATGGCCACCAATTGTCTATATATAAGCCCTCCTTTGAATTTTTTTTCACTATATCTGTTTATATGTCTATGTAAATAATGTATGAGTGATAGTATATACATCTACTGCCATCTTTTCCATTATCTAGCGCCACTCCACTTCTGAGTGAAATCACTGTTCTTCACGCTATCCAGATCACTCTATGCTCTACATGTGAGAAGGAAGTCGCTTTCACAATGTAAGTCAATGGAACCTTGTTCTGATGCTCCATAGGCTTACATTTGCCACTTCTGGGTCACATAGAGCACAGCATCACTCAGAGAGTCTGGAGAGTGGTGATGCCACTGAGAAGAGGAGCAGAGAATACCCGAGAAGACAATAATTGAATATATTAACATTCACACATTACACTACATACACATATGCACAGATTTAATGAAGAAAAAAAATAGCATTATGGGAGGGCTTCTTTAACCCCTTTCCAACGTCAGGTGTAACAGTACGCCGATGTCGGACTCCCTCCCTTTGATGTGGGCTTCGATGGTAAGCCCACATCTTTCCCAGGAAATTGAGCTGTTTTGAACTTCTGACATGTGCCCAGAATAGCTGCGGGTGGAATCGAGATCCACCCGCAGCTATTAACCCGTTAAATGCTGCTGTCAAACTCTGACAGCAGCATTTAACTCGCACTTCTGGCCATAGGGCCAGAAATCCACCCACTGGTGGCCCCTGTCACATGATCGCGGGTCACCGGTTCATTGGCATGACAACCAGAGGTCTCCTGGAGACCTCTATGGTTTTCACTGCTTGCTTGCTGTGAGTGCCACCTGGTGGTCGGCCCTCATAGCAAGTCAGTAAGTATACATAGAGGAGACTATTGAAACATGCCAAAAGTGAAAAAAAATGTTTACAAAAATAATAAAAAATATAAAGTCCAAATCATCCCCCTTTCGTCCCATTCAAAATAAACAATAAAAAAATCAAACATACACATATTTGGTATCGCTGCATTCAGAATCACCTTATCTATCAATAAAAAAAGGATTAACCTGATTGCTAAACGGCTTAGTGAGGAAAAAAGTTGCCGCAACATTGCATTAAAGTGCAATAACTGGTGATCAAAATATTGTATCTGCACTAAAATGGTATCTTTAAAGATGTCAGCTTGGCATGAAAAAAGATAAGCCCTCACCCAACCCGAGATCACGAAAAATGGAGATGCTATGGGTATTGGAAAATGGCACAATTTTTTTATTTTTAACAAAGTTTGGAATTTTTTTTCACCATTTAGATAAAAAAGACCCTAGACATATTTGCTGTCTATGAACTCATAATGACCTGGAGAATCATAATGGCAGGTCAGTTTTAGCATTTAGTGGACCTAGTTAAAAAGCCAAACGTAAAACAAGTGTGAGATTACACTTTTTTTGCAATTTCACGGCACTTGCAAATTTTCCCGTTTTGTAGTACAATGGTGCTGTTCGAAAGTGCAACTCATCCCACAAAACACAAGTCCTCACATGGCCATATTGATGGAAAATAAAAAAAGTTATGGCTCTGAGAAGAACGGGAGCAAGAAGCGAAAATGCAAAACCGAAAATATATCCGGTCATGAAGGCGTTTAAGGGAACGTGTTACAAGGTTTTCACCATATTAAGTAAGGACAGCACCTGTAAGCTTTCCTTTACAGCATTTTAGTATGCTGTATATGTGGCCCCATTCTGCAAGGCAAATCACAAAAAAGCTTTTCTTATGCTCACAGACAGTGCGATCTCACCTGATGGACATCTCTGGTCCTTCATCTGTTCTTGCAATCACTGTCCTCCTTGCCTTCTTCATGTAGATGACACATTCTATGTCAGCCACACAGTGTCCCCAATTCCACTCACTCCTGCGCATGCACACTTTTCTCTGCCCTGCTGACTGCAGATCACAGCACTGTAGTGCACATGCGCCAGCTTTATCTATAGGTCCTCAGCGCTCGATGGCCTTTTCTCACTCATGCACACTATAGTACTTTGAGAACTTTCAATAAAAATGATTTTTTTAACAAGATAGAACTAGATGCAACATCATAACTAGGAGTTTTTCTATACTTTCAAGGTGACAAACTAAAATCTGCTATTATTTATAACTAATGTTAATTGGGTATTTGTACATGCATTTCTCTTCTGCTCCATGCATATAATACATATGTCCTTCAAAAATGTACTGGATGCCGAACCTCTTCATTAATTTATAGGATGTGTACTCAGACTTGCCGTTGTTGCGCTGCATAGCATAAATCAGTCATAGATTTATTATTTCCAATATGCAATTTTAAAATAAAGTGCAGCTTTAGAAGAGGAACATTAACATCCACTCCAAAAAACTGACAATAGAGAATGTTCTGCACAGAAGCAACTTGTATTTTATCTATAATTTCACTTTAAGGTCAGGTCACCAAGTCACTTATCTGAAATAAGTTTTGTAGCTTTAGGACATGAATTAATAATATCCCACTCTTGAGTAATCAGACAATCTTACTGCAAGTATAATGTGCAGAAGAAAAACTAGAAGATTTCTCTACAGCCACCATCATGTGTTTCAAATAGTATAATGTATGCCCTGAGACATGCAGAGTTTACTGAACAGCTGTTTATCTGATGTGCTCTACACACATGGTTCATGCGAACCATTATTGTTGGATGGTTGCACATAAATCATTCATGCATAGTGTTTGCTAAAGCACTAGGTCTTTGCTCTGAGTTATTTACATTTTATGCTCTTTTTAAAAAAAGCAAAAGTTAAAAGGAGTAAAAGCCATTGACATGAAGCTCCTACATGAACTCCGAAAGCCCTGACATGCATTATTTTTATTGATTAATATTTTGTTTAATATTTTATAGCACATCTGAACATTTTTAGGGAACCTTTAGACTATGTTCATACATGGAGTTTTTGCTGCTTTATTTCCAAAATAAAACCTGCTCTCTTGGCAGTAAAGAATCTGCAGAAAAAATGTAGGTTATTCTTGTTTTTTCTTGCATTTTTTGCTTTGTGTTTGCTTGTTTTGTGCATTTTTGCTGCGTTTTTGCCATGCTACATTTGTCTCTTGTGCATGCTGATAAAGTAAAGTGTCAAAAAACTTATATTCTGCTTCATGAGGTATTGGCACTAGTGTTGAGCGATACTGCTCGATATCTAAAAATATCGTATCGGAATGGTATCGCCGATATCACTAAATATCGTCGATATCCGATTCTGATACCGGAAGTCCCATGTAAGTCTATGGGAACAAAATATCGCAACAAAAAAAAACCCTTTCTTTCGTTGTAAACACAAAATATACACACATAGATACAATATATATATATATTATATATATATACATGTCATTGTGACATACATATATATACATATATTTATAGTTTATACACTTCTACATAGTAAAATAGACTCTGATTCAATTGCCGGGTAAAGCCGTGACATACCCCATAGAAGTCGACGGGCTCAGTGCCGAGTACCCCCAAAACCTCTGGCTCTGTGCGACTCAACTTGGGCGTCACAAACAGGATTCTGTAGCTCGCTATAAGCGAGTCCTGTGTGCCTGAATTGAACTGGTTTTGTGCTTGAGAATTGCTAAAATCATCAGAGAATGTATTTGCCATTTTTCAGCCATATCTGCGTCACGACGAGGCACTGGTGAAGAAGAAGGGCGTGCTCTTCGTGGGTGTACACTCACTCAGTGGCGCGAAAACGATGGCCGACCAACTGTAAATGGTACTGCAATGTAAGATCGTGCCCCACAGCTGTTCAGTTCCGCCTCCTCATCCTCCTCAGTGTGCGGAAACTAACACGAAGGTCCCGCCTCCCTACAAAAGAGGGGCCCTCTCCAGATGCTAATGACACATGTGACTTGGCAGAGATGGCTAATGGACACGAGCAGAAGTGTGAAGGGATGGAGCAGTCAGAGCTCTCCCCCCACGGAAGCGACCCGATCGCCACGGAACCACCGTTGGGCACCCGGCCTGGAAACCCTCCTACGCTGCAAGAAGCGGAGGATACCCTAAGAGGCCTGGCCCGGCACCGGGAGGAGGTCGCTAGGATGGAAGCCAGCTGGCGTGCCCTAAAACTAAACTTGGAGCGGCGCCAATCCCTCTTACCTGAAGTGTCTGTACCGGAAGGTGAGGCACCCGTTCTAGTAGAGGAGTCTGTGCGGGCATCCCAGCCCTTGCAATGTGATCCGGTTGACGTTGTCGCAGTGGAGGCACCCGTTCCTGCAAAAAACTCTGCACCGGCAGCACCCCAGATCCCGCTGTCTGCCCCCGTCGCTGAGACAGAAGAAGCGACACCCGTCCTCATGGAGGAGGCCGCGCAGGCACCAGAGGTCTACCTGTCTGTACCGGAGCCCCGACTGTCATCTGTTCCAGAGCCGGCTGCTTCCTCCGCAGGTGAGCGCCGCCAGGACTGGGGGGCGCCAGGAGAGCTGCCGCAAACCGGACACTGTAAGCTGCAGTTTGATTGTGGAGACATGGAGCAGCTGGTGGAGGAGAATTACAACCGGCGTCAGGAGGAAGAGTGGAGACGTTGGGAGCGGGAGGGAGAGCGACAAAGGGAGCAGCGAGAATCCCAAAAGCTTTGGCAACGTCACCTGGAGAAGGACCGGGCAGATAAGGACCGGATGAGAAAAGATAAAGGAACCCTGTGGGAGCCGCGGCGTAAGGGTGCAGTACGGAGCTTTAAATTGAAAGGTGGTTGGGGCTTCATCCAGGAGCCTGGACTTTATTTAGAAGTTTTTGTGAACCGGCGGGACGTGGAGGCTCACCTCCCAGAAGGACACCCGGGGAGGGACCTGTTGCCAGGAGACTTGGTGACTTACACCCGACACTGGGGTTACAACGGATGGTACGCCTTAAATGTTACCAGGTGCGACCCCTACTCCCCAGAGTGTCAGGAACCTGTGAGACCCTCGGAGCCTTCAGCCTCCCACATCCAGGCCTCTGCAAAAGTGCCCACCCCACGCCGTAAATCTCCCCAGCCTCCCTCAGTGGTCTCCTCAGCAGCCCCAGCTATGGACATGATAAGTATAGCTGGCCCGTACCCGGCGCCTGTTAGGCCCCCTGGGGTTCGTTCAGTCCGGGACACAGGGTTCCAGACCCGGAGGGAGATGAAAGAGGTGGCCACACAGACCCAGATAGCGGGTCACGACTTGACTGTACAGGCCACACGACGTCATCAGGTCCTGGTGGTCCTTGGTGTCTCGGATGTTTGGCAAGCATCAGAAGAGTACCAGGTGGTACCTGGAACACCCCTGCCAAAGAATTATAAATAACCCGGACAGGGTCCCTGTATGTAAATAGTTAAATTGTTGATGTACCCGGACGGGTGAATGTTCATAAAAAAGTTTTTTAATTTAATAAAAAAAACAAAACACAGTTTTCATTACTTTTATTACAGTCTCATCCTGCGACGCCATCGATCTCCTGTAAAAAAATGAAAAAAAAAAAAAAAAAGTATACCACCTGACCGACGCAGTCCATAGTAATGAGTGTCCCACGAAATCCAGCTCTGCTACATCAGAATGACAGGCAGAGCCTGACATCCCGGCGCAGCACAGCTGATTACCTGCTTCCCCGGCGGTGACGTCATCGGACTGGTTTACGGCCGGGATTACCCTGCAGTCACTGCAGTTATCGCGAAAAACTGCATGTGACCGCCAGGGAGAAGATAATGGCGGCCATCAAGCAGTCCAGGACGTGACCGCCGGAGATCTTCTGCCAGGTAAGTGCCGCTGACTCCTGACAGACCCGACCGACGGACACTCACAGTGACAGTGACAAATCCGATTCCGGTATTCGATATGACGAAAATATCGGTATTCGGAATCGAAAGCCCGATACAGCTAATATCGGCCGATACCCGATATTTGCAGTATCGTATCGCTCAACACTAATTGGCACAAAAAAATGCAGCAGAGCCTGATACCTGCATTTTTTCACCACCCATTACTTTCAATGGGTGAAAATGCTGAAAAAAAACACTCAAAAAAGTGCCATGCTCTATACTGCAAAAACCAAGAAAAGTACAAAATACTGAAGTAAAAAACGAACAAAGCTGTGTGCATGAGATTTCTGAAATTTTGTAGACTTTACTGGTACTGCAAAACTCAGCTGTAAATATACATAAAATATGCAGAAAAAAGTCACATGTGAACATACCCTTAATCAGGATTTCTCATATTAATTTGACACCAGCACTTTTTGTCCTTCCTAATTAGGATTCTAACAATCTGTTCATTGTGATCCTGCATTTCGGCATCAAATGATCTTTATTAACTGCTCTACTTCATGGTACTTGGTGCCATACGCTCTGATGGACAGGTACAGACAAATGTTGGCACCTGCAATGAGCTTGCTATCTATCCCAGGCCCTCTGCCTTTGATTGGTGGGGCAAGGCTTATGAGCCCACAGCAGACACCAAGGTTTCTCTGTACATGACCATTGGATTGCACAATGTACAGTGTAGTATAAGAGTGAATAAAGATCAATTTTATCCTAGCTGTCAGGGGCACACCGAATGGATCCTTAGCTTCCTAACAAGGAACAATACAATGTACCTATACTAAGTTACACTTGATGAAAGGTTTCCTTTAACCCCTTTCTGCCATCTGACGTACTATCCCGTCCATGTGCCCTGGGACTTAATTCCCAAGGACGGGATAGTATATCATATGCGATCAGCTGCGCTCCCGGGGGGGGAGCACAGCTGATCGCGGCCGGGTGTCAGCTGATTATCACAGCTGACACCCGGAACTATGTGCCAGGAGCTGTCAAAAGACCGCTCCCAGCACATTAACCCCCGGCACACTGCGATCAAACATGATCACAGTGTTCCATCGGCACAAGGGAACATCGCACAGGGAGGGGGCTCCCTGCGTGCTTCACTGACATCCTCAGAGCAGAGCGATGTGATCGCGCTGTTCCGAGGGCCTCCTTCCTGCAGGACCCCAGATCCAAGATGGCTGTGGGGTCCTTCCGGGTCCTGCAGGGAGGTGGCTTCTCAGTGCCTGCTGACAGCAGGCACTGAGAAAGCCTCCTGCAGTGCCTGTGAGATTGCTGATCTGACAGAGTGCTAAGAAAACTGTCAGATTAGCGATCTGACAATATATAGAAAATATATATAAAAAAATAAATATTATATAAATATATATAAAAAATAAAAATTAACATGTGTAAAAAAATTCCTAAAATTCCTAAATAAAGAAAAAAAATATTCCCCAATAAATTCATTTCTTTATGTAAATAAAAAAAGACAAATAAAAGTACACATATTTAGTATTGCCGCATCCGTAATAATAAAACTGTCCCACTAGTTAACCCCTTTAGTGAGCCCCTAAAAAAAAAAATAAGGCAAAAAAACAATGCTTTATCATCATAACGCCGAACAAAAAGTGGAATAACACACGATCAAAAAGACAGATATAAATAAACATGGTACCGCTGAAACCAGCATCTTGTCCTGCAAAAATCGAGCCACAATGCAGCATCATCAGTGGAAAAATAAAAAGTTATAGCTCGCAGATTAAAGCGATGCAAAATAATTATTTTTTATATATAATTGTTTTTATTGTATAAAAGCGCCAAAACATAAAAAATGTTATAAATGAGGTATCGCCATAATCGTACTAACCCAAAGAATAAAACTGATTTATCAATTTTACCACACGCGGAACGATATAAACGTCCCCCCAAAAGAAATTCATGAATTGCTGGTTTTTGTTCATTCTGCCTCTTAAAAATCGCAATAAAAAGTGATCAAAAAATGTTATGTGCCCAAAAATAGTACCAATAAAAACATCAACTCATCCCTCAAAAAATAAGACCTTATATGACTGTGGACCAAAATATGGAAAATTATAGCTCTCAAAATATGGTGATGCAAAAACTATTTTTTTCAATAAAAAGCGTCTTTTAGCGTGTGACAGCTGCCAAACATAAAAACCCGCTATAAATAGTAATTAAAACCCCCCTTTATCACCCATTTAGTTAGGGAAAAATAATAAAATTGAAAAAATTTTATTTATTTCTGTTTTCCCATTAAGGTTAGGGTTAGGGTTGGGGCTAAAGATAGGATTAGGGTTAGGGTTGGGATTAGAGTTAGGGGTGTGTTAGGGTTAGGTTTGTGATTAGGGTTATGGTTAGGGTTGGGACTAGAGTTAGGGGTGTGTTGGGGTTAGGGTTGGAGTTAGAATTGAGGGGTTTCCACTGTTTAGGCACATCAGGGGCTCTCCAAACGTGACATGGCGTCTGATCTCAATTTCAGCCAATTCTGCGTTGAAAAGTCAATCGGTGCTCCTTCCCTTCTGAACCCTGCCATGCGCCCAAACAGTAGTTTACCCCCATATATGGGGTATCAGCGTACTCAGGACAAATTGCACAATAACTCTTGGGGTCCAATTTCTTCTGTTACCCTTGGGAAAATAAAAAATTGGGGCAGAAAATACCATTTTTGTGGATAAAATATGATTCTTTCTTTTTATGGCTGTACGTTATAAACTTCTGTGAAGCACTTGGGGGTTTAAAGTGCTCACCACACATCTAGAAAAGTTCCTTTGAGGGTCTAGTTTCCACTGGTTAGGCACATCAGGGGCTCTAAGGAGTTAATATATGAACGGTTTGATGTCTGCATCACATATGCTTCTCACCGCTTGTCACAGCTTGATTCACATAAATGTGTCCACCTTTAACTTTTTCAAAACCCCAAAAATTGAGCATTTGTTGTTATAAGTGAAATGCATAGGTGTGCATTCAAAGTGCAATAATTTAACAGATAAAACCTAAGATAAAAAACAAAATGAGCAAATGCCTTGTTTGATTGGGTGTGTGAGTATTGTCAATGACCACCTGAGTTGTCCTATTTGGCTGGGTCTGTTAGGTCTCCATCAGATGTCATCCATTCTGAGTGATTTCTGGGCTGTTTAGCACTCTGACAATTGTCAAACCATTGCTAATTGAAGATTTGCTCAAGTAATATGTGTTTTTGGTCTGTGCTCTGAGTTGTATTCTGATTTCTGTTGCCACCCTTAAATCCGTAAAATCCGCTACAAAACCACATGCGTTTTTCCCGGGAAAAAGTCCGGTTTTGCTCAGGAAAATTCTGCACACATTCCTGAACGTGTGCACTTAGCCTAATTGTATGTCACATAAGGGCAGCATGGTGGCTCAGTGGTTAGCACTGCAACATTGCAGCGCTGGGATACTGCCAAGGACAACATCTGCAAGAGTTTGTGTGTTCTCCCCATGTTTGCATAGGTTTTCTCGGGTAATCCAGTTTTCTTCCACTTTCCAAAGCCATGCTGATAGGGAATCTAGATTGTGAGCCCCAATGGGGAAAGTGGCGATAATGTATGCAAAGCTGTGGAATTAATGGCACTATATAAGTGAGTAAAATAAATAAATACATTTGAGCTGCTTTCTCCCTAGTTCTTTATCTATAGAAGATTGAATCAGCTACGGAAGATTAATGTGGCTTTAAACCTTGTCCTTCCACATAATTCCTTGTAGCTATAAGATCATATGTTATAGCAAAGGCAATCATGAATGACTATCAGAGCCTCTATAAAAGCAGAGGCAGGGAATTCAGCAGCTATTTTGTAATGAGTCTGGTTGGTGAGAGAACGTCACAGCTCACAGCTTAGCTATAAAGATAGGGAAAGAAATCCATAAAACAGATCAAATTTTTCAGATAGTATATGTTATCATCTGATTACCTATAGCGATATCTATCTTAAGGTCATTTTGACATTAATAAAGCTGTGTTTGGGTTGAAGAATTTGAAAGGGGATGGATACAAGCCTTGGAAATCTCAGAGCATTTTATGTTTTTTACCAGGGCGATTTGAATACTTGAGTATCATTGTAAATCAATTTGCTGTGAAAAATACAAAAAAAAAATGATTCAACTGGAAAATTCAGTTTCAAAACATTTGCTCATCTGTAAAGTATTTTATAATGAAAAAAAAAACAAAAATGACATATTTTTCTGCTTTTGAGATGAAATTTTACCTTTCCAACTATATTATAGGTTATTGTTATATCTGCCTATATTACCATAGAATAAGCCATTAACACAATGGGCACATTCTTGATGAAACATTTTGTTGTTGGATAGCCAAAAAACAGCAAAAATAAAACAAAACATGGTTCAAGAAATCATTTTGAACTTCTACGATTATATTTTTAATGAGCTTCAGTGCATAAACAATTAGGGCATAATTGAATGAATCTAATCAGCAAGAAGCAGGAGTTTGCCTTAGGGATCCTGCTAAAGTCAATTGCTACTCTTATCTGTAATTTTATCTGTTAAACTAATAGTAGCAATGGCTCTGATGACACAGAGTAGTAATTGTATTGCTCTGGAGACTACTTATAAAAAAGCCGAACTCAATCTGTTAAAAAAGATTGCTTTCTTTTGCTAACCATTCTTGTACAAAATTAACAAAGCACCTGTCTATTTGTTGCGATTCAGTCTTTGCATTGTAGATCTGGGAGTACTTCATAGGTTATTACTATGTTGTGAAATTCAGTCAATATGGGACACATTCCGTATGCTATTCTTTTAGTACCTCAAGGCATTAAACCAACTAGCAAATATTTTCTGTTTTCTCATTGTCCTTTCAAAGCATCAATCTTCATTAGGCCGACTGTTATTTGTGTCTGCGGTGTGCTGCATTTTTAAGCACTGCTATGATATGCTCAGTCATATGTATTCACAAATGATCTGATGAATAACTGGACAGAGCAATTGGAAAAATTGCTTTAACAGTATATTGAAACATTGGATCACCTTTGTGGGTGTCTGATGTTCTGTTTATGTCGCTTTCCTCCAACACTATGAGTTTAATATGCCCATGCTTTGATGCTCACTTTCCTATAATAGTAGCTTGCAATGAATAGGTGGCAGAATAGGCATTCTCATTGGTCTACCATTTTGCATAACCAGAAGCAGCAAGTTATGATACAAAGTGTGTTCTGACACCTGTCTGTCATAGCCAACACAATTTTTTTAAGCAAATTATGCCTGAGTAGCTCCCTGCAGACAGGCCAGCCTTAAAGGGAATCTGTCAGCAGGTTTTTGCTATGTAATCTGAAGACAGCAGGAGTAAACACAGAATTCATGGATGTGTCTCTTGTCAAAGTGCATGTTGTTGTTTACTAACCATGAAGGATTTATCACTAAAGCCCCAGTCTCACACAACGATCTCGCTAGCGAGATCGCTGCTGAGTCACTAGTTTTGTGACGCAGCAGCGATGTCCCCAGCGATATCGCTGTGTGTGACATTCAGCGACGATCAGCCCCCCTGCCGGGTATTGCTGATCGTCGCTGAAAGGCCAGGACATTTTTTTGATCGCTGGTCTCCCGCTGACAGGCACGCATCGCTGCGTGTGACAGGCAGGAGACCAGCGATCCTCTGGTAACCAAGGTACACAGCGGGTTTCAAGGCGCGGGGCTGTGCCTAGAAATCCCCTGTGTACCTTGGTTACCAGCTCCCTGGAGCAGGGAGCTGGTAACCAAGGTACACAGCGGGTTTCCAGGCACCGCGCAGCGCCTGGAAACCTGATGTGTACCTTGGTTACCAGCTCCCTGCATCAGGGCGCTGGTATTCAAGGTACACTGCGGGTAACTAAGCGATGTTACCCGCAGTGTCGCTTGTACTGATCGCTGCCTGAGCTGCCTGTTTGGCAGCTCAGCAGCGATAATGTAGCGATACACCAGCGATCCTGATCGTTGTCGGGATCGCTGGTGTATCGCTGTGTGAGACCCAGCCTTAAGAGATTAACATTGCTGGACTGCACTAATCCTGCTATGCCCCCTTCCCCGGTCAAAACACCTCACTGTCTATGGACATTGTATATGGGGAGCCTGGTGTGGACGGGGTTATGTTTCTCAGCTCTGCTTCATTCTAAATCTAAAAGCTCTGAGTGTGTCATAACTGCAGTACCCAGTAATCTAAGTGATACATCATTGGATTCAGCTTCTCTTAGCCTACATTATACTTCTGTCAGATGAGGATGCAAAAACCTGCTGACAGATTCCCTTTGACTTCCCACATGCAACAATGAGCCTTAGGAACAATTGAAACTATTGTGAGTTCACCAATTTCCTGGAGCCACTTGTAGTAACTGCTAACCATGCCACCCCACTGGTTTGTAGATTCTCTGACCTAGACATCTAGCCATCACAATTGACCCCTAGCTGCTCAGATCCTTAAGGTACTGTCACACTAAGCGAAATCGCTAACAAGATCGCTACTGCGTCAGCGATTTTATGACGCAGTAGCGATCTCGTTAGCGACTTAGCTGTGTGTGACATGTAGCGGCGATGTGGTCCCCGCTGCGATGTCGTTGATCGCTTATGAACGTTCTGAGCCGTTTTTTGGTCGTTGGTGTCCCGCTGGTGAGCCTGAATCGCTGAGTGTGACACCCTTTATGAACGACTTTACCAGCGTCGCAGGCAGGACTAGGTTTTCCCAACGACTGCAGAGGTCGTTATACAGATCGCTGATCTCTGATGAGATCTTTGTGTTTGGAAGCTAACTAGCGACCACATAGCGATCGCACCAACGATCTCACCAGGTCGTGTCGTTGTCGTGATCGCTGGTGCGATAGCTAAGTGTGACAGTGCCTTTAAGTTAGCTTTCTGGGACCTCTATATAAGCGTACAGAAAGTGTTTGTGTCCAGATACACATTCAATGGGTAGGAAATGTATTATGTAAAGGTCATGATTAGAGATGAACAAAAAAATGTAAGTGAAATTGAATTCTACTCTAAAATTATAAAAGTCTACATTTGTGAAAATGAAGATTTTTTTCTAATTGTCTTCTACAACTAGGTGCCATTTTTGTGATTCATAAAGAGACACATCAAAAGGTTAAAAGCAAAATTCTCATACTCTCACTATGCATGACATCACTCATTACCTTACACGAGCTTGTTCAGAACCCTTCCGAGACTCAACAGAGCTGGAAGTCCTGGCCTAGGGAGATGAGACCTGGGAATTTAGTGTTCGAGGTGGTGATAAGAAGTTGCACGAAGAACTGGTGGGTGAAGGTGAGCAGAGGAGCTGTAGATTTGGGAGGTAAAATGAGAATAAGTATTTTTGTAATTTTTACATATTACATTTATTTTGCTTTGGGGTCAACACAGACCCCTAGATCATAATAAGGGACATTACATTTGAAGAAAAATTGTCTGCAAAACGAATTTCCCAAGAAACTCAGCGGAACAGAATAATTCAAATTTTGTCTGTTCCGCTTATCTCTAGTCGTAATCTGTAAAAAGGAGGAGTTATAAAAAATATATATGCTGTGTTGCACTACTCTTGACCTTACTCAGGAGTCACTAACGCAACCATTTCTAATATTTGGCAAGTATGGTTTAAAAGTTTTGAAACTTAGTAATCTTGGATTAAACTATTGTGTTTTTTTTCGCAAATATCAAGCCTGGAATTGTTGTGAGCAAATTAATATTCCATACAAATGCTCTACCTATTTAAATATTTTTAAGAGGTACTAACATTTGCACTGAAGGAGAAAAACACATTAAATATGAATAGCATCTATCCCCCTAAGTACAATTAAACACATATTTTTAAGCAGTGTAATATGCTGTACTCTCCTACTCGAAAAATGCGGAGCCTGATTTAGAAATGTAAACACAATCTCAAGATAATGGAAATTTATACACTGTTAAAAAATAAAAATAAAACTAATTAATGTGTAAGATATAATGTCACTCTAGCGGACAGTAAAAGAATACAAAACTAACTTTTACTGTTTAACACCTCCCAGTAACCTTTGAGGTTCTTTAGATGGTTTTTCACTCAGGTCCTTCCTCTGTTAAGAAAAATCTATCACAACCCTCATAAGAAACATTATACAAGACAGACACCACTGATTTCAATAGAAACTCCTTTGCTTGTTTTTCTAAGAAAACACAGAGCCCTCTTTCAAGTAGAGACCTACACTGCTGTGATCTCCTTTTCTTCAAAACTACAAGCATCAAAAAGGCTATTCAAACCAAATCAATTGTGAGTATAACCGCTAGAGATGTAATTTGAAGTATCTGGGCCATAATTCAAATTTTGTTATGAGCACAACACCTCCTGAGAGTCATTTATAATGCCCATGTCTTCATATAGAAAATATGGGCCTTAGGGCAGTAAGGTATCAAGGCTTGGGGACAACTGCTGTATCTATTCCTTAATTGCATATTTCTAGGCTCCAGACTTTATGTATTTTAGGCACAACTTCTGGTAATTTGTGGAAATCAAGTTTTGGAACTTTCAGGTTTTTAATAAATCTGATTTTGAGCTTGTGCCAAGTGCCAGAAGCAAATATGCCATTGCAGCTTAGAAGATATAGCTAGCTTTCCACATACCCTTTGTAGTTCAGTTTCCATCCTCAGGCAAACAATGTCTTGAATCATCAGGAGCTTTGTGAATTTGCTTGTAAATGGGCTTTGGATGCCTAGAACAGAAAAGGAATAACAAGCCGAAACCTAATGTGGTATTTCTCTGTAGGCAAAATACCTACTTTTTCTTTTTCTGTGCATAACACATCTTGATGATAGTTAAGATATGCTGGTTATCATGTTTTTCATTTCAGCTGAACTTAAGAAGTGCACAATATGTCACATTGTATGTCATATTGTTTGCATCTGAGTAAAATAACTTGGAATGAAAAAATAATACAAAATACTGGACAGAAAGAAAATAATAGCAGTTTGTCCTTGGTTCATTTAGAAATTCATGGTTCATTTCCAATCTACATTTTATTTTTAACTCATGTTTGCTATATTTCCTAATAATGTTATCATAATCATAGGAATGCATATTTTTATTGGAATGGGTTTATCCCATTCATGTACATAAAAATCATATTAATCACAGCACACTGATATTTCATTAATATTTTATAGAAGTGCCATATGTTTCAAAATACCAGGCCATTAAACATGGCAACTAAACACAGCATTAAACAGGTAAACCTTTCAAGACATTCAATGAAACTTGTTCCTAGTTCATTTCTACTGCAAAATGTATTCTTCATATATATTTATATAATTTAGGTTATTGCTGCTACAATCACTCATATCTACCGCCCATTCACATACTATATGCACACCATCAATATCAGTTCTTCTCTCCTTCACTCTTCTATGTACAGCTCTTGTGCTCTTTCCATAATCTTAAACCATGTATATCCATTCACTCCCACCATCAAATACAATACAAGAGATGCTTTTACAAATTATTAAATCATTTGCTCACTCTCTTATCTTTTTCTTCTCCTTGTCGCAGCAGATATCTTTCCTAACTCAGGGCCTTCTTGTAATAGTAAGTTTAACTACTTTTCTGTTATACTCAGAAACCCTGCTAATATCATTAATATTCTCTGCATGCCTTCTCCTGACTAGAGATGAGCGAACCTGAACAATAAAGTTTAGGGTCCATACCAAACACCTACTGTACAGGCATGGACCCCAAACATAGACTTCTCCAGGAAGTCGGTGTTACTGTTTGGGATCGGCACCACAGATATTGACTGTTTCCCATGCTGTCATCTGCATGACAGAGGGAGAAACATGGGCTGCTCTGTATGTTGTTAAGATTATTACCACCAGTCAGAGCGCTGCAGCTCCCACGCTGTTAAATGACAGCATGAGCCAGCAATCAGACACAATTTCTTCTCTTTCGTATGTTGGCCCACATTTTTAACATTCTTCAAGACCTGAGAACCGACAAGGTGGAGGTGTTGGTCTGCTTCTTTCAACAAAATGTGCTTTTCAGGTTATCCCTCGAATACCCTCACTTATCTTCCCTTATTTTGATGTCCACACTGTCAGACTTTTCCGGTCCTTATCCCTGTGAGTAACGGTTGTGCATCGCCCCACCACTCCCTCCCTTCAGTTTTTGGATCACTTTGTCACTTTGCTCCCACACTTTCTAGGCTTCACATTCTCACTCTCATCATGTGAAACTTTGACATCTCTAATGATTATCCACTCCCCCCATCTGCCACTCATCTTTTACATCTTACTTCCTCTTTCAGCCTTTTGCAGCTTACTAACTCTCCTACTCCTATGTATGGAGATGGGAATACACTGGACTTGTTCGTCTCTCGGCTCTGCTTAGTGTTAACTTCACTTTTTTCTGCTCTCTGACCACAACCTGCTTTCATTCTCTGTCAAGAACTGTCACCCTACTCAGGACACCCCTAGCTACCACACTTATAGAAATATACGTATATTAATCACAGAAATTCATGAAGCATTTACTTTCATTATTGGCCCCAATCTCATCCCTCTCATGTCCTGACTGAGCTCTGAAACACTTGAAAGTGCCCTGGATGAAGCTACACCCTCTACACAAAGAAAATTTGGCCCAGATGTCGGCTACTCTGGCAAACATGTTTTTGACAGCGGTGTCTCCAGATGAGCCAAACATCTGTGGGCAAAATACCTTTTGGCTGAAGATTTCATCTCATAAGTTCATACTTAAAACATATAACTGCCCTTGACCTCTCCAAACACGCCTACTTCAACACCCTCATCATGTCACTATTCAACAATCTTAAATGATTATTTGACACTTTTCATTCCTTCCTCAGTATAAGAGTGCAGGTACAAGCCAGCAACCTCAGCAATTATGATCCGATAAATTATTTTTAAAAAAAAGGTGACCACACCCACCAGGAATTTTTCTCACAATTTCCTAATATCATGCATTCTCTTCCTCCCCACATTTAATCTAGCTCACTTTCTGTGTTTGAACCACTCACTGAAGAAGTTACCAGGCTCCTCACATTTTCTCGTTCTATAACCTACAGCACTGACCTTATTCCCTCTCACCTCCTCCAATCCATTTACCCTGCTGTCATTGCCTACCTAACTAAAATATTTAACCACTGTCTCTCATCTGGTATCTTTTCCTCCTCCTTCAAGACAGCATAGACCCATTACTAAAAAAAATCCCTGAACTTAAACTGTACTGCTAGCTACAGACCTGTCTCTAAACTCCTCTTCTTGAATGCTTGGTCTACTCCCATCTAATTAGCTTTCTCTCAGATAACTCTCTTCTTGACCCTTTGCATTCCGGTTTCTACTTTTTTTGCCCTTGCTAAAGTCTCTAATGATTTACTAATAACTAAGGCCTCTTTCACACTTCAGTCGTGGGACGTCAGTCAAAATCCGCCAAAGTGTGCAAAAAGCGGATCCGCCATTTTTTTTTGCGGATCCGCTTTTTTCCCATTGACTTGCATTAGTGACGGATTTTGACAGATAGTCGTCCGTTAGGTCCGTTTTTTGACGGATCTGCCAAAAATTTGGCATCCGCCTTTTTTGGAAAATGTCCAATGCAACCTTTTTTGTGTCCACCAAAATGGCGGGCTATGGCGGTTCCGCCGCGCCCGCCATTTTGTATAATGTGCGCCTATGGGTGGCAGATCCGCTGCCATCCGTCTTTGACGGAATCTGCCAGCGGATCCGTCGCTTCCTTAGAAAACCATACAAAATGCTGACAACACTGTCCGGGGTCTCTTTCTCTCTCTCCTCCGTGCCAGACATTCATACCATGCGGATCCGTTTGCATCCATTTTTGCAATTTTCAGGCGGATCCGCTATTTTCACACTTTGGCGGATTTTAACTGACGTCGCACGACTGAAGTGTGAAAGAGGCCTAAGGGTCACTACATTGGTTGTTTAATCCTTATTGTCAGTTTTGAGTTAAACCTATTTTAACACCCTCATCACCTCACTCCAATAACCCTAAACATCTCTTTGACACTTTTCATTTCCTACTCAACCCAAAAGTGCAACCACAGATCTCTGTGCTGAAGATCTGGCAAATTATTTCAAAGAAAAAATTGACCATATACTACAGGAAATTATCTCCCAATTCCCTCTTACCACGCACTGTCCTCCCTCCCCCACTGCATCTTGCAGACTCTCTTGATTTTGAACCAGTCACAGAAGAAGAAGTAATCAGGCTGCTTGCATCTTCTCGCCATACCGCTTGCACCAGTGACCTCATTCCATCACATCTCCTCCAGTTCCTTTCCCCTGCTGTCACCTCTCACCTAAAAAAAATTCAACCTCTCTCTCCTCTGGTATCTTTCCCTCTTCGTTTAAGCATGCCATCATACATCCATTGCTTAAAAAACCATCCCTCGACCAAAACTGTGCCGCTAACTATAGACCTGTCTCTAATCTTCCCTTCATCTCTAAACTCCAGGAAAGCCTGGTCCACACCCGTCTTATCTGCTATCTCTCAGATAACTCTCTTCTCGATCCCTTCAATCTGGTTTCCATTCTTTACACTCTACTGAAACTGCCCTCACTAAAGTCTCTAATGGTCTACTAACTGCTAAATGTAATGGTCACTACTCCATGCTAATTCTCTTGGATCTCTCCCCAGCATTCGACACTGTGGATCATCAGCTCCTCCTCACTATGCTACACTTCATCGGCCTCATGGACATCATTCTCTCCTGGTTCTCCTCCTATCTCTCTGACCATTCCTTCACTGTATCTTTTGCTGGTTCCTGCTCCTCTCATCTTCCCTTACTTTTGGGGTTCCTCAAGGATTAGTGCTAGACCCCCTCCTCTTCTCTTTGTATACTGCTTCTATTGGACAAACAATCAGTAGATTTGGTTTCCAGCACCATCTCTATGCTGATGACACCCAATGATACACTTCTCCCAATATCATGCCTGCCTTTTTAGAAACACCAGTGATTGTCTTACTGCTGTCTCTAACATCATGTCATGTCCAAAAACTGAACTCCTTGTGTTTTCTCCCTCTACTAATGTACCTATGCCCAACATTGCCATTTTCGTGTGTGGTTCCACCATTACTCCCCAGCAACATGCCCGCTGTCTTGGGGTCATACTTGATTCTGAGCTTTCATTCACCCCCACATCCGATCACTGGCTCGCTGTTGTTATCTCCACCTCAAATACGTTTCTAGAATTCGACCCTTTCTTACTTTTGACTCTGCAAAAACTCTTACTGTTTCTCTTATTCATTCTTGTCTGGGCTATTGTAACTCTCTACTAATCGGTCTCCCTCTTACCAAACTTTCACCCCTCCAATCTGTCTTGAATGCTGCAGCCAGGATCATATTCCTCACCAATCGTTATACCGATGCCTCTACCTTGTGCCAGTCATTACACTGGTTACTCATCCACTCCAGAACCCAGTACAAAATTATTACCCTCATCCACAAAGCACTCCATGGCTCAGTACCACCCTACATCTCCAACCTTGTCTCAGCCTACCACCCTACCGGTGTCCTCTGTTCTGCTAATGACCTGAGATTAACATCTTCAATAATCAGAACCTACCACTCCAGTGTCCAAGACTTTTCACGTGCTGCACCAATTCTTTGGAATGCACTACCCAGGTTAATACAATTAATCTCCAATCCCCAAAGTTTTAAGCATGTCCTAAAAACACATTTGTTCAGACTGGCCTACCGCCTCAATGCATTAACCTAACTATGCCTGTTTGGCCCATTAATTTTTTTTTTACCATAATCAGGTTCATCGCATCATGTTCTCACACGCTTTATGCATTTAATAGCCCTCTGTGTCCGTACTGTTACATACTTTGGCTGTTAACTGGTTCACGCAGCATTACAGGAACACCCGATTCTTACACTATGGCTGGTCCGAACAATGAAAGCAATTGTTACCATCTACCTTTCATGTCTCCCCTTTTTCCTCATAGATTGCGAGCAGGGCCCTCATTACTCTTGGTATTTGTTTTGATCTGTGTTTACTGTTATGCTATAATTTCTATTGTCTGTACAAGTCCCCTCTATAATGTAAAGTGCTTCGGAATATGTTGGCACTATAAAAACAAAATTATTATTATTATTATTATTATTATTAATGATATGTTCATGCTCCAGGGCAGCATGTGTGTGGGGTCTTCATGTGGTGCTCTGCTTAGGTATTCATGTGTATGGCTCCTGATTGGTCACTGACCTTCAGTGACCTACCCCCTTGTTTACAAATGAATATTATATATAAATTGAAAGAAATCTCCTTCTGCAGGCAAGCGGTGACAAACTGTGCTGCAGAATGATTACATTTGTAACGTGGAATTATTTTTTTTTTGAGGGTATACATTAATTCCTATTTTTTTTCTCTAGCAAGATGGCGCTGCCAGCGCCTGAACAGTAGGCAGCTATCAGATCGCCAATAGCTGCTACTGTGAAGGTGCAGCCGGCACCATTTTCAGACTGATTTTTTTTTATGAATTAATGCATACCATAAAAATTAATGCAATGCAGGTGCTGCTGCCAGTGCCTGCCTGCAGAAGGTGATTTTTATTTAAATAATTATAATATTCATTATGTAAACTAGGGGTCAGGTCACTAAGGGATCAGTCTCCTGTCAGAAGCCATACAAATTAATTTCTAGTCAGGGCACCACATGAAGACTCCCACAGGCCGCCTCGAAGCACGAGCATATCATTAACTCAAAATTGAAAATAAAGATTAAACAACAACCACAAGATGGATGTCATCAACCAAGGTATCATTGTAATCAGTATAACGGCGCCGACCTGACACTGTCTGTAGGTTACTGTGCACAATCCTGCTGACAAGTTTCTTTTAAGTGCTGATAGGAGATACCTCCCCCGCCCATTTTTTCTGCAAGCAATAAGACTAGATGCTAAGTGATGATGGGATTACAAAATAATGCAGTCAGATGGCAAAAGCAAAGTAAGGCCTCATACTCACTGGCTGGAAAAAAATCGGTCCGTTTTCTGCAGGAAAAAAACGGTACATTTGTTGTAAAAAGGCATGCGATTTTGATGCAATTTTAAATCGCACCATGCGTTTTCTGTCAGTTTTCCATCAGTTTTCCATCTGTATGCAATGCGATTTTAACATGAAGTTTTACATAGAGCAGTTATCTCTATGTAAAAAGTCATGTAAAAATCACATTGTAACAAAAAAATTTTCACAAAAAGCAAATAATTATATATATAATATATATATATATACATCTAATATATATATAATATATATATATATATAGGTCATACACTTCTACATAGTATAATAGCCGCTAATTCATCCCTGGCATTACTGTAAAATCACACTGACAGCTTTAATAAAGAATAGAAACAATACATATACACACATAGAATACATATATACATATATATATATATATATATGTAATTGTGACATATATATATATACATATATTTATAGTTCCTAGACTTCTACATACTGTAATAGCCGCTAATTCAATTGCCGGCTTTTGTGAAATCACAGAAGCCGACATGAAATGATACATTGTTTCCACATAGTTAACCATGTCATTTCCTGTATTTTGATATATGGTTTGAACTTACAATTACATGAGTGTATTTGTGCAAAATTTCAGACATGTAGGGGTTAATTAAAGGTGTAAATTCGTTGAAAAAAAAAATGCGTGGGCTCCCGCTGTATTTTCTCCACCAGACAGACAAAGCAAGCGAGTGGGGGCAGATAATAATAGCCTAGGGAGGGTACATTTTTTTTGTGCCCCCCCTGGCTACTAACATCTGCCCCAGATACCCCAGAAAGGGCAAATCTATAATTAGATTTGCCCTTTCTGGCACTTTGCCCGTCTATTCCCATTGCCTTGTAGCGGTGGCGAATGGGTTAATAAGGCGTTAATGTCACCTTAGTATTGAAAGGTGACCTTAAGGCAGGTTAATAATTGAGAGCTGTCAATTAGACAACTATCAATTATTAATCCTATTGTATGATACAAAAATCAAACACACACAGTTTAATAAAAAATAAGTTTAATGAAATAATCACACAGTTTTTGACCATATTTTATTTTCCTGCTAAAACCATTTCCTGTAATAAAAATAAAATAAAAAAGCAAAATTATTCTTACCAATCCAATGTACAGTCAGGTCCCACGGTGTAATCCATCAGAAAGGGTTAACAGGTTACAGCTTGCAGAGAGCTAATGCTGCCTCCAAGTTGTAACCCCATGAATGAATCAGTTACTCTCCCAGTGAAAGGAGAGGAATAGATTCATGAATGGAGCTTAATTGATTTATTGCCACTTTCACTTCAGTGACCTGACCTAACGTGAAAGTGGATACAATCAATTAAGCTTCATTCATTAATCACATCGTCTCCTGTCGGCTGGAGATAAGCTCATTCATTCAGGAGCTATCAGATGAGCACGCAGGATTACTTGCGCTGCTTATCTGATTGCTAGTTAACCCTTTGTGAAGGATTACATCGTGGGACGTGACAGATCGCCAGATAGGTAAGAATAATGTTGTTTTATTATTTTATATTTATTTTAGAAGAACAAGGGCTTCGAACGGATTAAGAGTGAAATAAAAGTTGGTCAAAAATATGTGTTTTGATTTCATTAAAATTATTTATTCTTAAAGTGTGTTTGTGTTTTTTTATTTACTTCAATAGGATTAATAATTGATAGTTGTCTAATTGACAGCTCTCAATTATTAACCTGCCTTAAGGTCACCTTTCAATACTAAGGTGACATTAACGCCTTATTAACCCATTCACCACCGCTACAGGGCAATGGGAATAGACGGGCAAAGTGCCAGAAAGGGCGAATCTAATTATAGATTTGCCCTTTCTGGGGTGTCTGGGGGCAGATGTTAGTAGCCAGGGGGGGCACAAAAAAATTTACCCTCCTTAGGCTATTATTATCTGCCCCCACTCGCTTGCTTTGTCTGTCTGGTGGAGAAAATACAGCGGGAGCCCACGCATTTTTTTTCAACGAATTTACACCTTTAATTAACCCCTACATGTCTGAAATTTTGTACAAATACACTCATGTAATTGTAAGTTCAAACCATATATCAAAATACAGGAAATAACATGGTTAACTGTGTGGAAACAATGTATCATTTCATGTCGGCTTCTGTGATTTCACAAAAGCCGGCAATTGAATTAGCGGCTATTACAGTATGTAGAAGTGTAAGAACTATAAATATATATATATATATGTATGTGTTACAATGACATGTATATATATATATATATATATATATATATATATATATATATATATGTATTCTATGTGTATGTATCTACTGTTTTGTGAGCTGTCAGTGTGATTTTACAGTAGCCGGGGATGAATTACCGGCTTTTCAAAGGAGACTGGTGCATATAATTCGGACAGCACGTGCATGGTGCGAGTGCTGTTCGTTTTTTAATCGCACCCATTGACTTGCATTGGTGATTTTCATCCCAAAATCGCATCAAATCGCAGCAAGCTGCGATTTTTTTCTCACACCAATATCTGATGAGAAAAAAATCGCTAATGAGAACTCACCCATTGACTAACATTGGTCAGATTTGCATCCGATTTTTTATCGTCTGATTTTCATCCGTTATCGGCACCAGTGAGTATGAGGCCTAAGACTTTGTTTTGAAGTATTCAGTTTTCTTCTTCAACTACCCACCCAATCCTCATACTTAGATTACATACATTTACCTCGAAATGTATTCAATTTTCTAGCATTTATTTTAACAAATGTATTTTCTTTAAATAACTAATATATTTATTTGGGACATTATGTATTTAAAAGACATAGTTGATGCCAAAGTAGTTTAAATTTTCTTTTATACAAGACATGGCAGCAGTGTGGCTCTCATAATAGCTGTGAAATTTAATGATAATTATATGAAAATCACATGGAAAGTGCTAGGAAATGACATGAAAATTGCATATGTCTTTGATGCATTTAACAAAAAAATTGTGAAGACTAAAATCATGCAAATTTTATTTTAAGACTGAAATTTAAAAGACTTCAACTATGTCTTCCAGAACTAGTGTTCCATCTACATGTAGAATATTTAGCATGTAAATGGCCTAAGCTTAAAGAAAAATTAAAAAATTAACTTAAAATCTTGACTGAGAAAATAAGGCTGCACTCTCACATCCGTGTGTCACGGTTCATGATTTGTAGGCTGATTTTGGACCAAACTGTATACGAGTATGTCAAGTTTGAGTAAGGAGACCTGGCATCCAACTTTTTTTCACAGCATGTGCTTGGACTGTTACACACACGTGTGTGAATTTAACCCTATATGTACAGTACAGACCAAAAGTTTGGACACACCTTCTCATTCAAAGATTTTTCTGTATTTTGTGCATTCACACTGAAGGCATCAAAACTATGAATTAACACATGGGGAATTATATACTTAACAAAAAAGTGTGAAGCAACTGAAAATATGTCTTTTATTCTAGGTTCTTCAAAGTAGCCACCTTTTGCTTTGATTACTGCTTTGCACACTCTTGGCATTCTCTTGATGAGCTTCAAGAGATAGCCACCGGAAATGGTCTTCCAACAGTCTTGAAGGAGTTCCCAGAGATGCTTAGCACTTGTTGTCCCTTTTGCCTTCACTATGTGGTCCAGCTCACCCCAAACCATCTCGATTGGGTTCTGGTCTGGTGACTGTGGAGGCCAGGTCATCTGGTGTAGCACCCCATCACTCTCCTTCTTGGTCAAATAGCCCTTACACAGCCTGGAGGTGTGTTTGAAGTCATTGTTCTGTTGAAAAATAAATGATGGTCCAACTAAACACAAACCAGATGGAATAGCATGCCACTGCAAGATTCTGTGGTAGCCATGCTGGTTCAGTATGCCTTCAATTTTGAATAAATCCCCAACAGTGTCACCAGCAAAGCACCCCCACACCATCACACCTCCTCCTCCATGCTTCACGGTGGGAATCAGGCATATAGAGTCCATCCATTCAACTTTTCTGTTCGTCGCACAAAGACACGGTGGTTGGAACCAAAGATCTCAAATTTGGACTCATCACACCAAAGCACAGATTTCCACTGGTCTAATGTCCATTCCTTGTGTTATTTAGCCCAAACAAGTCTCTTCTGCTTGTTGCCTGTCCTTTGCAGTGGTTTCCTAGCAGCTATTTTACCATGAAGGCCTGCTGCACAAAGTCTCCTCTAAATAGTTGTTGTAGAGATGTGTCTGCTTCTAGAACTCTGTGTGGCATTTACCTGGTCTCTAATCTGAGCTGCTGTTTACCTGCGATTTCTGAGGCTTGTAGCGCTTGATGGTTTTTGCAACTTTACTTGGGGACACTTTCAAAGTTTTCCCAATTTTTCAGACTGACTGACCTTCATTTCTTAAAGTAATGATGGCCACTCGTTTTTCTTTACTTAGCTGCTTTTTTCTTGCCATCATACAAATTCTAACAGTCTATTCAGTAGGACTATCAGCTGTGTATCCACCAGACTTCTGCACAACACAACTGATGGTCCCAACCCCATTTATAAGGCAAGAAATCCCACTTATTAAATCTGACAGGGCACACCTGTGAAGTGAAAACCATTTCCTGTGACTACCTCTTGAAACTCATCAAGAGAATGCCAAGAATTTGCAAAGCAGTAATCAAAGCAAAAGGTGACTACTTTGAAGAACCTAGAATATAAGACATATTTTCAGTTGTTTCACACTTTTATGTTAAGTATATAATTCCAATGTGTTAATTCATAGTTTTGATGCCGTCAGTGTGAATGTACAATTTTCATAGTCATGAAAATACAGAAAAATCTTTGAATGAGAAGGTGTGTCCAAACTTTTGGTCTGTACTGTATATATCCCCTAAGGAATTACAAACTAGAAAAACCATAGTGTCATATAGGATATTGGAGCCACCATATAGTTATGTTTATCCATTCGTGTATGGTGAAAGTATAATGACTACACTATTCCAGTTTTTAGCATAAACTGCTCAATAATATAAGGGCTTCACTGCAACCTCTTCAAATTAAAACTGCTTTTAGTGCACATACTGTCATGATCCAGACCGGGTTTTTCCTGTCTCTCCTTTTCCCGATCTGGTCATTCAGGGGTTAACCTTTTCTCTGCCTCAATCTGGTGTAAGGTTGGCTTTTTCTCGATGCTGCTTCCTGCAGGCAGTGTCAGTTATATTTCTTGCCTATGATTTGTGTAAAAGACTCTGGAAAACCCCTGGTTTGTCCTGCTGCACTTAGCTGACTTTGCTTGTGTCTGTGTTCTCCGTCCCTGTCCATCCTGTCTCTGTGTGTCCTTGTGTGTTTGGATTCCCCAGTACCAGACTCTGCTTTGGCTCTGACCTGCTCCTGTCTCTTACTTCTGGTATTTCTGGTATTTCTGCTCCTGACCAGTACTGACTTTTTTGGCGTGTCTCTGTTTGGTATTTCCCTTGGTACTGAGCTATGCTCTGGTATTGACCCTGATTGTTTGAATACTCTGCTGCCACCTGGTGGTAGCCTCGCTGCAGTGCTGCTGGTCTGCTCTGAGCAGTTCTTCAGTCTTCCCTCCAGTCCGCTGCCATCTTGTGGAGTTTGCATTTACCTACAGAGTTGCAGCGTGACACATACCAATCTGATTTGTTTAGGAACTATCTCAATTGTCCGAATTCTGCTGCTCAGTAGCTCACAATTCACTATTTTTGAGTGAGTATTTCCTCTTTATAATCAATCTGCCAGCACTATAGGTGTTAAATCATCATTTTACATCCTGGAATGCATTGCGCTTGTCATTGTCCATGATAAATTTGTGTTTTTGCTACTAGAGATGAATTGCATATGGCATTACACAGTGAGCAAGACATTAGAAGGGAAATGTCTAGAAAACTGCACTTCAGTAATTTTTTAGGGGGGAAAAAATTGAATTTTCAGTAAATTAAATATGTTGCATTTTTGTTCATCGTTGCATTGGCTATGTGCTTAACTACATTGAAATATCAGTGGCAATTTGGCATAAGCAACAGATATTTTACGACATCCATTTTGAAATGAATAGGAGGTGCAATGACTTTAAAATAAGTAGCCCTGTTAATCTAGAAAGTTGACATCTTTACGACTGATTTGTAGCATGTATGTGTAGAATCTGAATAACAGTAAGTCCTTGTAGAAGATATTGACTGCACTCTCAAAGCATCAATTGCAAGGTGATTTTATTCAAAGTGTACAAAAATATGACATAAATCCAATAGGATAGACATGAATCCAATAAAGTATAAGTGACACTAAACGTAAGACGTTTCGATCCATCCCCGGTCTTTGTCAGAAGTTTCTGAAACTATAAAATATGAAAACATTGTATAATCTATAATGCATAAATAAAGTATATACATACAGAAAAAATAAAATAGCTCCATGCATAGATAACTATTTATAGGAAATATATATACAATAAGTAATAATCCCTGCATAGTCAATTTGAAATTACTAAAATGAGACTAAAGAAATAACAAGAGAGCAAATAAAGTATTTATGCAGAATCACAGAAATTGTGTAAAACATTGTGGATTATAATAAGTATAATAGTGTGTATTATTACACTAGTATAGACAACAGGGAATATATAACAGTCAAAATTAAGATAGGAAAGAGGAAATGGCATATGTAACATAGTTATATCTGAGCACGTTTGCTCATTACTATTAAAGAATGATCTATTTACATACCTTATAAGTCCAAGAGCAGGCATATCCAACAACGTTGCGCGAAATATTAGGTTGTAAATTCTAAAGAAGGCGCACCCTGCGTTGCTGCAGGAAGTGCTAGTGAATAGCTGTAAGTGGCAGTAAATTTCTAAAAAAACTAGAATATGAACTATTTGTATTATGCAAATGTACTATCGTAGGCAAAATATATGTAGTTCTATTTTCTTTATTTGATCGTCCATTAGGAACTGATAATAATGAGCATTGCACCCTCATTAGTAGCTTGCAATTTATTGCTATGGAAATAATTGTTTCATTAATTTATTTTCAGATGTTAGCCTTGGTTCTCCATTAAGCAGCCCATCAATACAAAACTCCACTGAATGAAAACCTAAAATGGTAATTACAGTTGAGCAAATTTATTTGAGTTTAATTGAATTCATCTCACATTTCAAAAACAAGTTTTGTAATTCGCTCTGCAAATTTAGCAAAATGGTGGCAAGCTGCAGGCCGCCATTTGTTTGAGCCATAGAAGACCAAACAATCATTAAAACAAATAATAATGATTCACCACTCACTTATCCTGTCATTCTAGAAGCCCACTATCTGGTCCTATGTGTGTCTTCTTTTCCCCATTTGCTGTTGCACACATCCTCTACTGGCCTGTTCACTCCAGGGCAGAACATCTATCATGAAAAGACCTATGACCACCCTGTATGACATGCCTTAGTTGCTCACTTCGTGTCATCATGAGTTTACAACTTTTGTTGATCAAGTAACAACATGAAGTGCAAGGACATCAGAAGCCCAGTCACAATGGAAATCCTGGTGTTTGGTAAAGAAACCGAAAGAGGATGAACCACGGGGTGAAGGGATAAGAAAAGGCACTAAGAACTAGACATCAAGCTGTGGGGTTGGTTAAACCGGTGAGTGGTAGGGTGAATATTATTTTTTTTTCTTTCCATCCTAAATTTATTATACTTCAGTGTCTGGAGATACACCAGAACATAATCGAAAATATTAAATTCACTTTGAATAACTTGGTGGCAAATTAAATTTTTCTGGAAAATCTGCGTGATTTGAAAAATTAGAATTTCCGCAGTTCCGCGCATCTCTAGTAGCAATGCTTTAATCTTTCCAATAGATTTGCTATTATTTATTTTAAAATATGCTAAAGAGTTGCTGACAGTACTTAAAGAAGCGAGTATTTATTAAAGGAGGTTGCTTCAATAGAGTAGCATGATGTAGTAATGTGACCATGCCAATAAAGGATCCGATCAAGTATTTTAAGTAAGATAGAAAATTTAAAACCCCAAAATGCAAATGAAAGATCCTTGCATTTTCTATACAGGCTGTTTAGAAGTAGAGATCAGCAAATCTCTTTAACTAGAATAGAATTCTACTATATTTTTACAACAATCTGCCTTCTCCATGATATTGATTTTTTGTAATTTCATAAATTCAGCAAAATGTCGGCTAGCTGTGGTGGCCATTTTGCTAAACTGTAGAGAGCTAGTAAAAGGCTAAAAAAAAATCTTCAACACTGACCTGTCTCAGCACCCTTGCTGTCACCTGTACCAACTACCCTCAGGGCCTCTTCTTTTCAGATCTTTTCTTTTCCCTTTTGAGTGGGACAAAGACAGGCCTAGTCATTGCCTAAAGTCTAAAGTGAAGGCACCAGACCTCAGAGGTCACGGTGCACTATAATGCCATGATGTCATGAAGCAGTGTTCTAGAATGAAAGCATAGGTGCACATATTTAAAGAAGAGGCACTGAGCAAGTGAGCAGTCAATGGGTGTCAGGATTGGTATGGTGAGTATTAGGTTGTTTGCTTTTTACATGTTACTTTTATTATGTTCTGGACAATAGTTGGGAACATTCAGTTTGTGGAGAATAACTTGACTATGAATCAAATTTTCCAAAAAAATGCATGTGATCAGAATCTCTCCCTTTCTACTTATCTCTATCTCCCTGGAGATACCATATGGATTTTAATTTTTCTATACTATGCATCATAAATTTTGGGCACAGACCTCCCAGTGTAACATATTTATAAATTATTTACATTATGGGGAACATATAAAAAATGATATAAGTAAAAAAAAAACACAAGAGAATAAATATCAAGGTTACACAGATCTTGAGATCATACAACAGTTTAGATTTCTAATGCAGGTTAGAAAAATATTTAGACTTGAGAGTCCTCAGTGGTTGATACCTTTTAATGGCTAACTGAAAAGATGGTACCGCATAATGCAGGTTAATAATTTCTAATGCAGGTTAATAAAAGCAAGTAGCCACCTGGTAACTGAATAGAACATTTGTAATCTTATTTTTAGTTTAGGTTTTTAGTTTTTTCCTACAAGCTAAAACAATTTTATAAAAGAATAAGCCACGGTTAATTCTAAAGAGAATTAAGCAGATAAGTGTCTTAATAGCATCAATTAATTGATTATTTTTGGTGACAAAACTGTTTGCTTGGGTGTCCAGACACTAGTTGTTCAGTTTTCATAGTCTGATGAAGCTAAAATGAGAAGGAAGAATGAAGAGTGGAAGAGAGGACAAAGAGTTTATGATCATGTTCAATCATAAAATCACTTTATACCTATTTATACCTACTGTGGCGCAATAATGAAAATTAAAAAATAAAAAGAAATCAGGTTAAATGTTTTTCTAGTAAAATACATTAATGGCTTATTGCTTAGGTAGACCAATAAAGGGGTTGTTTGGGTTTAAGGGCTCAAGTCCTTACAAAACACACAGGGCACACTGTCAGGATTCTCTGGTGCCAGAAGCGGGCGGGTGTGTGACGCACATATGCAATTTATATACATGCAGTCCTGTGAAAATTAGATGTGTGTGGACTCGTTCAATGCAAGTTTAATAAGCAAGGCCAGACACGTCTATTCAGAATCTGGCTGGAAGCATGCAAATTACATAAATGTCCTTTCCTGGCACCAAAACCGCAGAATCCTGATCGCACGCACTGAATGCGCTGTGAAGATTTACAAGTTTGCTATTATGTTTCGGTAGCTGAGGAGTGCAGGTAAAAAAGGCAATACACCAGAGCAGTTGGAATCTATGAGATTGCAGTACCCTGACTAACCACCACAACTAGAGGCAGCCGTGGAGCGTTCCTACGTTGGTCCTAGACGCCTCGTCACAGCCTGAGAAACTAACTACACCTAAAGATAGAAATAGGAAAGCTATCTGCCCCGGAGCAAAACCCCAAAGATAATAGAAAGCCCCCAAACATGTAATGGCGGTTAGACAAGAGGAAATACAGACACAGAAAGAAAATAGTATGAGCAAACGCTGGGGCCCAAACTATCTAAATAGAAAAGGATAGGAAGGGTACTTACTGCAATCCCAGAAAACCCTGAAAAGCACCAACTCTACTAATTTCAAAATCACCTGAGATCACACGACCTCTACCACCTAAATTAGCTCTCTGGTGTAACAAAATCAAAACAGCAGCCACTGAAAAAACTGGAAAAAGCAAAAGAACAAAACTCAGTGGCTGAACTAAACAGAGAGGGCAGAAGCCCCCGGAGGGACCCTGAAGGCCCCCAAAGAAGTGCAGGACAAAATGCAAAAATATAGCACAAACACAAAAGAAGAAAAAGTCCTATCTGTTAGCAGGAGATGCAGACACGACACAGCAGGCTACAAGGGAAACTGGAATGAAGGATTCAGACCAGAACAATTGATCACCGGCAACCCTGATGGGAAAATGACTCCCTTATATAAGACCAGTCAGTAACACCTGATTCCCAGTCCTCACAATCTTCACTAGCACCGCTTGTAACCACCAGAGGGAGCCTCTGCTCAGAACTCATCTCAAACCCATTCACAACAGTACCCCCCCCTTGAGGAGGGGTCACCGAACCCTCATTTGAGCAACCAGGTCGGTCAGGATGAGTTCTATGATACGCACGGATAAGTCTCCCAGCATGGATGTCCGAAGCAAACACCCAAGAATTGTCCTCCTGACCATAACCTCTCCATTTAACCAAATACTGGAGTTTCCGTCTAGAAAAACGAGAATCCAATATTTTCTCAACCACATACTCCAGATTGCCCTCAACCAAAACAGGGTCAGGAGGCACAGCAGCAGGAACCACTGGCTCAACAAACCTCTTCAACAAGGACTTGTGGAACACGTTATGGATCTTAAATGTCCCTGGAAGAAGCAAACGAAAAGAAACAGGATTAATAATCTCCATGATCTTATAAGGTCCAATGAACCTAGGCTTAAATTTAGGAGATGCTACTCTCATAGGAATATTCCTTGAGGACAACCAGACCAAGTCCCCCACTTTAAACCGAGGACCATCAGTCCTATGCCGGTTAGCAAACCGCTGGGCCTTCTACTGAGAGAGGGACAACCTCTCCACTACCTGGTCCCAAATCTGTTGCATACGCTCCACAACAGTCAACACCTGGACAGACAGAAGCCTCCGTCTGTCCTGAAGAAAATCGAGGGTGAAACCCAGAATTACAGAAAAACGGAGACATCAAAGTGGCAGAGCTAGCCCTATTATTAAGAGCAAACTCAGCCAAAGGCAAAAAAGAGACCCAGTCATCCTGATCAGCAGACACAAAGCATCTAAGATAAGTCTCCAATGTCTGGTTTGTTCTCTCAGTTTGACCATTGGTCTGAGGATGAAATGCCGAGGAGAAAGACAATTGAACACCCAGTTTAGAACAAAAAGTCCTCCAAAATCTGGAAACAAACTGGACTCCTCTGTCAGACACAATGTTCTCAGGAATGCCGTGTAAACGAACCACGTGCTGAAGGAACAACGGCACCAATTCAGAGGAGGAAGGCAACTTAGGTAATGGCACAAGATGTATCATTTTGGAAAACCTATCACAAATTACCCAGATGGTGGTCATTCTCTGAGAAACAGGAAGATCGGAAATGAAATCCATAGAGATATGGGTCCATGGTCTCTTGGGCACAGGCAATGGCATCAACAAACCACTAGAGCGAGAGCAAGGCTTGGAGCGAGAGCAAGTCCCGCAGGACTGCACAAATTCCCTGACATCACGAGACAAGGTAGGCCACCAAAAGGACCGACTAACCAAGTCTCTGGTACCAAAAATTCCGGGATGCCCAGCCAATGCGGAACAATGAATCTCAGACATCACACTCTTTTTCCATTGGTCCGGGACAAACAATTTTCCAACAGGGCAGCGCTCGGGCCTATCCTCCTGACACCCCTCCAGAGCAAGTCTCAAATTGGGCGAGATGGCGGAAAGAACTACACCCTCTTTCAAAATAACAGAAGGATCAGATAACTCAGGAGAGTCCGCAAGGAAACTCCTCGAGAGGGCATCCGCCTTAACATTCTTAGTGCCAGGAAGAAAGGAAACCACAAAATTAAAACGTGTGAAAAACAAGGCCCACCTGGCCTGTCTAGGATTGAGTCGCTTGGCAGATTCCAGATAGACCAGATTCTTATGGTCCGTAAGGACCACCACCTGATGTTTGGCTCCCTCCAGCCAATGTCTCCACTCTTCAAAAGCCCACTTCATGGCCAATAACTCCCGATTACCCACGTCATAATTACGTTCAGTAGGAGAAAATTTTCGAGAGAAAAAGGCACAAGGGTTACTTTTAGAGGTCTCTGGATCTTTTTGGGACAAAACGGCACCTGCCCCAATTTCAGAGGCATCAACCTCC
The DNA here is from genome assembly GCA_033576555.1 of Oophaga sylvatica. Classification (NCBI taxonomy): domain Eukaryota; kingdom Metazoa; phylum Chordata; class Amphibia; order Anura; family Dendrobatidae; genus Oophaga; species Oophaga sylvatica. Next base: position 537,828,204 of record JARQOD010000003.1, on the reverse strand, counting down.
ACCTGAAATGGCAGAGAAACATCAGGCTGCCGTAGAACAGGAGCAGAAGTGAATCTCTGCTTAAGTTCCTGAAATGCAGAGACTGCCTCAGGAGGCCAATTCACCACATCAGAACCCTTTCTGGTCAAATCAGTTAATGGTTTAACAATAACCGAGAAATTACCAATAAATTTACGATAAAAATTGGCAAAACCCAAAAATCTCTGAAGAGCCTTTAATGAAGTAGGTTGGACCCAATCACAGATGGCCTGAACCTTGACCGGGTCCATTTCAATAACAGATGGGGACAAAATGAATCCCAGAAATGAGATCCTCTGTACGCCAAAAAGACACTTTGATCCCTTCACATACAGAGCATTCTCTCTCAAAATCTGGAACACAGTTCGAACATGTTTCACATGAGAGTCCCAGTCATTAGAAAAAATCAAGATATCATCCAAATAAACAATCAGAAATTTGTCCACAAAATCCCTGAAAATGTCATTCATGAAGGACTGGAAGACGGAAGGAGCATTAGTGAGCCCAAAGGGCATCACTAGGTACTCAAAATGCCCTTCAGGGGTATTGAATGCCGTCTTCCATTCATCCCCGTGCTTAATGCGAATAAGGTTATACGCCCCCTGAGGTCAAGCTTGGTAAACCAAGTAGCGTTTTTCACCCTGGAAAACAGGTCAGAAATCAAGGGTAACGGGTATTGATATTTCACAGTAATATTGTTCAAGAGACGATAATCAATACACGGCCTTAATGAACCATCTTTTTTGGCCACAAAGAAAAAACCGGCACCTAAGGGTGAAGAGGATGGTCTGATATGACCCTTCTCCAATGATTCCTTGATATAAGACCGCATAGCGTCATGTTCAGGTACAGACAAGTTAAAAAGGCGACCTTTAGGGAATTTACTACCCGGCACTAATTCAATAGCGCAGTCATAGCTCCTATGGGGAGGCAAGGATGCAGATTTACTTTCGCTAAACACATCAGAAAAATCAAACAAAAAGTCAGGAACATCCTGAGCCTGGGGGAGGCAGAAAAAACAGGAGTGTTGGTATAAACACATTGGCAGCCCCAACTGGTTACAGACACAGATTTCCAATCCAAAACAGGATTATGAGACTGTAACCAAGGGAAACCCAGCACGATAATGTCATGCAGATTATATAGAACCAAAAATTTGCAGCACTCCTGGTGATCAGGTTCAACCCTCATTATCACCTGAGTAGAAAACTGTGGTTTATTCTCAGCCAAAGGGTAGAATCGATCCCCAGTAGGGGAATAGACTTCTGTAGGGGTATCAAGGGAAACCCACAACGTTTAGCAAAATCATAATCCATCAGGTTAATAGCTGCTCCAGAATCAACGAAAGCCTGAGCAGAAAATGAGGACAGAGAGCATATCAGAGTGACAGTTAATAAAAACTTAGTCTGAACACTACCCAAGACAACTGAGCGTGCAAAACGTCTTCCCCGCTTAGGGCAGACTGAAATAGCATGAGAGGCATCACCACAGTAGAAACATAACCCATTGCGCTTTCGAAACTCATGACGCTGTGCCCCAGACACCACTCTATCACCCTGCATGAGTTCAGAAGCTGGTTCACAAGGCAACACCATTCCACGCATACTTCTCCGCTCACGCAAACGTCTGTCAATTTGAATCGCTAATGACATAGAATCATTGAGACCAGAGGGGACAGGGAATCCCACCATAACATCCTTTACATTATCTGACAGACCCTTCCGGAAAAGGGCCGCCAAAGCGTCGTCATTCCATTTGGTCAGGACTGCCCACCTACGGAATCTCTGACAGTATAACTCAGCGTCATCAAGCACCAGAGGGAGCCTCTGCTCAGAACTCATCTCAAACCCATTCACAACATTTGCAGTGACATAGAGTGACTGCAGACTTGAACCCCAAGCCCAAACAACCTCTTTAATATATGGGAGTTTGATAAGCAGGGCCCTAATTTATAAACAATGCAAAGCAAAGTCCATGAATTTTTTTTTTCTGGAAATCCCAAGAGTTCCGACTTGAACGGAGCAAAACTTGACCTCTTCTCCATTCTTTGGCAATGTGACTAACAGACAAAGCCACATACTGTATTTGGCTATTTATGGAAGGCCCCTTAACAGTAAATGGATGTTAGTTCAAACATGCGCACCTCTGCTTTATTGAAGATGGGGCTCTGCAAAACTAAGTTTCATTCCTTTTTTTTCTTATTAAACTTGTTGGTTCTTGCTGAGGACTCTACATACAGACTTTCATACAGACTCTAGAAAACCCTTTATGTATATCTTTAAAAAAAAGTAAGCGAAAGTTAGGAGTTGCAAGGAGATTTCACATGCACTTCTGTATTTACAAGTCATGGGTAGAAAAACATTGATGTAAGAAACTATTTCAAGCTATGAGTAGATCTCTAGAGAATCACGGGAGTTGTTTGCACTTTGAAATATGTGTTAAAAGCTGTCCATTGTCTAACTTGATTTTCATGATTGATTGTATTTATGGAGAATAGCAATATGACTCCTTGACTCCTTGTTAATAAACAAAATACAATATCATGGCAGTTCCATGGAGAATAGTTAATTTTAGATGCTGTCCTTTATATTTTTTTCATGATTTTGTGTCAAATATATCAGTACTTACAGTAGTATTATGTTCAATAATACTTGCTGAGGATAGTATAGCTCAGGTTGCATTTACACTTTTGTATATTGGTCGGCATTTTGGTAGCCAAAACCAAAAGTGACTCCAAACACTGAAGAAAAATATATTTTTTAAACTTACAATATACCATGCAAATATTGATGCAACATGCTGTATATATAAATATGTATTCACCCCTTTTGCTATGAAGCCCCTAAAAATTTTGAGTGCTAGCAATTACATTCATAAGTCACATACTTGGAGAAAGGAAGGCCACCTGTGTTCAAGCTAAGGATCATTTGGTCTGTCAGTATATATAAGCCTTTTCTAAAAGGCCACAAAGGCTGCAACATCATTAAGCACGAGGCACCACTAACCAAACAACACCACGAAGACCAAGGAAATTGCCAAACAAGTCAGTGACAAAGTTGTTGACAAGTTTAGGTTATAGTCAAGGTTGGGTTAAAAAATTCCCAATCTCTGATGAACCCCAGAAGCACCATCAAATCCATTATCATCAAATGGAAAGAACGTAGTACCACAACAAATGGGCCAAGAGAGGGCCGCCCACAAAAACTCTCAGCCCGTGCAAGGAGGGCATTAATCAGAGAGGATCACAGAGACAAAAGGTAACCCTGAAGGAACTGCAGAGTTGCCAAGTAGAGACTGGAGTATATGTCCATATGACCACAATAAGTCGTTCACTCCATAGAACTAGCCTTTATGAAAGAGTGGGCAAAAAAAATATTTAATTACACACAAAAAATTTACAGCTCGTTTTGAGAATGGCAAAAGACAAACTCCCTAAATGTATGGAGAAAGGTGCTATGGTCAAATGAGACCAAAATCGAACTTTTGGCCACCAAAGTAAATGCTACATCTGGCATTAAACTAGCACAACTCATCACCCTAAGAACACAATCCCCACATTGAAATATGGTGGTCTCAGCATCATGCTGTGGGGATGTTTTTTGGCATCAAGCGACAGCGGGATCCGAACCTGGATCTGGCATTAGTCGCACGAACTTCCTAGCGGCTGGCACGTAGCTTCTGTGCAGTCAACAGGGCTACGTCTATACCAGCTTGCACCACATAGTGCAACCTTAATATCTGGCAAGTGGCTTCTGTGCCATTAACAGGGCTACATCTACGCCAGTCGATAGCACATCTCCCGTGACGTTAACGAAGATCGTGTCAATTCTACATCTCCCCTAGTGTGAAGCAACACAGGCGAGATCTAATGTTAGATTTCTGTTGTCAGTTTGATCCTCATACTCTAGGGGTGTTCGGCAGCAGTGACTATAAACTGCATCGCGGACCCCGTGTTCGGTTGCAATCCATTATATATTAAAGTTGTTGCAACCGAGCGCATAACAAAAGGACAGGTAAAATAGTCTGAGTCAAAGGGAAGATGGATGGTGCAAAACAGGGATGTACTTGAGCAAAGCCTGTTTCAGTCACTCAGTGATTTGAACCTGGACAGAAGTTAACCTTCCAACAAGACAATGATCCAAAGCATACTGCTAACACAACTCTCAAGTGGTTTGAGGTTAAATGTGTAAATGTTTTTGAGTGACCTAGTCAAAGCCCAGACCTTAATCCAAATGATAATCTGTGGCTCAGACTCTAAGATTGCTGTTCACCAGTGGAAACCATGTAACTTGAAGGAGCTGAAGCAGTTTTACCTTGAAGAATGGGCAAAAATCCCAGTCACAAGATGTGGAAAGCTCATAGAGACTTATCCAAAAGTGACTTGCAGCTGTAATTGCTCCAAAAGCAAGTCCTACGAAGTACTGATTTTAAGGGAGTGAATAGTTATGTCTACTGAAGTTTTCAATTATTTTGTCCTATTTGTTGTTTGCTTCACAAAAAAAGAAAACCAAATGTTCATAGTTGTAGGCTGGTTCTTTACATAAACTGATGCAAACCCTCAAAAGGTCTCGCAATACCTCTGAAGGGTCATGTTATGGGGGGGTGTCCAGTGATCCTTAGCATGCTGTGAATAACGTCTTCTGTTTGCAGAGATAGAGTTAGAGCAACTATAGGATAACAGCATTACATGCTTGACACAGTATTAGACATCTTATCATCTTGAGAAAGAGGGAGAGGTACAGGACCTTCCACTCTGCAAAAATAGGTTATAATATACACTGCTCAAAAAATAAAGGGAACACTCAAATAACACATTCTAGATCTGAATGAATAAAATATTCTCATTGAATACTTTGTTTTGTACAAAGTTGAATGTGCTGACAACAAAATCACACAAAAATCATCAATGGAAATCAAATTTATTAACTAATGGAGTCCTAGATTTGGAGTCACCCACAACATTAAAGTGGAATGTAATGTCCTTAAAACAAGTCAAAATGATGCTCAGTAGTGTGTGTGGTCTCCACGTGCCTGTATGACCTCCCTACAATGCCTGGGCATGCTCCTGATGAGGTGGCGGATGGTCACCTGAGGGATTTTTCTGTATTTTCATGACTGTGAAAATTGTAGAATCACACTGAAGGCATCAAAACTCTGAATTAACACATGTGGAATTATACATTACACTTTACAAAAAAGTGTGAAACAGCTGAAAATATGTCTTATATTCTAGGTTCTTCAAAGTAGCCACCTTTTGCTTTGATTACTGCTTTGCACGCAGATAAGGTGATTGGATGGACTCTACATGCCTGGTTACCACCGTGAAGCGTGGAGGAGGTGGTGTGATGATGTGGGGGTGCTTTGCTGGTGACACTGTTGGGGATTTATTCAAAATTGAAGGCATACTGAACCAGCATGGCTACCACACCATCTTGCAGCAGCATGCTATTCCATCAGGTTTGCGTTTAGTTGGACCATCATTTATTTTTCAACAGGGCGATGACCCCAAACACACCTCCAGGCTGTGTAAGGGCTATTTGACCAAGAAGGAGAGTGTTGGGGTGCTATGCCAGATGACCTGGCCCACACAGTCACCAGACCTGAACCCAATCGAGATGATTTGGGGTGAGCTGGACCGCTCACCGCTTCAATTTTGAATAATCCCAACAGTGTCACCAGCAAAGCACCCCTACACCATCACACCACCTCCTCCATGCTTCACGGTGGGAACTAGGCATGTAGAGTCCATCTGTTCACCTTTTCTGCGTGCAGAGCAGTAATCAAAGCAAAACGTGGATACTTTGAAGAACCTAGAATATATTACATATTTTCAGTTGTTTCACACTTTTTTGTAAAGTGTAATGTATAATTCCACATGTGTTAATTCATAGTTTTGATGCCTTCAGTGTGATTCTACAATTTTCATAGTCATGAAAATACAGAAGAATCTTTGAATGAGAAGGTGTGTCCAAACTTTTGGTCTGTACTGTACATGTAAAAAAATCTAAAAAGAGATACATATCCAAACACTGCCTACCAGGTCTATTAACCAAAATTAGCACAAAATGTGCAATATTAATGAAATGAAAAAAGAGCTATGGAATGAGCTACAATTCCTACAGTACTATTCAAGAAAAAGTAACATAGACACAAAATATGCCACATGAAGTTATTTAAATAGTGTGCTAGATATAAAATGTGGCATGAATCCACATATAACCATGGAACAATTGTTTGAAAATATTTGCCCATATGTAAGTAGAGCGTAAATAGTTATTCAGCAAAGTCCAAAAAATGCATCAAAACATGCTCGTTATCCAGAAATCTAGGATGCAAACAAGTAGATACTACATAGATGCCTAGAAGGTGTAATAGTGCTGGCTACAAGGAGATTGGGTGAATAAAGTGCAAAATTCATGTATCAATAATAATGCCAATCTCCATAGAGTCACCACTGGAGCACCAAACACAAATAGCAAATAGCAACCACAGCTCTGAAATGACCATAGACAAATATAGAAAAAGGCATATGACCTGATAAAGGCAGCGTAGGTCCCCTTCTTCCAAGGGAGGTGTTGGAAATGTAGTCTAGAGCCCCAGAGGGAGAACTGGCAGGAAGTTCAGGATGTAAATAATAAAGGATGACTGCAAGGGGCTGAAAGGGAGCTAAACCTTTAACACTGAACTGATTAGAAAGAGTCTGTCAAGCATATTTTGGTAAATGAAACCTGGGGAGACAATAAAGCTCAATAGTGTCTTATCCAGTATATGAAGGAGAGAGTAAAACACCGTTTTTCCTCAACTTTAAGGGTTGTAACACACAACTCCTTTTGATGGCTTGTGGAGGAAGAAGACTGTTGTGGATCCATTGGAACAGACAGAATATAGATAGGTGAAAAATGGATCTAATGCCGCGCTCCCAAAATTCCACAAGGCAGTGAGAGGACAATGAAGTATATTTAAAAGCAGTCTTTATTTGTCAACGCTTTTTGAAGCATGCAACACTTCTTCATCACAACCAACCACTATACTCTGAAAGGGAGCTAAACCTTTAACTTTGACGTGAATAGGAAGAGTCTGTCAAGCATATTTTGGTATTTTTTTTAAAGATCCACTCCCAAAACTCTGGAAAAAAAAATTGTCTGTGCATAGTGTGGTGCAGCAAAGGGCGTAGTGCTGGATGAAAGACATATTTCTCACAGCAGGATAAAGTTTGGCTGGGATTTTTCCTAAAGTGGAGGACCTGTAATGATAACACGATCGTGAGATCAGCCCATATGATGTGTACATCACATGTGGGTGGGGTTATGGGCTATGTAATGGAGATTGTTTTTGGCACATGGGGAGTGTGTGTGCAAGGTCTGAGGAACTAGGCTGGAGCTAGCCTGAATTGGTTTTGTTGGACTACACGTGCTGTAAAACTTTAGCAGCAAGACTCAAACAACCCTGGGAATGGCAGCTGACAGACGCTGCTGACCGGGCAGCCGATTAGTTAAGCTTGTCCCATGAAAGGGTGAGTCTGAGACCAGTGGTTCTCCAAGCTGGAGTATGTTTGTGTTTTTTCTTTATTTTCTGATAACCTTGCTGTTTAAAGTGACATTAAACCACTGAAGTTGGACTCTAAGCCTGTGTGTTGCCTCGTTACTGCGGCCCTGTTACTGCCTACTTGAGCAAATACATTCATAAGCAATAAATTAAATTTTCTGTAATTCACTCGGTGACATTACTTGATGACTATGAAGCTCAGAATATGCAGAGATTTTAATGAATAAAGTAAATGTTATACTGAATCTTTTCTCACAAACCTATATATCAATTCGCTAAGCTCAGTCCATTCTATAACATGTTGTTGTCACATCAGACAGTATATTCAAAGTAACCAATTCCCTTTAGGCCTCATTAAGACATCCATTTTTTACATATGTGTTTTAACCATATTTTTCATGGAAATAATATATGCTCATTATAATCTAAGGGGTAAGGTTTCTCCTTGTGGAGAGTGACATACCAGCTCTGGCTTGTCAAAGTAAGGAGGCTTATTCATCGTGCAATGCTCCTCTGGGAAATTTCATATGCAAATTGCCTCTTCAGAGAAATAGAGGACTTGAACTCTGTAGCCTCGTTAAAGGGTGGATTGTGACTTGTAGGATTGCTACTTCCAATAGGTGACGCTATAGAGTTCAAGTCCTCTTTTTCTCTGAAGAGGCAATTTGCATTATAAGCTATGGAGCTGTTAACATGTCCATGCTTGTTTTTGTGGACCATGTGTCTGCAAAATAATCATAGAGTTATGCCAGCTTTTTTTGGAGTCATAGATCAAAATTACCCATAGAAGTGATGGTAACAAATGGTACATTGACCAAACACTGAAATTAGAATGAAAAATGATGATGACAATCGGACTGTTTTTTTCTGCAATTGTAAGAGATCACTGATGTCTGAATGAGGCCATGTCCATGTTAAAAAGTCCATGGGTTAATTTATTTTTGTTCTTCTTTTAATATTGGAACAATGTAGTCAAGTGTTTTCATGAATACATTTTATGAACAACAATATAACTACAAAAGAAACAATTGCAATGACCTTGAATTTGCAAGTGCTGGTTGTGTATTTAATTGGAACAATGTATGGTATTCTTTGTTAATATTCAGATGACTGACTTGAACCATTGCACTGAGGCTGCTTCTTTGGTTAACACCTTTTATGATACTGACAAAGTCACTGAATATGATGAAAATATAATATATTAATATGATTGTGGTACTATTTTTGGTTATGTTTACAAATAATAAAGTATGTTACATTCTCTTTTTATATTCCTTTTTCTACTTTTTTTAAACTAAAGGATATGTCCATCAGTACTGTGGAAATTGTGCTATTTAAATATAATTTAATATAACTTACTCGTTTCTTGCAAAGGTGCATTTGCCTATAGTGGATATAAAAAGTCACACCCCTGTCAAAATGATAGTTTGCTTTTGTTAAAAAATCATACCAATAAAAATAATTTCAGAATTTTTTCCACCTTTAATTTCACCCATACTCTGTTCAATTCAGTTGAAAAATAACTGAAACTTAGAGCGAACCTGTTAGCTGGACTTTGCTAAGTAAACTACAAACACTGTCATGTTGCTGCAGCTATACTGATTAAAATGATACCTGGGGTGAAGACATCCATCTTGTGGTTCTCATGTAATCAGTGTTGGAAGTTTTCAGTTAATGAGATTCTCATGTTTCGGAGTGGGAGTCCTGCTCTAAGCCAGAGAAGCCAAGGAAAGACCTGCCCACAGGCCCACCTCAAAGCACAAATGTGTTCCTCATCATAGAGAAAGACTGTTTGTGCTTCAGGGCGGGCCTGTTGGCGGGTCTCTTCTTGGTTTCTCTGGCTTAAAGCAGGAAGATAAAACTATGCCTACATTCCCGCTCTGAAGCATGAGAATCTCATTAACTGAAAACTTCTATCACTGATATATACATATACTATATAGAGTCATTGCAAACAGCATGAACTATTTCAAGTGCTTATTTCTGTTAATGTTGATGATTATGGCTTATAGCCAATGAAAACCCCAAAGTCATTATCTCAGTAAATTAGAATACTTTATAACACCAGTTTGAAAAAAGGATTTTAAAATCTGAAATGTTGCGCCTAATGAAATGTATGTTTAGTAAATGCACTCAATACTTTGTCGGGGCTCCTTTTGCATCAATTACTGCATCAATGAGGAGTGGCATGGATTCAATCAGCCTGTGGCACTGCTGAAGGGTTATGGAAGCCCAGGTTGCTTTGATAGCAGCCTTCAGCTTGTCTGTATTGTTTGGTCTGGTGTCTCTCATCTTCCTCTTGACAATACCTCATAGATTCTCTATGGGGTTAAGGGCAGGTAAGTTTTCTGGCCCACTGTGCCTCAAACCAGACTAACCCTGGAGGAGCCTGACTAAGCAGCTACCTTGGTGTTCACTGGAGCCTCTAGTGGTAAGGTCAGGGTTGTGCAGCAGGTAGCTGCCAGGTACCACTCCAGGGCGGCATCTGGCAGTAGCAGCTGATCTCACAGGGGGCAGGACACTAACGACAGGTTCAAGTAAGTAAAGAAGATAGCTGAGGTTCAGACTGGCAAGTATTGGCAGGTGCGGATGATGTACTAGCAGGCAGGTGGGCACTCTGGCAGGCAGGGCACCTCAAAGCACAAATGTGTTCCTCATCATAGGAAAAGACTGTTTGTGCTTCAGGGCGGGCCTGTTGGTGGGTTTCTTCTTGGGTTCTCTGGCTTAGAGCAGGAGGATAAGACTCTGCCTACATTCTCGCTCTGAAGCATGAGAATCTCATAACTGAAAACTTCTATCACTGATTACACGAGAACCACAAGACGCATTTCTTCACCTCAGGTATCATTTTAATCAGGATAACAGCATCAACCTGACAGTTTATGTAGTTTACTTAGCAAAATCCTGCTGACAGGTTCGCTTTAAACTAATAATTTGCTGACGTACGCTTTGAACGTATGAAAGCATTTATTCTTTTTGAGTAGGAGTCTATCAACATGGCATGTATAGAATTGGAAATTTGTGCCCACTCTTCCTTGCACTAGTACCCAAAATCTCTCAGGTTGTGAGGGAACCTCCAGTGCACAGCACCCTCTCCAGATCAACCCACAGGTTTTCAATTGGTTTCAGGTCTGTGCTCTGGCTGGACTGTTCCAAAATTTAAAACTGTGATTTTTTTTGTGAAACTATTCTCTTGTTGATTTGTAGGTACACTTAGCATCTCTGTCATGCTTCAACTTCAGCTTTTTTCCAGATAATGCATAATGCTTGACTCCACCATGCTCCACTGCAGTATGGTGTTCTTTTCGAAATTCACAGTGTTAGCTTTGCGCCAAACATAATTTTTGGAACTGTCATCAAAAAGTTCAACTTTGATCTCATCAGACCAAAGCATGTTTTCCCAGATGTCTTTGGTAGACTTCATTGTTTTGGAAAAACATAGCTGGCTTTGGATGCTTTTCTTTGTAAGAAAATACAAAAACAAAAATGACAAAAAACTGGCATTTCAACAGGGGTGTGTAGGCTTTTTATATGCACTTTGTATGGTGTATATAAAACCAGCCCATAGCATAGGTTCCTATTAACCCTCTCAGCACTTAACGCTGGAGTCAAAAACACTCTGGTTTTACATCACAGCAATATGCAATATGCACAGTGACATGATTCTCCCTTCACATACTGTGCCAGTATCTCTGTCACACCACTTATACTCCTTATCTTGCTTGCAGCTAAGGCATGGAACAGTAACCCAAATATAAAATACAAAAAAAAAAATAATAGTGTCCCATGGAAAGTGATAATGCCTATACTATGCTACCTAGAAATTAATAAGGCCCTCTTTTTTGCCCCTGGACAGTATTAATAACCCTTATGTTCCTTTGAAGTTTATAACGTCCCCATAACATAACAATACCTCAAACAAGTAATATTGCACAAGTGCTGCCTTAAAAGTAATAATGTCCAAAGTACCCCCTTTAAAGTAATAAAGCAACAGTACCATCTACAATACTTACAAAAAACCCTGATTGCTCCAATCAAAACTAATAATGCTCCCAATTAAAATGAATAATGTTTCTATTGCCACCTTCAGAACTAATAATGTCACAGAGAGGCATAGAAATCATGGTGCCAAAATAGCAAAAGTCCTAATTGGACATTATAATTATTATTATTATTATTATTATTATTATTTATGATGTTCCCACAATGCACCAAAGACCATAATGCTCCTCAGCCACCCTACATGGTGTGATGCAGCCAGTGTTGTCCTCAGTGCCCCCACACACAGAATGATAGCACCACAGTCCACCACATATAGTATGACACCCCCCACTGTATGACACTCAGTGTATGATATGGCTGTGGCTCCCAACACAATATGATAGTTCCCTCCACACAGTAAGATGCCCAAATAGCTTCTGACCATACATTGTGATGGCCACTATATGATAAAAAATGATAAATCTTATAGTAACCTAACCCTTGCTCTACATCCACTGCAGCCCTTGAACTCTAACTCTAGCGATGCCGATAGGTGGATTAAACTTAGACAAGACATTGTAAATGTACCATAGATTTTTCCAATAACTTGAAATAGTTTGATAAATCTGATGCTCATTAAAACTGCTCAGTATAAGTCTACACATCTCAGTTAAACTGTCTTGATAAATATACCTCATTGGGAAAATTTTCCTTTAGACTGTGAAATGGAATCCTGCTGCATTTTTCTTCATTTCTCCTTAAATTTTCCTCTTAGAACATCATTTAAGACACTTAAATCAATATAAACTTGCTCTGTTGGATCACATAAAACACGTTTTTAATTGTAACCAATTTAAAAAAAGTTCCTATGTTTAAATATTACAACCATTCCACATGAAGATTTTGTTTCACTAAATCTGTGTATATGTGTATCTAGTGTATTTTGTGTGCACTAATATATTCACCTGGCGATATAGTCGCCAGTATCCACTCTTCTGAGTATCGCCACCCCTCTGCAGATTCTCTTGGTCATGATGCGCTTTGTGTGACTCAGAAGTCGCTTTTACCACGTAAGCCTATGGAGCATCACAACAAGGCTCCATCGGCTTTCATTGTAAAGAGACTTCTGGCTGACACATAGAACATAAAGTGAGAAGGATATTTAAAGAGCAGTGACACCACTCAGAAGAGGAGTATAACAGTGCTGGATACTGGAGAAGACAGTGGAAGCGGAGTATATTAACGCACACAATACAATATATACACATATACACAGATTTAATGGGAGGGATTCTTTAAGAAAAACGTTCCTCATGTTATTAATAAAAACCAATAATCGAGTGGAGAACTCCTATACTATATATTACCTACAAAAATTGCAATTGGAGTAACTATAGAATACCAAATACCATATATACTCGTGTATAAGCCGAGATTTTTAGCCCATTTTTTAGGGCTGAAAGTCCCCCTCGCGGCTTATACGCGGGTCATATACGGGGGTCGACGGGGGAGGGGGAGTGAGGGTTTCGGATCATACTCACCCCTACGCCGGCGCGGTCTCTGCAGCCCCCCTGCTTCTCCCACGATCTCCGGCTCCTTCCTGCAGCGGTCACATGGCACCGCTCATTAAAGTCATGAATATGCACATATTCATGACTTTAATGAACGGTACCACGTGACCGCTGTAGGACTGAAGAGCTGCGGAGATAGCAGGAGAAGAGGAGAGGCTGCAGAGACGCGCCGGTGGATGGGTGAGTATAGCGATATTTACCTGTCCTCTCTCCACCGCTGCACACTGCTCCCTCGTCCTACTCCTCTGGCTGTGAATGTTCAGGCAGAGGGCATGATGACGTAGTTAGTGCGTGCCGCGCCCTCTGCCTGATCATTCACTGACGAGGACCCGGAAGAGGGAGCAGTGTGCAGCGGTGGAGAGAGGACAGGTAAATAACCCAGGTGCCGGGGTCCTGAGCGAGCGGTGACACCGGCACCTGTCCCACATAGCGCGCCAGTGTCACCGCCTGCTCAGGACACCGGCACCTGACCCCCAGCGACGAGAGGTAAGTATGTATTTTTTTTTTTTGCAGCAGCAGCATAAGGGACCTATACTATGGGGCATAATTTTGCAGCATATGGGGGCATAATCTGGAGCATATGGGGGCATAATCTGGAGCATATGGGGGCATAATCTGGAGCATATGGGGGGATAAACTGGAGCATATGGGGGCATAATCTGGAGCATATGGGGCATAATCTGTGGATCATATGGGGACATAATTGTGCAGCATATGGGGCATAATCTGTGGAATATATGGGGGCATAATCTGGAGAATATGGGGGCATAATCTCTGGAGCATATTGGGCATAATCTGTGGAGCATATTGGGCATAATCTGTGCAGCATATGGGGGCATAATCTGCAGGTTATGGGGGCCTAATCTGTGGAGCATCATATGGGGGCATAATCATTTTTCACCCTAGGCTTATACGCCAGTCAATAAGTTTTACCAGTTTTTTGTGGCAAAATTAGGGGGGTCGGCTTATACACGGGTCGGTTTATACATGAGTATATACGGTAAATAGATAAAAAAATAATATTTTATTGAAATGTCATTTGAACATGTAGTCAGATTAATCAAAGAGGAATTCTCGTAAAGAAAAAAGACAAAATCATGGCAATTTTGCAGCATAATCAAACTCAAGTGAGATAAGTAATTAGGTCAGTAGAGGCATTTGTCATTATCTGGTACATTAATTCTAAACTACAAAGCTGATTCTATATAACAAGCATATTTCAGCATTCAAAGGTTAACATATGTGATAATATTATAATTTTAGGGTAAAGTACAATGCTTACCCGTGAAAGCAGATATTGCTGGGCCCTCCGCTATACCCTAATCCATGTTTTGCATGTTGTGTTCTATAGTTTTTCTAGGTAGTGTGTGTGTAGGTTTTGCTGTAAGAGCAAAGAGTAAGTATACTATCTCAGATATTGTTGTGCGACTGTCTCCCTCTCACAAACTTCACCCAATTCATCCAGTGCTGAGGGTCTCTTTGCTTGGAATCTCTAGCATTTGGGTGAAGGAGTGATTTTTGCAATTTTTGCAATTATGAAGATCGTTTAATAAGATACAGTGCAAAAGAAGTGGCTTTTTGTCAACATTACTTTCCACACAAGGTTTCATTAGGTTCTAAGGGAATCAAAAAGACATCAAGGGGGACCATAAAAATTTAAAACTCAGTATTTAGCAGTACAGATGGACAGATCGATTTGCGGGACTCTGGTCCATTGGTCAGGTGTCTCTGGCCACTGGAAAGGAGGATCACAAATCTCTTACTTTTCAGGATCCCCAGCAAGGCTTTTGATTAGCCACGCTGGCAAGACATCATCTGTGCATCATGGTGCAATTATGACATCATCTGCGCATCACAGTGTAACGATGACATCATCTGTGCGTCATGGTGCAACAATGACATAATCTGTTCGTCAATAATGACATCATGCCAGCTCTGACTAATCAAAAGCTGAGGATCCAAGAAGGTAAGAGATTCACAAATTTCCCTCCAGCGGCTAGAGACTACTGACCTGGCCAATGGAACAGAGTTCTGCAAATCAATCCACCAATCTATATCTAGCAAAGTACATTCATAGCTAATTTAAGGTCAATGACTTTAAGGACTGTCAGTTAGGTATTGATGACATTGATTGGGAGATCATGAGTAGTTTCATAAGATGCAAACATTCAGGCTAAGTGCACACGTTCAGGATTATTTGCATTTTTTTCGCGTTTTTTTCGCGGGAAAAAACACGTCAAAAATGCATGAATTAAGCATCCTATCATTTAGAATGAATTCCGCAATTTTTGTGCACATGTGTGGAAAAAAAAGGCATCGCGGAAAATCTAGCAACATGTTCATTAATTTTGCGGAATTCTAGCGTTATTCCCGCTATATTATTGACCTAGAAAGTTCAGGGAAAAATCGCAGTAAAAACGCGTCAAATCCACGCAAAAAACGCGCAAAATCCGCACAAAAAATGTGCGTTTTTACCGCGAAAAAAGTCAGTTTTTGCTCAGGAATATTCTGCAAACATTCCTGAACGTGTGCACTTAGCCTTAAGAGTTGGTAAAAATGACACAAAATGCTCCAAATTTGTTGAAGTGGTGCACATGTCTATTTGTTAGGTATGCTAGACAGGTTTCCCTTTTCCCCATATTGGCTGGTCTTTATATGAATTAATAACAGGCACAAATGATTGATGGACATCTTTATTACTTTAGGGAAACATTTTTTACTAAACAATATACCAATCTTACAACTATAAATTAAATGCTGGTTATTTCATTTATTGTATAATGAAATGAACAATATTAATGTTTCAGCGCATCACATACTTAGAAACATCGAGAGAGAAATTGACACAAGGACTTTATTGTTTGGAGAAATGGTGTATTAGTAGCAGTCATCGATATGGAATTAGAGAGGATCTTATCAGTTTACGGAATGGCAGACAAGCACAGCACTATGGAAACAATGCAAACTCTTATAAATCCATTTACCTATTATACAAGTGATGTAAGGACCAACTTGTTGGAGCTCTGGTAACTAACATTGAGTATAAATTATGCATGTAGTGACAGCACAGAAGTGTAGGAGCGGTAATATGATAAAGGTTTTCCAAAGCTCAATAATACATTGAAAAAAATACTGAAGAAATGTAAACCACACATGGTTAATAATTGATAAATATTCACTGCATTGCTCACGCTTCAGACTTTTCTACCTGGTATTATGTCATCAAAATGACAGGCAAATGTTACAAATTGTTGTCTTGTATTACAGAACCCTACATAAAAGAGTTTTCAAAGAGTTTGTCAGGTTTAAAAAATCCTCTTAGGGAATTCTGAGATATTTATAGAGTAACTAAAGTTTGTTTTTGTAATTAACTTCATTCGGAGGTTTGAGTTCTTTTATGTGCCAAAAGGTAATCAAATGGCCTCCGAACCCCTAATTTTCTCCAGGTTTGAGCAACATCCATACTCCATATCTATGTAATTGGAGGACAGGTTCTGTTTGAGGAAAAGGCGTCAAGGTTATTCTCTGAGGTGCAGTCTCCGCTGGGTTCTTTGCTATATAGTGCACTGTATCATGCATTCTTGAAGCACCAGAGACAGAGATTCCAGTACAGCAGAATCAAGAGAGGATGGCATCTACTGATTATCCAGTGTTGGTCTCTTGCTTCTGTGCCAGAACCTCAGACTCAAAGGCTTAGGTCACACAACCGTTTATTCTCTCATCCGTGAAAATTGGTCTGATTATACTAATCATACCGTGATCAGACTCTGATCAGAGTGTGGGCATAGTGTGATCTGATTTTCTTGGATGTGAAGATGGAAAAATAATTCTCCATCTTCTCCCTTCTGTCATTATTAAAAATCAGACTGCACTCGTATGTCATCCGAGAGCAGTCTGATTTTTTTTTCTGATGGACTCATTGACTTGCATGGGCAAGTACTATCTAATTTGCGAATGCAAATCGAGCGTGACAGACTCAGTCCGAGAAAAAATTGTACATGTGCATGACCCCATAGATTAACATTGGTCTGAGCATGATCTGATATTTTGTCAGCTCACCATCAAATTGAAGATACAGTCACAAGCCCAAAGGGTGATGAAAGAATGCAGAAGACAGTTCGCTAAACTGCAGAGCACTCAGAGGTGACTGTCTCCTGCAAGCAAGAGAGAAGTGAAGAGCGCATTGCTTATTCTCACATTATATCCTGTATGAACCACCAATGGGCTGTGTGATGGAGGGAAGACCTTAGCTGGTTGATGTACAGCATGTTATCAGAAGACAGAACCAAGAGTCACATGATTTACACCTACATTTGCAAGAATATAATTCACTGGGCATATTCTTTTAGGTTACATAGGAGCCAGATGAGATCATCTTTTTATACTATCTCTCTTGCTGCTTGGGGAATTTTTGAAGAATTCATTGTTTGTTTATTAAAGAGGACCTGACTAGTGATGAGCGAGTATGCTCGTTGCTTGGGTTTTCCCGAGCACGCTTGGGTGATCTCCGAGCATTTAGGCATGCTCTGAGATTTAGTTTCTGTTGCCGTAGCAGAATGTTTTGCGGCTGCTGGACAGCCTGAATACATATGGGGATTCCTTAACAAACAGGTATTCCTCACATGTATTCAGCCTGTCCAGCAGCCACAAATCATGCAGCTGTGTTGACACAAACTAAATCTCCGAGCACGCCAAAATACTTGGAGATCACCCGAGCATGCTTGGGAAAACCCGAGCAACAAGCATACTCGCTCATCACTAGTTGTGACCCAAATTTTCTTTTAGGCTAGTTTCACACAAGCATTCAGCAGGGCTGTGGAGGGCTAAATACTTCCTCCGTTAAGCCCCGCCCACTGCCACACCTCTTCCACTCAGCTCCGCCTACGTCTGCACGCGTCCTGCATACCCTATCTTTAACATTGGGTATGCAGGCTATGCGGATGTATGCAGATGCGTCTGCATGCGTCATTTTGACGCTGCATCAAACTGCACTGAATGCATCATGTTGCATTTTGTTGTTGTCAAAACAACGCATATGGACGCATCCACATACATCTGCATGGCCTGCATGCCCAATGTTAAAGATAAGGTACGTAGGACGCATGCAGACGTAGGCGGAGCTGAGCGGAAGAGGTGAGGCAGTGGGTGGGGCTTAATGGAGAAAGTACGTAGCCCTCGGCAACCCTTCCGAACGCTAGTATGAAACTAGCCTTAACAAGAATCATCATTGTTAGAAAAATTGTCCTTCTCCTGTAAATCTCACTTCTCATTGTTTATCTTTGCGAGAAAGCTATAAAGAGATTGCTTAATCTTCAAAAGTGAAAAAGTTACAAATCTGGCTTACATGTATCAGTTAAGACAAGAGATGGGCTAAACGTAACTTAAAATTTTGGGGTTCATACCAGACAATTTGTTTCTGGAGCTAAATGCCGAACACAGACTTCTCCAGAAAGTCCATTGCAAAGTTCCGAGTTCCGGGGGAGGTCTGTTGTATAGCGAGTAGTGTTGCTTGCAAGGTTCATGGATATTTGATCCTTACCAGCCTGAAATATCAGGCCTCAGTAGTCTGCTTCATCTGGCTGGTTAACAAAAATAGGGGGGACCCCACGGCATTTTTTTTTCGAGGGGATCACCTATTTTTGTTAACTAACCAAGATAAGCAGACTGCTGTGGCCTGGTATTATCAGGCTTGCAAGGTTCATGGATATTGGATCCTTAACAGCCTGAAATACCAGGCCTCAATAGTCTGCTTCATCTGGCTGGTTAACAAAAATAGGGGGACCCCACGCCATTTTTTTCTTCGAGGGGATCCCCTATTTTTGTTAATCAGTTCACCTCAGGTCAGCCGGGATTCCCTCTGACGTCACTGATGCTGTGCGGTGTCCCCGGCTGACCTGAAGTGAAAGTGCGAAGCAATCAATTAAGTTTCCCACACTAATCACTTCCTCTGCTGACAGCTGGGAGAATAGATGATTCATTCGGGGGTTTACTGCGAGGCTGGCAGCATTAGCTGGGGTCCCTGCAGTATACATTAAACCTTGCAGAAGGATTACATCGGGGAACCTGACTGAACACCGGATAGGTAAGAATAATGTTGCTTTATTTATTTTATTTTTATTACAGGAGAACAAGGGCTTCGCAAAGAATGGCAGTAAAATAAAAGATGGTCAAAAATTGTGTGATTATTTCATTAAAATGATTTTTAATTAAAGTGTGTGTTTATTTTTATTTCATACAATAGGATTAATAATTGATAGTTGTCTAATTGACAGCTCTCAATTATTAACCTGGCTTAAAGTCACCTTTCAATAGCAAGGTGGCTTTAACCCATTATTAACCCAATTCGCCACCGCTACAGGGCAATGGGAATAGACCGGCAAAGTGCCAGAAAGGGCGCATCTAATTATAGATTTGCCTTTTCTGGGGTAGCTGGGGGCAGATGTTAATAGCCAGGGGGGGCACAAAAAAAATGCTCCCTCCCTAGGCTATTATCTGTCCCCACTCGCTGGCTTTGTCTGTCTGGTTGAGAAAATAGCGCGGGAGCCCACACATTTCTTTTCAACAAATTTACACCTTTAATTAACCCCAAGCTGTATGAAATTTTGCACACATACACTCATATAATTGTTAGTGAAAACCATATATCAAACTACATGAAATGACATGGAATAACTGTATGTAAACCATGTGTCATTTCATGTCGGGTGGTTCTGTAATTTCACAAAAGCCGGCAATTGAATCAGCAGCTATTTTACTATGTAGAAGTGTATGAACTATAATATATATATATATATATATACATGTCACAATGACATGTATATATATATATATATATATATATATATATATATATATATATATACAGTCATGGCCAAAAGTTTTGAGAATGACACAAATATTAATTTTTACAAAGTCTACTGCTTCACTTTTTCTAATGGCAATTTGCATATACTCCAGAATGTTATAAAGAGTGATCAGCTTAACAGCAATTACTTGCAAAGTCAATATTTGGCTAGAAAATGAACTTTATCCCCCAAAACACATTTCAACATCATTGCAGCCCTGCCTTAAAAGGACCAGCTAACCTCTTTTCAGTGATTTCTCCATTAACACAGGTGTGGGTGTTGATGAGGACATGGCTGGAGATCAATCTGTCATGATTAAGTAAGAATGACACCACTGGACACTTTAAAAGGAGGCTGGTGCTTGGCATTATTGTTTCTCTTCTGTTAACCATGGTTATCTCTAAAGAAACACGTGTAGTCATCATTGCAATGCACAAAAATGGCCTAACAGGGAAGAGTATCGCAGCTAGAAAGATTGCACCTCAGTCAACAATCTATCGCATCATCAAGAACTTCAAGGAGAGAGGTTCCATTGTTGCCAAAAAGGCTTCAGGGCGCCCAAGAAAGACCAGCAAGCGCCAGAACCGTCTCTTAAAAGTGTTTCAGCTGCGGGATCGGGCTACCAGCAGTGCAGAGCTTGCTCAGGAATGGCAGCAGGCAGGTGTGAGTGCATCTGCACGCACTGTGAGGCGGAGACTCTTGGTGCAAGGCCTGGTCTCAAGGAGGGCAGCAAAGAAGCCACTTCTCTCCAGAAAAAACATCATGGACAGACTGATATTCTGCAAAAGGTACAGGCAGTGGACTGCTGAGGACTGGGGTAAAGTTATTTTCTCTGATGAATCCCCTTTTCGATTGTTTGGGACATCTGGAAAACGCCTCATTCGGAGAAGACAAGGTGAGCGCTACCACCAGTCTTGTCTCATGCCAACTGTTAAGCATCCTGAAACCATTCATGTGTGGGGTTGCTTCTCAGCCAAGGGAATCGGCTCTCTCACAGTCTTGCCTAAAAACACAGCCATGAATAAAGAATGGTACCAGAATGTCCTCCAAGAGCAACTTCTCCCAACCCTCCAAGAGCAGTTTGGCGATCAACAATGCCTTTTCCAGCATGATGGAGCACCTTGCCATAAAGCAAAGGTGATAACTAAATGGCTCAGGGAACAAAACATAGAGATTTTGGGTCCATGGCCTGGAAACTCCCCAGATCTTAATCCCATTGAGAACTTGTGGTCAATCATCAAGAGACGGGTGGACAAACAAAAACCTAAAAATTCTGACAAAATGAAAGCATTAATTGTGCAAGAATGGACTGCTATCAGTCAGGATTTGGTCCAGAAGTTGATTGAGAGCATGCCAGGGAGAATTGCAGAGGTCCTGAAGAAGAAGTGTCAACACTGCAAATATTGACTTGCTGCATTAACTCATTCTAACTGTCAATATAAGCTTTTGTTACTCATATGTTTGCAATTATTATATTTCTGTCTGTGATAAAAACATCTGTCAAACACACATAAAAACCAGAGGGCAGCAGATCATGTGAAAATATAATATTTGTGTCATTCTCAAAACTTTTGGCCATGACTGTATATATATATATATATATATATATATATTCTATGTGTGTATATCTAGTGTTTACAAGGAAAGAAAGGGTTTATTTTAATTCCGATATTTCTGTCCCATTGACTTGCATTGGTTTCCGGTATCGGAATCGGCGATACCCGATACTTTTTGGGTATCGGTC
This sequence comes from Oophaga sylvatica, assembly GCA_033576555.1. NCBI lineage: Eukaryota > Metazoa > Chordata > Amphibia > Anura > Dendrobatidae > Oophaga > Oophaga sylvatica. Next base: position 537,806,500 of record JARQOD010000003.1, on the reverse strand, counting down.
CGATCCAATCCGATCCGATATTTCATGATATCGGAAAGTATTGCTCAACACTAATAGAGAGAAAGAAAAAAGATGGAGGGAGAGAGGGATGACCTCCCCTTGAGAAAGCATGGTATACTGCCACGAATGTGTCAGAGGCTGCAGACCATTGCACTGCATCTGTCTGCAAAAGGTCTCAGTATTTTGCTTTGCAGACAAGTGGCCACCTCCCCGGTGTTAATGGCCACACCTGCACCTGAGTGTTGATATACTTCCTGCTTGAAAATGTGAGTGATATTTTCTATTTGCATTTCCCTGTTGAGGCTTGGAGTTGTAGCAGTCTGCTAGCGTCCTCTCTGGTGTTTGGAGGAATTCCGTGTTTCTCTGAGTTTTCTCAAGCTAAATGTTCTCTTGTTTTGTTTTGTCTTTCCCAGTTGTCATTAGCGGTAGTGAGGATTGAATAGCACTCATCCTGTCCTCCCCGGAGCAGAGCTTACCAACAGGGTCAGGCAGGGATTAGGTATCCTGCTAGGCGATAGATGCAGAACCTATATAGTGACGATGGGACAGACTGGGTGACTTAAGATCTGTCTAGGGGTCTTCATTCCCCGCTTCCCTAGTGTTGAGTACCCCTTCCCCTTAGCCCTTTGTGTTGCACTTAGTCCGTCCTACACTATGCGTGACACATACTGAACAAGTGAAATGCACATCAGGGGTTGTTAAAATGTATGTGTAATTTGCCCAAATGTCTATTCATTTTTGTAACATGATTCATCTTATATTGCCTTATATTATGTAGTAACTTGTGTTACAATACATGTTTAACCTTTTCAGCGATTGACTGTGTGAATATGCCTTTACATACTTTTGATACACATATGCTAAGACCCCTTACTAGTTTGAAGCATGTGGTTAACATTTACCTAGAGGCATTGTTCTGTCTTCATACACAGTGATACAGTATGCAATCTAACATACGGCATAAACCACTTCTGTCTTCTAAATAAGCAGACCTCTGTAGTCTAACTTGTTTATTGGTGAACAGGTATAGAACATGCGGTAAAACTATAAGAATACAAACAACATAGGTAAGTATTGGGCAAATAATCACACAGCTGACACTTTACAATTAACCGGACAGTATACAGTGGGATGCAAACTTGAACATGGAAATACATAGATCTCTAATAATCACACCTCCTTTGTACTGTCTGCTATAAAGTTAATCACATTTCTGTACAATTCTGTATTGCAAGAACATAGATATTAATCTTACCAGATATGCTTTATCCTGATAGCAACTCAAGTTTTAGCAGTTACAGGAGGGCAAATAAACACGTGTCCCAGGAAGTACACAGAAAAAAATAGAGCTTCTTCCTCCCAGTAAACCTTGCTTTAATCCCACAATGTAACACTCTATTTGCTGCTAAAGACACAGTGTAAAAAATTCAGCCACCACTAGATAGTGCTATAATGCAACAAACCAGCATATAAATAGGAACATATTGCCCTATATTCAGATGGGCAGAACAGGCATTCTTTCATAATGGTTTATATCTGTATGGTACATCTTACGTTTGTATTTAATTATTTTCTCTAACAATTGATGACAAGTGCATACACAGCTGGGTATCAATACTGCGTGTCCTTCTTTGCACTTTTTATATGTTATGTCATTATTTGCCCAATTGTGTCAATAACATTGTGTATGCATTTTTTAAAAAAAACAAACACTCCTCCTCCTTTTTTGCAATGCCATTTCTGGAGTGGTTTTTCTTTTGTGGCTAAGTGTACTTTTGGTACTTCGCTCATAAGTTACTATGGGACTGGGTTTCTGTCTAAGGCCGGGATCAACATGCGAGAAACTCACCCAATTCTCGTGCAAGTCTTTAACATGAACACCCGGAACTGCTGCTGGCACTCGGACCGGAGCGTGCGCTGCATGTAATTCTATGCAGCCGCACGCTCCGGTCCAAGTGCAGACGGCAGCGCCAGCTGTTCATGCTGGAGACTCGCACGAAAATTGTGCGAGTCTCTTGCATGTTTGATCCCGACCTAATCACTATATACTGAGCAGTGACTGAATTCACGCCGGCCGCGCCTCTATGAATGAAAGCCAGAGGCAGCCGGGAGGAAAAAACTTAATTTCCTCCCAGTAGCTGTACTGTCAATGCGGCAGCCGCACCTCTTTAGAACACTAGTAACCTGCAAATTAACCACATATCTGCTAGTTAATAGCATTTTTTGAGATGACAGGTTCCCTTTTAAACATAATAGGTGTTGGTGATCTACATTCTGAGGTCTGTTCAAATAATACAATGATGTTGCGAAAACAAAGCTTTTAGTGAATACATTAATTTCGTATGAATTATCTAAATTTCATTTAGTTGCTACTTGGCCTTTGATAGGTTTAGTATAATTGCCATGTAATCTGCAAAGGATAAGTAATATGAAGAAACTACAGTATATAATTAGGTGTCAATTATATCCATTGATAGCAGTAGTAATTGCTGGACTATTTGTGCCTTGAATAATAAAAAAAATAGGATCTATGGCTATTGTTTTCTTGGAAAGAAAAATCTGATTTATTTGAATAAGTTTGGTTAAACAGTGATTGCCATTTGAATCCATTTATTTGTTTAGAGAGCTTATTTCTTGTCTCTGCAGCTTCAGTAATTAGGTTTAAAATAATTGTAATAATTATACCTGTTGTTCTCCGTGTGCTGTTTAGCAATTTATTTAATTTTATCTGCAAATACAAGCTTCTTTTTATTGGACTTGGAAACCCAGATAAAATATCCTACAATAATTTTTCTACAATGCATAAATATGGTGATATTCCATAAATATGGAAGCAAATAGTCTCTTTATTGACTTTCTTATTTTGTGAAGTTAAACCATAAACATGGAATACATGAAGCATTATATTCCTTCCTCAAAGCAATTACTCTAATATAGTAGTGACATAATAATATGAGGAATTTGACTTTTTTTCTCCAAATACTCGCATGGTTAGGGATTGCTCACTCGAGTTAATCAAGCCGATTATGTTAATGACACTCGGCTGAAACTCTAATCAGTGTTTAAGCCAAGTGAGTTTCCTGTATCAGATCCTCTCGTATGAGAGAATCGTATCACAGGTGCAGAGAAGACAGAAAACTTAATTTCTCCATCTTCTCTATTGTCTGTGTCCACATAAATCGGACTACACTGGGATGACATCGGAGTGCAGTCTGATGTTTTACATGCACCCATAGACTTGTATGGGTGCATATAAACCAAGTCTCGCAGTCAGTTACAGCATGCTGCAATTTTTTTCTCATGCCGAATCAGCATGAGAATTAAAAGCAGATCTGTACAGCCCTATGGAATAACTTTGAGTGCTATCTGATAAAACATGAAATAGCACTCGTGTGAGTGAACTCTTAGCGTTCATATGGGAGCAAAAAAAAAAAGTTTTATCCAGAAAATTCAGATTACATTTTTTCTCATTTGTCAGCTGTATGCAATCCATATGAAATCATTGGCCAATCCGTTTCATACAGCAGCACTTATTAAACATTTATAAGACTAAATAAAAATTACTATGTCTATGGATTTGTAGTGTATCCTGTTAAACAGCGTCTGTGCATGGAATACGATTTTTTTTACGTATCCATAGACTTTAATGGAAGAGTCTCAATCAATATACAGAAGAAGATAGTGCATGCTGCTTTTTTTCCTCAAGTGCAGATTCAGTTTGTAAAAAAAAAAAAAATCATCTCACCTGCCCAATTGAGTAACATTGGTGTCCAAATGCTGTCCATGTGCTTTCCATTTTTTCATGGACAGAGCTCAGCCTTGTGTACTTGGCCTATTATTGAGATAAATTAATTTACATGCCTCACTAAAACATAAATAGAATAAAAAAATTATTATTATTATTATTTATTTTTAGAGAATTTGATTTCTTCGTGTGTTACCTACAAAAGACAAATATAATGTCACAGGGTTACTGCGACGGAGAGGAGCCAGAAGACTGCAGCTTCTGAATGCTCCTACTCCTGCACTGAATAGAAGCACTTCACCCTCTTATTAAATGGTGTCAATTTCTTTTGGCAGTGCAGGGGTTTATTTGCCCCTCTGAGAGCTCTTGGAGCTAATGCTCTCTGCTAAGCACTGTTAGCCACTCCTATACCCTATATAATCTGGGTCATGACTGACACACATCGTCAGAGCGAGCTAGTTTATGCTGCATAGCTGGGTGGATAGTAGTTAGTGGTTATTGGAGGAGGCGTATTGGTGGATTTATCTGTGACTGTTGCTTGATTTTGTGAGTATGATAATCCCCTTTCTTCTCCTACTTTGGTTTTAGTCCATCCTCCACTCCCCGGTGCATAACTCTGCTATATATGAGTGTATATATGTATGCCTGGTATTTTCCATTTCCCCTGTTCGTGTTACATAATTTTTCTGGTTGGTGTACTGTGGTCCACTGCTACTCCCCTTTTATTTGGGTGCGGGAAGAGTAAAGATGGAGGGCAGATTCAGGAGATAAGGCAAGGTACATGGCCCCAACCTCTCACCTTCAGAAGTAACCCAGGGAACAGGGAGAGCTAGGGCGCCCACTAGCTTTATGGACAGGGAAGGAATCTCTGGTCCTGAGTTGCTTGACAACAGAGTCGTGATATATAAATTGCAATGAATAAACTAACAATGACAGATTGTTATAGAAGGTAGAAGATCCTTCAATTTTAACCCCTTCACGACCATGCATGCCGTGTCTCCCCATTTGATGTGGGCTCCGGCACATCAAATGGGGAGACACGGCATGCATGGTCGTGAAGGGGTTAAAATTGAAGGATCTTCTACCTTCTATAACAATCTGTCATTGTTAGTTTATTCATTGCCTAGCCTATTCTAGAGTCTGACTAATTGAGTTTGTGGACAGGAGTCTTTTATAAAGGTGATTTTTTAAGAAAGCTGTCTTTAATGCAGGTAATGAGTTGTTTTATAAGAGTCTAACTGGTCTATAGGAGCCAGAACTCTTATTGGTTTGGTAGGTGATCAAATACTTATTTCTCACTGCAATATGCAGATAAATGTATATAATTTATGCAATGTAATTTTCTGGATTTTATTTTTGACATTCTATCTCTCAATGTTAAAATTAACCTACCCTTAAAATTATAGACTGTTCATGTCTTTGTCACTGAGCAAACTTACAAAATCAGCAAGGGATCAAATACTTATTTACCCCACTGTACATGTAAATGACATCCTCTCTGAGTCATCTTTTTTCTAAGCTAAACAAGCCCAACTTTTCCATCTTTTCATCATGAGAGGCCTTCCATCCCTTGTAATAATCTAGATACCCGCCTTTGAACTGACTCTAATTACTGAATATCCTTTTTTAAATGTGGAGCCCAAAACTGGATTCCATATTCTAGATGTGGCCTCACAAGCCATTTATAAAGTGGATAACAAAACGTTGGAATCGAGTGATTTTATCTCTGTTTTTAGACACCCTAAAATCTTGTTTGCTTTTGCGGCTGCTGCTTGACATTGAGTACTACTGCTCAGCTTACTTGTAACCAGAATCCCTAAGTCCTTCTCCTTTTCTGAAGTCCCAATTATACTTACTTTTAAATTATATGCAGCATTAGAATTATGCCATCCTAAGTGCATTACTCTACATTTACCTATATTAAATCTCATTTGCCAAGTTTTTGCCCATTCAGTCATCTTATTCAGATTGTTTTGCAATATTGTACTGTCAAGGTCAGATTTAGTATGCTACATAGTTTGGTGTCATCAGCAAAGACTGACATTTTACTCTCAATACCATCCACAAGGTCATTAATAAAGAGGTTAAAAAGAAGAGGTTCTAGCACAGATCCCAGTGGTAACCCACTGCTGACTATATCCCATTTGGAGAATGTACCATTTATGACAACTCTTTGTTTCCTGTCATTCAGCCTATTCCTTACCCATCTGTATATAATTCTCCCCAGTGCTTGCTTCTTTAGCTTCAGTATAACTATCCAGTACTTTGTTTCTATCCATTTCTGGGTGATTCTTTAAGTATATTTTAAGTCATTGTCTTGCTGGAAGACCCATAACCTAGGACGTAAACCCAACTTTCTGACTATGGGCACCATATTGTGACCCAAAATCATTTGGTAATCTTCAGATTTCATTATGCTTTGAACACAGTCAATGCACCCAATGCCAGAAGCAGCAAAAAAAAACATCTTTATACCTCCATCATAATTGAATGTTGGTACTGTGTTCTTCTTCTTTGTAGACTTCATTCCATTTTCAGTAAACAGTAGAATGATCTGCTTTACCAAAATGCTTTATCTTGGTCTCATCTATCCACGAAATGCTTTCCGATAAGGAGTTTGACTTACTCACGTATGTTTTGGCAAACTACAGTCTAGCTTTTTTATGTCTCTGTGTCAGCAGTGTGATTCTCAGTGGCTCTCATGAAATAGCATTTTGTTTTTTTCAAGTGTTGATGGATTGTTCACGCAGGACAACTTGAATAACTTAGGAGTTTGATAGGGACTAGTTATCCACCATCCGAACTATCCTTCATTGCAACTTTTCATCAATTTTTATCTGCCTTTCAGGGAAATCACAGTGCCGTTGGTTGTATACTTCTTGATTATGTTGCATACCGTAGACAAAGGAACATCAAGTTCTCTGGATATGGACTTGTAACTAGTGTTGAGCGATACGATAATGCAAATATCGGCTATCGGCCGATATTAGCTCTATCGGCCTTTCGATAATTTGTTTCGATATTTTCGTCTTATCGAATACCGGAATCGGATTTGTCACTGTCACTGTGAGTGTCCGTCGGTCGGGTATGTCAGGAGTCAGCGGCACTTACCTGGCAGAAGATCTCCGGCGGTCACGTCCTGGACTGCTTGATGGCCGCCATTATCTTCTCCCTGGCGGTCACATGCAGTTTTTCGCGATAACTGCAGTGACTGCTGGGTAATCCCGGCCGTAAAGCAGTCAGTCCGATGACGTCACCGCCGGGGAAGCAGGTAATCAGCTGTGCTGCGCCGGGATGACAGGCTCTGCCTGTCATTCTGATGTAGCAGAGCTGGATCGTCGTGGGACACTCGTTACTATGGACTGCGTCGGTCAGGTGGTATACTTTTTTTTTTTTATTTTTTTACAGGAGATCGATGGCGTCGCAGGATGAGACTGTAATAAAAGTAATGAAAACTGTGTTTTGTTTTTTTTTTATTAAATTAAAAAACTTTTTTATGAACATTCACCCGTCCGGGTACATAAACAATTTAATTATTTACATACAGGGACCCTGTCCGGGTTATTTATAATTCTTTGGCAGGGGTGTTCCAGGTACCACCTGGTACTCTTCTGATGCTTGCCAAACATCCGAGGCACCAAGGACCACCAGGACCTGATGACGTCGTGTGGCCTGTACAGTGACGTCGTGACCCGCTATCTGGGTCTGTGTGGCCACCTCTTTCATCTCCCTCCGGGTCTGGAACCCTATGTCCCGGACTGTACGAACCCCAGGGGGCCTAACAGGCGCCGGGTACGGGCCAGCTATACTTATCATGTCCATAGCTGGGGCTGCTGAGGAGACCACTGAGGGAGGCTGGGGAGATTTACGGCGTGGGGTGGGCACTTTTGCAGAGGCCTGGATGTGGGAGGCTGAAGGCTCCGAGGGTCTCACAGGTTTCTGACACTCTGGGGAGTAGGGGTCGCACCTGGTAACATTTAGGGCGTACCATCCATTGTAACCCCAGTGTCGGGTGTAAGTCACCAAGTCTCCTGGCAACAGGTCCCTCCCCGGGTGTCCTTCTGGGAGGTGAGCCTCCACGTCCCGCCGGTTCACAAAGACTTCTAAATAAAGTCCAGGCTCCTGGATGAAGCCCAACCACCTTTCAATTTAAAGCTCCGTACTGCACCCTTACGCCGCGGCTCACACAGGGTTCCTTTATCCTTTCTCATCCGGTCCTTATCTGCCCGGTCCTTCTCCAGGTGACGTTGGCGAAGTTTTTGGGATTCTCGCTGCTCCCTTTGTCGCTCTGCTTCCCGCTCCCAACGTCTCCACTCTTCCTCCTGACGCCGGTTGAAATTTTCCTCCACCAGCAGCTCCATGTCTCCACCACTCCACTGCAGCTTGCGATGTCCAGTTTGCGGCAGCTCTCCTGGCGCCCCCCAGTCCTGGCGGCGCTCCCCTGCGGAGGAAGCAGACGGCTCTAAATCAGATGACAGTCGGGGCTCCGGTACAGACAGGTAGACCTCTGGTGCCTGCGCGGCCTCCTCCATGAGGACGGGTGTCGCTTCTTCTGTCTCAGCGACGGGGGCAGACAGCGGGATCTGGGGTGCTGCCGGTGCAGCGTTTTTTGCACGAACGGGTGCCTCCACTGCGACAACGTCAACCGGATCACATTGCAAGGGCTCCTCTACTAGAACGGGTGCCTCACCTTCCGGTACAGACACTTCAGGTAAGAGAGATTGGCGCCGCTCCAAGTTTATTTTTAGGGCACGCCAGCTGGCTTCCATCCTGGCGACCTCCTCCCGGTGCCGGGCCAGGCCTCTTAGGGTATCCTCCGCTTCTTGCAGCGTAGGAGGGTTTCCAGGCCGGGTGCCCAACGGTGGTTCCGTGGCGATCGGGTCGCTTCCGTGGGGGGAGTGCTCTGACTGCTCCATCCCTTCACACTTCTGCTCTTGTCCATTAGCCATCTCTGCCAAGTCACATGTGTCATTAGCATCTGGAGAGGGCCCCTCTTTTGTAGGGAGGCGGGACCTTCGTGTTAGTTTCCGCCCACTGAGGAGGATGAGGAGGCGGAACTGAAGAGCTGTGGGGCACGATCTTACATTGCAGTACCATTTAGAGCCATCGTTTTCGCGTCACTGAGTGAGTGTGTACACCCATGAAGATCACGCCCTTCTTCTTCACCAGTGCCTCGTCGTGACGCAGATATGGCGGAAAAATGGCAAATACATTATCTGATGATTTTAGCAATTCTCAAGCACAAAACCAGTTCAATTCAGGCACACAGGACTCGCTTATAGCGAGCTACAGAATCCTGTTCGTGACGCCCAAGTTGAGTCACACAGAGCCAGAGGTTTTTGGGGTACTCGACACAGAGCCCGTCGACTTCTATGGGTATGTCACGGCTTTACCCGGCAATTGAATCAGAGTCTATTTTACTATGTAGAAGTGTATAAACTATAAATATATGTATATATATATATATATGTCACAATGACATGTATATATATATATGTATTCTATGTGTGTATATTTTGTGTTTACAACGAAAGAAAGGGTTTTTTTTTGTTGCGATATTTTGTTCCCATAGACTTACATGGGACTTCCGGTATCGAAATCGGATATCGACGATATTTAGTGCTATCGGCGATACAATTTCGATACGATATTTTTAGATATCGAGCACTATCGCTCAACACTACTTGTAACCTTGAGATTGTAGATATTTTTTTACTATTTTCGTTCTCAAGTCCTCAGACAGTTCTCTTCTCGTCTTTCTGTTCTCCATGCATAATGTGCCACACAGGCACACAATGCAAAGATTAAGTCAACATCTCCCCTTTTTATATGGTTTTTATTATTTATTATTAATAGAGATTTTTATAGCGCCATTTATTCCATGGCGCTTTACATGTGAAGAGGGGCAAATATAGACAAGTACAGTAAACATGAGCAATACAAGGCACACACAAGTACAGAAGGAGAGAGGACCCTGCCCGCAAGGGCTCACAGTCTACAGGGATGGGTTTCAGGTATTATTTTCATACTGCCCAAACCTGTTACTTGCCTTAGGTGAGTTTGAACAAGAATTACATGCTTGAAACACAGTTGTTTACCCACATTTTTGGAAAGGTGCCAACAATTTTGTCCAGCCCTCTTTTGAGTTTTTGTGTGAAATTATGTCCAATTTTCCTTTTTTTACTCTGTTTTGTACTGCTCCAATACACACAAATAAAATAAACATGTGCACAACAAAACATGTGTAATTGCAATAATTGTCTGGAAGAAATACTTCATTCTCTGGAAAAAGTTCAAGGGTGCCAACATTTGTGTGTGTGTGTATATGAATGTGTATATACAGTATATGTATGTATATACTGTATCTATATATATATATATATATACATATAAATTAGTGTATATGTGTGTGTATCAAGCCACGTCCACTCCACATAGCAACCAATCACTAAGCGTCTTTCATTTCACCAGCACTGTTTAAAGATGAAAGCTGAGCTGTGATTGGTTGCTATGAGCAACAGTTTTCCTTATAGACAGTTGTGGTAACTGAGGCCTATTATTATCATGTCTATGGAGTTAAGGGTATGCCACACTAAACAATATCACTAACGGGATCGCTAAAAAACGTCACTATTTAGCGATCCCGTTAGCGATGTTGTTCAGTGCGGCAGCTTCCAGCGACGAGCTTCCTGCTGTGATCTCGCTCGTCGCTGGAATCGTTCCGGACCCTATTTTATCGCCGGCGCTCCCGCTGGGTAAGTATCTAATCGCTGTGTGGCACCTTTTCTTAGCGATTTAGCGGTACTTTTGTACCGCTAAAGTCGTTAAGAAGATCGCTAACGGCGATAGCGTCGTTAACTATATCGCTAAATGTGGCCGCATTTAGCGATATAGAAACAATCCCGCTAGCGATCGCATTAGTATGCGTCGTTATCGTGATCGCTAGCGGGATTGTTTAGTGTGGCAGTACCTTTATCGTTCTTCTGTAAAGCTGGAAATAACACAATTTCTGTGCTGACACAGACCACCCTCTGACACAGACCACCCTCTGACACAGACTGCAGGGGGAGCCCAGGGGGAGCCCAGTATCACACAGGATGGGATAAGATACACGACTCAGCAGACTGTATCACACAGGACAGGATTAGATACACGGCTCAGCAGACTGTATTACACAGGATAGGATTAGATACACGGCTCAGCAGACAGTAACACACAGGATTAGATACACGGCTCAGCAGACAGAAACACACAGAATAGGATTAGATACACAGTTCAGCAGACAGTATGACACAGGATAGGATTAGATACAAGGCTTAGCAGACAGTATCAAACAGGAAAGGATTTGATACACAGCTCAGCAGACTGTATCACAGGATAGGGTTAGATACATGGCTCAGCAGACAGTATCACACAGGATGGGATCAGATACATGACTCAGCAGACTATATCACACAGGATAGGATTAGATACATGGCTCAGCAGACAGTATCACACAGGATAGGATTCGATACACGGTTCAGCAGTCAGTATCACACAGGATATGATCTTTGCCTGACATCGCCATCTCCGTGTGTGGCTCCACCATTACTCCTCAGCAACATGCCCGCTGTCTTGGGGTCATACTTGATTCCGAGCTTTCATTCACCCCCCACATCCGATCACTGGCTTTCTCTTGTTATCTGCACCTCAAAAACATCTGTAGAATTCGACCTTTTCTTATTTTCAACTCTGCAAAAACCCTTACTGTTTCTCTTATTCAATCTCGTTTGGACTATTGTAACTCTCTACTAATCGGTCTCCCTCTTACCAAACTCTTCCTCTCCAATCTGTCTTGAATGCTGCCTCCAGGATCATATTCCTCACCAATCGTTATACTGATGCATCTACCTTGTGCCAATCATTACACTAGTTACCCATCCACTCCAGAATTCAGTATAAACTTATTACCCTCACCCACAAAGCACTCCATGGCTCAGCACCACCCTACATCTCCTCCCTTGTCTCAGCCTACCATCCTACCCGTGCCCTCCGTTCTGCTAATGACCTGAGGTTAGCATCCTCAATAATCAGAACCTCCCATTCCCGTCTCCAAGACTTTTCATGTGCTTTGCCATTTCTTTGGAATGCACTACCCAGGTTCTTTGGAATGCACTTGTTCAGACTGGCATACCGCCTCAACGCATTAACCTAACTATCCCTCTTGGCCCATTCAAAATTTTTTTTACCATAATCAGGTACCTCGTATTATGTTTCTCACCCACTTTATGCATTTAATAGCCCTCTGTGTCTGTACTGTTACATACAGTCATGGCCAAAAGTTTTGAGAATGACACAAATATTATATGTTCACATGATCTGCTGCCCTCTTGTTTTTATGTGTGTTTGACAGATGTTTTTATCACAGACAGAAATATAATAATTGCAAACATATGAGTAACAAAAGCTTATATTGACAGTTAGAATGAGTTAATGCAGCAAGTCAATATTTGCAGTGTTGACCCTTCTTCTTTAGGACCTCTGCAATTCTCCCTGGCATGCTCTCAATCAACTTCTGGACCAAATCCTGACTGATAGCAGTCCATTCCTGCACAATCAATGCTTTCATTTTGTCAGAATTTTTAGGTTTTTGTTTGTCCACCCGTCTCTTGATGATTGACCACAAGTTCTCAATGGGATTAAGATCTGGGGAGTTTCCAGGCCATGGACCCAAAATCTCTATGTTTTGTTCCCTGAGCCATTTAGTTATCACCTTTGCTTTATGACAAGGTGCTCCATCATGCAGGAAAAGGCATTGTTGATCGCCAAACTGCTCTTGGAGGGTTGGGAGAAGTTTCTCTTGGAGGACATTCTGGTACCATTCTTTATTCATGGCTGTGTTTTTAGGCAAGACTGTGAGAGAGGCGATTCCCTTGGCTGAGAAGCAACCCCACACATGAATGGTTTCAGGATGCTTAACAGTTGGCATGAGACAAGACTGGTGGTAGCGCTCACCTTGTCTTCTCCGAATGAGACGTTTTCCTGATGTCCAAAACAATCGCAAAGGGGATTCATCAGAGAAAATAACTTTACCCCAGTCCTCAGCAGTCCACTGCCTGTACCTTTTGCAGAATATCAGTCTGTCCATGATGTTTTTTCTGGAGAGAAGTGGCTTCTTTGCTGCCCTCCTTGAGACCAGGCCTTGCTCCAAGAGTCTTCACCTCACAGTGCGTGCAGATGCACTCACACCTGCCTGCTGCCATTCCTGAGCAAGCTCTGCACTGCTGGTAGCCCGATCCCACAGCTGAAACACTTTTAAGATACGGTCCTGGCGCTTGCTGGTCTTTCTTGGGCGCCCTGAAGCTTTTTTGGCAACAATGGAACCTCTCTCCTTGAAGTTCTTGATGATGCGATAGATTGTTGACTGAGGTGCAATCTTTCTAGCTGCGATACTCTTCCCTGTTAGGCCATTTTTGTGCATTGCAATGATGACTGCACATGTTTCTTTAGAGATAACCATGGTTAACAGAAGAGAAACAATGATGCCAAGCACCAGCCTCCTTATAAAGTGTCAAGTGGTGTCATTCTTACTTAATCATGACAGATTGATCTCCAGCCATGTCCTCATCAACACCCACACCTGTGTTAATGGAGCAATCACTGAAAAGAGGTTAGCTGGTTCTTTTAAGGCAGTGCTGCAATGATGTTGAAATGTGTTTTGGGGGATAAAGTTCATTTTCTAGCCAAATATTGACTTTGCAAGTAATTGCTGTTAAGCTGATCACTCTTTATAACATTTTGGAGCATATGCAAATTGCCATTAGAAAAAGTGAAGCAGTAGACTTTGTAAAAATTAATATTTGTGTCATTCTCAAAACTTTTGGCCATGACTGTACTTTGGCTGTTAACTGGTTCATGCAGAATTACATGAACACCCGATTCTTACAGTATAGCTGGTCCAAACAATGAAAGCAATTGTTACCATCCACCTTTGTGTCTCCCCTCTTTCCTCATAGATTGTAAGCTGGAGAGCAGGGCCCTCATTCCTCTTGGTATCTACTTTGATCTGTGTTTATTGTTATGCTGTAATGTCTATTGTCTGTACAAGTCCCCTCTATAATGTAAAGTGCTGCGGAATATGTTGGCACAATAGAAATAAAATTATTATTATTATATGATTAGATACACAGCTCAGCAGACAGTAACACATGACAGGATTAGATACACAGCTCAGCAGTCAGTATCACTTTCCAGCTTGCCCAAGTGCTTTCCCAGCCTATTTCAGACACATTGGAGGATTGCACACTTCACTGCAGATGAGTCACATATGCAAACACATTTGTAAACATGCACTGCTTGTTTGTTGATTACTTCGACCCACACACACAAATGATACACCATTTGAAAGGTAAACTTGCCCCCT
>JARQOD010000003.1:537470742-537792253 GCA_033576555.1 Oophaga sylvatica | reverse complement strand
TTTAAATTTCATATATGTTCTTGTTGATGATTTTAGTTAGATAAAAAAGTGAAATTATCAAAAGTGTTTGAGTTTCTTTGATTAGTGATACTCGGATAATAAATAAAGTACCATATTTTACGGATTATAAGATGCACCTTTTTTCCCTCAAATTTAGCGGGAAATGGAGGTGCGTCTTATAATGCATATATACCTTACCGGTACCGTTGCTGCAGGCTAGGATGAGTGGGTGCCCAGTGGTGCTGCTGGGGTTTCCATCGGTGCTGCCTGGGTCTCCGGCGGTGCTATGGGTATCTCCTGTGCTGCGTTGGGCTCTGCCAACATTTTGTGAAAGGCTAGAGCGCCCGCAGTTCCGTGGTTTCCTGCTGTGCGGTGGACTCTGGGAGAATGGCCACCGAGGGGCGGCACATGCGCAGATAGAGATCTCGGCATCAAGATCTCGGGAGATGAAATTTCAATGCGGAGACCATTTTCCTGGAGTCCACCGCACAGGAAACCACGGAACTGCGGGGCTCTGACCTTTCACAAAATGTCGGCAGAGCCCCTTGAAGCACCGCCGGAGACCGCTGCAGCACCGCCGGGCACCCGCAGCACCGGACACCCCCGCAACATCGGACACCTGCAGTGGCGCACTGCACATCGGACACCCCCACCTCCCAGCCTGTGGCCTGCAGCAACAGCAGTGGCCTTGGGACCCCGCTTCACCTCAGCCACCACCCCTGTAAGAAATAAGATGCAAGGATTAGTAGAACCACCACCATTTTATTAAAAAAATTCCTATTTTTCTCTTCAAAACTTAGGGTGCGTATTATAATCCGGAACGTCTTATAATCCGAAAAATACAGTAGGTCATACATCAATTGCAATGTTTGAATTACATCAGCTAAAGCCTTTAATGCAATAAAATATTTTATTCTGCTATACATTTTAAAATCCCTGCTCCAAATGAAAAGCTAATACTGTAAATATTGTATATGTATTCATTTATTTATCTATCTAACTATCTATCTATCAAGCAAAAAAATGGAGCAGCTACTGCAGTTGTCATCAGTAGTAGGACGTTATCCCTACAAGGGAATCAGTCCCATATACTGGGGTGGTCTAGTTGCTCTGAAAATCCCGTGAGGCATCAGTCTGCTTCTAATAATGAAGCTCACAGTGATAACAAACAATTTGTTTGTTTCTGAGTTTTCTAAGTGTGGACACATGGAGATGATGACTATACACTAAATCGCAACCTAATCTGCTAAACTCACCACCTTTTTAAATGTTTTTTGGCTGGTGATTACAATAAGGGAGTTGCCACTACCAAGATGGAGCTCCGATTCAGACAGAGCTGTGCTGCGCATGCGCAAACAGGAAAATGCCACACAAGGGCTGAGACTGGCCAGAAGGCTGAGAATTCACATCAGACATGCGCAATAGCGCTGAATATAATTATAGTTAGCGTCCATGGCGTCCTCCATGTGCTACATCGCCTTTCCTGTGAGTACTTATAATATTATAATTGTCACAGCTGTATTGAGCCCTGATTGGGGACTGATTATGAGGATAAATGTAATTATAAGGAGATTATTCCTGTATTATGAGTTGTAATTGGGAGTTACCTTTCAAAGATGAGAATGTACCTTATCTCTGGCATGTTGAGATATATTGGATACAATGATAGCGTTTTAAAGTTATGAAATATGATAATTGGCTGTAATGAAATTGTTTAGCAATGATCTGTTAAATACCCACATTTGTGTGAGAAGCACTGCTGGAGGAAGGCTCATGGAGCCGAAACGTTGCCTGTGATGTGGGTTTAATAAATATCCACTGCTGCTGAGATTCTATGGAGTGCTGCCTATTTTTTGTATATTGTAACTATCTATCTATCTATCCAAAATGCAGCAATCAATCAAGTCAAATTAAATTAGACTAGATACAATCTGTTACTTTCGGAATAAAAAAATATATATTTTGTTCTGTCATAAAAAATACTATTTATACTAATTAGTAAACGATAACAGAAGCTTTTCTGGAAACAATTAAATGAATTATCACTTTTAACCATATAGTTCTCAATCATGAAATGGAAAAAACCTGTCATATAGTATATTCAATGGATGCAGTTGGATAAAACACGTTAGGTGGGCTGCGCTGCTGGAGTAATTCAATTCTTCAACAAAAATTATAGAAAAAAAAACATATTGTTAAAGTATTGGATTACTCTAGCAGCAAAGCCCACCTAACGTGTTTCATCCAACTGGAACCAGTATTTCTCAGATGACTTATCCACCAGCCACAGGGCGGCAGCAGCTATTTTTCTTCATGCCTACATAGAAGTTGTGCTTGTCACAGCTCCACCATTTTAGCATTGACCAAGCAATTACCCATTCTCCCTCCATAGGGTATCACTGTTTTCCACATCTAGATTTATTCACAGTAGATGCATTGTGTCTGTCTACGGCCTGGATGGAAAAGAACTGGAGGAGCTTAACAGTCTGTTATAAAAAAAATTAGGACAATATTCAAACTTTATCCATTGCAGTACTTGAACTTTTACTCTTTCTTTCGTTTTTGGTCCATGGGTCCATTGGGTGCTCTTACTTACTGATCAGCCTTTGTAAACCACTGACTAGGAACACCCACTGGAACCCAAAGCCAAAAATGAACAAAATACAAGTTATAATATTCTTCTTAAAATTATATATCAATTGAGTAAGCTCTGGCTGCCCTATAAAATGTTTTCCATAGATCATATACCATGTTTAACATGGCAGGCTTTCTTTAGGTGAATTTAATTGATGATGAGATTTAATTTCCATCGTCCGCAGAATTCACAGCCCACTCAATGGTTTTCCACCAATCCTTATATTCTACTGTTTGCATGTGACGTCTATAAAATGACTGTGTTCTCATTTCTTTTCTTTCATAATTCTTCTCTGCTTCCTTTGATGACTATGCTTATGACTACAGACTGGCAATATGAGGGTAAGATGTCACAAGCTGAAAGTCTTGAAACATTGCTTGACTGTTATTCATATTCATTCTTCTTAGAACATTATTCAAATTCTGCTCACTCGCTTTAATTAGATCCTTTTGATCACAATTAAGTTCCAATTATATTTGTTTTTGTTGTGAAACTTTAATTACAATGTTTCCCTTTTAATCATCTCTTGATGTTATTTTTTATGTCCCAAATTACCATAATATCCTTCTAGTCCTGAAGGACTTCAACTTCACAACTCTGTTGCCTCAGACTTCAGAGAGAGGCTTAGTAATTGTTTTCAAAAACATTCAATTTACATATAAAGGAACAAAAACTTTTTGAAAATAGGTATAAAAGCTGTGAGTACATCAGTGGCTTTTGGTGTTACATGTGACCAGTTTTATGTTGTGATGTGGTAGATGCTTGTTGTTTGCATTTCTAGGTGCCGGTGTTTCTACATTCAGGCAATATTTTGGCATAATAAGTTAACTCTGTAAAACCATTTTGTGCAGTCATTGATTTACATTGCTATGTGCAGCCTCGGATCCTCCGATATCATCTTTGTTAAAACCGACCATAAAAATATTTCTTAACTGCGTTGGAAAACAAGAGTAAATTTAATTTCTTTCTTTCCTTTGCTTGTAGATTGCGAACTAGCCAGATCGGGTCCACCAGCAACTATAGTTGCTATAGATGAAGAAAGCAGGAATGGTAAGCAGCACATATGAAAATCTTTTTATATAGATCTTGATGAAAAAAGGTTTTTTTTAGAGTTTTGAACCTGTTTTACAATAGCTTATCTGTTGCCTCTCAGGTGGCATGAGATGCTGTTTTAACAATTTATTAAAAGGTAACGAGTTCAAACAGGAGCAATTAATATAGGTAATGAGTGCTGAGTAGGAGGGCTTCTTCAAGAAAAACAAACAGGTTTGTGAGAGCCAGAATTCTTGCTGGTAGCTGATGAAAAACTTATTTCATAGGACAAAATACAATTGAATTATTTAAAAATCATACAATTTGATTTTCTAATTTTCATTTTTAAATTTTGTCTCTCACAGTTGAAGTGTACCCATGATAAAAATTACATATCTCTCCATTCTTTGTAAGTGGGAAAACTTGCATAGCAATTGTGAGAATAGTATGTAAGACATAACTTTTAATAATTCAAAATACATAACACCAAATTCCATCTGTAAAAATGGAAGACAAGACACTAAATCTTAGATATAAGTCACGCTCTTAGATACAAGTCACCAGTCCTCTGCAGAACAGGACCGAGTGTGGAGGAACCCGTGTTTCATTATGCACCTAGCACTTTAGAAACCCAGCGCCTGAATACAAGTCAGTCCTCTGAAGAGTTACTTGGATGAAACGTGTTGGGATGTGTGACAAGGGAGAGTGCAGGGCCTCCATTACAGGGCTAGTAGTGGACTTCCCTTGTCAGGTTGGGAGTATTTGAGGTTAGATCTTGCTTCAGCCACTATAGGGACCTACAAGGCAAGTCTATACCCTGTTTATTTTCCCCTGGAGGATTAAACCAGGACAAAATGCATCCCTACCTGGAAGAAAATTGAGACTAGATAAGATGAATACCTTGTATGAGCTTTATATTGACTGTATGATGCGGTTTGATATATGCGTCCCTTCCTTGTTGAGTTGGTTCTGATCAGTACCTGTCCCAAGATAATAGGAACATGATCTCAGTTTACAAGGGAGAGGGATTCATAATCTATTGTCCTATGAACTCATTTGCACTAAGATATTTTGTCTTTTGGAGGTGTGTTAACCATTGAGCAGTATCTAAGTAACTGTCAGTAGGCGTCTAACCCAACCCATGACACAAGTCCTTATTGATTGTGATCTCCACACTGCAGGGTAGATCAGATCATGTATTTTTGAACCTTATTTTAATAAAGAAGACAAACCTTCAGACTGTAAAATAGGTGACTTGTATCTATTATTTAGTGTCTTGTCTTCCTTTTCTATAGGTGGCATTTGGTGTTTTATACTTTGAATTATTAAAAGTTATGTTTTATATACGATTTCTCACAATTACTATACATCATTTAAGGAAGTGAGACTATCTGTAATCGCTAGTGGGCAATCACTCCCTCTGTTTGCTGTACATTAGGTGGGAAAACTTGCAGAATCAGCAGTGTATCAAATACTTATTTTCCTCACTGTATGTTGACCATTTTCTTTTTCCAGCTAAAGCATGTACAGTCATGACCATGTTGTCCTGTTTATAGGTTGCACATGTCTGCTAAAAGATAGATGTACAACTTGTCATTTTGGAGCAGTCATGACTGTAACATCATTTTCACTTGTCACCAATCTCAAGATGATATTTCTACCAAGCGGATAGTATTTCATATGTATGGCCAGTCTCATCTTTGTGGTCTCACATTCAATTAACTCTAACCAACTTATCAAACTGTGCCATAAGATAGATAGCTAGAGAGATACATACAACAAAACATTTTGTATGCAGTGCAAAGGAAATCCAGTATCAAATTGACAATAACATTTAAGAAGATTAATTTTTGGATTTTTTTAAATTGTTCATATATTTTTATTGTAAGCAAATAATGTGAAAATATTTGTCATTGACTTAATCCTTTGTTAATCCATCAGTGTAGACACAGTGTGCCTCTGCCAAATCTTTTCTGGTGTCATGATATCACGCAGGTTTTACTTACAGATCTACATCAGGAAATATGTGTTGTTTGGTTGAAAAGCAAGAAAAAAATACTGTTAATTTATATTGAATTTTGTTTTTGATATGGCTCCAAAATGTTGACCTACATATAATTGAAAAGTCAAAGCTAGAAGACGTGTCACTTGGTTGTGATATATCATGTGCTGCAATAGGCAATATTGTGTTACTACTGTATATCATATGTTCTACAGATGCCGTAACACTGATTATTTCTCAGATTTAGATGGTTTGTTTGGCATTGAGTGAAATTATATTTTCAAGGTTATGTATTCCGATATGAAGGTGCTCAGGTTCTTGAGATATTTGGAAGAAGATGAATTAATGAACAGAGAGTAAAAAAGGCATAACATATGGAAACCGAGCCATACACTGTTTTTTTATAGTGGTATTTTCTTCCTACTGTTGAGTACATAACCCTCACTATGATCGTTCCAATTATGTTGACATGTAATAAACAAGCGACGATGACAAGGAACTTCATTTAAACAATGTTGACAATTGTGACATGTGTTTTATTAGTTGTTGTAAGAATCAACTTCTGGTTTCTTATTCATATTTTTTTAAAGCAGACTTGTCACCAGATTTTGCAATGCAAGCCACATACTTTAATAAATAGATGTCGTAGACTTGATTGGACTGGTGTACTTTAACCCCTTTCTGACCTTGGATGTCCAAGGTCAGATCCCCCGCTTTGACGAGGTCTCCAGCAGTGAGCCCGCCTTAAAGCCGGGACATGTCAGCTGTTTTGAACAGCTGTCATGTGCCCGCACTAGGCGCAGGTGGAATTGCAATCCACCCGCGCCTATTAACTAGTTAAATCATTAACTAGTTTTAACCAGCGCTTCCGGCCGCCAGGATCAGGAGTCAGCGATGCGTTGCCATAACAACCTGAGGTCTCATAGAGAGCTCTTTGGTTGTTGATGAGGCATTGATATGAGCACCACCTGGTGATCGGCGCTCAAAGCAATGTTGTAATTCTGCTACATATAGGGGATCTGCTCATCACCTATATGTAGCAGAGGCAATCAAGTAGTGGATGCTTCTATCATCCCATGGAGACTATTGAAGCATGCCAAAATTAAAAAAAAATGTTTTAAAAAATATGAAAAAATATATATATAAAAATGTAAATCACCCCCCTTTCGCACCATTCAAAATAAAACAATAAAAAAATCACAAATACACATATTAGGTATCACCGTGTTCAGAATCGCCCAATCTATCAATAAAAAAAGGATTAACCCGATCGCTAAATGGCGTAGTGGGAAAAAAAATCAAAATGCAATAACGTGCGATCAAAAGATTGTATATGCACATAAATGATTTCCTTAGAGACATCAGCTCAGCATGCAAAAAATAAGTCCTCAC
The DNA here is from genome assembly GCA_033576555.1 of Oophaga sylvatica. Taxonomy (NCBI): domain Eukaryota; kingdom Metazoa; phylum Chordata; class Amphibia; order Anura; family Dendrobatidae; genus Oophaga; species Oophaga sylvatica. The sequence continues at coordinate 537,785,192 of JARQOD010000003.1, read as the reverse complement.
CCGACCCCAGAGCACGAAAAATGGAGACGCTACGGGTATCGGAAAATGGCGCCAATTTTTTTTTATCAAACTTTGGAATTTTTTTTCACCACTTAGACAAAAAGAACATAGACATGTGTCTATGAACTCGTAATGACCTTGAGAATGATAATGGGAGGTCAGTTTTAGCATTTAGTGAACCTAGCAAAAAAGCCAACCAAAAAACCAGTGTGGGATTGTACTTTTTTTGCAATTTCACCGCAGTTGGAATTTTTTTCCCATTTTCGAGTACATGACATGCTAAAACCAATGATGTCGCTGAAAAGTACAACTCATCCTGCAAAAAATAAGCCCTCACATGGCCATATTGACGGAAAAAAAAAAAGTTATGGCTCTGGGAAGAAGGGGAATGAAAAACGAAAATGCAAAACCGAAAAAAGCTGGGGTCATTAAGGGGATCTATGTCACAGTGGGTATAAAAAGAGCCACAAATGCCCTTAAAAAAGACAAACTTTGCTCTGAGGTCTCCTGACCCCATTGCATAATAAACAGATTCAGATAGGGATAACAACATTAAATCATTATGCTGGCCTACTCCTTCTCTTCCTGGAGCCATAGCTTGTCACCCATACATCGCTGTCTTCCTATGTCACCCACTTTGGTGCCGGCTTCCTCCTCACCGCTCACAATGGTATGCCACGCCACTTGGTTGGCTTGAGTTGATGCACATAATGTCATCATGGTTAGGGATGAGCAGACCCATGGATGTTCGGTTAGAGCAAACTTTAATCCAAAGTTCAGTTAGGGTACCAAAACAGTACCCAATCTTTAACCCAAACTCTACAGACGTATAGGGGTACCCACATTTTGGTGCTGTAAAATGGTCATAGTAAGTGATAGGGAGCTGCAAAAGTCTCTCTCTCTTTTTCTCTCTCCTTAGCATCCGAACTCCAAATGCTAGAACAGACTTGCGGGAGAAGTCCTTGTTCAGAGTTCAGAACCGGGCACTAAGTGTCCAGGACGAACCCCAAACTTTACAGTTCAGGTTCGCTCATATCTAATCATGATGTAAATCGTAACTTGCATTCTGGCCATGCCAACCCCAGAAGGGTGGAGCACTTCTGGGGCTGGCATGTCAGCATTGGTGAATAGTTAAGAGGAGACTTTAACAAGTTAGCAGAAGGCCAGCAGGGAGCTGTGGCGGTAAAGACAATTGAGGAGCTAGGTGATTATGAAAAAGGTGGACGTATATATGTGGTAGTACCTTATTAACTAAATCCCACTAATTTGCCTCAGATTGAGCTATTGCTGCTGTCAATCTTTGCTATGCTACATTTTCCATAACATTTAGAAAGCTCTCGCTTTCTACCCACACAAGTAAACATAATTCTGCTAAATCAAACATCGCATCAAATACATTATCTTTTTACAGCTGACAGACATAACTGTCATTAAATGTCATCTAATGTACAAACTGTAATTAAAGACTTAGACATCCGTGGCTGATTCAGCTACAATGTGGAATGACAGCAGCTTTAACCTGTACATGTTCTAATGGGAAATTACAAAAGTCAATAGTTAAAGAAAATGAGAACGATCACCTTCATTCAGTTACATTTATTGTCACAATTTAGGAGAATGTTATGATAAGGGCACTGTAAGCAAGTGTGATATTTCATTTATCAATCAGAGATTGCAGTTGTTACAGCAATAATATGTATTGAGGATGACCTCAAAATTAGACCAAAGCTGAAATGTTAATATAACATGTTATCTAAGGTTCTACTATATGTAGCTGACAGCTAATGTGTCTTTTCTGACTTCCCTATAAACAAAATAGCACTGCTCAGCCGAATGTATTTGTGTCCAGAATAGATGAAACTCTTTTGACAGTAGTTTATTTTCCTTGAAAAAAGGAACAAACCTTAAAATTTCAACTTGACATTATTCTATCCCAAGAACATCTGTCGAGAGGGTGTAGAGGACCCTTTATACATCACACGGTCTTCCAGTTCTGCAGTATTTTGCAGATTCTGCTGGTTTTCATCTGTATGGAGGTGTTTAGCCACTTTTTGAGAGATAAAAATGTTTGCAACGCTGCATGGCAGTAATTGGGACTTATTATGGAAGAAGCTAATGCACTATATGGAGGCACCTGTTGTTGACACATACGTCATTAGACAACACATTCTTACTTTCACTTTACAAATAAAGGAGTTTAATCCGTTTATATCTTATTAATACTTGCAGAAATTTATTTTAACTAGAGATAAGTATATTTTTAAAAAATTTAAATTCACCACATTTGCCAAATTTTTCACGGAAATTTGATTTTTGGTGAATTGATTCACTGCGAATCATTAGTACTCCAAAGCCTTCAACTGACCTAAAAATTGACCTAAAAATGTGCAGTGTATGACATAGATAAGGAATCCACAACTTTTATTCTTTTAGATTTGTAAAGTCCCCCAAAAATTTACACTTCTACTAATAAATTGAAGGCATAAGTAGGTAAATTGGAAGGCTCATGCAACACAGCATACCATGATTTCTATTAATAAATTTGTGCCTATAACACATCTACTCAATGCTACATCCATATCCATACAAAATGGAGTCATAATAGCGTTTGTACCTTACTGGAATATAACTGATGTGCTGAACATTCATTCAATCTTTGGTTTATGATTCTCACATCTTCACTGACTTTATTATTTCTACATATTAAAGGTCTATAATTATATAAAGTGGTTTGGACAGATCATAACAATACTTTTGAAGTATATCGACTTTTATGCTCCCTTGAGAGAGTTTTCACTTCTCACTACAATGATAAAAGTCTGAAAGAAAATAATTGATGTTCTAGAGAGTTTTTTTTTTTTACAGTCCAATCAAGAATTCACATGGAGTGTTAAAGATTGTTCTTAAGTGTGTTTCTCCAGTTATCTGAACATCACAATGCAGCTTTATTTTAGTAGTTGAACAGTGTGGGGTATACATACTCATTACAATTTTGGAGACACAGTGAGTATTAAATAGCACATCCAGGGAAAGATCAGTGGGGAGCAACCGTATAAATAAAAATCGCTGCTTGTCGAGTACTAATAGGCTTAGAGAAGCGCCTTTTTCTTTTTATTGAGCGGTATGCTAATCTTCTGAGTAATCTTGTCATTTAATTGCTGTATCGATCCTTACATCCTGCTGTCATACTTCTTTTGGCTTTCATGCAAAGAATAAGGAAATACATGACTTCATATAGTAGTTTGCAGGAAGATGGCAAATGATATGGCATATTGTATACTTGATGTATTAAAATGTATTTCACGGACATTGACTTTCACATAGCAGTCACAGATTTCATTCAGATTCAAAAGAAATCTATGGTAATAATATCAAGTTGGCATTTTAAATTATGAAGAAAGGCATTTAGCTTAGATCAAATCTCATTTTAAAATGCAATACTTTGTTACAGCAATATGATGTCCATGCTTTTCACTTGATCAATATTTCAAAAGAAAAATGCAATTGAAGAAGGGAAGGTAAAAGCAAATGCGCTATAGGGTCTTATCCCAGTAACAAAGGAAATAGCATTAAGCGAGTTTGCTCACCTGCAAAACTGTGTTGTGTGATCACAACAACGTAGAAATGTTATGGCTGATGTAGACCCATAAAGTGGTCCATGCTAAATGATTAAAAAGGAGTGGGTTTTTTTCTGCACTGCTTGGAGAGATGATAAGAAGACCCGAGATCGTCGGTGGATGGAGAAGGATACAAGGAGAAAATTAATTGTGTTTTTTATTGTCAACGCATTTCTGTGGTTTCTCTGGTTTCTGTGGTTCGTCCCGAAGAAATATGTAAACTTCGAAACACGTTGACAATAAAATCCTGACTTAATTTTCTCCTGGTTTCCTGGCTCCATCCCCCTATGATCACCAGTTTTCTTGCTGTTTCTCCAGACAGCACAGAAGGAAAAATATAGGCTGTGCTTTGTTGCTGATAAGAATGTAAAAAATATGTTTTTGATAGTCTTAGCTTGGATATGGTTTAAATATTAGTCCTGCCTTTGTACTGTATCTTGATCAATTCATTATTGGTTTATGTCCTAATCAGTTTGCTTTCAACATTGGGATCCTTGTCTTTGGTTTGGCAGTTCACTGTCATAATTAACTCATTCCAGTCTCTGATTAAATTGGATGTATCTACATGTTTTATATATATATCAAGACAAATAAGCAGGTGTTGGCTAACCAACCAGACATTTCGATAGTAGACAAGGATCAGAAGACAGCAATGATAATAGATGTGGCAGTGCCAAGTGACAGCAACATCAGAAAGAAGGAATATGAGAAGCTGGAGAAATGCCAGGGCCTCAAAAGAGAACTGGAGAAGATGTGGAAGGTGAAGGCAACAGTGATTCCAGTGGTGATAGGAGCACTTGAAGCAGTAACCCCTAAGTTGGGAAAATGGCTACAACAGATCCCAGGAGCAACATCTGAGCTTTCTGTCCAGAAAAGCACAATGCTGGGAACAACTAAGATTCTGCGCAGAACCCTCAAACTGCCAGGCCAGAGGACCCAAGAATGAGAGAGGACAAAAAAAGACCACAGGAAGTTTTTTTATATACATACAGTACAGACCAAAAGTTTGGACACACCTTCTCATTTAATGATTTTTTTTGTATTATCATGACTATGAAAATTGTACATTCACACTGGAGGCATCCTAACTATGAATTAACACATGTGGAATTATATACTTAACAAAAAAGTGTGTAACAACTGAAGTTATGTCTTATATTCCAGGTTCTTCAAAGTAGCCACATTTTGCTTTGATGACTGCTTTGCACACTCTTGGCATTCTCTTGATGAGCTTCAAGAGGTAGTCGCCGGAAATGGTTTTCACTACACAGGTGTGCCTGTCAGGTTTAATAAGTGGGATTTCTGGCCTTATAAATGGGGTTGGGACCATCAGTTGTGTTGTGCAGAAGTCTGGTGGATACACAGCTGATAGTCCTACTGAATAGACTGTTAGAATTTGTATTATGGCAAGAAAAAAGCAGCAAAGTAAAGAAAAATGAGTGGCCATCATTACTTTAAGAAATGAATGTCAATCAGTCCAAAAAATTTGGAAAACTTTGAAAGTGTCCTCAAATGCAGTTGCAAAAACCATCAAGCGCTGCAAAGAAACTGTCTTACATGAGGACCGCCCCAGGAAAGGAAGACCAAGAGTTACCTCTGCTTCTGAGGATAAGTTTATTTGAGTCACCAGCCTCAGAAATCGCAGGTTTACAGCAGCTAAGATTAGAGACCAGGTCAATGCCACACAGAGTTCTAGCAGCCGACACATCTCTACAACAACTGTTAAGAGGAGACTTTGTGCAGCAGGCCTTCATGATAAAATAGCTGCTAGGAAACCACTGCTAAAGACTGGCAAGAAGCAAAAGAGACTTGTTTGGGCTAAATAACACAAGGAATGGACATTAGACCAGTGGAAATCTGTGCTTTGGTCTGATGAGTTCAAATTTGAGATCTTTGGTTCCAACCACCGTGTCTTTGTGCGACGCAGAAAAGGTGAGCGGATGGACTCTACATGCCTTGTTCCCACCGTGATGCATGGAGGAGGAGGTGTGATGGTGTGGGGGTGCATTGCTGGTGACACTGTTGGGGATTTATTCAAAATTGAAGGCATACTGAATAGAGTTGAGCGATACTTTCCGATATCTAAAAGTATCGGAATCGGAATGGTATCGCCGATACCCAAAAAATATCGGCGATACCCGATACCGATACCGGAAATCCAATGTAAGTCTATGGGAACAAAATATCGGAATTAAAAAAACCCCATTCTTGCCTTGTTGGTTAATTGTACATGAAGGAAAACAACAAAGAGTAATGTAGAATGTATTGGGGAAGGTTGAGGAGACATTAAAGGCATAAATGTTTAACCCAATCAAATGGAATAGCATATTTTTTTTTTTAAAGATGTTCGGATTGACGAAGAAATTGACAATGTTGTTAACGATTTTTCTATTTTGGCAAATATGTATATTTCACAACTTCCATGCTCTTCACCTTTTTAACTTTTGACACACTTTCTCCTTCATAATCTTCAGCAGCATCATCTTTTTCATCAAATTATTCTTCATCTTCACCTTCTTTATCTTCTTCTTAAACTTCTTGCTATTCATCTTTTTGTTAACATTACTCATATTCTTCTTATTAAACTATTATTCTAATTCATATTGTACTTCATCTTCTTCATCATATTCTTATTTGTGACAGAGAATCCTGTACTTGTAATCTGTCAAAGTATGAATTTTTCATTCTTCCGTTCTTGCTGTCACAAAAGATTTAAATTACAACAGTATTTGTCCGTGTTCAGTTTAGCCTGCAGCAGCAGCAGGCATTTTCCAGGGGCACCACGAGGAGGAACGGACTCACCCCCATACACTGCTTAGTCTTCTTCTGCTTATAATTTAGAGCATATATTTTGCTCTTCATTTTGGTCTTATACTTCATGTTCTTCTGCTTTTAGATCTTCTGCTTATTGTTCTTGTGCCTCTTGTTCTGTATCTTGTATTTGTAGCACAACCTTGTACCAGCTGATGTTACTGGGACATGGTTACTAAGCAGGAGGTACCTGTGCTCCAAAGCACTACCAAGGACCAGCAGACGTTGCAGGAACTCGGATACCGAGATGGAAGCACCTAGGCCAAAGGCACTGCGGAGAACCAGTTGACGGTACTGGAACCCGGACGGGTAGCAGAAGGTACAAGAGCCAATGCAAGTAACGAGGACCAGCTGACTGTGCTGGAACCCGGAGGGGCAGCAGAAGGAAAAGAGCCAATGGCACAACCGAGGACCAGCTGATGTTACTGGGACACGGTTACTAAGCAGGAGGTACCTGTGCTCCAAACCACTACCAAGGACCAGCAGACATTGCTGGAACTCGGATACCGAGATGGAGGCACCTAGTCCAAAGGCACTGCGGAGAACCAGTTGACGGTACTGGAACCCGGACGGGTAGCAGAAGGTACAAGAGCCAATGCAAGTAATGAGGACCAGCTGACTGTGCTGGAACCCGGAGGGGCAGCAGAAGGAAAAGAGCCAATGGCACAACCAAGGACCAGCTGACGTTACTGAGACACGGTTACTAAGCAGGAGGTACCTGTGCTCCAAAGCACTACCAAGGACCAGCAGACGTTGCTGGAACTCGGATACCGAGATGGAGGCACCTAGGCCAAAGGCACTGCGGAGAACCAGCTGACGGTACTGGAACTCGGACGGGTAGCAGAAGGTACCCATGGAAATTTAAGTTGACAGGCCGCGAGCCGGCCGCAGTTACCGAATCCCACAGTACTACAGTGGGTGATTGTCCTATTGTCACAACGGAAACAGCCTTTATTTGCATATCCCGCAGCACACATAGGAAGCACCTAAACTCCAAGCACCATAGAGTCGGCTAACCCGACCATAACACGACAGGACAACTTATTGGAGGCTAAGTGACGTTTACACTGACAGGAAACAGATGGCGTGCTGTAACCAGTCTTGGCAGGAGTGAGTACCCGTGCCAATTACACTTCCGAGCAACAACTGGCAGTGTTGGAGCCCAGGGATGAGAAGAGAACATGGTGGAGGCAGCAGGACTTTTTGCCGTACACACAGCAGGGGAACAGCTGACATTACTGAACCCCAGTAACACAGGAGCAAGTGTTCACTGTGCTAACAGCACTTCCGAGAAACAACTGGCGGTGTTGTAGCCCAGGGATGAGAAGAGAACATGGTGGAGGCAGCAGGACTTTTTGCCGTACACACAGCAGGGGAACAGCTGACATTACTGAACCCCAGTAACACAGGAGCAAGTGTAGACTGTGCTAACAGCACTTCCGAGCAACAACTGACGGTGTTGTAGCCCAGGGATGAGAAGAGAACATGGTGGAGGCAGCAGGACTTTTTGCCGTACACACAGCAGGGGAACAGCTGACATTACTGAACCCCAGTAACACAGGAGCAAGTGTAGACTGTGCTAACAGCACTTCCGAGAAACAACTGGCGGTGTTGTAGCCCAGGGATGAGAAGAGAACATGGTGGAGGCAGCAGGACTTTTTGCCGTACACACAGCAGGGGAACAGCTGACATTACTGAACCCCAGTAACACAGGAGCAAGTGTAGACTGTGCTAACAGCACTTCCGAGAAACAACTGGCGGTGTTGTAGCCCAGGGATGAGAAGAGAACTTGGTGGAGGCAGCAGGACTTTTTGCCGTACACACAGCAGGGGAACAGCTGACATTACTGAACCCCAGTAACACAGGAGCAAGTGTTCACTGTGCTAACAGCACTTCCGAGAAACAACTGGCGGTGTTGTAGCCCAGGGATGAGAAGAGAACATGGTGGAGGCAGCAGGACTTTTTGCCGTACACACACACAGGGGAACAGCTGACATTACTGAACCCCAGTAACACAGGAGCAAGTGTAGACTGTGCTAACAGCACTTCCGAGCAACAACTGGCGGTGTTGTAGCCCAGGGATGAGAAGAGAACATGGTGGAGGCAGCAGGACTTTTTGCCGTACACACAGCAGGGGAACAGCTGACATTACTGAACCCCAGTAACACAGGAGCAAGTGTAGACTGTGCTAACAGCACTTCCGAGAAACAACTGGCGGTGTTGTAGCCCAGGGATGAGAAGAGAACATGGTGGAGGCAGCAGGACTTTTTGCCGTACACACAGCAGGGGAACAGCTGACATTACTGAACCCCAGTAACACAGGAGCAAGTGTAGACTGTGCTAACAGCACTTCCGAGCAACAACTGGCGGTGTTGTAGCCCAGGGATGAGAAGAGAACATGGTGGAGGCAGCAGGACTTTTTGCCGTACACACAGCAGGGGAACAGCTGACATTACTGAACCCCAGTAACACAGGAGCAAGTGTAGACTGCTAACAGCACTTCCGAGAAACAACTGGCGGTGTTGTAGCCCAGGGATGAGAAGAGAACATGGTGGAGGCAGCAGGACTTTTTGCCGTACACACAGCAGGGGAACAGCTGACATTACTGAACCCCAGTAACACAGGAGCAAGTGTTCACTGTGCTAACAGCACTTCCGAGAAACAACTGGCGGTGTTGTAGCCCAGGGATGAGAAGAGAACATGGTGGAGGCAGCAGGACTTTTTGCCGTACACACAGCAGGGTAACTGCTGACATTACTGAACCCCAGTAACACAGGAGCAAGTGTAGACTGTGCTAACAGCACTTCCGAGCAACAACTGGCGGTGTTGGAGCCCAGGGTCAAGGAGGATGTTTAAATACTATGTCAAGTATTTTCCTTGTTACGTGTCAATTAAAAATGTCTATACTCCAAACAAGAGAAATATAAACTTTCGTACCATAAGATGATGATTTAACTTAAAAAAATATATGTAAATTAATAATTTACAAACATAAACGCATACATTAACATGTTGAAAAGCAATGCAAACCACAATTAAAATAGGTTAAATAATCTGCTATACGGTTTAAAATAAAAGCATACAAATACATATCAGAATCCATTAATGATGGCTAAGTAACAGTATGTACACCATTTTTATTGTGTAGACAATGAATGGCTGACTTAAAAACATAATCAGCATTACAAGTTATCTTTGACATTCATAAAACTTTACATTTGGTGAATAATCTCACTAAATTTTTTTTAAAAATATCTAAAATTTCCATCATGTAATACTGATAATATGTGCCAATCATTTATATTAACAAACAAAAAATTTAAAAAGTGCATAGTGCAGAGTGAAAACAGATATTTATGCCTGACTGTGGACTTGCAAGCATGACAACGGATAGATAAGGTATATATAGATGAGACTGCATAGCCACAGATGGTGAATGGCGATGTAATACTGTACCTCAATAAAGTGTGCGTTACTACTACATCCTTTTTTTTATATAGCTTTATAAAAGGTTACGTGCATGTATGGTTGCGCCTTTGTTTGGACGCACAGACTGGCTTCCTGCTGTGACGCGTTGGGTATTGGAGCGTCTGTACGTCTTATGACGCAGACTAACATTCACGGTGCGCATCGTTCATCATCGCAAGCGTACCGACAACACAAAGGCGTTGTCATGACTGCTTTACTCAGTAAACATGCACCTATGATGAAACATACACGCATGTGCCCTATTACATAACAAGCTACAAGAAAAACGAGTGTGAGGTGTGACACAGCTGTTTTGTTAAGGTACAGTATTATATCGACATTGTACAGGTGTCGCTATTCAGTCTGATAAATAGATATCATTCACCTATTCTATCAGTTGTCGTTCTTTCAGCACCACTTACAGGTATATATTTTGCTATTGTGACTATGCACTATTGACTTTACCAAGGTAATGCATGATTTTTGTTAGCGATTATCATGTTTACATGAAGGACCTTTATGATATGGGCTGTTAACTTTCTAATTAAATATGTATTTTTTAAAATGACACAAATATAAGTAATGTTGAAGAGGACTATTCCTACATGCATTGTTTGCACAATATTACAGGTGTACATCACGTCCCTTAATCAACATTGGATTATTATATTGACTTGTATGCTTTTATTTAAAAGGCAAGAACACTGAAGTATAACCTTCGCACTGCAGCAGTTGTCAAAGTTCAACCCACATTATGCACTTCCAACATTGCAGAATTTGAGTCATGATGTGAGTTGGATTTGTCTAAGCTATGGAGTGACAAGGTTGACCATCAGTATCTTATAGCATTAAGTAGGCTTTTGTGTTTGCATTTGTTTTCGACATGTGCATATCTGTAATAATATGTCACAATTATTTTGTAACAGATTTGTGACAAAGACTAATCATTTTATGGTTTTAAAGTTGACGTTTCAAATGTTTACAGCTTAGAAATCAGGGTGTAGCCTCATATCTATGTGTAGCACTAGACACTTTGACATGTCATGTTTTTTTCACCATGATTAGGTAGCTAGCAGTAATTTTTGCCGGACACACAGCAGGGGAACAGCAGGCGTTACTGAACCCCACAAACACATCAGCGATTGTTTTCATCTGTGCATCTAACACTTCTGAGCAGCAACTGGCGGTGTTGAAGCCCAGGGTCAAGGAGGGTGTAGGCAGAGGCCTAGTATGAGATGTTTGAAGTTTAAGTTGTAGTTAGCAGCAGTAATTTTTGCCAGACACACAGCAGGGGAACAGCAGGCGTTACTGAACCCCACAAACACATCAGCGATTGTTTTCATCTGTGCATCTAACACTTCTGAGCAGCAACTGGCGGTGTTGAAGCCCAGGGTCAAGGAGGGTGTAGGCAGAGGCCTAGTATGAGATGTTTGAAGTTTAAGTTGTAGTTAGCAGCAGTAATTTTTGCCAGACACACAGCAGGGGAACAGCAGGCGTTACTGAACCCCACAAACACATCAGCGATTGTTTTCATCTGTGCATCTAACACTTCTGAGCAGCAACTGGCGGTGTTGAAGCCCAGGGTCAAGGAGGGTGTAGGCAGAGGCCTAGTATGAGATGTTTGAAGTTGAAGTTGTAGTTAGCAGCAGTAATTTTTGCCAGACACACAGCAGGGGAACAGCAGGCGTTACTGAACCCCACAAACACATCAGCGATTGTTTTCATCTGTGCATCTAACACTTCTGAGCAGCAACTGGCGGTGTTGAAGCCCAGGGTCAAGGAGGGTGTAGGCATAAAATATTGAGTTATTGCCTTGTTACGTGGCCATTGCAAATGTATGTACTTCAAACAAGAATAAATGAAGTTTTACTAGGACAATAAAATGATGAATTTCAATTCCAAGAATAGAAAAATATTTATACTTGAGATTCCTCTGTGGTTGATAACATTTAATGGCTAACTGAAAATATGGTAACAAATTCCAAGCTTTCGAGACTACTCAGGTCTCTTCATCAGGCTAAGACTAAAACAAAAAATGAAGAATCACATATTTCTACACACAACAGGACACAGGAATAGGTAAGACAAGTGAGGGAGGGACAAGTGAGGGGAGACCGGCCAAAAAATGAGAACAAGGATGAATTATCAGCGCCACACAATAAGAGAAAAAATAATGGATTTACCTGTGGCAAAACAATTTTGTATGCCCGGTCATAGCATGATGGATATGGAATTACTGGTATTAACATATAACTTAAAATATGAGAAAGATACAAAGGTTTCAGAATATAAGCTCATCATGACCTTTGACACTGTTAGTGATGGAATGAATAGATCACACGGATTTATGTCATTCTATATCAATTAAGGAATCTGCGTCTCTGCCCTTCCAGGGTCATGAAAACACAAAACCAGACCCCAATCAGAGGGCAATAAAACTTTCTATCCTTATGTAGGAACTGTTACAATATTTATGTTCATCCCTCTGTGATAATGAGAGTTCTGCTACACGTCACTTACTTGTCTTACCTATTTCACTATTCCTGTGTCCTGTTGTGTATAGAAATATGTAATGCTTCATTTTTGGTTTTAGTCTTTGCCTGATGAAGAGACGTGAGTAGCCTCGAAAGCTTGCAATTTGTTACCATCTTTTCAGTTATCCATTAAAAGGTAACAACCACTGCGGACTCTCAAGTCTAAATATTTTTCTATCTACTGGCTAACACGGTACGAAGATACACATGTTTCCTAACTTCAAGAATAAAAATAAAGACACTGCAAATATAAACGCATATATGCATATGCCAACAAGAAATGGAACAACACACCACCCAAAAAATTGGTTACAAAATATAGTGTTGTAAATTTAAGAATAAAAGTCCATTTTTGTATTTATGAATAATGCTTAAGGAACGCTATGTTAAACCATAACATAGTGAAGACAATGGATTTTGTAATAGTCACTCATCATCATCATCATTGCAATTTAGATGTGACAGTCACAGACATTTCAATTATTTAAGTTAATAAAATCGTTACTTTGTACAGCATGTATGACATGTCCAGCATGGACTCATCAATGTGATGACACAATAATGTACGATAAAAAATAACCATTTAAAAAAACATAATGCATTGTCACAATTTAAGTGTGTGCCTGCAAGTGTAGGTGAAACAAAGGCTACGGATAGAAAAGGTGTATTCTATGTCTGTATCAGACAGTGGACAGCCTCTGATGGGTAATGGCGATGTTATACTGTACGTCAATAAAGTCTGCGGCTGCAATCATGCATTTTTTGCTTGTACAGTGTTGAAGAGGGTAAAAGCATGTCTGGTTTTGCAAGGCTTTATCCGTCAACACTACCTTCCTACTGTCACGCGTAGGGTAGGGTAGCGTGTGTCAATTAGATGACTCTATAAAATGTGACGTTACGCAGCGTTATTGCGCCCTATGGATGCCAAAAATACGACAGCAGTAATCATTTACTGTCTAATACTCCACCTATGACAACAACAAAAAAGAACGTTCCCTCTTTAACAATCTACAAGACTAACAACCATAATGGTTGACGCTGACTTTATTGAGGTACAGTATTACATCGACATTGTCCATGAGTAACTATGCACTGTGATACCTATATACCATTATTAATTTATATCTGTTGTGCTTGTTTCAACAGCACTTGCAGGTATAACTACCTATTGTCAGTATGCATGATGCACTTTCTAGATGTAATAATTTATTATTGCACATTATTACCAGGTTTACATGCTGGCCATTTCATATATGGTGTGTGAAGTTACAGTTGGCATCAGTATGTGTATTTTATAATGTCTGTCATAAATAAAACTCGTGATGATGATGATGAGGATTTTATGATTCGTACATCCATTGACTGCATTATCTTACAGGTACAGATAAAGTTCCTTAAAAAGCATTAATTGATAAGTATGAAATGTACTTTTATGCATTAATTTCAAAAAGTGAACACTATGTTTTAGTTTTTGTTACCATTTCTAATAGACATGTGCAGATATGCGCTGTGATGACAAATTATTATTTGTCCATATTTGTCATAAAAATTTATCATTCTAGGCCTGGAAAACTTCACAATTTCATGTTTTAAGCATAACAATCAGGGTGACGGCTCTTCCCTATTTGGAGCATGTTCGACATGGGTTTTTCTGTGCATGTGTAGGGAACAGGAGACATTGATAACGTTGCGAACCAGTTATTTAATCTGAAAACGGACAGACAAATTCTGGCGAGATCCATGCCTTGTTCATTTTCAGAAAAGTAAGCTGGTCTACATTATCGGAGGATAGTCGCATGCGACGGTCTGTTAGTACACTGTTATGTTTCGGTAGCTGAGGAGTGCAGGTAAAAAAGGCAATACACCAGAGCAGTTGGAATCTATGAGATTGCAGTACCCTGACTAACCACCACAACTAGAGGCAGCCGTGGAGCGTTCCTACGTTGGTCCTAGACGCCTCGTCACAGCCTGAGAAACTAACTACACCTAAAGATAGAAATAGGAAAGCTATCTGCCCCGGAGCAGAACCCCAAAGATAACAGAAAGCCCCCAAACAAGTAATGGCGGTTAGACAAGAGGAAATACTGACACAGAAAGAAAATAGTATGAGCAAACGCTGGGGCCCAAACTATCTAAATAGAAAAGGAAAGGAAGGGTACTTACTGCAATCCCAGAAAACCCTGAAAAGCACCAACTCTACTAATTTCAAAATCACCTGAGATCACACGACCTCTACCACCCAAATTAGTTCTCTGGTGCAACAAAATCAAAACAGCAGCCACTGAAAAAACTGGAAAAAAGCAAAAAACAAAACTCAGTGGCTGAACCAAACTGAGAGGGCAGAAGCCCCCGGAGGGGACCCTGAAGGCCCCCAAAGAAGTGCAGGACAAAATGCAAAAATATAACACAAACACAAAAGCAGAAAAAGACTTATCTGTTAGCAGGAGAAGCAGACACGACACAGCAGGCTACAAGGGAAACTGGAATGAAGGATTCAGACCAGAACAATTGATCACCGGCAACCCTGATGGGAAAATGACTCCCCATACAAGACCAGTCAGTAACACCTGATTCCCAGTCTTCACAAACTTCACTAGTACCGCTTGTAACCACCAGAGGGAGCCTCTGCTCAGGACTCATCTCAAACCCATTCACAACAGTACCCCCCCCTTGAGGAGGGGTCACCGAACCCTCATTTGAGCAACCAGGTCGGTCAGGATGAGTTCTATGATACGCACGGATAAGTCTCCTAGCATGGATGTCCGAAGCAAACACCCAAGAATTGTCTTCCTGACCATAACCTCTCCATTTAACCAAATACTGGAGTTTCCGTCTAGAAAAACGAGAATCCAATATTTTCTCAACCACATACTCCAGATTGCCCTCAACCAAAACAGGGTCAGGAGGCACAGCAGCAGGAACCACTGGCTCAACAAACCTCTTCAACAAGGACTTGTGGAACACCTTATGGATCTTAAATGTCCCTGGAAGAAGCAAACGAAAAGAAACAGGATTAATAATCTCCATGATCTTATAAGGTCCAATGAACCTAGGCTTAAATTTAGGAGATGCTACTCTCATAGGAATATTCTTTGAGGACAACCAGACCAAGTCCCCCACTTTAAACCGAGGACCATCAGTCCTATGCCGGTTAGCAAACCGCTGGGCCTTCTCCTGAGAGAGGGACAACCTCTCCACTACCTGGTCCCAAATCTGCTGCATACGCTCCACAATAGAGTCAACACCTGGACAGACAGAAGCCTCCATCTGTCCTGAAGAAAATCGAGGGTGAAACCCAGAATTACAGAAAAACGGAGACATCAAAGTGGCAGAGCTAGCCCTATTATTAAGAGCAAACTCAGCCAAAGGCAAAAAACAATTTACAATTATTTTTGAAATTCTGAAACTTAGCTCGATCCCCTAAAAACAAATCTGGCATGGGGATCCTAGGTTCCACAACAGGCAACCTAGCAAGATATGCAGCAATACTCTGAACCTCAGTGGCAAGCTGATCCACACGGCCAGACAACTGTGCAAACTCCATTGGGAGAAAAGATCCTCCCCAGCACCCAGAGATACAGAGGGAAAAAAAAAAAAAAAAAATGCAACAAACAGAAAAATATCTCTGACAACTCTGACAACCTTTTTTCTTTCACAATATTTTTTCCCTTCTGTGAGTACCATACAATTTTCAATTTTTGGGCCGGTGATACTGTTATGTTTCGGTAGCTGAGGAGTGCAGGTAAAAAAGGCAATACACCAGAGCAGTTGGAATCTATGAGATTGCAGTACCCTGACTAACCACCACAACTAGAGGCAGCCGTGGAGCGTTCCTACGTTGGTCCTAGACGCCTCGTCACAGCCTGAGAAACTAACTACACCTAAAGATAGAAATAGGAAAGCTATCTGCCCCGGAGCAGAACCCCAAAGATAACAGAAAGCCCCCAAACAAGTAATGGCGGTTAGACAAGAGGAAATACTGACACAGAAAGAAAATAGTATGAGCAAACGCTGGGGCCCAAACTATCTAAATAGAAAAGGAAAGGAAGGGTACTTACTGCAATCCCAGAAAACCCTGAAAAGCACCAACTCTACTAATTTCAAAATCACCTGAGATCACACGACCTCTACCACCCAAATTAGTTCTCTGGTGCAACAAAATCAAAACAGCAGCCACTGAAAAAACTGGAAAAAAGCAAAAAACAAAACTCAGTGGCTGAACCAAACTGAGAGGGCAGAAGCCCCCGGAGGGGACCCTGAAGGCCCCCAAAGAAGTGCAGGACAAAATGCAAAAATATAGCACAAACACAAAAGCAGAAAAATACTTATCTGTTAGCAGGAGAAGCAGACACGACACAGCAGGCTACAAGGGAAACTGGAATGAAGGATTCAGACCAGAACAATTGATCACCGGCAACCCTGATGGGAAAATGACTCCCCCATACAAGACCAGTCAGTAACACCTGATTCCCAGTCTTCACAATCTTCACTAGTACCGCTTGTAACCACCAGAGGGAGCCTCTGCTCAGGACTCATCTCAAACACATTCACAACAGTACACCACCTGCAGCACTAAAGACGCGCTCCGATAATACACTGGCAGCAGGGCAAGCCAGCACCTCCAATGCATACTGGCTAAGCTCTGGCCATGTATCCAGCTTAGAGACCCAAAACTTGAATGGGGAAGAGCCATCTGGGAGTACACTGAGAGGGAAAGACATGTAGTCTGTCACCATCTTACGGAAACGTTGCCTCCTGCTGACTGGAGCCGTCTCGGATGGTGTAGACATTTGTGGCGCTGCCACAAAACTTCGCCACATTTGGAACATACTGGTCTTGCCTTTTGAAGAGGCGCTGCTTGTGCTCCCTCTTGTTGCAGAGCTGTCTCCACTGCCTCGACGCACAGAGCTGCTTTGTAAAGCAGTAGCAGCAGCAGCAGTGCTCTCGGCTGGAATGGGAGAACATTATGGATTGCAACAGTGTGTCTTGGTACTCCCGCATTTTACGCTCCCGGTTCAACAGTGTGATGAGGCTTTGTAAGTTGTCCCGGTAGCGAGGGTCTAGGAGGGTGTACACCCAATAATCAGACGTGGTGAGAATGTGGGCGATGCGGCAGTCGTTTCTCAGGCACTGCAGCATGAAATCAACCATGTGCTGCAGACTCCCAACTGGCCAAGAAACGCTGTCCCCTGCAAGAGGCGTAATCTCTGCCTGCTCTGCATCACCCCACCCTCGCTCTACATACTGACTAGAGCGTTGTGTACCTCCCTCTGGAGCGATGTCTTCCTCCTCCATTGACTCCTCCTCATCCTCCTCACAAAGTGAGCCCTGCAAAGCCCTTTGGGAGGAACCACGTTGCGCTGACTGTCCAAAAGGTGATGGAATTTGTGGCTCCTCATCCTCCACCTCTTCCAAAACCTCATCCCTTAGTGCTTGCAGTGTTTTTTGAAGCAGGCAGATAAGGGGGACAGTCAGGCTGACTAGTGCATCATCTGCACTCGCCATCCGCGTTGACTCATCAAACGCACGCAAAACGTGGCAGATGTCATTCATAGAGGCCCACTCAGTAGTGGTGAAGTGTGAACGGCGCAAATTGAGAGTTGATTGCGCCTGATGCAGCTGATACTCCATTACTGCTGGCTGCTGCTCACACAACCGCTCCAACATATGTAACGTGGAATTCCACCTGGTGGGTACGTCACATATGATGCGATGTTCAGGAAGGCAAAATCTGTGTTGCAGAGCTGCAATGCGCGATCTGGCCATGCTGGAACGTCGCAAGTGAGCGCACTCTAGGCGGACCTTGTGCAGCAGTGCATCAAGATCCGGATAGTCCCTCAAAAAACTCTGCACGACCAAGTTGAGCACATGTGCCAGACATGGTATGTGAGTGAGGTTGCCAAGGCCCAGAGCTGCCACCAGATTTCGGCCATTGTCACACACTACCAAGCCTGGCTGGAGATTCGCTGGCAAAAAACACACGTCGCTCTCCTGCTTGATGGGATTCCAGACCTCCTGCGCTGTGTGGCTTCGATTCCCCATGGAAATTAATTTCAGGAAGGCATGTTGACGTTTGGCCACGGCTGTGCTCATATCGGTCGCATCAGGTAAGCGTTCACGGATCCATGTGGAAGTAGACCGTGACGGCTCCTGCAGCGATGATTCTGAGGAACTGGAGTAGGAGGAGGAGTCAATGTGGACAGACTTGATTCCTGCAATCCTTGGAGTTGGCAGAACACGTACAGCGCCACTCGCAAGATCTGTACCCGGCTCCACAACATTGACCCAATGGGCAGTGAGGGAAAGGTATCGTCCCTGGCCATGGGTACTGGTCCACGCATCGGTGGTCAGGTGGACCTTGCTACTGACGGCGTTTAGTAGCGCATGTTTAATTTTTCCCTCAACATGCTTTTGCAGACCAGGGACGGCTTGCCTGCTGAAATAAAATCGGCTGGGCACATTGTATTGTGGGACTGCCAATGCCATTAAGTTACGGAAACTGTCAGTCTCCACCAGCCTGAATGACAGCATTTCAAGGGACAGGAGTTTTGCAATGCCAGCATTCAGAGCCTGTGCTCGTGGATGGTTTGCCGAGTATGGCCGTCTTTTATCCCATGCCTGTGCTACCGATGGCTGTTTTGTGGCCTGGGAGTGTGAGGATGACAGGGAACTTGCAGCTGTGGGTGGAATAACACTGGGTCTCTGGACAACAGTGACAGAGGTTCTTCCATGGCGATCCTGTGAGGAAGCCGAACCAGCTGTGTGTGAGCTGGAGGAAGAGGCTCCAACACGAGCTGAAGATGTAGGTGCTGCTGTAGATTGGCCTACATCTCCAGTGTGTCTTTGGAACTCAACCACGTGCTTTGACCGCACATGTTTCCACATATTTGTGGTATTAAGGTTACTGACATTTTTACCTCTTTTTACTTTTTGATGACACAGCTTGCATTTGACATAGCAAATATCATCTGCAAGTGTGTCAAAAAAGGACCACGCAGTGCAAGTCCTGGGAGCGCCCGTTTTGGCTGTTGGAAGAGAACTGCTACGAACGGGTGCCAAACTGGAGGCTACAGGCAACCGAGTCTGCATCCTACCTCTCCCTACTGTTTGGACCATTGGGGCAATCTCTTCCTCAGAGCTGCTACCACCACCTTCCTGTTCCTCACGCCATGTTGGGTCTTGGACCTCATCATCTCCACTACCCTCTTCCAACACCTGCTGCTGTTGTGTGGTCTGGCCAGCACCATGCTCAACAGAAACTGGCACCTGAGTCTCATCATCATCAGATGCGTTCTGCGTGTGTGCTGACCATCGGCACTGGCTCACCCGCCTCTTCACATTCAGAGAGACACAGCTGTTGCGCATCACTGCATACTGCCTCTTCTTCACATTCCAGAATGCTGCTTGGCTGGGCCCCTGTTTGCAAGCCAACAGATTCTGAGAACAGAAGCAGAGACTCAGCTGGCTCCAGTTCAGAACTCTCTGACTGCCTGGGTAATTTGGCAGGCGGTGAAGAGACAGATGGTTGTTCAACAGTGCTGTGGTCCTGAGAGGAGGTGGAAGCAATTGAAGTCGATGCATTGGCTGCCATCCAACCAACAACGGCTTCAATTTGTTCTTCCCGCAGCAGGGGGGTACGCTGAGCTCCTACAAAAGTGCGCATAAAGGAACGCTCACGGGGAAAACTGGTGGATGCTGTGTCACTGGGTGCGGCAGCAGCCACAGAATCCCCACGTCCTCTCCCTGCTGAAACTCCACGGCCACGACCACGTGCCTTACTCCCTGCCTTCTTCATCTTGGTAGATTGATAAAGAAAGTCAGAAAAGTTATAAGGCCTAAGTGTGGTTATTCCTCAGAGACTGCAGTGAACACTGCAGACAACTGTTCAGTAGCTGTGAAAGGCCCCTTTGTGTACTTCTATAGTGTTTGCAACCAATGTATTGTATACGGATGGAAGCGCGACACACAGATAGATTAGATTTTTTTCAAATATAATGGAGCAGCACCAATTAGAGAAAAATGTGAAGGATGAGGCAGTGACACACGCTCAGCAGACTACAACCAGCAGTGGTTGAAGAACTAACTGGAGCGTAATCTGCACTCAAAAAATGAAAAGCTCAGACTACAGTGAACACTGCAGACAACTGTTCAGTAGCTGTGAAAGGCCCCTTTGTGTACTTCTATAGTGTTTGCAACCAATGTATTGTAAAACAGGGGGAGAAAAAGTGACCACAAGTCCATATATAATATAAAAATATATATATTTTATTTAATATCAAATACAGAGCAAATGAAAACGGTGATAGCACATACAGTGTACAAGAACAAACAGTGTGTAAAAGGAACACGGGTATACTGCTCCGATAATACCAATATAGATATGTATACAAAGATAATCACATGATAATAAGTATAAATAACCCTCAGACTATATAAACCTGGTACATTGCATCATGGGAACAGAGATAAGATATTGTAATGAATGGTAACACCGTAACTAACACGTATATCACACATGACACAATATAGCTCAAAGTAGCTTGCGATACACATACCACTCTAATGTAAATAGACCACCCGGGAGGCAAATAACACAGGAGGGAAGGAGCAGGACACCGCGCGTAACCCCGACGCGCGTTTCGGCACGAGCCTTCGTCAGGGGGCGTGGAGTACTAGGTGCGGTGAGTTTAAAAAGGAGGCTGGGCCAATCAGCAATGCGCAATAACTATGACGTTCACAGATAGAAAGGTGTGTCAAAAGACAAGTGAACGGAAGTGACGATCATGCAGAGGGAGTGATCATGTTGTCATGACACCGACCGCATAGAATGCTACATAAGAAAGCGGAAGTACACGGTTGTCCAGGTAACACTAAACACCACCGCTTCACTGGTCACATGTAGCAACACAGAGAAAATCAGCTGGTAAGAGCGGTCATATGGAGATCATCCCCCTCACTCTAAATACTAGATATAAAAAGCAATTAAAAGTCACAATTGTATAGAACGTCATAGGTTCGTCCATGCTGGATCTATTATGAATAAACAAAAGATGCGTCGGGAACACCGCACAACGCATGCGCAGGAGATAGTGAAGATCACCACAAAGATCAAACATCCGCAAATGACATAAAGATATAAGGTAATTGTCAATGATGTGACGCCCATATATCATCCTATCGTTCCAGCCGCATCAGCGTCGCCGTCGAGGATAGCGAAAGCTGACCAGCCTGACGATGCATGAGATATGGGCGTACTATGACAAAAACAAATAAAGCATGAATTATATCAAAATATACTGCCCTATGGATAATAATGAAAAATCTCAAGCACCAATAAAAAAATAAGCATATTTTCCATATGTATGGAAAATCCCATAGTTACCTAACCACTGTATAGGTACAGAAGCAGATTGGCAATAAACATAGATGATACAGTATCCATGCAATACATAGTAATAAACATTATAAAAATAATATATATAACATGTTAGAAAAATATTCAGACACAATAATATGCAGAAATTAGTATAAGCCAGATGTGAAGATCCAGGAGTAATATTCATGACAACAGCGGATAGCAAAAAGTCAACGGAAGCACCAGCCTAATGAGATAGAATAAAAAACGGTAAGTAAAAACAAACATATAAAAAACAACACCAGATTGTCCTGTACAGATGACATATGGACACAGCAGACAGATGTGGGTCATAGAAACAGGACAAAACTAATTTGTTCATTTAAGCCCTTCGAGTGCATAGTATTTAATGTCCATATCCAACGGGACTCGAGCTGCGCCAACTTCTGGGATATCCCACCACCCCGTATGGTGGCATCAATGGAATCAATGCCTATCACCCGGAGGAGTGAAGCATCACAGTCGTGGCGCTGCCTAAAGTGTCGTGGAATGGTTTTAAATGCCGCGGGATCA
The DNA here is from genome assembly GCA_033576555.1 of Oophaga sylvatica. Taxonomy (NCBI): domain Eukaryota; kingdom Metazoa; phylum Chordata; class Amphibia; order Anura; family Dendrobatidae; genus Oophaga; species Oophaga sylvatica. The sequence continues at coordinate 537,762,834 of JARQOD010000003.1, read as the reverse complement.
TCTGGGTTTACCGCGGCCAATATACCCAGGACATGTTCCCTCACACGAATTTTAAGGGGGCGTGTGGTGAGTCCGATGTATATCAATTTGCAGGGACAACTCGCAAAGTATATAACATTGCGTGTGTTGCACGTGATATGTTTCCGAATAATGAATGTACGTGTATTCTCAGCATTATGGAAACAATCACTTTTATCGATGTTAACACAAGCCACACAGCGACCACAGGGAAAACACCCAGGTTTAGCTGGGCTAGCACTCAGAAAGGTAGGTTTGGGGTTACTCACATAGTGGCTGCGGACTAAGTGGTCACGCAGATTTTTGGAGCGTCGAGTTGTAATAGATGGTTGTTCAGTTAAATAATTCCTTAGTACAGGATCTGCCCTAAGTATAAACCAAGATTTCGAAAGCGCTTCCCTTACATGTGAAAATTGGGAATGATAATCAGTAACAAATCTTACCTTATCGTTATTATGTTTAATTTTGGGTTTGTAAATCAAATCATTCCGTGAGATTTTTACAGCGGGGGTATAGCCGCCGTATGATTAAAAAAGCCTATAATCGAGCTAGGTACTCCTCACTCCACTTAGTCCGCAGCCACTATGTGAGTAACCCCAAACCTACCTTTCTGAGTGCTAGCCCAGCTAAACCTGGGTGTTTTCCCTGTGGTCGCTGTGTGGCTTGTGTTAACATCGATAAAAGTGATCGTTTCCATAATGCTGAGAATACACGTACATTCATTATTCGGAAACATATCACGTGCAACACACGCAATGTTATATACTTTGCGAGTTGTCCCTGCAAATTGATATACATCGGACTCACCACACGCCCCCTTAAAATTCGTGTGAGGGAACATGTCCTGGGTATATTGGCCGCGGTAAACCCAGATGATCCCGCGGCATTTAAAACCATTCCACGACACTTTAGGCAGCGCCACGACTGTGATGCTTCACTCCTCCGGGTGATAGGCATTGATTCCATTGATGCCACCATACGGGGTGGTGGGATATCCCAGAAGTTGGCGCAGCTCGAGTCCCGTTGGATATGGACATTAAATACTATGCACCCGAAGGGTTTAAATGAACAAATTAGTTTTGTCCCGTTTCTATGACCCACATCTGTCTGCTGTGTCCATATGTCATCTGTACAGGACAATCTGGTGTTGTTTTTTATATGTTTGTTTTTACTTACCGTTTTTTATTCTATCTCATTAGACTGGTGCTTCCGTTGACTTTTTGCTATCCGCTGTTGTCATGAATATTACTCCTGGATCTTCACATCTGGCTTATACTAATTTCTGTATATTATTGTGTCTGAATATTTTTCTAACATGTTATATATATTATTTTTATAATGTTTATTACTATGTATTGCATGGATACTGTATCATCTATGTTTATTGCCAATCTGCTTCTGTACCTATACAGTGGTTAGGTAACTATGGGATTTTCCATACATATGGAAAATATGCTTATTTTTTTATGGGTGCTTGAGATTTTTCATTATTATCCATAGGGCAGTATATTTTGATATAATTCATGCTTTATTTGTTTTTGTCATAGTACGCCCATATCTCATGCATCGTCAGGCTGGTCAGCTTTCGCTATCCTCGACGGCGACGCTGATGCGGCTGGAACGATAGGATGATATATTGGCGTCACATAATTGACAATTACCTTATATCTTTATGTCATTTGCGGATGTTTGATCTTTGTGGTGATCTTCACTATCTCCAGCGCATGCGTTGTGCGGTGATCCCGACGCATCTTTTGTTTATTCATAATAGATCCAGCATGGACGAACCTATGACGTTCTATACAATTGTGACTTTTAATTGCTTTTTATATCTAGTATTTAGAGTGAGGGGGATGATCTCCATATGACCGCTCTTACCAGCTGATTTTCTCTGTGTTGCTACATGTGACCAGTGAAGCGGTGGTGTTTAGTGTTACCTGGACAACCGTTGTACTTCCGCTTTCTTATGTAGCATTCTATGCGGTCGGTGTCATGACAACATGATCACTCCCTCTGCATGATCGTCACTTCCGTTCACTTGTCTTTTGACACACCTTTCTATCTGTGAACGTCATAGTTATTGCGCATTGCTGATTGGCCCAGCCTCCTTTTTAAACTCATCGCACCTAGTACTCCACGCCCCTGACGAAGGCTCGTGCCGAAACGCGCGTCGGGGTTACACGCGGTGTCCTGCTCCTTCCCTCCTGTGTTATTTGCCTCCCGGGCGGTCTATTTACATTAGAGTGGTATGTGTATCGCAAGCTACTTTGAGTTATATTGTGTCATGTGTGATATACGTGTTAGTTACGGTGTTACCATTCATTACAATATCTTATCTCTGTTCCCATGATGCAATGGACCAGGTTTATATAGTCTGAGGGTTATTTATACTTATTATCATGTGATTATCTTTGTATACATATCTATATTGGTATTATCGGAGCAGTATACCCGTGTTCCTTTTACACACTGTTTGTTCTTGTACACTGTATGTGCTATCACCGTTTTCATTTGCTCTGTATTTGATATTAAATAAAATATATATATTTTTATATTATATATGGACTTGTGGTCACTTTTTCTCCCCTGTTTTTCATTGTTGATTTTTTGTGACTAGTCCAGATTATGTGTCCATAATAATTGGTATCACGGTTAAATTACAAATGATGTTGTACTGAATTATTTTTCTTAATAATGATACCATCGTGGTTGTTCAGCTCTATAACCAATGTATTGTATACGGATGGAAGCGCGTCACACTAATAGATTAGATTTTTTTCAAATATAATGGAGCAGCACCAATTAGAGAAAAATGTGAAGGATGAGGCAGTGACACACGCTCAGCAGACTACAACCAGCAGTGGTTGAAGAACTAACTGGAGCGTGATCTGCACTCAAAAAATCAAAACCTCACAGACTGCAGTGAACACTGAAACACAACTGTTCACTATCTGTGAAAGGCTCCTTTCTGAACTTCTATAGTGTTTGCAACCAATGTATTGTATACAGATGGAAGCGCGTCACACTAATAGATTAGATTTTTTTCAAATATAATGGAGCAGCACCAATTAGAGAAAAATGTGAAGGATGAGGCAGTGACACACGCTCAGCAGACTACAACCAGCAGTGGTTGAAGAACTAACTGGAGCGTGATCTGCACTCAAAAAATCAAAACCTCACAGACTGCAGTGAACACTAAAACACAACTGTTCACTATCTGTGAAAGGCCCCTTTCTGTACTTCTATAGTGTTTGCAACCAATGTATAGTATACGGATGGAAGCGCGTCACACTATAATTTCTATTGAATGGAGCAGCTAGAAGTACTAAAGAAAAAAAAAGAGTCTGTGAGTGACACGTGCAGATGCCTACAGACAGCGTTGGATGCAGAGCAAACTGCAGCGTCACCTGCACTCTCACACACACACCTTGCACAGAGCTGTTAAAACAACACTGCAAGGCAAAAGGAAGCTTTACACAGCGGTTGGTAAACTAGCCTGCCTAAAGCAAAGTACACAAAATCGCAATCTCTAACTGTCCCTCAGAGTCAGCAGAGCAGCGTTCTGTCCCTAACTGAGTTCACAGCACAGTGACGCTAAAATGGCGGCGGCGCCTTTTATAGTGCATTCTGACATCATTGCAGCAGCCAATCACAGCCATGCCATTAGTTAAGATGACCGCAGCATTACAGGATGTGCCCACACTTCATAAGATTCCTCATTGGCTGACTAAAATCACATTGCCTCTCAAAGAATTATGGGAACTTCCGATTCCGGTATACGATATAGGAAAAATATCGGAACTAAGTATCGGAATTCCGATACAGCAAATATCGGCCGATACCTGATACTTGCGGTATCGGAATGCTCAACACTAATACTGAAGCAGCATGGCTACCACAGCATCTTGCAGCGGCATGCTATTCCATCCGGTTTGCGTTTAGTTGGACCATCATTTATTTTTTAACAGGACAATGACCCCAAACACACCTCCAGGCTATGTAAGGGCTATTTGACCAAGAAGAAGAGTTATGGGATGGTACACCAGATGACCTGGCCTCCACAGTCACCAGACATGAACCCAATCGAGATGGATTGGGGTGAGCTGGATCACAGAGTGAAGGCAAAAGGGCCAACAAGTGCTAAGCTTCTCTGGGAACTCCTTCAAAGATGGTTGGAAGACCATTTCCGGTGACTACCTCTTGAAGCTCATCAAGAGAATGCCAAGAGTGTGCAAAGCAGTCATCAAAGCAAAAGGTGGCTACTTTGAAGAACCTAGAATATAAGACATAATTTCAGTTGTTACACACTTTTTTGTTAAGTATATAATTCCACATGTGTTAATTCATATTCATTCATTTTGATGCCTTCAGTGTGAATGTACAATTTTCATAGTCATGAAAATACAGAAAAAATCTTTAAATGAAAATGGCGTGTCCAAACTTTTGGTCTGTACTGTGTATACAGTATAAAGGAAATAACAGGGAATCGTACATATTTTCATTTGGCATTGAGCCATCAATACAGGTCCTTCTCAAAAAATTAGCATATAGTGCAAAATTTCATTATTTTCCATAATGTAATGATTACAATTAAACTTTCATATATTTTAGAATCATTACACACCAACTGAAATTTGTCAGGTATTTTATTGTTTTAATACTGATGATTTTGGCATACAACTCCTGATAACCCAAAAAACTTGTCTCAAAAAATTAACATATTTCAACTGTCCAATAAAATAAAAGTGTTTTTTAAAAACAAACAAAAAAAACATCAAATAATAAAGATCAGTTATGCACTCAATACTTGGTCGGGAATCCTTTTGCAGAAATGACTGCTTCAATGCGGCGTGGCATGGAGGCAATCAGCCTGTGACACTGCTGAGGTGTTATGGAGGCCCAGGATGCTTCGATAGCGGCCTTAAGCTCATCCAGAGTGTTGGGTCTTGCGTCTCTCAACTTTCTCTTCACAATATCCCACAAATTCTCTATGGGGTTCAGGTCAGGAGAGTTGGCAGGCCAATTGAGCACAGTAATACTTACCAGTGGTTTTGACACTGTGAGCAGGTGCCAGGTCGTGCTGAAAAATGAAATCTTCATCTCCATAAAGCATTTCAGCCGATGGAAGCATGAAGTGCTCCAAAATCTCCTGATAGCTAGCTGCATTGACCCTGCCCTTGATGAAACACAGTGGACCAACACCAGCAGCTGACATGGCACCCCACACCATCACTGACTGTGGGTACTTGACACTGGACTTCAGGCATTTTGGCATTTCCTTCTCTTCAGTCTTCCTCCAGACTCTGGCACCTTGATTTCCGAATGACATGCAAAATTTGCTTTCATCAGAAAAAAGTACTTGGGACCACTTAGCAACAGTCCAGTGCTGCTTCTCTGTAGCCCAGGTCAGGCGTTTCTGCCGCTGTTTATGGTTCAAAAGTGGCTTTACCTGGGGAATGCGGCACCTGTAGCCCATTTCCTGCACATGCCTGTGTACGGTGGCTCTGGATGTTTCTACACCAGACTCAGTCCACTGCTTCCTCAGGTCCCCCAAGGTCTGGAATCGGTCCTTCTCCACAATCTTCCTCAGGGTCCGGTCACCTCTTCTCGTTGTACAGCGTTTTCTGCCACATTGTTTCCTTCCAACAGACTTCCCATTGAGGTGCCTTGATACAGCACTCTGGGAACAGCCTATTTGTTCAGAAATTTCTTTCTGGGTCTTACCCTCTTGCTTGAGGGTGTCAATGATGGCCTTCTTGACATCAGTAAGGTCGCTAGTCTTACCCATGATGGGGGTTTTGAGTAATGAACCAGGCAGGGAGTTTTTAAAAGCCTCAGGAATCTTTTGCATGTGTTTAGAGTTAATTAGTTGATTCAGAAGGTTAGGGTAATAGGTCGTTTAGAGAACCTTTTCTTGATATGCTAATTTTTTGAGACAGGTTTTGTGGGTTATCAGGAGTTGTATGCCAAAATCATCAGTATTAAAACAATAAGAGACCTGACAAATTTCAGTTGGTGTGTAATGAATCTAAAATATATGAAAGTTTAATTGTAATCATTACATTATGGAAAATAATGAAATTTAGCACTATATGCTAATTTTTTGAGAAGGACCTGTGTATATTGAAACCTCTTGTTTCTTATAGATCATTTTTCAACTTCTGCTGTATATAGTCGTATTAATTTTTCTTCTTGCAGGAGATACTTTGTTGAAAGCTGCACAATCTTATATAAAATCAGCTTTTTTTCTATAACTCAATAGTTTATTTAAGGTACCGTAAGTAATTTATTAGAGATTAGCTAATCTACTGAGATTTAAATTTGTCAGATTGCTCAAATTTGGCAGGAAAATGCGATTCTCATTAAGTTATTTGATGCAAATTGCATGTTCCTTTCTAAGCTCTGTGGTCTCTTTAGACCTCAGTGCAAAATAACTGCATGCTGAAATAAAAAATGTAACAAATAATAAAATAGTTAATAATCACTTAATCGCTCAGCCTTCATATCCACTGCCAGCAGTCCAGATCTTTGAGTGCTCCAACCTCTTTTTTTTCTGATGTCGTTTGGCATGTGTCATACTCTTTAGCCATCTTCTCTTGACCTAAGGGCATCTGGTGTGAACTTTGCCTCAATATCACATAGTCATCATGGCATAAGTCATAAGTTAAGTCACTATATGCGCTGCAAGGTCTGTGACCTAGTAAGCATCAGAAAAATTGAGTGAAGAAGACTGAGACGTGTGTTGGACGAAGTCAGAGTGCACAAAAGACCAGACGTCAGGCAGGAGACAGCAGATCTGTTGAGCAATAAGTTGAATATTATTATTTCTAGCTATTTCCCAGCCTTATACAATTGAGCAAAATGAAAGCTAGCTGACCGCCATTTTGCTGAAATCACGCCAAGAAAATATCAAAAGTTTTGGATTCGGTAGAAGTCAACGTTTTATTAAAATTCAAGAATTCACCCACCTTTTTTCATTTTATGTCTTACGAAAGAAAAATGCTCCAATGTCCTTTTTTCAGTCACACTCCCCCTCCTCTCTGGCTTGCAGCACTTGTCAGTCTTTCTGATTTAGAGAATAATATCCGCATGCAGACATTTATAATAAGAGAGATTAGATTACAAACTGTCCATTGTTTATGGAAAGGTGAGAATGAGAAAGGATCAAGGATCTGCTGGAGACTGAGGCAAAGAGACAGAGAGATAAGAGAGATGATCTCTTCTTTTTGTGCAGTGTATGGGAAAGATGAAAGCAACTTGTTTCCGCTCACTATCTGAGGGAAAACTAACATTTAGATGACATTCACACATCCATGTCAGTGTACTGTCCAAGAAAAATGGATCAATTTTTCTCAGATGTCATCCTACTTGCATCCCAGATGCAGCCTAGTTGATAACATGTTTTTTTCTCATTCATTCTTTTTACTGATGTAGGTAGACTATCTAAACTTTTTTTATCCATTGACTATTAACAATGTATCAGTTAAAGATGGATGAATCTTGGATGTCACTCTGAAGTACAAAGTCCTTCAGTGTGACAGATCGCTCTACACGGCATCTCCAGACTCTGTCACGTCTGTCACATGTGCTGAGTGTGATCCTGCTGCCTGCAACATCCTTCAGCATGACCAGTTTGGCAGTGGGTCAGTAATGGTGTGGGGTGGCATTTCTTTGGAGGGCCACACAGCCCTCCATGTGCTTGCCAGAGGTAGCCTGACTGCCATTAGGTACCGAGATGAGATCCTCAGACCCCTTGTGAGACCATATGCTGGTGCGGTTGGCCCTGGGTTCCTCCTAATGCAGGACAATGCCAGACCTCATGTGGCTAAAGTGTTTCAGAAGTTCCTGCAAGATGAAGGCATTGAAGCTATGGATTGGCCCACCCATTACCCAGACCTGAATCCGATTGAGCACATCTGGAACAACATGTCTTGCTCCATCCACTAACGTCACGTTGCACCAGAAACTGTCCAGGAGTTGACGGATGCTTTAGTCCAGGTTTGGGAGGAAATCCCTCAGGAGAACATCCGCAACCTCATCAGGAGCATGCTGAGATGTTGTAGGGAGGTCATACAGGCACGTGGAGACCACACACAATACTGAGCATCATTTTGACTTGTTTCCACTTTCATTTTGGGAGTCTCTTCAAATCCAGGCCTCCATTGGTTCAAAAACTTGATTTCCATTGATGATTTTTGTGTGATTATGTTGACAGCACATTCAAATTTGTACACAACGAAGTATTCACTGAGAATATTTCATTCATTTAGATCTAGAATGTGTTATTTGAGTGTTCCCTTTATTTTTATAAGCAGTGCATATTGTGTGTGTAAAATACAAAGGAAATGCGTCATCTTGAACGTTGGGCCTTTTAGAGAACATTTCATCTTAAACTTGCTTAACTGTTCACAATAGCAATAAATTTGACCAGGGGTGCACAAACTTTTACATGCAGCTGTAGAAAAGGCTACCAATAGTTCAGTGGGACTGACTACGTGACTAAATAATCCAGCAGAATGAGCAAAGATTTAAATGGTCTTTCTAATGGTCTTTCTTCATGAGTGCATCACTCCCTGGCTATTGGTTTTATGCTTAGTAGGAGGACTTGTACTCCTAATTAAAGAAGCACTCTCATCAAAGCTTCTATTCTCTTAATATCTTTCAGTCATCATATTACGTAGCATTGTGTACTTACAATTGCTCATTTTGCCTGTCTACTCAGTTAATTCTTCACTTTTCTCTATTTTTTTGTAGAAGCAGGAAGTCTTTATTTCCTGTATGAATCATTCCCCTCTTCAAATCCAAACCTGTCTGCTCCCTCCTCCCCCTGACAGGGACCGCAGTGATGTAGAATTGTAGTTCTAATGATTACTCATGCAGGGAAAATAGACCTCCTGTACATAGAACTTAAAGGATTCAGGTAGTCAATTTGTAATCTCATTATGTCATAGACCTAATAGAAAATAGTAACTGTCTAGAAGGGTAAAATGAGCAATTGTAAGTACACAGTGCTGTATAAAATTATTATTGCAATATATTACATGGAATAAAGCTTTGATGGCACTCTCTAATGCTGCAGACAGGGTTAGCATTGCCTTAGGAGAATCTTTGGAACTTTTTAACAATCTGATTAGCTTCAGACAAATACTTGCATCTGTAGAAGAGTGTGCAAGCATTGTGTTCCTTAAATAGGAGATTGGCCACCACTGATAGATCACGGAGATGGTTGGTAATCTAGGCAATATGAAATAAACTATGGAATTTAAAATCCTGCTTTTTTTAATTCTTGTTTTTACTTGTTTTGCAAGAAAAAATATAGACATTCTATTTATTTTTGCAAATATTTAAGACTGTGAGACAACATCTTTAAATGAGTAAAGCATGGATTATACTAAATTAGTGATGGGCGAACTCGTGGATGCTTGGGTCCAGCGGGTTGTTATCTGAACCCGAACCTGGACCCTATTTAGATGAATGAAGGTCCCGAACATCCATTGTTTGCCATGCTGTCATCTGAGCAATAAGATCATTACAGTCGGTCAGAGCGCTGTGCCCATGATGATGTCAGATGAGGTTACTGCTGGTCACAGACAATGGCTGATGAAAGAATACTACTCTCATCAGCGTATGTTTGCTGTCGCTGATAACAGAGAGAGAAGGCGCCGCTGATGGGACTATTCATAAGCCAGCGCCTGTGCTATAAATAAAAATTACATGGGGTCTCTTCTATTTTTGATAACCAGCTCAGGCAAATCCACTTAATTATGGTTAGTAATCAAGAATGGAGGGGTAACACGCCATTTTTTTTTTAAATTATTTAAATAAATAAAAGGAAAAATAGTGGAAAATTCCTCCACCCTGACAGGCATAGGTTATAAAACCACCTATAAAATCTGATTATCTCAATTTTAGGACTCTTAAAGTAGTCATGGACCTTCAAAGGGATGTATTAAAAGAGAGTACACAAAATTGGATGCAAAAAACATACATTTAATATGTATGAGCATATTAAAACAAACAGTACTAAACAATAAAATTAGGAAAAAAACTTAATGGTAATGTACTTAGATGCTACTTGATTACTATTCACTCAGATTCAGAGGTTACCTGCTCAGCAGAAAAAACATAGTAACACTTAGAGAAGCAGGGTTGGCAGATCATATTTGGATAGGACAGGCAAATCATTTGACATCCTTCTGCCACCAGTTTCAATGGTGCATGTGGTGCATCTACATTTTTTATGAGGTGGGAGAGGTGCTGATTTTTCTCGATCATCTTTGGGATTATTATTATTATTATACATTTATATAGCGCCATTTATTCCATGGCGCTTTACATGTGAAAAGGGAAAATATAGACAAGTACAATAAACATGTGCGAGACAAGGGACACACAAGTACAGAAGGAGAGAGGACCCTGCCCGCGAGGGCTCACAGTCTACAGGGATGGGTGAGGATACTCTACGAAAGGTTAGATCTGGTTGTGTGATGGTTCAGTAGACTGAGGATCATTGCAGGCTGTGGTTGTGTGATGGTTCAGTAGACTGAGGATCATTGCAGGCTGTAGGCTTGTCGGAACAGGTGGGTCTTCAGGTTCTTCTTGAAGGTTTCCATTTCTGGTGAAAGTCTGATGTTTTGCGGCAGGAGTTCCAGAGTATGGGGAAGCCCGGGAGAAGTCTTGTATGCGGTTGTGGGAAGAAGAGATGAGGGAGGAGTAGAGAAGGAGATCTTGAGAGGATCGAAGGTTGCGTGTTGGTAGGTACCGGGAGACCATGTCACAGATGTATGGAGGAGAAAGGTTGTGGATTGCTTTGTATGTCATGGTTAGGGTTTTGAGCTGGAGCCTCTGGGCAATAGGAAGCCAGTGAAGGGCCTGGCATAGGGGGGAGGCTGGGCAATAGCGGGGAGACAGGTAGATTAGTCGGGCAGCAGAGTGTAGGATGGACTGGCGTGGTGTCAGAGTGCTAGAGGGGAGACCAGAGAGTAGGAGGTTGCAGTAGTCAAGGCAGGAGATGATAAGGGCATGCACTAGTGTTTTTGTGGTTTCATGGTTGAGGAATGCGTGGATCTGGGAAATATTTTTGAGCTTGAGGTGGCAGGAGGTGGTGAGGGCTTGGATATGTGGTTTGAAAGTGAGGGCAGAGTCGAGGGTCACCCCAAGGCACCGAGCATGCGGGACTGGGGAAAGAGAGCAGCCATTGACATTGATGGATAGGTCTGGTGGAGGGGTAGAATGAGGTGGGGGAAAGATGGTGAATTCTGTTTTGTCCATGTTCAGTTTGAGAAAGCTAGCAGAAAAGAAGGCTGAGATAGCAGACAGACACTGTGGGATTTTGGTCAGTAGGGAGGTGAAGTCAGGTCCAGATAGGTAGATCTGTGTGTCATCGGCGTAGAGGTGATACTGCAAGCCATGGGATTCTATGAGCCTTGAGGAACACCAACAGACAGTGGGCGAGGTGAGGAGGTGGTGTGTGAGAGGGAGACACTAAATGTTCGGTCTGTTAGCTATGATGAGATCCAGGATAGGGCCAAGTCTGTGATGCCATGAGATGAGAGAATCTGTAGCAGGAGGGAATGGTCCACGGTGTCGAAGGCAGAAGACAGGTCCAGTAGAAGGAGGACAGAATAGTGTCGCTTGCTCTTGGCGGTTAGCAGGTCATTAGTGACTGTAGTTAGGGCAGTTTCAGTTGAGTGATGTGGGTGGAAGCCAGATTGTAACTGGTCAAAGAGGGAACAGGAGGAAAGGTGGGAGGACAGTTCGAGATATACATGCTGTTCCAGTAGTTTTGAGGCGTAAGGGAGAAGAGATAACGGGCGTTTTTTAGACACAGAGGATGGGTCGAGGGAGGTCTTTTTGATGATGTGTGTGATTGAGGCATGTTTGAAGGATGAGGGAAAGACACCATTTGTAAGTGAAAGGTTGAAGAGGTGTGTGAGAGTAGGGATGAAGACTGTGGCAAAGTTAGGGATGAGGTGGGACGGGAGTGGGTCAAGAGCGCAAGTGGTGAGGTGTGATCTTGACAGGAGAGTGGAGAGCTGATCTTCTGTCATGGTGGTTGTGAGGAACTAAGCCGACCGCCACACGGTAGCCCGGGTATCACAGCTTCTGATCCCACCGCCGCTACCAAATGTGAGGGATGACCCCCTTCCTCCCACGTCACCAATGGGACGTAACTCCACAGGTACAGCTCTCCAGCGCCCCTTTGTCTCTCAGGTCAGTAAGGGAACTGCACCTAGAGCAAATGGCCGCCGGGGAGGTTGTCCTGTTACCCACTGAGTATTCTAAGATTCGTGATCAGAGTAAAAGCATCAGCCCAAGATTAATTTTATGGTTCAATCGCCTTAAGAGCGCACTAGATAATTACAGAAATATACAGTAAAGCTATACAACGTAATTACAATGGAATTGCAGTCAGAGAAAAAATACAACGATAATGTACAAGGCTTAAAGGTATAAGCTATAGATCAATATTATCGAGTAGTATGGTCATGGGAAGGCAGGGGCTCTACCATTCCCAGGTACAGTCTTCAGTTGCTGGATAGTCCCTTGGTCCTTCCTAGACCATCTTCTTGGCTTCTGTGTCTAAAATGGAATGACCACCCTGTTCATGGCTACAATTCTTAAACCTGCTAGGCCCTTCCCTTTTGCTTTGAAGCACGCATATTAACTGGCCTGCAATTCATATGGAGCAGGAAATACTGGTCTGAGTTTGAGCTAGTTAGCATATGACTGACCATCTTATTCAGACACTGGCCTAGACCAATTAGCATGTTAAAGCCCTATTGATTCATAGTGGACATCAAAACTGGTCGTACTGAATATGCTAATAGGCACTGTGTAGTTAAAAGTCTGTGGCTGTGTGAACTGACAAAGTGGAGGCTGGTATAGGCCCTATACAAAATGGTGGCGGTCCCGACCTCACACCTCCCTGCTTTTGAGGGCGCTAGGGGGTATCACATTCCTGTGTTCCCCCGTGCGCCCTACCGCACCCTCTCCTTGCCGGGACAACCCATCAGCGTTACCATGGTCCCTGCCTCTTTTGTGGCGAATGGTGAAGTGGTACTGTTGGAGAGCGAGGCTCCAGCGTAGCAACCTCCCATTCGTCCCAGAGACCGTGTGTAACCAGCTGAGGGGGTTGTGGTCTGTTTCCACGGTGAATTGGCGTCCGTACAAGTATGGCTGCAGACGCTGCAGGGCCCACACAATTGCCAGACATTCCTTCTCCATCGTGGAATAGGCCACTTCCCTCGGCAGGAGCTTCCTGCTCAGGTACAAAATGGGGTGTTCATGGCCTGTAGTGTCAACCTGGCTGAGCACAGCACCGAGGCCGAAGTCGCTGGCGTCGGTCTGCACTAAGAATGGCCGCGTGAAGTCGGCTGCCTGTAGTACAGGAGAACTAGAAAGGGCGGTCTTGAGCGCCTGGAAAGCTGTCTCGCAGGCGACTGTCCAGTCGACAGCGACGGGCAGCCTTCTCTTGGTGAGGTCCGTCAGGGGCTTGGCCAGGGCACTATAGTGTGGAACAAACCTCCTATAGTACCCAGCAGTACCCAAAAAGGACATCACCTGCTTCTTGGTCCTGGGGGTGGGCCAGGATGCGATGGCATCCACCTTCCCGGGTTCTGGCTTCAGAGCTCCCCCACCTACCCGGTGTCCCAGGTAGTGGACCTCACTCATACCCAGCTGGCATTTTTCCAGCTTAATGGTCAAGCCTGCTCGCTGGATCTGCCCGAGCACCTGCGCCAGGTGCTCTAGGTGATCCTTCCAGGTGAGACTGAAGATGGCAATGTCATCCAGGTACGCGGTCGCATACCCTTCCAGTCCCTCGAGCAGCGTGTTGACCATCCGCTGAAAAGTGGCAGGGGCATTCTTCATGCCGAAGGGCATCACCGTGGACTCGTACAGTCCAAATGGGGTGATAAAGGCAGAGCGTTCCCGTGCCCTAGGGGTCAGGGGAGTCTGCCAATACCCCCTGCTCAGATCCATGATGGTCAGGTACTTGGCCCCGGCCAGCTGGTCGAGCAGGTCATCGATGCGCGGCATTGGGTACGCATCGGTGACCGACACAGCGTTGAGCCCCCTGTAGTCCACACAGAACCACGTAGTTCGGTCCTTTTTAGGGACGAGGACTACAGGCGAAGCCAACGCGCTGTTGGACGCTTGGATCACCCCCAGCCTCAGCATCTCATCTATCTCTTGGCGCATCTGCTGCTGCACCTCAAGAGAGACCCGATATGCTGAACGCCGGATTGGGGGGTGGTTGCCAGTGTCCACGTCATGGACTGCTGCCTCAGTCCTTCCGGGCAGGCTGCTGAACAGCTCCCGAAAGGGGTGCAGGGTGGCCCCCAGCTGGGAACGCTGGTCCTCCGAGAGCTGGTGGCCAACCCCCACATCCTCGATGGATCCACCCGCCTTGGCTTGGGTGAGCAGATCGAGGAGGGTTTCTGCCTCTCCTTCCTCTGGAAGGTTGCACACTGGGTGAGCATAAGCCTCCCGCTCATGATGGGCTTCATCATGTTCACATGGAAGGCCTTCCTCCTTCCACAGGCGTGGTCCAGGGTGACCAGGTAGGTGACGGCGTTGAGCTGCTCGTGCACGAGGTATGGACCCTCCCAGGCCGCCTGAAGCTTGTTTTGTGGTACGGGGACCAGTACCCACACCTTTTGACCCACCTGGTAGGTCCGCTCACAAGCATTCTGGTCGTACCATCGCTTCTGGACAGCCTGAGCTTGGGCCATATTATCATGCACCAGCCGCGTCAAGGCCATCATTCGGTCCCGGAAGCACACGACATACTCAATGACCGACACTCCAGGGGTGGCTAAATCCCCTTCCCACGCTTCCTTCACCAGAGCAAGGGGCCCCCGTACACGTCGCCCGTACAGGAGCTCAAAGGGGGAGAACCCCGTTGAGGCCTGTGGGACCTCCCGGTAGGCAAACAGCAGGTGTGGGAGATACCGCTCCCAGTCTCTTCCGTGGGAGTCGACCAACATCTTCAGCATCTGCTTTAAGGTGCCATTGAACCGCTCACACAAGCCTGTTATGTTTCGGTAGCTGAGGAGTGCAGGTAAAAAGGCAATACACCAGAGCAGTTGGAATCTATGAGATTGCAGTACCCTGACTAACCACCACAAGTAGAGGCAGCCGTGGAGCGTTCCTACGATGGTCCTAGACGCATCGTCACAGCCTGAGAAACTAACTACACCTAAAGGTAGAAAGAGGAAAGCTATCTGCCCCGGAGCAGATCCCCAAAGAGTATAGAAAGCCCCCAAACATGTAATGGCGGTGAGACAAGAAGAAATACTGACACAGACAGAAAATAGTATGAGCAAACGTTGGGGCCCAAACTACCTAAATAGAAAAGGATAGGAAGGGCACTTACTGCAATCCCAAAAAACCCTGAAAAGCACCAACTCTACTAATTTCAAAAACACCTGAGATCACACGACCTCTGCCACCTAAATTAGTTCTCTGGTGTAACAAAATCAAAACAGTAGCCACAGAAAAAACTGGAAAAAAGCAAATGTAAAAACATCAGTGGCTGAACTAAACTGAGAGGGCAAAAGCCCCCGGAAGGGACCCTGAAGGCCCCCACAGAAGTGCAGGACAAAATGTAAAAATCAAGCACAAAAACAAAAAGAAGAAAATGTCTTATCTGATAGCAGGAGATGCAGACACGACACAGCAGGCTACAAAGAAAACAGGAATCAAGGATTGAGACCAGAACAATTGATCACCGGCAACCCTGATGGGAAGGCGACTCCCTTATATAAGACCAGTCAGTAACACCTGATTCCCAATCTTCACAATCTTCACTGGACCGTCTAGTACCGCCTGTAACCACCAGAGGGAGCCTCTGCTCAGAACTCATTTCAAGTCCATTCACAACACAAGCCATTGGTCTGTGGGTGATACGGGCTGGCCACCAGATGTTGCACCTGTACCTGCCTACAGAGAGACTCCATCAGCTGCGACATGAACTGGGTCCCTCGGTCGGTGAGCATTTCCTTTGGAAACCCCACTCTGGAGAAAATCTCCAGTAAGGCAGTGGCCACTTTGTCGGCCCGAATGGACGACAAAGCTACCGCCTCCGGGTACCGGGTGGCATAGTCCACTACCGTTAGTATGAAGCATTTCCCGGAGCGGCTGGGAGTGGACAGAGGTCCAATGAGATCCACAGCCACCCTCGAGAAAGGCTCTTCGATGATGGGCAGAGTTACCAGTGGGGCTTTGGGGCGCGGCCCCGCCTTTCCCACCCTCTGACAGGTGTCACACGAACGGCAGTAGGCTATCACCTCGGTCCTCATTCCGGGCCAGTAGAAATGCTGAGCTAGCCTGGCCCTGGTTTTAGTGATCCCTAGGTGTCCGGCCATTGGAATCTCGTGTGCGATCCGCAACAATTCCGCCCTGAACGGATGGGGTACCACTAACTGTCGGTCCCTGGGCCACGCCTCCGGTGAACCCTGCTGGACCGTTACCCGGTACAGCCGTCCCTGGTCCCAGACCACTCGCTCGCGGTCGGACTCCAGGGGAGGCTGTGCCGCCTGCTCCTTGAGAGTCTTCAGGCTAGTGTCAGCTTCCAACGCTGCCTGAAATCCCTGACTTGATGTGGCAAGAATTGATGAAACTGCCATGTCCTCTGTCAGTTCCCCGGGATCTGTCTCCTGGCTACTGTCTGACTCGGCAGCCACTTGGTCGGAGAGGGGGAAACCGTCGGACCTCCGCGAGGCTCCTTGGGCTTCAGCGCTCCCACTCCTGGTAACAGCGGCCACGACCGCTGAGACCACGGGTAGCGCCTGCCTTCCCTCGTACCCTGACCAAGTCGCCGGGTCAGGCAGACTTCCCTGACTTCCTGACATCCCGGATGTGGGGAACTCCTGACCTGGGGTCCTACCTGGTGGCTCCTCTCCCGGGACACCCCCTCCCCCCATGGCCTGTTCCTCTTCCTGCAGGGGCCCTAGACTCAGCAGGCTGGGTTCACTTAGGGGCCCTACACTGCCCATAGCAGCCCCTCCCTCCACCTCTGAGCTCTCCCCTACAGCCTCCTCACCTGTCCTCACTGTGAGCCCTGTGTGTGTAGTGTCAGTGCATGGCTTACCATCAGGTTTCACTCCCTCCTCCACTGTTGGAGGCACATTCAATACATTAACATTAGCATTCACAGTAGAGTCATGACATTCTTGGGGAGCCGAACTTGGGGTTCAGTGGCCACATACTGGGACACTAGCCGCCCCAAATCGGTCCCAAGCAACACATTTGCAGGAATATTCGGCGTTACTCCCACCTCCCGCATCCCCCTCCCGGCGCCCCAGTCCAAATACACCTTGGCAACGGGCAGCGCCGGTTCAACGCCTCCAATTCCGGAGACGGAAAGGGTTTTCCCAGGTACCAAGTCTTGAGGGGACACCACCTCAGGGGTACCTGTGTCCCGCAGTCCCATGTCCGCTGAGCGGCCGATGGTGACGGGTTGGTAATTGTCTAGGGACCTCCCACCACCCCCTCCCACACACAAAACAGTGGTCGGTTTCTGGGACAGGGATGGGGCCTTCTGGCACTGGGGACACGCAGCCTTAAAGTATCCTGGCTGATTGCAATTATGGCAACGTCTGGGTTCTGTTCCTGGCCTGGAGAGGGCAGCCGGGGGGTACACCGCTTGCACTCTGGGGGCTGGATATGGGGCTGGGGCAGGATTGGGCTTACCCCCTCTCCAGGTGCTGCTGGCAGGCTTCTTTGGCTCCGGCGCCCTGTTGTTGCCATACTCATCTGCCAGGGCGGCTGTAGCAGAAGCCCCCTTTGGTTTCCGGTCACGGAGGAACTGCTGGAGGTCCTCTGGGCAGTTCCACAAGAATTGCTCCATGACAAACAGTTCCTGGAACTCCTGGCGGGTAGTGAGCTCTAGACCCGAGGTCCAGTGCTCCGCAGCTCTCAGCAGGGCCCGCATGTGGTCGGTCCAGGTGTCCTTTGAACCCCGCTGCAGGCTCCTGAACTTCCTGCGGTACGACTCTGGGGTGAGGTTGTAGTGCTGGATCAGGGCCCGCTTGATGCTGTTGTAGTCCTGCTCCTCCCCGGCAGGTAAGTCCCCCAAAACTTCCAGGGACTTACCCCTCAAACGGGGGGTCAGGTACCTTGCCCACTGACCCGGGGCCAGATGATGTTGGAGGCAGGTCCTCTCAAAAGCCAGCAGAAAGGAATCCAGGTCTCCATCCTTTTCAAGTAAGGGAAAGTCCTCCGCCCGGACCTTGGAAGCCCTTGTCTCCGGTGGGCCTGGTGCGTCCAGCGGGGCCCGTGCTGAGCCATCTCCAGTCGGTGCCGGCACTCCGCAGCTTCACGGCATTCTGTAGCCTGCAACACACGTTCTGTATGCTCACGCTCTGCCGCTGCTTGCTCCCGCTCCGCTGCTTTCTCTGCCGCCACCAGGAGTCTGTCATAGGCGGCCTCATTACCAGCCTCGAGCTGTGCCATAGCCGCTTGGAAGAGGGCCTCCGATCTGGACAGGCTGGGATGGGCAGGGGGTGGACAGTCCACTGTGAAACTGAGCACGGGGGTCGGGCTCGTTGGGGAGCCCTGGCTGAGCTCCCCCTCGCCTCCATCGGTATCGAACTCATCATAGACCACAGCATTGGCCTCCCCCTTTGCCCTACTCCTGGTGCCTTCCGCCATCCTGGGAACCTTTGGTTACTGACACAGCTGCAACCCTGACCTTGCACACAACTTGTTATATTTACACTCTGACCGTCTAGTGCTGGGCTGACCTTAAGACCCCAGCAGTGAAAGTACCGCTGGTAGTCTCTAGTGTCTGGGAGTAGGGGTCCCACGCACACTATTACTCTGATCCCACCGCTGCCACCAATTTGTGAGGAACTAAGCCGACCGCCACACGGTAGCCCGGGTATCACAGCTTCTGATCCCACCGCCGCTACCAAATGTGAGGACGACCCCCTTCCTCCCACGTCACCAATGGGACGTAACTCCACAGGTACAGCTCTCCAGCACCCCTTTGTCTCTCAGGTCAGTAAGGGAACTGCACCTAGAGCAAATGGCCGCCGGGGAGGTTGTCCTGTTACCCACTGGGTATTCTAAGATTCGTGATCAGAGTAAAAGCATCAGCCCAAGATTAATTTTATGGTTTAATCACCTTAAGAGCGCACTAGATAATTACAGAAATATACAGTAAAGCTATACAACGTAATTACAATGGAATTGCAGTCAGAGAAAAAATACAACGATAATGTACAAGGCTTAAAGGTATAAGCTATAGATCAATATTACCGGGTAGTATGGTCATGGGAAGGCAGTGGCTCTACCATTCCCAGGTACAGTCTTCAGTTGCTGGATAGTCCCTTGGTCCTTCCTAGACCATCTTCTTGGCTTCTGTGTCTAAAATG
Source organism: Oophaga sylvatica (assembly GCA_033576555.1). Taxonomy (NCBI): domain Eukaryota; kingdom Metazoa; phylum Chordata; class Amphibia; order Anura; family Dendrobatidae; genus Oophaga; species Oophaga sylvatica. Next base: position 537,743,434 of record JARQOD010000003.1, on the reverse strand, counting down.
GAATGACCACCCTGTTCATGGCTACAATTCTTAAACCTGCTAGGCCCTTCCCTTTTGCTTTGAAGCACGCATATTAACTGGCCTGCAATTCATATGGAGCAGGAAATACTGGCCTGAGTTTGAGTTAGTTAGCATATGACTGACCATCTTATTCAGACACTGGCCTAGACCAATTAGCATGTTAAAGCCCTATTGATTCATAGTGGACATCAAAACTGGTCGTACTGAATATGCTAATAGGCACTGTGTAGTTAAAAGTCTGTGGCTGTGTGAACTGACAAAATGGAGGCTGGTATAGGCCCTATACAAAATGGTGGAGGTCCCGACCTCACAGTGGTGAAGCTGGTTTTGGAAGAACAGGGCTGAGTGGCTAAGAGGGGTGTTGGGGCTGCGGGCCAAAGCTTTCTCTGATCGTATCAATCTTTTGCTTAAAGAAGGGGGCTAAGTCTTCAGCAGAAATGAGAGGAAAGGGAGAAGGTGCTGTGGGATGGAGTAGAGAATTGAAAGTGTTAAAGAGCTGTTTAGGATTGTGAGGCAGGGAGGATATGAGAGATGCAAAGTAAGTTTGTTTTGCGGCAGAGAGCGTGGACTTGAAGCTGGCAAGGGACTGCTTGTATGCATTGAAGTGCTCGGTAGAATGGGATGAAATCTTTTCAGTCGGACTTGCAGGTTAGAGGGGATTACACTCATCTTCAGACTTCTTCAACATGAAGGGGATTAGATAAAGCATTCATTTCATTGGCAATTTCAGCAGAGAATCTGAATCGAGAAAGTTCGTGCTAGGCCGCAATGTGTCTTAGAGGCCACCCTCTTTTTTCTAAGAAAGCACTAATGATTTTAACAAACTTTGCATTATTCATTTGTAAAAACAAGCTAAACAAACAATTGTGATGAATATAAAGAGACAATATTAATCTTCAAATGTTACTGAGACAAGTTCAGGCACAGTGAGCCTGAAAAGCCACAAAGGTCAGATCAGCTCCCCAGTGTCTGCTCTAACACTGTGAGATGAGATTTCAGAAAGTATGCAAAGACAGGAAATAACTGGGAGTGGGGAGATTTTTTGATAATTTGTAGATTAGAGAGAAATTAAACTAATTGAACTGTGCCTGGCAGATTAGCTCTTTCTGATGAAAGGTTAATAAAAGTTTGGCTCTGTAAGTAGATACAATATATATCCTTCAGGGAAACCATTTTTAAAGGGAAAATATATTCCAAATATTAGCTATTCGTTAAATCCGGTTTTTGTCTTAAAGGAAATCCTTGGCCTAGTTTTTGCTGCCTAATCTGAGGACAACATAATAATGTAGAGACATAAACCTTGATACCAGTGATATATAGCGTAGTGAGCTTAATGTATTTATTATAAATCATTGTTTTACCAGCAAGAGATAATCATTAGAGAACTAGTAATCCTGCTGTCATATAGTCCAACCCTGCCCACATCACTAATTGGCAGCTTTCTGCCTATGCACAGTGTACCCAGGAAGCTACCAATCAGTGGTGCACATGGGGTTATACAGAGCTCAGCATTCAGAGAATTTGCAGATTTGAGCAGATGAAACAGTTTATAATCAAAACTGCAGCACTTAGTAAAGTAATGACACATCACTGGAATCAGTGTCTGCCCCTACATCATTGTGTTCTAAGATGGTAGATGTTGTAGAGAAAACTTGGTTCTCCTGCAGCATGTCACCACAGGAAATTATCAAGCTAAGTGAACCAAAGATTTAACTCCTTCTAACTTACCAAGGAGCTGCAGCTCTAGAACTCAACGCCCGAATCACTGTGTGCTGACTATAGTTTTCTATGGTGTCCCAAGGAGGATTGCCTGAGTCAGTGGAATCCACAGACCCTGACGCCATCATGACAGTTGGAGATGTTTGAGAAAACCTCCTTGTGACAGGTCCATGTTGATACTATAAGGAATATCTCTGAATTCTGCTATTCCTAACTGGTTTTCATGAGTACACAAAATACCTATTCTGCATTCCCTTTAAGCCCAACCTGTAGCAAACAAGCATGGACTATTTTCTACTCCAAATTTATTACAAAATAATTCTTCCTACAACAGTTTTTTTCTTTTTCTTTTTACGAAACATCTTTTTTTAATACACACATATAATACTACTCCAACAGTAATGACTAACTGTTTTTTATGTCCAGCAAAATGGCAGATCAAACTTGAAATTCTGGTTATACTTACCTTAAATATCACTCTTATCTCTTGGATGATAGTTTTTGTGGCAAACCTCCTTAGTATTAATTGTTGATTCATTGACAGTCACATGAAGCCATTTGATAGGGGGTCGACAAGAAGCATAACCACTTTAAGCAATTGGAGCACCTAATGTGATTGCAGAAGTCAAACATGACTTACCGCTACCCTTGATGTCATGTCAGCCCAGCTAATTGAAAATACGATAGTGGTCCCAGAAGGCAAGAGATTCGCAGTGCTCCCATCTAGTGGTCACGGAGCACTGACCTGGCTGATGGACTTGAGTCTTGATCAATCGGCCCAACACTGGCTGGACAGTATCTAAAATGTAAGGCCAGTTCAAAGTTAATTGACCTGCAATATTGAACTTGGCACATGAAAGGCACTATATTTGGTAAAACTTCATTATACCCCTGAATCCTGTCCCATTTGTTATTGGTAAAGTTTATGCAGGCTGCACCTCCCAATCACACAATAAAGGCTTATCCTACAACTATGCCATCAAAGTTCTAAGGTACAGTTCCTCTTTAAATTTTGAATACAATATATCCACAATAATAGATAAAATCAGGCAGATATTTATGCCCCAAGTGTTAATTTTCATGGCAGGTTGACATATCTCCTTTTAACTTTGGGAGAGATTAAAAATAATTCATTTAAAAATAAAAAAAAAAGACATTTTGGTAACAGATGGGATTGAAACAAATGAAACCCAACTGTATAAATTAGCTTTCAAAGAGTATGTTCATTTATTTTAATAGAAAATGTCATTGCACTCACAAATTTCTTGTCTAGCAATGAGTTATGTCCAGAATGGAGAAGCTACAATATGAAAAGGTAGAAAAATATTGGAAGGATTATTTAAAATGTATTGATTGAAATAAAACATTTTCTTGCAAGTTACAACTTGGGTTTACTTTTAACATAAATTATTAGAGGATAGCTGATTGTATCATCTAGTTAATTTGCAGTATAAGTAAGTATGCATCTGTTCTTGGCTGCACAAGCTGAATGAATTGTATTCGAGCAAAAATTGAATTAACAAGATGCTCAGAATTTATTTTTATATAGTGATAACTAGAGATGGGCGGACACCTAGATGTTCGGGTCTGGCGATTCGGCCGAACAGTTACAAAAAGTTCAGGTTCCGGTACAAGTACAGTACCCTGACCCAAACCTGAACCCTGACCCCATTCACTTGAATGGGGGACCCTAACATCCAGTTGTTGCCATGCTGTCATGTGCATGACAGCGTGGCAAACACAGCTTCTGATTGGTGGTGAAATCATCCCCGCTGGTCAGAATGCCGCATTTCACACGCTGTCAAAAGACAGCGTGAGTGCTTAGCTGTGATAGGAGATATAAAGTTTACCTCCGGTTACTGGTGTCAGCTGATGTGACTACTGCTCATATCATCTGACACCTGCTGCCGCTAATAACAGCTAGATCAGGAGCGGCTAATGGATGTGTTCATTAGCCGGCTTCTGCACTGTAAATAATTTTAAAAAACCCATCATGGGTTCACCTTGTATTTTTCCTAATAAGTCAGGTAAATCTCACAGCTACGGGTTGCAACCCTCAGCTGTCAGATTCAACAAGGCTGATTATCAAGAATAGAGAGGTCCTCATGCTGTATTTTTTAATTATTTAAATTAATAAGTTAAAAAACGGCATGGGGTTTCCCACATTTTTGACAACTAGACTTGCTAAAGCAGACAGATGGGGTTGGTATTCCCAGGCTGGTAAGGGGCCATGGATATTTTTCCCCCAACCTAAAAATAGCAGCCTGTAGCTGCCCAGAAAAGGTGCATCAATTCTGGCACTTTGCCCATCTCTTCTCACTTGCCCTGTAGAGGTGGCAAGTGGGTGTAAATATGTGGAGAGTTGATGTCACCTTTGTTTTGTCAGGTGACATCAAGCGCATGGCTTAGTAATGGAGAGGCGTCTATAAGGCACCTAACCATTACTAATGCTATAGATATATGGTAAATAAAGACACAGCAAGAATAAAGTCCTTTATTAGAAATAAAACAAAACACACTTTTACTTTTTTATTTAAAAATAACAAACACATTATACTCACCTAACACCTAACTCCAGCAAAGCCCTCGTCTCCTGTAATAAAACAAAAATTAAAAACAACAATATCCCTCAACTTTCCATCGTTCTGTCCCATGCCGTAATCCATGTCTGGGGAAAAACAGTTTTCAACCTGGACGGTGCCAAGATGCGACCATCCAGGATGAGACCCACTGGTGAATGATCTGCTATGAGTGCAGACTCAGTGACCGGTGTTGACTTCATCGAGGTTACATATAGTCACTGAGGCTGCATTTCCAAGTGGGCTGAACTGCTGTGACCTTAGTGAAATTCCCGCTAGCACCTTGAGAGTTTAACACAAGGTGGATTGAAACATTTCTTTTTTGCCATTAAAATTTGGTTTAAATGTCAAATTTTTCAGCTTCACATGGAATAAAAGCCTCTCGAAATATGTTATGTAATTTGTCATGTGTAAGTACTTCACATGGAGTAAAAAAATACTGTTTTACACCAATAAGCAGTCTGTTAGGCCCTCCTGATAGCAGAGGATAATGGACTACAGTAGATGACAAGCTTAAAGGCCCCTTCTCACATAGCGAGATCGCTACCGAGATCGCTGCTAAACAGCGATCTCGGCAGCGATCTCGCTATGTCTGACACGTACCAGCGATCAGGCCCCTGCTGTGAATCGCTGGTCGTGTCAGAAATGTCAGGACATTTTTTTGATCGCTGGTCTCCCGCTGGCAGGCACGCATCGCTGCGTGTGACAGGCAGGAGACCAGCGATCTCCTGGTAACCAAGGTAAACATCAGGTTTCCAGGCGTGGGGCTGTGCCTGGAAACCCGATGTGTACCTTGGATACCAGCGCGCTGCTGCGGGGGAGCTGGTAACCTAGGTACACATCGGGTTTCTAGGCACCGCGCAGCACCTGGAAATCCGACGTGTACCTTGGTTACCAGCTCCCTGCATCAGTGCGCTGGTATCCAACGTACACTGCGGGTAACTAGGCGACGTGCGTCGCTTGTTACCTGCAGTGTCGCTGTCCTGATCGCTGCCTGAGCTGCCTGTTTGGCAGCTCAGCAGCGATCATGTAGCGACACACCAGCGATCCTGATCATTGTCGGGATCGCTGGTGTGTCGCTATGTGAGACGGGGGCCTAAAGTCAGTTGCTAGGTCTTTTGTTGGTTGTTATAACAACCATCAGCACCTACTTTGTGTTGTGTAAAGATCCATGGGAGTGTTGGGAGGTCTTTTACTATAGGTTTTGCAGTACCTAGAGGGTTAAATTGTCTGCAGTTCAGTGCTAGCAACTGCCCTGCCTGTTGCAGCAGGGTGCTATCTGAAAGATACAGCTGACAGACTCTCCTTAAACTGAAAGTTTAGCTACTATGCCTGAGCCACACAGCTGCTGTAATTGTCTGGCAGTTCATAGTAAAGCCCCACTCCAGTATTTGTTTTTTATTTTAGCACTGAAGAAGTGCTACTAACATAATACCCCAGCACCTAACATTATACTCTCCATATACAGTCTTCAGCTCTTTCCAGTGCTGCTCTGAACCTGTGCCACCATCGTGTGACCACGATTTCTGACTGACCAGAAGTCCAAATAAACTGTCGAAAGCTGTGAGAAGCACAACAAAACTCTCATAGACCTGCATTAAAAACTGATCTCTGGTTTGCAAATGATAGAGCAGATCACAAACTGCACAAATAAAAAATGGAGACTACAGCTGTTATGTATAATACTAGGGACAGAGACCTTACATTAGTAGCACCACTCCAGCACTGCAATAACAATTAATGCTGGAGTTGCGCTGTAAAGCCCTCCTTCACCGGACATGCTGTTACATCTGAGGAGGTTAATACATTCAACGGGACCTTTGACTATGACAGATTTCTCAAAACTTGAGTACATGCTACATTTCCCTAATTCAGGAGCTCCAATAACATATCATGCATGGGCTTTAAAGCATGCATAGAAGTTATGTACTACATCAGAGAAGCCTTATCAAGCTGAAGAGAATCATGACATGACTTGATTTCACTCTGTAATAATGGCCTGTTCTTTTATTATGGAACCTGATTTTTCTGCACCAAAAATGAGAAAATATGAAAGTTTTTGACTTATTTTTTATGTATTTTTATGAGCGTTTTTTATGTATTTTTACATGCATTTTTACCCTTCTCATACTTCATGTTTCGCCAATTAAAATAAAAATGCATATACTTACCTCCCATGTTGGTGTGGATCCAGCGGTGTCGGCACTCGCTTTCCCGGGGCTAACGTGAGGTTGTTATGTCATGTTAGCACTGAGCTCAATCAGCACTGTCATCCCTGTCCCCGCCTTAGGACAAATTGAACATAAAGAGGAAGTCAGAGAACAGCCACAGCCCTGATTTCCTGTCCATGTTCAAAACGTTCGAAGGCAGAGATAGTGAATCCGTAGCTCATTGCAGGGTGATGTAACAACCCCACGTGAGCCCAGTGAGAGCGAATATCGACACTGCAGGAATGGCACCGGCACGGAAGGTAAGTATAGGTATTTTTATTTTAAAGGGGCCAAACATGAGGAATGTGAACGGGTTGTCCAAGATCACAAAAAAATTAACATAGCTAAGTAGAGTAGAAAAACACAAGTTTATAAATACTTTCTTTGATACAAATTGTCATTCCATTGCCGAGAAAACCTTTAAGAACTTTAAATCCATATGTATTGCTGCAGTTGCACTATGGGTGGGGTGATTTTTACATTAATCCTTGGCATTGTTCCCCACGTAGTGACACCACTCTTGGCTTGATTGGTGAAATTCAGTGATGATGCATTGCTGACATTAGCAGGCATTAATAAATCTAAACAGATGTGTATAGATAGGTAAAATAAGTATAAGACAAATATGGAACAATTAGCCCAGTAAATTTGTACAGATTATAAAAATGTGCTTCCTATAAATAAAACATTTGATCACTTGTATTGATTAAATATCAAAGGTTGTCATGAGGAGAGAAGTAAACTAATAGTTCTATCTCTTGAGAAAGGCAATACAATATCCATCATAATTATATAGAAAACTTTTTTAACTGTAGTCTGGAAGACTTAATTCATAAAAAATTGCATTTCTTTAAAATTGGTGAAAAAATTGTGCATAAAATTTTAAGATAATTATATGTTTTTTTCTAAATTGGCTTAACTAAACCTAAAGCAAAGTAACTGCTCCCTTTTAGGTGTCTTTTAATGAAAAGATGTTCTACTGTTATAGCTGGAGAGCTTCTGGCTAAAGTGTTCTCAAAATAAGTCAATCTCTTTAACTGATGATGGTCCTTACTTTTAGATGTCCTGCTTTTTTATCACTGTAACAAGTGAGGCAAAAGCACATTTCACATGTTTTGTTTAATACAAGAAGCTCTCAAACATCTTCCCACAAGCTATTTTATTGATTTTTATGCTTTTGACCCATTAGAACATCCAGAGATAAAAAGGTGCCATGTGTCCAGTGACAGAACATCATCTTCTGTCTGATTTTTATCTGATCTCTGCTGTTTGATTTAACCATGCGGTACATTTTTATACAGGTGATGATGGTGAATCTTTCTACTGATGATAATTCTTCACTTTTATAATCTGGAGAATGTAAGAGTAGTTAAGTATCCCAAATAAGGATGATGGTCAGAATTAGGTTTTATTTGTATAACGCTTATGCCATGATTAAGCAATTACAATTTATACGCCATTGAGATTAAGGTCAAGCATAGTAATATAAGTGAGTGCAGTAATTTAGAAAATGAGTCACAAGATCCATGGAAATAAAGGCTAAATAGACAGAATATGCAGTGTCTAATAGAATAGATTCATATTTATAGTCTAGACACATTATTCAGATGAGTAAATGGGATTTACATTGAATTAGCAAAAAATTTGGATACACTTGAACCCAACTTTTCAGTGATTGGATTAGTCCAAATGAAGCTGCCATTTGCCTGCTCAATACATTTTAGGGTCAGGGAAGGGTTAAAAAATAAAAATATATACTCATCTCACCACTCATTGACCTAATGACTTAACTCTTTGCCTGGGTCTCTGCTGGCTCACTTTCTCGCTTTGGCTATGAGCTTCTCTTCCATCTTCACTCTTTGGTATCTTCAATGCTGACAAAGCCTTGACTGACATATTGGTTTGTGTGCAACCACTAGCATGAATAAGTCATGTGAAAGAAGAAGACTCAAGATAGAAGAGAATGCTGGAGAATGGAGAAGAAAGTGAGTCAGCAGAAGATCTGGTGGTGAGCTGTGTCAATAAGACAGGTAAGGCATGAAATGAGTTTAAAAATTTTGAGCTTGGAAGTTCTAAATGTATTGTCTGATAAACCACATTCCTGGTTATTGTTCTTCTCTTCCATTCTACTATACTGGTATAGCTGATTAACCCTTACATTACTTTTACCTTATCTAAAGGTACTGCCACACTAAACAATCCCGCTAGCGATCTCGTTAGCGTTGCATACTAATGAGATCGCTAGCGGGATTGTTTCTATATCGCTAAGTGCGGCCACATTTAGCGATATAGTTAACGACGCTATCGCCGTTAGCGATCTTCTTAACGACTTTAGCGGTACAAAAGTACCGCTAAATCGCTAAGAAAAGGTGCCACACAGCGATTAGATACTTACCCAGCGGGAGCGCCAGCGATGAAATAGGGTCCGGAACGATTCCAGCGACGAGCGAGATCACAGCAGGAAGCTCGTCGCTGGAAGCTGCCGCACTGAACAATATCGCTAACGGGATCGCTAAATAGTGACGTTTTTTAGCGATCCCGTTAGCGATATTGTTTAGTGTGGCATACCCTTAAGACGTGGGTTTGCAGCAGCTTTGAGCTTTTCATAGTTGTGGATACTCAACCTTACCAGGTTGCCCTTGGCGTCCCCACTGTGTTTCTCAGATAAGAATCTATTTGCGCTTTATTGTGATTACAGTTTTTTCTAAATTGTTTTTTTACATTTTTTAATCTCTTTATTTATTATGTTCTGAGGTCTTCAAAGAACTCAAAATGTTCAATTTGATTTGTTTCTTTAGATTCAATGCCAAATATGAGCAAATTTGGCCAATCTAATTTTTGGCAGATTTGCTCATCTAGCAACCTTCACACTTTAAATCTTGTCTTTTTTAGCTATATCTGCTAATTGTACACAATGCCTGTATTAGTCATTTATAGATGTTAATCATATTCTTAAGCTATACATGAACTTTTTTATTTATCTTGCTTTTTATTTGTAACTTTGTTGTCTTTCCTAGCAAGAAACTTCTTATTGATTTTTTTCTTATCATTTTTTCAAATAGAAAGAAAGTAATTTAAAAAAAGGAAAAATAAATTGCCACATAAGGGTAGATGTTAACGTAACTTCATGTAAGATAAATCAAGTAAAATCTTTAAAAATTGACTTATTTTATGTTTCTATAATTTAATGGAGTGGTTTGCACAAACCATTTTCTTTTGCTATTTCCCCTGCCAAAAAACCTTGCTGTTGGTTTCTTGTTTATAGAGGTATTCCCAGATCAATAGCTATTTATTTTGAATTTTCTCATAAGTTGAGGAAGTGTGAACAAAGGTTTATACTTACAAGAGATATGTAGAGCACAAGTACAGGTTCAAAAAATAAGTGGCAAGGTTTTTTTAGATTATCATTATTCATTTTGGTACAGTAGAATTCATTTTGCTCTTAAGTATGAATATAACCTAGGTGTGACACTGTAATACAAGTCTACATATTTATAATCAAAGGATTGCAACGCAAATCGTTTAATCCTAGTGACTAGTAACATAACCTTTGTGACTATGTAATAATTAGACTATATGTAGTACAGGTCCTTCTCAAAAAAATAGCATATAGTGCTAAATTTCATTACTTTCCATAATGTAATGATTACAATTAAACTTTCATATATTTTAGATTCATTACACACCAACTGAAATTTGTCAGGTCTTTTATTGTTTTAATACTGATGATTTTGGCATACAACTCCTGATAACACAAAAAACCTCTCTCAAAAAATTAACATATTTCAACCGTCCAATAAAAAAAAAGTGTTTTTTAAAAACAAACAAAAAAACCATCAAATAATAAAGTTCAGTTATGCACTCAATACTTGGTCGGGAATCCTTTTGCAGAAATGACTGCTTCAATGCGGCGTGGCATGGAGGCAATCAGCCTGTGACACTGCTGAGGTGTTATGGAGGCCCAGGATGCTTCGATAGCGACCTTAAGCTCATCCAGAGTGTTGGGTCTTGCGTCTCTCAACTTTCTCTTCACAATATCCCACAGATTCTCTATGGGGTTCAGGTCAGGAGAGTTGGCAGGCCAATTGAGCACAGTAATACCATGGTCAGTAAACCATTTACCAGTGGTTTTGGCACTGTGAGCAGGTGCCAGGTCGTGCTGAAAAATAAAATCTTCATCTCCATAAAGCATTTCAGCCGATGGAAGCATGAAGTGCTCTAAAATCTCCTGATAGCTAGCTGCATTGACCCTGCCCTTGATGAAACACAGTGGACCAACACCAGCAGCTGACATGGCACCCCACACCATCACTGACTGTGGGTACTTGACACTGGACTTCAGGCATTTTGGCATTTCCTTCTCCCCAGTCTTCCTCCAGACTCTGGCACCTTGATTTCCGAATGACATGCAAAATTTGCTTTCATCAGAAAAAAGTACTTGGGACCACTTAGCAACAGTCCAGTGCTGCTTCTCTGTAGCCCAGGTCAGGCGCTTCTGCCGCTGTTTATGGTTCAAAAGTGGCTTTACCTGGGGAATGCGGCACCTGTAGCCCATTTCCTGCACACGCCTGTGCACGGTGGCTCTGGATGTTTCTACACCAGACTCAGTCCACTGCTTCCTCAGGTCCCCCAAGGTCTGGAATCGGTCCTTCTCCACAATCTTCCTCAGGGTCCGGTCACCTCTTCTCGTTGTACAGCGTTTTCTGCCACATTGTTTCCTTCCAACAGACTTCCCATTGAGGTGCCTTGATACAGCACTCTGGGAACAGCCTATTTGTTGAGAAATTTCTTTCTGGGTCTTACCCTCTTGCTTGAGGGTGTCAATGATGGCCTTCTTGACATCAGTCAGGTCGCAAGTCTAAAGGTACTGCCACACTTAGCTATCCCGCTAGCGATCTCGTTAGCGTTGCATACTAATGAGATCGCTAGCGGGATTGTTTCTATATCGCTAAATGCTGCCGCATTTAGCGATATAGTTAACGACGCTATCGCCGTTAGCGATCTTCTTAACGACTTTAGCGGTACAAAAGTACCGCTAAATCGCTAAGAAAAGGTGCCACACTAGCGATATATACTTACCCAGCGGGAGCGCCGACGAGAAAATAGGGTCCGGAACGATTCCAGCGACGAGCGAGATCACAGCAGGAAGCTCGTCGCTGGAAGCTGCCGCACTGAACAACATCGCTAACGGGATCGCTAAATAGTGACGTTTTTTAGCGATCCCGTTAGCGATATTGTTTAGTGTGGCATACCCTTTACCCATGATGGGGGTTTTGAGTAATGAACCAGGCAGGGAGTTTTTAAAAGCCTCAGGAATCTTTTGCATGTGTTTAGAGTTAATTAGTTGATTCAGAAGATTAGGGTAATAGGTCGTTTAGAGAACCTTTTCTTGATATGCTAATTTTTTGAGACAGGTTTTTTGGGTTATCAGGAGTTGTATGCCAAAATCATCAGTATTAAAACAATAAAAGACCTGACAAATTTCAGTTGGTGTGTAATGAATCTAAAATATATGAAAGTTTAATTGTAATCATTACATTATGGAAAATAATGAAATTTAGCACTATATGCTAATTTTTTGAGAAGGACCTGTATATGTTTTATTTTTTTCATACATTTAAATTTATTGGCACTGTAAGATTAGACAAATTGATCTCATGATTAGATGTAATCAATAGATAATCTATAAATTGATTATTTTAAAATGATTAAAGTTTACTCCTGAAAATTATTTTAAAGGGGTGACCACTGGCTGTTTATCTTTTGTTTTAAAAGGGTTATCCACTATTGAACAAACCTTTTCAATAGCTCTAATATGCTCTAATATGCATAGTAAAAATTAAAAACTCATATGATAGACGTTATCCACTACTTGGAAAACACCATCTCAATCAGCATGCTTACCCCTAGTAAAATACTAACACTTATACTCACCTCTGATGCCATTCAAGTGCCGTTCGCTTTCGCTCTTCTAGGGCTCACTTTACATTGTTATGTCACGTGATCCCTTCACTCAATCAGCATTGGATTCTCTCTCCCCATGCCTTCTGATTTATTAAAGAGGAAGTGATCAGCCGGACGCAACTTTCTCTTGATGCCTGATTTGTCCAAAGCCAGAAAGAGTGAAGCAAAGACCACGTGACATAACAATGTGACATGAGCACCAGGAGAACGAGTACTGATGCCACTGGATTGGTGTCATCACCGTAGTTGAGTATAAGTGTTATTTTATTGGAGGGAAACATACTAATTGAGGCGGGATTGTGCAAGTAGTGGACAACCCCTGGAACCTCCTGGACTGGTGCCTATCTTTCACTCTGAGCACTGTATATCTACAGCGATTTTATGACATTGCTTATGTCACAGTGCTGTAGTCTGTCAACCTTCATGGTTCCATTAGACAGAGCGTTTTTTTCTGATGGAGGTGTGAAGGCTGATGCCCATTGATTTTCAGTTATTGGAAATGACAGGAGCAATTCTGTAAAGCATAGAAAAGTACGTTTCAGATCCTATAGTGCTGGTTAAATGCTAATAAAGAGAAATTTCCCATTGGGAAGAATAGAAGTTATAGAGCATGTGTGTCCAGATGGTTTCTGGACACATTTGACTGGTATGTGCTATTATAGCAGCTGTACCTTAGTATGGGGAAGAGGACAGCACCATGCATTTCTCCAGTTTTCTGTCATAGGACAAGTATACTTTAAGTGTCTTTTACAGAAACTTAATTTCTGTTGTTTTGAGAAAGCATCAACTTATTTCCTGAAGAGTTGTGTTAGTTTTGTTCAGTGGAAAAAAAATTGCGAGACAATAATTGTTGTTTCCAACAAAATGGTTTGAATAAAATAACTCAGTCAGAGGACCTCTGATATGATACGTCATCCACTAAATGATCGAAAAAGAATCCACTCCATGGCGTACCGAATACTAAAAGTTGAGTCTTAGCTGACCTCAAAGAGAGTACTAGCTATCATTCTGCTGAAAAGCGTGTTCTAGACAAAAAGAATATCAGAATGTCAAAAAAATGAAAATAAGGTGAACATGTATTGGAAGTAATTTAAGAAAAATAGTATGTTGCATAAAATATTAGTAATATTCTACAATATTTTTATATAGATTTCAAATGGTAGTTTGAATTAAATATTCTATAATAATTTAAGGAGACTTTTCAGAACTTGTTAATAGAGTTGAGCGATACTTTCCGATATCCCTAAGTATCGGAATCGGAATGGTATCGCCGATACCATTAAAATATCGGCGATACCCGATACCGATACCGGAAGTCCCATGTAAGTCTATGGGAACAAAATATCGGAACTAAAAAAACCCCATTCTTTCCTTGTAAACACTAAATATACACACATAGAATACATATATATATATATATATACATGTCATTGTGACATATATATATACATATATGTATAGTTTATACACTTCTACATAGTAAAATATCCTCTGATTCAATTGCCGGGTAAAGCCGGCTTCAGTGAAAAGACAGAAGCACCCGACATGAAATGACACTTGGTGTACATAGGGTTAACCATGTCTTTTCATGTCGTTTGCTATCTGATTTGCACAAACAATTAAATCAGTCTATGTTTGCAAAATTTCACACCTGTAGGGGTTAATTAAAGGTGTAAATTCGTTGTAAAAAAAACAGACTTTTTTGCTACGAATTTACACCTTTAATTAACCCCTACAGGTGTGAAATTTTGCACATATAGACTGACTTAATTGTTTGTGCAAATCAGATAGCAAAGGACATGAAAAGACATGGTTAACCCTATGTACACCAAGTGTCATTTCATGTCGGGTCACCCGACATGAAATGACACTTGGTGTACATAGGGTTAACCATGTCTTTTCATGTCCTTTGCTATCTGATTTGCACAAACAATTAAATCAGTCTATGTGTGCAAAATTTCACACCTGTAGGGGTTAATTAAAGGTGTAAATTTGTTGTAAAAAAAAGCTGACTTTTTTGCTACGAATTTACACCTTTAATTAACCCCTACAGGTGTGAAATTTTGCACACATAGACTGATTTAATTGTTTGTGCAAATCAGATAGCAAAGGACATGGTTAACCCTATGTACACCAAGTGTAATTTCATGTCGGGTTCTGCATTTTCACAAAAGCCGGCAATTGAATTAGCGGCTATTATACTATGTAGAAGTGTATGAACTATAAATATATATATATATATATATATATGTGTCACAAACTCAATGACATGTATATATATATATGAGGTGTAAAATTGCTGAAAAAAAATGCGTGGGCTCCCGCCCTATTTTCGCAACCAGACAGACAAAGCCAGTGAGTGGGGGCAGATAATAATAGCCCAGAGAGGGACCATTATTTTTGCCCCCCCCCGGCTACTAACATCTGCCCCCAGACACCCCAGAAAGGGCAAATCTCTAATTAGATTTGCCCTTTCTGGCACTTTGCCCGTCTATTCCCATTGCCCTGTAGCGGTGGCGAATGGGTTAATAAGGGGTTAAAATGACCTTGCAATTGAAAGGTCACTTTAAGCCAGGTTAATAATTGAGAGCTGTCAATTAGACAACTATCAATTATTAATCCTATTGTATGAAAGAAAAATCAAACACACACACTTTAATAAAAAAGAAGTTTAATGAAATAATCACACAGTTTTTGACCATATTTTATTTACCTGCTAAAACCATTTCCTGTAATAAAAATAAAATAATAAAGCAAAATTATTCTTACCAATCCGATGCACAGTCAGGTCCCACGGTGTAATCCTTCAGAAAGGGTTAATGTTTACTGCAGGGACCGCAGCTAATGCTGCAGCCTCACAGTAAACCCCCAAATGAATGAGTTCCTCTCCTGGCTGACAGGAGAGGAAGTGGAAAGCTTAATTGATTGCTTTCCACTTTCACTTCAGGTCAGCCAGGGACACCATCAGTGACGTCAGAGGGAACTGATTAACAAAAATAGGGGTTCCCTTCGAAAAAAAAATGGCGTGGGGTCCCCCCTATTTTTGTTAACCAGCCAGATGAAGCAGACCGCTGAGGCCTGGATTTTCAGGCTGTTAAGGAGCCAAGATCCATGGACCTTGCCAGCCTGATAATACCAGGCCACAGCAGTCTGCATATCTTGGCTGATTAACAAAAATAGGGGATCCCCTCGAAAAAAATTAGCGTGGGGTCCCCCCTATTTTTGTTAACCAGCCAGATGAAGCAGACCGCTGAGGCCTGGTTTTTCAGGCTGGTAAGGATCCAATATCCATGGACCTTGCAAGCCTGATAATACCAGGCCACAGCAGTCTGCTTAGCTTGGCTGGTTAACAAAATAGGGAATCCCCTCGAAAAAAAAAACGGCGTGGGGATCCCCCCTATTTTTGTTAACCAGCCAAGTAAAATGCAGACTGCTGCGGCCTGGTATTAAAAGACTGTCAAGGCCCATGGATTTTGGCCCTCAACAGCCTGATAATACCAGGCTACAGCAGCCCCACATTTGGCGCATCAAAAGATGTGCCAATTGTGGCACTTTACCAGGCTCTTCCCACTTGCCCTGTAGCGGTGGCAAGCGGGGGTAATAAGGGGTTATTGTCACCGTTGATTGCACGGTGACAATAAGCCCGGTTAATAATGGAGAGGCGTCAATAAGACACCGATCCATTATTAATCCCAAAGTTATTAAATGTTTAAAAAAAAGACACAGCAAGAAAAAAGTCTTTTAATGAAATAAAAGAGACAACACAGTTTTCATTTTTTTTATTACTCTCTCATTCCTGCGACGCCATCGATCTCCTGTAAAAAAATAAAAAAAACAAACCAACAGTATACCACCTGTCCGACGCAGTCCATAGTAACGATTGTCCCACGACGATCCAGCTCTGCTACATCGGAATGACAGGCAGAGCCTGACATCCCGGCGCAGCACAGCTGCTTACCAGCTTCCCCGGCGGTGACGTCATCGGACTGCTTTACGGCCGCGATTACCCAGCAGTCACTGCAGTTATCGCGAGATACTGCATGTGACCGCCGGGGAGAAGAGGATGGCGGCCATTAAGCAGCCCGGGATGTGACCGCCGGAGATCTTCTGCCGGGTAAGTGCCGCTGACTTCTGACAGACCCGACCGACGGACACTGACAGTGACAGTGACATTCCGATTCCGGTATCCGATATGACGAAAATATCGGAACTCGGAATCGGAATTCCGATACAGCCAATATCGGCCGATACCCGATATTTGCAGTATCGTATCGCTCAACACTACTTGTTAAACATGGCTGATTTCTTTTTTCTTTTTTTTTAATAAGAACAGTTTATATTATTCTATAGGAGGTGAGTGGTATTATAACCTAGTTTCTTGCTTTAGAAGGAATAAACTTGTAATCATGAAATAAAATATAAAGGGGTGATTCAACTTAAATGACTAAAAACAGCTTCATATGTTTCACATTTAAAAATTAATACTAATCTCACATTTTCACCATATCAATTCAGTGATAATGTCCTACAAGTCCTCTTGGTCTTGTTTACAACTGGCAAGCATGTGACATTTTTAACCCAATCAGTGGCTGCAGACGTCTTGTGTCATACTACTGGCATCATAACTCTCATTGTTGATTGGTGATGCTAGTAAAGCACGTCACTGATTGGCTTTAACTGTTACAGAATTAATGACACAATTAAACAAAGGCCTAAAAAAGCATGAGAGTATCAGCAATATATTACAATGAAGAAATAAGAGGGAAGTAGTGTTTATTCTTTGTTGTATACCATTTGCTGCTATTTTTTCCATAAGTTAAACTACGTCATTAAAGAAGCACTCCCATTTTCCTCTTAATATATTTAAGTCATCATATTATATTTTAATGTGTACTTACAATTCCTCATTTTGCCCTCCTACCCAGTTAATTTTACTCTTTACCATTAGGTCTACGACATCACATGATTAAAAACAGAGTAACTGATTCCTTCTAAACTTTATGCAGAAACGGGCAGTCTGTTTTCCCTGCAAAAGTCATCATTAGAACTACAATTCTACATCACTGCAAGTCCTTTTCAGGGGAGAGGAGCAGAGCAGCTGGTTCAGGAGCTGAAGAATAGGTGGAGCTGAACTGCCAGAGACTTTTCAGTGATGTAGAATTGTAGTTCTAATGATGATTCATGCAGGGAAAAGAGACTTTCTGTTTCTATGTAGAGTTAGAATGATTCAGCTAGTCTGTTTTCAATCAAGTGATGTCTTAGACCTAACGGAAAAGAAAATAATTCACTGGGTAAAATGAGCAATTGTAAGTACACAGGTACTATTTAGTATGATGACTGCAAGCGACTGAAATATATTAAGAGGATAAAATCTTAATTAGAGTGCTTCTTTAATTGAATTTTTCACTTATAAGTGTAAAATATTTTGTTGAAATTATGATATAGTCCTCCTGTTAAAAGACTTTATTAATCTTTATTTCTAATTACCGTATATACTCATGTATAAGCTGACCCATGTATAAACCGACCCCTAATTTTGCCACAAAAAACTGGGAAAACTTATTGACTCGCGTATAAGTCTAGGGTGAAAAATGATTATGCCCCCATATGATGCTCCACAGATTATGCCCCCATATGATGCACAGATTATGCCCAATATGCTCCACAGATTATGCCCCCATATGCTCCAGATTATGCCCCCCATATGCTCCAGATTATGCCCAATATGCTTCAGAGATTATGCCCCCATATGCTCCTGATTATGCCCAATATGCTTGAGATTATGCCCCCATATGCTCCAGATTATGCCCCCATATATTCCACAGATTATGCCCCCGTATGATCCACAGATTATGCTCCCATATGCACCAGATTATGCCCCCATATGTTCCATAGATTATGCCCCATATGCTCCCATATGCTCCAGATTATGCCCCCATATGTTCCACAGATTATGCCCCCATATGCTCCAGATTATGCCCCATATGTTCCACAGCTTATGCCCCCATATGCTCCAGATTATGCCCCCATATGTTCCACAGCTTATGCCCCCATATGCTCCATATTATGCCCCATATGTTCCACAGCTTATGCCCCCATATGCTCCATATTATGCCCCCATATGCTGCACAATTATGCCCCATATGCTGCTGCTGCAAAAAAAAAAAATGACATACTCACCTCTCGTCGCTGGGGGCCAGGTGCCGGTGTCCTGAGCAGGCGGGGACACCGGCGCGCTATGGGGGACAGGTGCCGGTGTCACCGCTCGCTCAGAGCCCCGGCACCTGAGATATTTACCTGTCCTCTCTGCACCGCTGCATGCTGCGTCCTCGTCAGACTCCTCTGGCTGTAAATGATCTGGCAGGGGGCGCGGCGCTCACTAACAACGTCATCACACCCTCTGCCTGATCATTCACAGCCAGAGGAGTCAGACGAGGACGCAGCGCGCAGCGGTGGAACGGGACAGGTAAATATCGCTGTACTCACCTCTCCGCCGGCGCGTCTCTGCAGTCTCTCCTCTTCTCCCGGCGCTCTCTGCAGCACTTTCTTCCTACAGTAGTCACATGGTACCGCTCATTAAAGTCATGAATATGTGCATATTCATGACTTTAATGAGCGGTACCATGTGACCGCTGCAGGAAGGAGCCGTAGATCATGGGAGAAGCAGGGGGGCTGCAGAGACCGCGCTGGCGGAGAGGTGAGTATAATCCGACACCCCCGCTCCCCCTCCCCGCCGACCCCCGTATATGACCCGCGTATAAGCCGAGAGGGGGACTTTCAGCCCTAAAAAATGGGCTGAAAATCTTGGCTTATACACGAGTATATACGGTAATAGTTTAAATAATATTTGATGTACTTTAGTTTTGCAATTTTTTTAATCTATGAGACTTCAAAATGTAGATTGTGTCTCCCCTGCATCATTATGGCTAATAAATTTGCAATCCCATTGCTGAAATAAGCAACCAGTCCACAAGTAATTAAATTCATTGTATAACACAATAGTGGTTACTAGTGATGCAGAGTACTGAATGAATGATTTGATAATGTGTTTCCGTTCACACAGGTCAAATGCAGCTTGTTCTTTAATACTGTCTCAGAGAGCATTGATCCCTGTAATAGTCGTTCCTTCCTTTTGAGGATGCTAAATTAATAAATCAGTTGTGGACAAAACAGGGCATACATTACTTCGACTAAGATTGATCTGTAACCATTGCTCATTCATTGTTTTCATAGCCAGACAAGATGCTCTGTCACTCTGATCAAATTCGCACGTAAATGATCTTGTAATGTGTGGACTTGACGTTGCCTGTAGTTGCACAAGATGCAGAATCAGTACTGCATTAGCAGTTATTCTACCTTGTACTTACAGCTTTGGCAAAAATTAAGAGACCACCACATCACAACCCTGTCATGGGCAGCCTATTCTCCAGATCTGAACCCATTGAAAACCTTTGGAATGTGATCAAGAGGAAAATGGATAGTCACAAGCCATCAAACAAAGAACTGCTTACATTTTTGCACCAGAAGCAGTGTGGAAAGACTGATGGCAAGCATGCCAAGACGCATGAAAGCTGTTTTTAAAAATCATGGTTATTCCACAAAGTATTGATTTCAGAACTCTTGCGGAGTTAAAACATTAGTATTGTTATTTCTAAATTATTATGAACTTGTTTTCTTTGCATTATTTGAGGTCTGGAAGCATTGTTTTTTTTTTTACATTTTGACCATTTTTCTTTGTTAGAAAAAAAATACAAAATTTATTGCTTGGAAATTCGGTGACATGTTGTCAGAAGTTTATAGACTAAAAGAACAATTTAAATTTTACCCAAAAATATACCTATAAAGAGAAAAACAGACAAACTGAACATTTGAAAGTGGTCTCTTAATTTTTACCAGAGCTCTATTTTTGATTGTCCTGTTTACCACTGTACCTTGACCAAAATATTAAGCTTCATGAGGTGCCACACTTTTACTAGCAAAAATTTGTGCCATGAGGAGACCCAATTATACTGTAATCTAAAAAGGACCTAATCTACTCACCGTAAACCATAATGTGGCTTCTTTGGGGAGAACCGTTAATGAAGCTGACTCATGACAAAGCAGGGTAACATTTCATATTGTTTTAGCACTTTTGTATTACTTACTTGGGAATGGGTCTCCTGCTTTGTCCTGATTTGATCCAATCTTGTTCTTGGCACTGAATCTACATCTTCATATGGAGCCATATAATAGCAGCCTAGGGCTCATCTAGCCATGATTAGTGCAAACTTGCAGAAGTGTCTTCTATAGGGATCAGTGGTTTCTGTGACATTTAGATTGTAGCATTTTGAGCATTTTGCAGAAGTAGTTTAAAGATTGACATTTTTACATCAAGCAGATGTTTGTAGAGAACAGAGAAATCAAATAAATCCTGTTTGTATTTGTCTTTGATTCCATTATACTTTGCAGCACTCTCAGTACAACACATGAAATTCATAAAAAGTCAGAGAATTCTGGCTTTTTACTTTTGATAAATGGTGCATAAGCTTGGATCATTTCCAGTAAGCATTCATTCCCACCAGCTCCACGCCAAAGTGAGCTGCAAGTAAGGTTTTTCTTGTCTTCCATCTACAGGAAATAACTTTCCTATATTCAATCCTAGGACACATTTTTTTTTATAATAAAGACTTAATTTTGTAATATCATTGTCAAGACAACCTAAAACCCAAACTCTAAAAAGTACTTAACAGCAATATATTATATTTAATATAAATTTCATTGTAAAGAAATAATTATTATATTGCTTTTAGCTGTTTCCTACCACTTTCAATAGTTTTGCTTTTCAGCTAAATTTCTTGGAATTTGTTATTTCCTTATCAGTGATGGTCTGACTGCAGAAAATTCCAAAAATCCTAAAAAGTGGCTACAACTTTTATTGAGCTCTGAGGTTATTTCACACATTCTCACTACACATCAAAGCTCCCATCCATCCATTGTTTAGGGAGCTACAACACAACTTCATTCACTTATGTTGTAGTTATCTTTGCACATGTTGTAGGAATTTAAAAATTGGAAAATCTTTAATGCTGTTATTGATGTTATGCTTAGTGTTCCTTTAAAGACTGATTTTGATTCTTATGTCAGTGGTTGTATGAACTGTATTTATATTATGATTTACACTTGCCAAAAGTTGTCTATATGTAATTTTATCTACTTTTGTACAATAATGAAATTGTGTATATTTTGAATTTTACCCAAAAATATAGGGTAAATTGATATGGGTAAATAAAGTGCCTTACTTTATTTTGTCAGTTGGTCTCATAAGGAGAAAAACATTTTTGAGTTGTAAGAAGATAGATAAAGTGAAATTGTAATATTATAATCATTTAAAGTAGTGATACATTGACCACTACAATCCATGGGGGCTCATAGACTATCTCTGTATTTATGACTAATCAGTAGAGATGAGCAGTTTAAGTGGAATTTCCTGAAATTCATGGTTTTGCTCTCATTCGAACACTTTGAAATTCTATTCTCGATTTGCAAAAAAAAAAAAAATATATAGCACAATAACCCACATTACTGAAGTCTTAGAGAGTGGGCTAATGTCTTTTGCGAAGCCATGTGGGATTCCCAATAATGCCATAATTCCCTACA
The DNA here is from genome assembly GCA_033576555.1 of Oophaga sylvatica. Taxonomy (NCBI): domain Eukaryota; kingdom Metazoa; phylum Chordata; class Amphibia; order Anura; family Dendrobatidae; genus Oophaga; species Oophaga sylvatica. Next base: position 537,721,305 of record JARQOD010000003.1, on the reverse strand, counting down.
TCTAAGACATCTAGAGGATTATCATACCTTGTTCATTGCTTGTCAGTAGCAGTGCCATCTGAGTTCTGTGGTTCCCAGTGGAGCATAGTTTGCAAGACAAAATCAATTGCCATCTCTAAAGTCATTGAGTAAGCCTCCATCTTGTATGTGCAGTTTCATGAACAATTACAAGCTTTACGGTATTGAAAATAATTTTGTTGCAAATTAAATTGATGGGAAAAATTTGTTGAATTGGGCAATTTCTAATTTCCAAAGATCCACTCATCTCTACTAATTCATTCTCCTATTGTCCCTGGCATATCTGATTTAGTTGTCTTTTTCATTATTTGAACTTTTCATTGTCCTTTTCCTCTGTTATCTCTCTAGAATACTTATTAATAAATTAACCTCTCTGCTAAGGTGAGTAGCAGAGAGTGGCCAAAGTGGACCTCAGTGATGTTGGTGTGCTCACCCTGCACTGCCATTATGTGTGAATTATTGTTAGCACTGCAGTTTTGCAGCACGGACATCCCAGCAAGGACAACATCTGCAAGGAGTTTGTATATTCTCCCTGTGTTTGCGTGGGTTTCCTCCGGGTTCTCTGGTTTCCTCCCACATTCCAAAGACAAACTGATATGGAATTTAGATTGTGAGCCCATCGGGGACAGTGCTGATAATGTCTGTAAAGCGCTGTGGAATTAATGGCGCTATATAAATGAGTAAAACAAATAATTAAATAAATGTACTGGTGGATTCTATTCAGGCAATGTTTGCTCTGGGAAGGCAAGCAATGTCAATCAACATAAAGGGAAGCAAAAAATAGTGCTAAATCAAGTGCGCTTAGTGCTCAAACACTCCTACTGTGTACCAATCATTCTAATTTGCATATTGAATAAGTGCATTTTTTTAGACAGCAAAAGGAATAACTACACTAAAAGTAAGTTTTTTGTAGGAGCTAAGTCCCCCATTTGACCCTAGGCTTAGTTTAATTTTGCTTTGAGACTGACAGATTCTCTTTAAATCTGATTTTTCTTTAATTCCCTAGTGTGGCTAGATATTGCAAATACTTGCCTTGACACCAACTGGAGTTAATTTTATTCAGTCCTATAGTATCTAACTGTAATAACTGTTTTTGAGAAATCACCTATTTATTTTCTGACCTGCATAACAGTAGGAATTGCATTACTGCCTGTGTACAAGAGGATCTATGGTAGGACCAAGCTATTGATCGAGTTAATTCCCTGGCACTGCACAGATTAGTTGCATGTTTTAAAATGTAATCAATAAAATATAAGGGAGCTCAAAAACAAATATATAATACTAACACCTAAGCCCAGGAATTCTTTTTTATTATTACTAAAATTGAAAAATATAGCCTCAAATATTAACCCCTTAACGACCAAGCCATTTTGTAGGTTAAAGACCAGGCCAATTTTTACATTTCTGACCACTGTCTCTTTATGAGGTTATAACCATGGAACGCTTCAACGGATCTTGGCGATTCTGAGATTGTTTTCTCGTGACATATTGTACTTCATGATAGTGGTAAAATTTCTTCAATATAACTTGCGTTTATTTATGAAAAAAAGGAAATATGGCAAAAATTTTGAAAATTTTGCAATTTTCAAACTTTTATAATTTTTATGCCATTAAATCAGAGAGATATGTCACAAAAATTAGTTAATAAATAACATTTCCCACATGTCTACTTTACATCAGCACAATTTTGGAACCAAAATTTTTTTTTGTTAGGAAGTTATGTGTTAAAAGTTGACCAGCAATTTCTCATTTTTCCAACAAAATTTACAAAACCATTTTTTTTAGGGGCCACCTCACATTTGAAGTGAATTTGAGGGGTCAATATGACAGAAAATACCCAAAAGTGACACCATTCTAAAAACTGCACCCCTCAATGTGTTCAAAGCCACATTCAAGAAGTTTATTAACCCTTTAGGTACTTCACAAGAATTGAAGCAATGTGGAAGGAAAAAATGAACATTTAACTTTTTTTCCCAAAATTTTTCTTTCGACACAATTTTTTAAAATTTTCTCAAGGGTATCAGTAGAAAATGAACCACAATATTTGTTGTACAATTTGTCCTGAGTACACCGATACCCCATGTGTGGGGGTAAACCACTATTTGGGCGCATGGCAGAGCTCGGAAGGAAAGCAGCGCTATTTGACTTTTTTGGCTGGAATTGAGATTGGACGCCATGTTGCATTTGGAGAGTCCCTGTGTGCCTAAACAGTGGAAACCCCCCACAAGTGACACCATTTTGGAAATTAGACCCCCCAAGGAACTTATCTAAATGTGTTGTGAGAGCTTTTAACCCCCAAGGGCTTCACAGAAGGTTAGAACGTAGAGCCATAAAATTAAAAAATCATATTTTTTCCACAAAAATGATCTTTTCATCCCAATTTTTATTTTCCAAAGGATAAAAGGACCTCAAAAGTTATTGTCCAATTAGTCCTGAGTACGCTGATACCCCATATGTGGGGGTAAACCACTATTTGGGCACATGGCAGAGCTCGGAAGGGAAGCAGCGCCATTTGACTTTTTTGGCTGGAATTGAGATTGGACGCCATATCGTATTTGGAGAGCCCCTGTGTGCCTAAACAGTGGAAACCCCCCACAAGTGACCCCATTTTGGAAACTAGACCCTCCAAGGAACTTATCTAGATGTGTGGTGAGAGCTTTGAACCCCCAAGGGCTTCACAGAAGGTTATACCGTAGAGCTGTAAAATTAAAAAATCATATCTTTCCACAAAAATGATCTTTCCACCCCCAATTTTTATTTTCCAAAGGGTAACAGGACCCCAAAAGTTATTGTGCAATTAGTCCTGAGTATGCTGATACCCCATATGTGGGGGTAAACCACTATTTTGACGCATGGCAGAGCTTGGAAGGGAAGCAGCGCCATTTGACTTTTTTGACTGGAATTGAGATTGGACGCCATATCGTATTTGGAGAGCCCCTGTGTGCCTAAACAGTGGAAACCCCCCACAAGTGACCCCATTTTGGAAACTAGACCCCCCAAGGAACTTATCTAGATTTGTGGTGAGAGCTTTTAACCCCCAAGGGCTTCACAGAAGGTTATAACGTAGAGCAATAAAATTAAAAAATCATATCTTTTCCACAAAAATGATCTTTCCACCCCCAATTGTTATTTTCCAAAGGGTAACAGGACCCCAAAAGTTATTGTGCAATTTGTCCTGAGTACGCTGATACCCCATATGTGGGGGTAAACCACTATTTTGACGCATGGCAGAGCTCGAAAGGGAAGGAGCGCCTTTTTCAAATGCAGACTTTGATGGAATGGTCTGCGGGTGTCATGTCACGTTTGTAGAGCCCCTGATGTGCCTAAACAGTAGAAACCCCCCACAAGTGACTCCATTTTGGAAACTAGACCCCCCAAGGAACTTATCTAGATGTGTGGTGAGCACTTTGAACCCCCAAGTGCTTCACAGAAGTTTATAACGTAAAGCCGTGAAAATAAAAAAATCATATTTTTTTCCACAAAAATAATCTTTTTGCCCCCAAATTTTTATTTTTATAAGGGTAACAGGAGAAATAGGACCACAAAAGCTATTGTGCAATTTGTCCTCAGTACGCGGATATTCCATATGTGGGGGGAACCACTATTTTGACGCATGGCAGAGCACGGAAGGGAAGGAGCACCATTTTTAAATGCAGACTTTGATGGAATGGTCTGCGGGTGTCATGTCACGTTTGTAGAGCCCCTGATGTGCCTAAACAGTAGGAACCCCCCACAAATGACCCCATTTTGCAAACTAGACCCCCCAAGGAACTTATCTAGATGTGTGGTCAGCACTTTGAACCCCCAAGGGCTTCACAGAAGTTTATAACGTAGAGCCGTGAAAATAAAAAAATCATATTTTTTTCCACAAAAATGACCTTTTTGCCCCCAAATTTTTATTTTTATAAGGGTAACAGGAGAAATAGGGCCCCAAAAGTTGATGTGCAATTTGTCCTGAGTACGCTGATATCCCATATGTGGGGGGAACCACTATTTTGACGCATGGCAGAGCTCGGAAGGGAAGGAGCACCGTTTTTAAATGCAGACTTTGATGGAATGGTCTGCAGGTGTCATGTCGCGCTTGGAGAGCCCCTGATGTGCCTAAACAGTAGAAACCCCCCACAAATGACCCCATTTTGCAAACTAGACCCCCCAAGGAACTTATCTAGATGTGTGGTCAGCACTTTGAACCCCCAAGGGCTTCACAGAAGTTTATAACGTAGAGCCGTGAAAATAAAAAAATCATATTTTTTTCCACAAAAATTACCTTTTTGCCCCCAAATTTTTTTTTTTATAAGGGTAACAGGAGAAATAGGGCCCCAAAAGTTGATGTGCATTTTGTCCTGAGTACGCTGATATCCCATTGTGATCGCCTTACTGCGATCTTTGGGAGGCACAATGAACAAATCCACAAAAGGTGAAGAATTGGTTTTCTTTTTTACGCAGTTCCTCGTGCGGTATTAGTGATTAGGCGACTTTATTTTTCGGGTTGGTGCGATTACAGCAATACCAGATTTATACCCTTTTTTCATGTTTAGCTTCTGTCACACACTAAAAGATGCTTTTTTTTTAAATAATTTTTTGTAAGAAATTTTTGCATCGCTGTATTTTGAGAGCTATAATTTTTCCATATTTCGGCCGACAGAGTTATCTGTGGGCTTATTTTTTGCGGGACGAGCTGACGTTTTCATTGATATCATATTCGCGCACATAACGTTTTTTGATCGCTTCCTATTCCGATTTTTGTGGAAGCAGAATGAACAAAAACCAGCAATTCAGGAATTGTTTTTTTTTTTTTTTCCTCCGTTCCGTGTGTGGTAAAATTGATAAAGCAGTTTTATTCTTTGGGTCACTGCGATTACAGTGATACCTCATTTATATATTTTTTTATGTTTTGGCGTTTTTTACAGAATAAAAATTTTATAGAAAAAATAATTATTTTTGCATCAGTTTATTCCGCGAGCTATAACTTTTTTATTTTTTCGCTGATGATGCTGTATCATGGCTTGTTTTTTGCGGGACAAGATGATGTTTTCAGCGGTACCATGATTATTTATATCTGACATTTTTATCACGTGTTATTGCACTTTTTCCAAGCGGTATGATGATACCGCTTGGAAAAAGTATAATTTACTACTTTTATGTGTTTTTTTTTTACGGCTTTCACTGAAGGGGTTAACTAGGGTTACGCTTTTATAGATGTAATTTTTACGGATGTGGCAATACCAAACATGTGTATTTTTTTTGTTTTTTATTTTTTTATTACATAAAAATGTGTATTTTTTAGGGGATTTTTTTAAAATTATTTTTTAATATTTTTTTTACAATTTTTTAAAAAAAATGATTTTTTTTAACTTGTCCCTTTATGGGACTTTCACTTTTTTTTACTTTTTATTGCAGTTACAACGCATTGCAATGCTCCAGCATTGCAATGCATTGTACCTATGATGAAAGCTGCTGTGAGCATGATCACAGCAGCTTTCCGTAGCTAGATGACCCGGAGGTTGTCATGACAACCCCCGGGTCATCAAGGCAGAGATCGGGCCCTGCAAATACATTTCAGGGCGCTGGTCTGAGGCAGAGGGAGCTCTCGACCCTCTGCCTCCCCCCCTGAGCGCTGCGATCGCGCTCGATCGCAGCAGTCAGGGGTTAACAGCCAGGGGCGGTGGGGGCTCCGCTCCTGGCTGTCAGTGCAGGAAGCCTGGCTACTGCAGCGCCGGCTCCTGCACTGATCGCGCTGGAGAAGCTGAAATTTCGCGCTGCTGTGTTTGGTCAGTCAGTTTGACTGACCAAGCACAGTGCTGTAGGTGCGGGGACCGACGGCAAAGGTCCCCGCACCGCTTGCCGTGCCTGTCAGCTGTCTGTGACAGCTGTCGGCACTGATCTACCACTGCGTGTTTACACGCAGTGGTAGATCAAAGGGATGACATGCACAGTCCATCCTGGTGCCGGAACTGACACCCGGCCATGACGGACTGTGCACGTCATTGGACATTAAGTGGTTAAAGTACCAGATTATCAACTCTACTCAGCTACTCCTTTTGCAGTCCAGCAGCCAGATACTGCTATCAACCTCAGCCCATCTTCTTTTGGTGCTATTGCACTCGTAACTCTACAATTCCAATCACACAAAATCCACTCATCCCTATAGAGGACACTTTTGCAAGTTTGTACTAATCATGGTTAGATAAGCTCTAGATTGCAATAATATGGCTCCATTAAAAACTGTATCTTTCGCGCTAAGAACAAGATTGGATCAAATCAGGAAAAGGAGAATACCCCTTACCAAGCAAGTAATACAAGAGTTCTATAACAATATGAAATGTTACCCTGGTTTGTTATGAAAGGATTCAATGCCATTGTTGGCTCTCCTAAAATAGTCATATTATGGTCATTTGAGCCCAGTGCAGGTACTTTTGTAGTCAAAAGATTGTGAAGCTTTATGTTAACAAACTCAACTGTGCTAGTATAGTGTGTCAATTTCATGTTATTCTGTGTGTAGCTTTACTTCTGCTTGCAAGATATCAGTTTGCCTACACATCTCTGCTGTTCCTATACCTTCACACCTGGCTAAGTTACAACTAATGCTTTCAGCGTTTCTTGCCCAGCTGCCATTCTTCACTGATCCAGGTGAACCCGTAAAACCCAGTACCCAAACTGCACAAACCATTCACTTAAATTGACCAATGTTGCAGTTCCTTGCACAGTGTTGGATGTGGAGGTCCATTGTACACAAATAACTATGAAGTGGACACTAGACTAGCTTCAGTATGTGTCCCCTTCATTTTGAGGAGCAGTGTAGGATCTAACAATCAGATATCAATTAAGGTACACCCTAGTGATATACTACCATTTTCTGCGACAAAGACCTATTTAAATATTAAACAAATTATATTCAATTTTCTGTTTTATGTATTCAGAATGTACACACAGAGATGTGTACTGTCGTTTTTTCATTGATCATTCTCAGTTTTGACTAGTTTTCCCTCCTCATGTATTCAGTGAGACCACAAGACATCTGTGTAAGAAAGTGTAGCAAGGTGTGACGCCTCAGTATTTGAAACCTGTTAACTTATATGCCAGAAATCACTATAAGTAAAATATTACATTAAACTTATATAAAACAACAGATGTTATTGCCGTGGGGTATTACTTTATCTTTGCATAGCAAGGCAAGATTCTGTAAGAGATGATAAACTGTCCTTATGCTAGCCTCACAGTAAAATATAAATACTGCCTTGGATTATGGTGTAAGAAAGCAAATGACTTTTTCATTCTTTATTTGGAATTCTAGAATGTAGTTTAAAAGCTTTATCATGCGTAATGGCCAGTGCCCCAAAAGGGGTATTACTGTGCGGGATTAAATCATCCCTTTTGCCCTTTCGTCCCAAGACATAACACATTGTATCATTTTTCTTTCAGTCTTCCATTAACATACACCATTACTCTGTGTGATGGCAAGACTCCTCACATTGCGCACACTGTGAGGATTTTCTGATGGCGGCATTGGGAGCATGACCGCAAGTATGTGATATGCACTAGTGCGGTCACGTGTCAACTATATGGACGTAAAGTTAATAAACAAAGTGATAGATGGCTCGAATTGAGGCTTCAGTCCCAACCTCGTGCTGCTGTCAGAATATGTAGCAAAAACCTGCTGACAGATTCCCTTTAATGCTTTGTGTTATGTAATGCTATATCTGTATAGAGCACCTTGTACAGTTACATCTAAGTAAACAGAGGGAACAAATTTACAAGTCTGATATTTTACATGACCCTAAGAGGTTCATTTTTACTCATTAGTATCATGTAAAGTTTTACTTTAAAATCTGCAGTTTAAGTATAGTAAATGAGGTTGTCATAGAATCATAGATTGGTAGAGTTGGAAGGGACCTCCTGGGCCATCTGGTCCAACCCTCTGCTCAAAGCAGGATTCTTTAAATCATCCCAGACAGATGTCTGTCCAGCCTCTGTTTGAAGACTTCCATTGAAGGAGAACTTACCACCTCTCGTGGCAGCCTGTTCCACTCCTTGATCACCCTGTCAAAAAGTTTTTTCTAATATCTAATCTGTGTCTCCTCCCATTCAGTTTCATCCCATTGCTTCTAGTCTTTCCGTGTGCAAATGAGAATAAAGATAATCATTCTACAATGTGACAGCCCTTGAGATATTTGTAGACAGCTATTAAGTCTCCTCTCAGTCTTCTTTTTTGCAAGTTAAACATTCCCAAATCCTGCAACCGTTCCTCATAGGACATGGTTTGCAGTCCGGACACCATTCTGGTCGCTCTTCTCTGGACTTGCTCCAGTTTGTTGATGTCTTTTTTAAAATGTGGTTCCCAAAACTGGACACAGTATTCCAGATGAGGTCTGACCAAAGAGGAGTAGAGGGCAATAATGACCTCACGTGATCTAGACTGTATGCTTCTGTTGATACATCCTAGAATTGTATTTGCCTTTTTTGCTGCTGCATCACACTGTTGACTCATGATTGATTGATTCAACAAATTACTACAAAGTTAAACTTAATGGGGTATTCTATTCCAAGCAAATAATCACTTATCCAATGAATAGGTGAATAATTGTCAGATCCATGTGGATCCCACCATCGAGCCTCCACTGATTGCCAGAACAGGGGTCACAGATGTTCACCATATGGTATCCATCTGACATATTCTGCTTTTCTTTCTGTTTGTTATCCAGCTTAAGATTTATCAAGAATTTAATGTTTAGAGACATGTTCAGGAAGCAAACATCCAAATTAAGCACATTTAGAGCAGGTGTGAATTTATTTCTGTGAATAGTCATTATTGGGTTACGAATAGTGGGATAGTTGCCCATAGCTTTCAAACAATTTTACATTGTACCTTGTCTTAAATGGTTGAAAAAATAACTCTTCTATTCTTCTCCTGTACTAATGTCATGCAGGGGAAGGGAGCAACTAAGTGCACCACCACGGGGAGAGGGTGGGAAGCCCAAACACTAGGGAAGGGGGAATTGGAGATCCCTAGGTAGAACTGAAAACTCCCTGACTCCCCTAATGTCCCTAAATAGTTTACACACCTATCGCTGAGCAGGAGCCTAATCCCTAACTGTCCCTAGCGATAGGCCTTAGATAGGGGGAATGGGATGAGCGTGTCAGTTCCCACTACAACTAAAAACAACACGGGTAAACAAACAATGGTAAACACTGAGCTTGAGCAGACACAAGAGAGATCACACCAACAATCCTCCAAGAGAAATCCAAGAAGACACTAGTACACTACTAGCATTTTAAACCTGGACAGGGGAAAATAAAGCTATCACCAGTGCATTCCTGAAGAGACTAAAGCTATATAAACATCCAATAAGGGTGTGTTAATCAGCAGCAGAAGGTGGAGGTCACTGCTAAGTATAGAGGGAGAAGGATATCATTATACAATATAGATAAAAAGATCAAGAAGGTGCTTGCAGAGCCAAGCGCAATTACCTTCTACATACGCATCCAGAAAGACTGTCTGTTGCACCTGACACACCCGTAACAACTAAGTTTTATGCTTGATTCTGCATTTATCATAACTGACTATATCTAAAGAATACAAGACAAGGAAGAATTTGTAGATACCTCCCGTGCTGCTGTCTATTGAAGATGTCAATACTCAGGAGCTGATGCAAATACTCCTTTTTTTATTCAACGCATTTCAAAGTTTCAAGCACTTCTTCTTTAGGAAATGACCACATACATCATTTCCAGGAGAAGTTTTTGACACTTGTTGACTAAAAAAACACATGTTTAAATAAGCTCCTAAGTATTGATTTCTTCTGTATCGACCCTGCTGGCGTCACTGCATGGCCTCCCATCTCCTGCACACCAACATACTCACTGCTCCAGGTCTTGCTGTGATTTCTGTCTGCTGCCAGCTCCATGCTTTGTGCCTCTTGTGTTCTATATATTCTGTGCATGTTTCCTGGCTGTGTGTATAGGGGGGTGGCGCCAGAACTCTCTGGTTCTTATGGAGTCAGGGTGCACCTGTGTAATTAGTCCCTGACCAATTACCATTAGCCCTCTAGTATTTAAGGCAGCTCCACCCTGTGGATCTTGCCTGTGCAATGTGTTAACTCAGTAAGTATTTTGCTACTGAGCTGCCATGTCTTGCTCTGTGTTCCTTCATCTTTGGAGGCTTCATTCCTAGCTTTGCCTTGTACCTGTTTGTCCGCCCTCCAGGAGGCAGAATAACCTGGTCTCTGTGCTCTTGCTCCTGACCTTATCTTGTACTTGTCCTTGCCTCCCTCCAGGAGGCAGAATATCCTGGTCCCTGTGTTTTTGTCCCTGTACCATGTCTCGTGTCATTTCCTTGTCTGAACTCTGTCCTACCTCTGTCTTAGTCTCCTTGTCTGTGGGTTCCTTCCCTACTGTGTCTTGCCTAGTGTTTTCTCTGAATCTCTTTCTGCCTCTTGTCTGCACTCCTGCGGTTCTGCTCCGTTCCACTCTGCTTTGCTCCTGCAGCTGCAGTAATCTCTTGCTGCAGCTCCTCTCTGCATATCTTGCGGTTCCGCTCTGCGTCACTCCTGCAGCTGCAGAACCTCTTGCTGCAGCTTCTCTCTGAATATCTTGCGGTTCCACCCTGCTTCACTTCTGCAGCTTCAGAACCTCTTGCTGCAGCTCCTCTCCGCATACCTTGCGGTTCCGCTTTGCTTTGCTCCTGCTGCTGCAGAACCTCTTGCTGCTCTACAGCCCTTCTCCGCAGCCTTGTGGTTCTCCTCCTGTGTGAACAGGTCTCTAACTGTTCTGCCATACACTATTTCTTCCAGTCAGTTCCAGTATCTAACTTTTTTGTGTGAACAGGTCTCTACCTGTTCCTCCATACACCATTCCTTCCAGTCAGTTCCAGTATCTGCATTTGCTGTGTGAACAGGTCTCTACCTATTCCGCCATACACCATTCCTTCCAGTCAGTTGCAGTATCTGCATTTGCTGTGTGAACAGGGCCTGCCAGTCCTGTGTCTCATCTGTGCCTGCCAGCCCTGTGTCTCACCCGTGCCTGCCAGCCCTAAGTCTCAGCCGTGCCTGCCAGACCTGTATCTCATCCGTGCCTGCCAGCCCTGTGTCTCATCCGTGCCTGCCTGCCCTGTGTCTCAGCTGTGCCTGTCTGCCCTGTGTCCCAGCCAAGCATGTCTGCCAGTGTCTCAGCCATGTAATAGAAAACACGGCACTCAACTAAAAACGAGAGTAGGTGCTCAAGTCAGGTATCCAACCTGATAAATGTAAAAAATAACTTGGCACTCAAATCTGTAACACGAGAATTTGTTTAATAACGGTGCATCCAGACATGAAACAATTGAACGTTTTCGGTCCAACTATTGGACCTTCATCAGAATACTTTTCAAAGGAACACTGGACACAATAGTAATACTGCAGCAGACTCCTGCTTCTCTTGCTTCCACAGCGTGTCTTCAGATCCGCACTCCCAGTGCCTTTCCAGTAACCTATTTGAGCCTGCCTTAGGCGCCTGTCACATTGGCTCCCAGCTCCCCTCTTCCATTATTGTGAGTGCCTGGTCCTGATTTACAGCTTCTTGAGCCATCCTTATCTATTTAGGGATATTTGTTTCTCATTCAGCTACCTTTTGGAGATTGCATTCTATTGTGTCCAGTGTTCCTTTGAAAATTATTCTGATGAAGGTCCAATAGTTGGACCGAAAACGTTCAATTGCTTCGTGTCTGGATGCACCGTTATTAAACAAATTCTCGTGTTACACATTTGAGTGCCAAGTTATTTTTTACATTTTTTACAGTGTCTCAGCCATGCCACCTTCTCCCCAAGTGGGATCAACAGCCACAACCAGACACCACCCTGGAGTGGCACTTGGCAGCTGCCTGCCGCACAAGCTTGGCCTCACCATCAGAGGCTCCAGTGAAGAGCGAGGCAGCTGTCCTAGTCACGCACCTTCCAGGATAGTCTGGTTTGTGGCACAGTGGGGCCACAACCCCCTGGCTCACGCCCACCAGTCAAGGCGTGAGCGTAACATCTTCCACAGACAGCAGAGCAGGAGGTATCCACAAATTCTTCCTTATCTTATATTTTATCGCTTTGATGACCTGTGGATCCGCAGCTGATGTACAATGAATTAAAAAAACGCTTTTAAATTATGTATCAGGTTAGCACAATTTGATTAATAATTTTAATTGTATGTCAGATAAAACTCTTTAGATGTGCTTTCTCCCTAGTGTTTTGTCTTATATCTAAAGAATATCATACCTTTGCATTCAGCAAGTGACAGGTTGAATATAGTGATCATATTGCACATTCATGCACAGTAATATCAGAATAGTATTTTGGAATGACTGTAAAAGAAATGTATTTTTTATTATGGCCGCCCATCCAAATTGTAAGTCAAAAATATTATGATGTAACGACTCGCTGTTTTATGTTACTTTACAAGTTTGAATGTAGCTTTTTTCTAAAAAGAAAAAAAATATATATATGCACTGCTCAAAAAAATAAAGGGAACGCTCAAATAACACATCCTAGATCTAAATGAATGAAATATTCTCATTGAATAATTTGTTCTGTACAAAGTTGAATGTGCTGTCAACATAGTCACACAAAAATCATCAATAGAAATCAAATTTTTGAACAATGGAGACCTAGATTTGGAGAGGCCCCCAAAATGAAAGTGGAAACAAGTCAAAATGATGCTCAGTATTGTGTGTGGCCTCCACGTGCCTGTATGACCTCCTTACAATGCCTGGGCATGCTCCTAATGAGGTTGCGGATGTTCTCCTGAGGGATATCCTCCCAGACCTGGACTAAAGCATCCATCATCTCCTGAAAAGTCTGTGGTGCAACGTGACTTTGGTGGATGGAGCGAGACATGCAGTCCCAGATGTGCTCAATCGGATTCAAGTCTGGGGAATGGGCAGGCCAGTCCATAGCTTTAATGTCTTCATCTTGCAGGAACTGCTGACACACTCCAGCCACATGAGGTCTGGCATTGTCCTGCATTAGGAGGAACCCGGGGCCAACCGCACCAGCATATGGCCTCACAAGGGGTCTGAGGATCTCATCTCGGTACCTAATGGCAGTCAGGATACCTCTGGCAAGCACATGGAGGGCTGTGCGGCCCTCCAAAGAAATGTCACCACACACCATTACTGACCCACTGCCAAACCGGTCATCCTGAAGGATGTTGCAGGCAGCAGGCTCACACTCGGCACATGTGACAGACGTAATATAGACTGCAGACACCGTGGAAAGCGATCTGCTGCCTGTAACATCCTTCATCATGACCGGTGTGTTATTTGAGTGTTCCCTTTATTTTTGAGCAGTATATATAAACTTGCAATATTTTTTCAGAGTACTACAATAAGCTTTTTGAACTGAACATTGTGATGGTTGCACTTTCTTTTTAAAGATTTTTTTTGTCATGTTGACTTTGAAATGTTTTTAAAAGTCCAAGTTCCACCTTTAGCACCTCAAATTAATAGTTTACAATTTCCAAGAAAGACTAGAACAGGCATAAATACGAGTACCTCTCTGCAAGTCTGATTTCAGCTATTGTGTGAAATCAATGCACTTCCAGTGAAATGTTGCCTTTCCTCTAGCTGGTCCACAATAAATTTGGTGTGACAGTATTGTAAGTACAAATGTGTCTCCCTTCAGTAAATTGTTTTGTTAGCAAGAGTCACTGTTATGCCTCTACAGCTTTTGTGCTGTACTTTGAATTTATTGCTCATTCTGAAAAGTATTGGTACAATGGCATATTTTCATAAAAATATCTTGTTTCATATGTCACCTCTTATTTATTGTTTTCCATTTTTTTGAAATATGCGGAATGTATTTAACTCAGAAGCTGATTTAAATTTCAGGGTACAGCCTTCGTGTCTGTTACTTGCAAGACAGACTTGATTTAGGCTCCCGTCATAGCTCCATTGGACGGTCCATTATTAGTCTCTGTTGTAGATTCCACTTCATTTGATGGAAAAAATAACACTGTATACATTGTAAATTTTTTTAAATTGAGGCACATTGGAGAACCCAATGGACCTCACTTTCAGTCAATTGAATCCCTTAGCCCCTGTTTGCTTGCCCACAAGGGGTAGCAATGGCAGGAACTATGACAACTTTCAAAAAAGGGCTGGATTTCCTCGAAACGCATAACATTGTGGGTTATAGTTAAATTAGTCACCAAATGTACAATTGGTGGCGAAAGGTTGAACTTGATGCATCTAAGTCTTTTTTCAACCTATTTAACTATGTCATGTGATACATTTTTCACAGTTTGGATTCCATTTTACTGCTCATATGACGCATGAGAAACAGAATTCAGAATGCACAATAAACTCAAACGTTACATCAATGTCCATTTTTCCAAATCATGATTCACTAAAACCTGGTTTTGAGTTACCCAGAAGGTGAGAGCTACTCCAGGTATTTTACTGTCGGAATGGCAAAAGTGATTTTAGCCTGGTTCAATATGCTTAGCAAGGAGGCAAAAGTTAACAACATGTTTTTGGAACAATGTTAAAACCTTAGTAGTTCATATTGTATATCCTATGGTATATCAAACTATTTGAAATACAGTAATTGATTGAAAAAGAAATTAAAGGAGAGCAAAAAAGTTGGGAAAATCCTGATCCAGCACCTATATTGGAAGTTTATTGCTGCTGGACCATAGCCTTATGTACCTTCTCCAACTTTTGGACATCCCTTACACCTCTTCTGATTTTAAGGCCCAACGTGACATCATTGTTGTCACATGACAAACGCATAGCCAAATCTTTTGAGGAGGTGTTCCAAATCTACTATATAATTATCTAATTCTGTCTGTCTGTAACGGAAATCCCGCGTCGCTGATTGATCGTGACCTCTCTGCTTCATTGCCTCCGGATTGGATGTGGGTGTTGCTTGGGGAGTGGTGTGGGCACGCCCCTTGGATACCCGACCGTGGCCTTAGCAACGTTACAGGGACTGTCACAGAACCTGTGTTAGAGAGCAGTTCTATGAGCAATAACATTTAATGATAATGTAAATATTTTACCTAGAAAATCCTGTGTATTCATTGCATTATTCTTAAATCTTCATAAATAAACTACGTACATATTCTGGAATACCCAATGCATTAGAATTGGGCCACCATCTAGTAAAAGTATATTTGTTTCCACTTTCCATTACAAAATATGTAGGTTTTTCTCTTCATTGAAGAGAACCTAACAGAAAAACTATTCTGCCTGAACCACAGGAAACATGAAACAGAGACTTGCTGCACAATTACAGCAGTATATATTTTGCTTCAAACACTGATTTTTCAGATAAAATATACTTTACAAAACTGGCTGGGGTATATACATATCAGATGTCTAATCCAAGGCATCTTCCCAGTTCCCCGCCCAACTCCCCATGACTGACAGGTTTCTCTCTATATGTGTTTTTATAGGGAGAGATCTCTCATGGGGAGTGGGGCAGGGAGAAGCTGATGGGACTCACCAACCCTCGGACAGCTTATTGAAGTATATTTTCTCTTAAATACTGACACATTTCCGAATAGTATGGAGTAGAAGTGGGCGTGCACACAACTAACAAGTAGGGTAGGTGCAGGTGCAATGGACCAGAAGATCCCCAATAGTATAAAGGAGAACACCGCACTCTAAAATGATGTTTTGAAATGCTGAGTAATATATATTTATTAACAAATTAGGCAACGTTTAAGGACAAAGAGAAAGCGATAAATAACGTTTCGGCCCAACCAGGGCCTTTGTCAAATAACGCTTAGTAATAGTCCAGTGCCAATCATAGAATATAATAGAGCAGTAAGAGCCAGGTTTAGGAATCCTTAATGAGACACTGGGAGGGATAAAAATCCACTAAAATATAGCTCAGTGTGTAGATGGAGTTGTCAGGAATCAACAGTGCTCCAATAGAAGTGCTGATGGGGTTAACAATAGGGGAGACCTCAGTATGGAGGACGGTATACAGCTGCGCTGCTGATGAACCGCTGGGATTAGGCAGCGCTCCCGCGCCTTGCCTTGTCTCCAGTGCTCTATTGGAGCACTGTTGATTCCTGACAACTCCATCTACACACTGAGCTATATTTTAGTGGATTTTTATCCCTCCCAGTGTCTCATTAAGGATTCCTAAACCTGGCTCTTACTGCTCTATTATATTCTATGATTGGCACTGGACTATTACTAAGCGTTATTTGACAAAGGCCCTGGTTGGGCCGAAACGTTATTTATCGCTTTCTCTTTGTCCTTAAACGTTGCCTAATTTGTTAATAAATATATATTACTCAGCATTTCAAAACATCATTTTAGAGTGCGGTGTTCTCCTTTATACATTTCCGAATAGAACATTTAAGGTTGAATTTATGCGGCCAGCGTCTGACTGATGCATGCCAGCTAGGATTTGTGCAACATGATCAGTTAACAGGTTCTCTTTTTTTTTAACGTTGTCATAACAAAATACTACCAAGGTTGCTTTATATCATATGTGGAAAAGTTCAATTCTATACATTGTAGTGCATAATTGTAGTTTTACGGAAAGGCATCACGGATGTCCTAGCTGCAAAACGATGGTCGATACAGACAGAAGAGGACCTCTTTGAAAAAACAGAGTTGCCCACTGTCCAGACATTCCTTGGCAGTCTGTAAAAATAGAGCACATTTTACCCTTTCTTTAAAAAAAAATATGATAAGTCCGTGATTTTTTCGAAGCTTGAGAAACATCTATAGATTGTTACAACTGTAATTATCATCATTTCACATGTAAAAACAAAAGCAGCTAATGTGTTCGCTTAAAAATTATAGCGTATACACATATATCACTTGTAATCTGAAAGAAGCACTCCCAACAAACTTTTTATCTTCTTAAATGGAATTTTGTTAGGAGATTTTTTAAGTAGGATGGTAATATCCCATTATAGTGCTTGGGCAGCCCATTCAAAATTTGTAAATTTTGTTGCTGTACCTTCTTTCATTTTCTGTCTGTAAGCTTCAGTCAATTACAGTCGCGTGTCCACTGGCTAGTCCGGCATATATAAATGAAAAGTGAATATGCATCCTTACCCATGTCCATAATCCCTCCCACCACTCTGTGCCTATGTCAGTCATAGTAAATTATAGGTATAGAAATAAATGAAACCCTGCATCCGCAGACCTAGTTACCAATCATTCCCTGACTTCTGATCACAGAGAGGCATATCTGAATCTTTTGGGTTTTAGATTATTTGAAAAAAGCAGTAATAGTATTTACAAGTCTCTGATCTTTTCATTCAGTTTTCAAATCATTGTGCTGAGGGGATGACAATCGTTTGTATAATATTTAAAAATTTCATTTCAGACTACTTTGACATGAATATATCTAAAGATTGCACAGCTACTGTTGCTACTTGTTGTCTTCGACCTCTGTTTAGAGAACAGCTTTCAACAGAAGGACATCCAGGGTGCCTTCTGTCATGGTGGGGAAGCAACACAACAGGTTACCTGTACAAGAAGCCCTAAGAAGTCACCCTGGATATCTGTCTGTGTTCACTGCATGCCAACCATCTGCTTACTACAGTGAAATAATATTGAACTCCTAGACTATTTCTTGGCTGTGTGACAACAGAAACAAGCAATTGCTTCAAATTATTATATTTTAATACAATGTTCTGAAAATGTTTAAAGATTCATGCAAATAAAATGTAATAATCAATGATATTTATTAGAAGCTGCCCAGGATACAAAGAAATGTTTTGCCTTGAAGTTGTGCTGTAGCTAAGTGTCACATCCATGTCTGAACATACTGCTGTGACCCCTGCCCTGGTCACTAGGCGGCACCACAATAACACTATGGTTATGGCTAGACGTCGGCATTGTGTGGGTATTTAGGGTGATGAGACTAGTTTACCCTTTGCTGTACTCTTGTGTTTTGTGGCAATGAGCTTGTAGGTAATTAGTTGTCTGCAGAGAGCCATGGCCACAGCTCCCTTCTATGTAAACCCCAGACGTTGACAGTCTTTAGCAGCAAGATATTAGTGTATTTAGCTAGCACTGGGCCGTCTCACTTGGCTTTGACTTAGCTGCTATGGTCTGTTTTGAATTTCCTGTGTTCTGATGTTGCCTTAATTTAGGCAATACATTTGCTTCCTGAGTTTGTCTTTCACGTGACTTCTCGGGTTCGAGCCTGCTTGGCGTCCCTGAATTGAAGATGGCAGCCCTTCCGTTCAAGCAATCTATTGGATCCCGTCGTAAGACTGGATTCTTGTAGAGGGGATAAAGGGTGAAGGACAGGGTTTCTCTGTTGTCTACCAGATGGAGTGGCTTGTGCCAAGTCTATATGAAGTCTATATGAGGTAGCTTTTTTGAGCCTGTGGCCTCTGGCAGACTTAACACTAATAATGAGATGAGGGTAAAATAAAAAGTATCTTGTGAGTCAGAGTAAACTTCTCTGTTTCATTATAATTTTTATATCTGCTGAATCATTAAATAGAAAGATGTAATTTATTATTAAGTAAACTAAGACAATTTTCATATTGGGTACACATTACGAGGAAATGTTCATATTCCCCAAGAATAGAGAAAGAACTGTCAAGTGATGTTCACTTCGTGTTTCAGCTACGTGTTCATTGCTCCATGGGGAGTTCTGTCTAAACCTTGAAAAATAAAATTTGGACATTCCCATGACAAAGTCATAGCTTTGAATTATCTAACAGAGTTCAAAACATACAACTTTAAATTTTGACAATTTTTTTCAGTTGTATCCATTTAAAACAGAAGTCTGCTGTTTCATTGCTTATGACTTCAAAGACACGAGTGGCATAAACATAAAGCTCAAAGTCCAAAATTGGCTGTTTTGAACTTAATTTGATAATTCAAGTCTTTTGCTTCGGCTGAGACACGTACTGTATGTCTGCATGATCATAAATACCACAAGAAGTCACCCTCTGCTGCCAATAATATAAGTGTGTGCAGAGACAATGACAAACAGATTGTTATTCCGTAACAAAGGGCAACATTTGCAGTTTAACTGTTCCACATGAGATCAATTAGTTATTGTGAACATGAATATCGGCTCTAGATTTTGTAAAGAAGAGCCCATAACTGTCACTTCTTGTGGGTGGGTAGTATTTTTATTTATAGAAGTCCTTTAGCTGCCTGATAAATAAATACCTTAAAATTCAAACTCAAATTTTCTTCACCTTTTTGCTGGTTATTATCTTGTCACATTGTCTTTGAGCTTCACATCCTCTGAGTACTCTCATCTGCATAACATCTCATGAGACAGCAGTGTCTGCATGATCCATTAAAATGAATGAACTCGTGGAGTGTCACTTATAGAGCTTGCGGGTAGGAAACTGATAAATAGATAAGTAAGCAATTACAGGATATCTAGGTATCTTTTTGTTAATATCTTATGCATTGCTTGCCTGAAATATTCAGTTTCAAAGGATCTCAGGGACTTTTCAGAGAGTTTTTAAGACTAGCTGACATAATCCTCCTGACTAGCAAGCAAGCTAACTTATTTGTCTGTATTTATATAGTCTCGCTTGGATCTATATATACAGCAATGTGCAATGTGAATACTTTTATGCCCTGTAGGGATCCGCTCTGGTAGGCAGGGGCCGGGCCGCAGTAATGAGGCAAACACACAGGCTTTTAGTTCAAAGTTCAGTGGTTTTAATAACGGGTTCAACAAAAGTCCAGATAACAAAATCAAAACAGAACATAAATCACTCCAGTTTGGAGAACCACTGGTCCCAGACTCACCCTTGCTTGGGACGGGCTTAACTAAGCGGCTGCAGGTTAGCTGAGACCGCCAGGTGCCATTCCGGGTGGTCTGGTACTCGCTTCCTGGTGCATACTGACACACTGTAACAAAACAATCTTCCAGGCTGACTCCAGCCAAACTCCTTCCTTACACACCCACCAACTACAACAGCTCCTTGTTTTATAGGCCTAGTCCACACCCTCAGGTGAGGTACACATCAGCTGACCTGATCACGTGACTATGACCTCATCACAGGTCCTTGAGATCAGGGAAAATCCTGACCAAACTCCAGTCTGCTAGGAGAAATATATCTCCCATCCATCAAGACCCCCTTTGGTGTACCACATACCTCCCCCCTTTGTTCAACCTTAGGAGGGTGGACACATGACATACAGTGAACTCTGGACAGTGCATCTGCGTTCCCCTGTAATTTGCCTGCCCGATGTTCTACTGAAAATTTGAAATTTTGCAGAGACAGAAACCACCTGGTGACTCGTGCATTTCTCTCTTTGGCTTGACTCATCCAAGTCAGAGGGAATGATCAGTTACCAATAGTGTTGAGCATTCCGATATCGCAAGTATCGGGTATCGGCCGATATTCGCGTTATCGGAATTCCGATACTTAATTCCGATACTTTTTCAATATCGTATACCGGAATCGGAAGTTCCCATAATTCTTTGAGAGGCAATGTGATTTTAGTCAGCCAATGAGGAATCCTACGAAGTGTGGGCACATCCTGTAATGCTGCGGTCATCTTAACTAATGGCATGGCTGTGATTGGCTGCTGAAATGATGTCAGAATGCACTATAAAAGGCGCCGCCGCCATTTTAGCGTCACTGTGCTGTGAATTCAGATAGGGACAGAACGCTACTCTGCTGACTCTGAGGGACAGTTAGAGATTGCGATTTAGTGTACTGTGCTGTAGGCAGGCTATCACCAACCGCTGTGTAAAGCTTCCTTTTGCCTGCAGTGTTGTTTTAACAGCTCTGCAAGGTGTGTGTGAGTGCAGGTGACGCTGCAGTTTGCTCTGCATCCAACGCTGTCTGTAGGCATCTGCACGTGTCACTCACAGACTCTTTTTTTTTTTCTTTAGTGTAATTCTAGCTGCTCCATTCAATAGAAATTATAGTGTGATGCGCTTCCATCCGTATCCAATACATTGGTTGCAAACACTATAGAAGTAGACAAAGGAGTAGCCTTTCACAGATTGTGGACAGTTGTGTTTCAGTGTTCACTTCAGTCTGTGTTTTTTATTTTTTGAGTGCATATCACGCTCCAGTTACTTGTTCAAGCACTGCTGCTTGTACTCTGCTGAGCGTGTCTCAGTGCCTCATCCTTTTCATTTTTCTCCAATTGGTGCTTCTCCATTATATTTGAAAAAAATCTAATCTATTAGTGTGACGCGCTTCCATCCGTATACAATACATTGGTTGCAAACACTATAGAAGTAGACAAAGGAGTAGCCTTTCCCAGATTGTGGACAGTTGTGTTTCAGTGTTCACTGCAGTCTGTGTTTTTTTTTTTTTGAGTGCACATCACGCTCCAGTTACTTGTTCAAGCACTGCTGCTTGTACTCTGCTGAGCGTGTCTCAGTGCCTCATCCTTTTCATTTATCTCCAATTGGTTCTGCTCCATTCCATTTAAAATCTAATCTATTAGTGTGACGCGCTTCCATCCGTATACAATACATTGGTTGCAAACACTATAGAAGTAGACAAAGGAGTAGCCTTTCCCAGATTGTGGACAGTTGTGTTTCAGTGTTCACTGCAGTCTGTGTTTTTTTTTTTTTGAGTGCACATCACGCTCCAGTTACTTGTTCAAGCACTGCTGCTTGTACTCTGCTGAGCGTGTCTCAGTGGCTCATCCTTTTCATTTATCTCCAATTGGTTCTGCTACATTCCATTTAAAATAAATCTAATCTATTAGTGTGACGCGCTTCCATCCGTATACAATACATTGGTTGCAAACACTATAGAAGTAGACAAAGGAGTAGCCTTTCACAGATTGTGAATAGTTGTGTTTCAGTGTTCACTGCAGTCTGTGAGGTATTTTTATTTTTTTTTTTCCATGCTGGAACGTCGCAAGTGAGCGCACTCTAGGCGGACCTTGTGCAGCAGTGCATCAAGATCCGGATAGTCCCTCAAAAAACTCTGCACGACCAAGTTGAGCACATATGACAGACATGGTATGTGAGTGAGGTTGCCAAGGCCCAGAGCTGACACCAGATTTCGGCCATTGTCACACACTACCAAGCCTGCCTGTAGATTCTCTTCCAAAAACCACACGTCGCTCTCCTGCTTTATGGCATTACAGAGCTCCTGCGCTGTGTGGCTAAGATTCCCCATGGAAATTAATTTCAGGACGGCCTGTTGACATTTGGACACGGCTGTGCTCATATCGGTCGCAACAGGTAAATGTTCACGGGTCCATGTGGAGGTAGACCGTGACGGCTCCTGCAGCGATGATTCTGAGGAACTGGAGTAGGAGGAGGAATCAATGTGTACAGACTTGATTCCTGCAATCCTTGGAGATGGCAGAACACGTACAGCGCCACTCGCAAGATCAGTACCCGGCTGCACAACATTGACCCAATGGGCAGTGAGGGAAAGGTATTGTCCCTGGCCATGGGTGTTAGAACCCTCTTGTTAGGTTTTGTTTCAGTTTGCTGGTCACATGACCTTTTTTCCCTATTTAGTCTGGCTCCGCCCTTCTGGCTTTGCTTGACTTCATTGTATTATCTACTGTTAAGCTAGCCGGGTGCTTAGGTGCCTTAATCTGTCAGTTTTGCTTGATGTTAGGATCACAAAGTATTTATTTTTCTGTTTAATTATCCATGCTACAATTTATGTTAGGAGGTGTCCACCTTTTCTCCCAGTCCCTAGATCTTGTAGGGATTACTCCCTCGCAACTATAGGTCTTCGTTCACACTAGATGAGGACTTTAGCGGGTCTGGTCGCAGGATCAGGTTCCCCGTTACATCGTAGGGATTCAGCTTAGTTGTATTGTAGGGACAGAATTCCCTTCTTTCCTTACTGGTTGTAGCAGATCATAACAATGGGTACTGGTCCACGCATCGGTGGTCAGGTGGACCTTGCTACTGAGGCTTTTAGTAGCGCATGTTTAATTTTTCCCTCAACATGCTTTTGCAGACCAGGGACGGCTTGCCTGCTGAAATGAAATCGGCTTGGCACATTGTATTGTGGGACTGACAATGATATTCAGTTACGGAAACTGTCTGTCTCCACCAGCCTGAATCACAGCATTTCAAGGGACAGGAGTTTTGCAATGCCAGCATTCAGAGCCTGTGCTCGTGCATGGTTTGCGGAGTATGGCCGTCTTTTATCCCATGCCTGTGCTACCGATGGCTGTTTTGTGGCCTGGGAGTGTGAGGATGACAGGGAACTTGCTGCTGTGTGTGGAATAACAGTTTGTCTCTGGACAACAGTGGCCGAGGTTCTTCCATGGCGATCCTGTGAGGAAGCATAACCAGCTGTGTGTGAGCTCGATGAAGAGGCTTCAACACAACCTGAAGATGTAGGTGCTGCTGTAGGTTGGCCTACATCTCCAGTGTGTCTTTGTAACTCAACTACATGCTTTGTCCGCACATGTTTCCACATATTTGTGGTATTGAGGTGACTGACACTTTTAGCTATTTTTAATTTTTGATTACACAGCTTGCATTTCACATAGCAAATATCATGTGCAAGTGTGTGAAAAAAGGACCACGCAGTGCAAGTCCTGGGAGCGCACGTTTTGACTTTTGGAAGACAACTGCTCCGAACAGGTGCCAAACTGGAGGCTACAGGCAACCGAGTCTGCAGCCTAACTCTCCCTCCTGTTTGTACCGTTGGGGCAATGTCTTCCTCTATCTTCCTTCTATCACTAACCATTTCTCTAGGCCTCTCCCAGCTTTCAACCAAAGTACTGGTTCTCAGCCACAAAGCTATCCACAGTGCAGCACCCCTCCTACATCTCCTCCCTCATTTCTATCTATCGGCCTAACCGACTGCTGCGCTCTGCAAACGACTTTCGACTAACCTCTGCACTAATACGTACCTCCCACTCCCGACTCCAAGACTTCTCCTGCTCTACGCCAATCCTCTGGAATGCTGTACCCCAAGAAATTAGGACTATCCACAATTTGCATGGTTTCAGGCGCTCCCTCAAAACACATTTGTTCAGAGCGGCCTATCACATTCACTAATCAAAGTCATTCTATGTATTCTGTGTAAGTGTGTGTGTGTCTCTAGCCCATTCACTATCTCCATCCCTCAGTCCCTTAAGATGGCTGGAACATCATTGTAAATGCACCATTGTATATAAACACCTATACTTTGTATCTCCCCCATCTCATTGTACATTGTAAGCTGTCACGAGCAGGGGCGACTTATTTAGCTTAAATTATTGTATTGTTAACGTTGTTACTTATGACTTGTGTTCTGAAACTGCTAAACTGTAAAGCGCTGCAGAATATGATGGCGCTATATAAATAAATATTATTATTATTCCTCTGAGCTGCTCCCACCACCTTCCTGTTCCTCATGCCATGTTGGGTCTTGGACCTCATCATCTCCACTACCCTCTTCCAACACCTGCTGTTGGGTGGTCTGGCCAGCACCATGCTCAACAGAAACTGGCACCTGGGTCTCATCATCATCAGATGCGTTCTGCGGTGTGCTGACCATCGGCACTGTCTCACCCGCCTCTTCAGATTCAGAGAGACACAGCTGTTGCGCATCACTGCATACTCCCTCTTCACATTACAGAATGCTGCTTGGCTGGGCCCCTGTTTGCAAGCCAATAGATTCTGAGAACAGAAGCAGACACTCAGCTGGCTCCTGTACAGAACTCTCTGACTGCCTGGGCAATTTGCCAGGCGGTGAAGAGACAGATGGTTGCCCAACAGTGCTGTGGTCCTGAGAGGAGGTGGAAGCAATTGAAGTCGATGCATTGGCTGACATCCAAACAACAACGGCTTCAATTTGTTCTTCCCGCAGCAGGGGGGTACTCCGAGCTCCTACAAAAGTGCGCATAAAGGAACGCTCACGGGAAAACTGGTGATGCTGTGTCACTGGGGGCCGCAGCAGCCACAGAATCCCCACGTCCTCTCCCTGAAGAAACTCCACGACCACGTGCCTTACTCCCTGCCTTCTTCATCTTGGTAGATTGATAAAGAAAGTCTGAAAAGTTATAAGGTCTAAGTGTGGTTATTCCGCAGAGACTGCAGTGAACACTGCACACAACTGTTCACTACCCAATGCGTCTCAGCAGGAAGGCAGTCTGTGCGTCAAAACAAAGGCACAAGCATACATCCATGTACCCTGTTTATAAAGCTATATAAAAAAAATTATGTAGTAGTGACGCACACTTTATTGAGGTACAGTATTACATCGCCATTCACCATCTGTGGCTATGCAGTCTCATCTATATATACCTTATCTATCTGTTGTCATGCTTCCAAGTCGACAGTCAGCCATAAATAGCAATTTTCACTATGCACTATGCACTTTTTAAAGGTTATGTTTGTTAATAAAAATGATTATTGCCACATATTATGAGTATTACATGATGGAAATTGTATAATTTTGTATAAAATATTTAGTGACATTATTCAGCAAATGGAACATTTTAGTAATATCACAGATTACTTGTAATGCTGATGATGTTTTGAAGTCACACATTCATTGTCTATACAATAAAAATGGTGTACATACTGTTACTTATCCATCATTAATGGATTCAGATATGTACTTGTATGCTTTTATGTACAACCGTATAGCAGATTCCTTAACTAATTTATTTTGTGGTTTGCATTGCTGTTCAACATGTTAATGTATGTGTTTATGTTTGTCAATTCTTTATTTATCTAGATATTAGTTTAAATGAAATCATCATCTTATGGTAGTAAAGGTTATCTTTCTCTTGTTTGAAGTATAGACATTTAAAATTGACAGGTAACAAGGAAATTACTTGATCTAGTATTTAAACATCCTCCTTGACCCTGGGCTCCAACACCGCCAGTTGTTGCTCGGAAGTGCTGTTAGCACAGTCAACACTTGCTCCTGTGTTACTGGGTTCAGTAACGTCAGCTGGTCCTCGGTTGTGCCATTGGCTCTTTTCCTTCTGCTGCCCCTCCGGGTTCCAGTACCGTCAGCTGGTTGTCCGCAGTGCCTTTGGCCTAGGTGCCTCCATCTCGGTATCCGAGTTCCAGCAACGTCTGCTGGTCCTTGGTAGTGCTTTGGAGCACAGGTACCTCCTGCTTAGTAACCGTGTCCCAGTAACGTCAGCTGGTCCTCGGTTGTGCCATTGGCTCTTTTCCTTCTGCTGCCCCTCCGGGTTCCAGTACCGTCAGCTGGTTCTCCACAGTGCCTTTGGCCTAGGTGCCTCCATCTCGGTATCCGAGTTCCAGCAATGTCTGCTGGTCCTTGGTAGTGCTTTGGAGCACAGGTACCTCCTGCTTAGTAACTGTGTCCCAGTAACGTCAGCTGGTCCTCGGTTGTGCCATTGGCTCTTTTCCTTCTGCTGCCCCTCCGGGTTCCAGTACCTTCAGCTGGTTCTCCACAGTGCCTTTGGCCTAGGTGCCTCCATCTCGGTATCCGAGTTCCAGCAACGTCTGCTGGTCCTTGGTAGTGCTTTGGAGCACAGGTACCTCCTGCTTAGTAACCGTGTCCCAGTAACATCAGCTGGTACAAGATTGTGCTACAAATACAAGATACGGAACAAGAGACACAAGAACAATAAGCAGAAGATCTAAAAGCAGAAGAACATGAAGTATAAGACCAAAATGAAGAGCAAAATATATGCTCTAAATTCTAAGCAGAAGAAGACTAAGCAGTGTATGGGGGTGAGTCCGTTCCTCCTCGTGGTGCCCCTGGAAAATGCCTGCTGCTGCAGGCTAAACTGAACACGGACAAATACTGTTGTAATTTAAATCTTTTGTGACAGCAAGAACGGAAGGATGAAAAATTCATACTTTGACAGATTACAAGTACAGGATTCTCTGTCACAAATAAGAATATGATGAAGAAGATGAAGCAGAATATGAATAAGAATAATAGTTTAATAAGAAGAATATGAGTAATGTTAACAAAGATGAATAGCAAGAAGTTTAAGAAGAAGATAAAGAAGGTGAAGATGAAGAATAATTTGATGAAAAAGATGATGCTGCAGAAGATTATGAAGGAGAAAGTGTGTGAAAAGTTAAAAAGGTGAAGATGAAGAGCATGGAAGTTGTGTAATATACATATTTGCCAAAATAGAAGAAACGTTAACAACATTGTCAATTTCTTCGTCAATCCGAACATCTTTAAAAAAAAAAATATTTATGCTATTCCATTTGATTGGGTTAAACATCTATGCCTTTAATGTCTCCTCAACCTTCCCCAATACATTCTACATTACTCTTTCTTGTTTTCTTTCATGTACAATTAACCAACAAGGCAAGAATGGGGTTTTTTTAATTTCGATATTTTGTTCCCATAGACTTACATGGGACTTCCGGTATCGGTATCGGGTATCGCCGATATTTTAATGTTATCGGCGATACCATTCCGATTCCGATACTTTTGGATATCGGAAAGTATCGCTCAACTCTAGTTACCAACCGAAACGTTCTCCCCAACAGATAGTAGCGCAATGACTCCAGTGCCCACTTGATGGCCAGGCACTTTCTCTCTACAATGCTGTATCTGGTTTCAGCTGGAGTAAGCTTTCGACTCAGGAAACTAATGGGATGCTCCTCCCCGTTAACCTCCTGAGACAACACGGCACCCAGACCTACCTCTGACGCATCAGTCTGGACAATGAATTCTCTTTTGAAGTCGGGTGTGATCAGAACTGGTGACCCACACAGTGCCCCTTTTAGTTTTACAAACGCTTCTTCAAGCTGATCATTCCATCGCACCATTACTGACTTCCTCCCTTTTAGGCAGTCAGTTAACGGCGCCGACAGGGTTGCAAAATTGGGAATAAACCGCCGGTAGTATCCCACTAACCCCAAAAACCCTTTCACTTGTTTTGTGGTGAGTAGTGTTGAGCGATACGATAATGCAAATATCGGCTATCGGCCGATATTAGCTCTATCGGCATTTCGATAATTCGTTTCGATATTTTCGTCTTATCGAATACCGGAATCGGATTTGTCACTGTCACTGTGAGTGTCCGTCGGTCGGGTCTGTCAGGAGTCAGCGGCACTTACCTGGCAGAAGATCTCCGGCGGTCACGTCCTGGACTGCTTGATGGCCGCCATTATCTTCTCCCTGGCGGTCACATGCAGTTTTTCGCGATAACTGCAGTGACTGCAGGGTAATCCCGGCCGTAAACCAGTCCGATGACGTCACCGCCGGGGAAGCAGGTAATCAGCTGTGCTGCGCCGGGATTCTGATGTAGCAGAGCTGGATCGTCGTGGGACACTCGTTACTATGGACTGCGTCGGTCAGGTGGTATACTTTTTTTTTTCATTTTTTTTACAGGAGATCGATGGCGTCGCAGGATGAGACTGTAATAAAAGTAATGAAAACTGTGTTTTTTTTTTTTTATTAAATTAAAAAACTTTTTTATGAACATTCACCCGTCCGGGTACATAAACAATTTAACTATTTACATACAGGGACCCTGTCCGGGTTATTTATAATTCTTTGGCAGGGGTGTTCCAGGTACCACCTGGTACTCTTCTGATGCTTGCCAAACATCCGAGGCACCAAGGATCACCAGGACCTGATGATGTCGTGTGGCCTGTACAGTCAAGTCGTGACCCGCTATCTGGGTCTGTGTGGCCACCTCTTTCATCTCCCTCTGGGTCTGGAACCCTATGTCCCGAACTGAACGAACCCCAGGGGGCCTAACAGGCGCCGGGTACGGGTCAGCTATACTTATCATGTCCATAGCTGGGGCTGCTGAGGAGACCACTGAGGGAGGCTTGGGAGATTTACGGCGTGGGGTGGGCACTTTTGCAGAGGCCTGGATGTGGGAGGCTGAAGGCTCCGAGGGTCTCACAGGTTCCTGACACACTGGGGAGTAGGGGTCGCACCTGGTAACATTTAGGGCGTACCATCCATTGTAACCCCAGTGTCGCGTGTAAGTCACCAAGTCTCCTGGCAACAGGTCCCTCCCCGGGTGTCCTTCTGGGAGGTGAGTCTCCATGTCCCGCCGGTTCACAAAAACTTCTAAATAAAGTCCAGGCTCCTTGATGAAGCCCCAACCACCTTTCAATTTAAAGCTCCGTACTGCACCCTTATGCCGCGGCTCACACAGGGTTCCTTTATCCTTTCTCATCCGGTCCTTATCTGCCCGGTCTTTCTCCAGGTTACGTTGCCGAAGTTTTTGGGATTCTCGCTGCTCCCTTTGTCGCTCTGCTTCCCGCTCCCAACGTCTCCACTCTTCCTCCTGACGCCGGTTGTAATTCTCCTCCACCAGCTGCTCCATGTCTCCACCATCAAACTGCAGCTTACAGTGTCCGGTTTGCGGCAGCTCTCCTGGCGCCCCCCAGTCCTGGCGGCGCTCCCCTGCGGAGGAAGCAGCCGGCTCTGGAACAGATGACAGTCGGGGCTCCGGTACAGGCAGGTAGTGCTCTGGTGCCTGCGCGGCCTCCTCCATGAGGACGGGTGTCGCTTCTTCTGTCTCAGCGACGGGGGCAGACAGCGGGATCTGGGGTGCTGCCGGTGCAGCGTTTTTTGCACGAACGGGTGCCTCCACTGCGACAACGTCAACCGGATCACATTGCAAGGACTCCTCTACTAGAACGGGTGCCTCACCTTCCGGTACAGACACTTCAGGTAAGAGGGATTGGCGCCGCTCCAAGTTTAGTTTTAGGGCACGCCAGCTCGCTTCCATCCTGGCGACCTCCTCCCGGTGCCGGGCCAGGCCTCTTAGGGTATCCGCCGCTTCTTGCAGCGTAGGAGGGTTTCCAGGCCGGTTGCCCAACGGTGGTTCCGTGGCGATCGGGTCGCTTCCGTGGGGGGAGAGCTCTGACTGCTCCATCCCTTCACACTTCTGCTCGTGTCCATTAGCCATCTCTGCCAAGTCACATGTGTCATTAGCATCTGGAGAGGGCCCCTCTTTTGTAGGGAGGCGGGACCTTCGTGTTAGTTTCCGCACACTGAGGAGGATGAGGAGGCAGAACTGAAGAGCTGTGGGGCACGATCTTACATTGCAGTACCATTTAGAGCCATCGTTTTCGCGTCACTGAGTGAGTGTACAGTACACCCATGAAGAGCACGCCCTTCTTCTTCACCAGTGCCTCGTCGTGACGCAGATATGGCGGAAAAATGGCAAATACATTCTCTGATGATTTTAGCAATTCTCAAGCACAAAACCAGTTCAATTCAGGCACACAGGACTCGCTTATAGCGAGCTACAGAATCCTGTTTGTGACGCCCAAGTTGAGTCGCACAGAGCCAGAGGTTTTGGGGGTACTCGGCACCGAGCCCGTCGACTTATATGGGGTATGTCACGGCTTTACCCGGCAATTGAATCAGAGTCTATTTTACTATGTAGAAGTGTATAAACTATAAATATATGTATATATATGTCACAATGACATGTGTATATATATATATATATATATATATATATATATATATATATGTATTCTATGTGTGTATATTTTGTGTTTACAACGTAAGAAAGGTTTTTTTTTGTTGCGATATTTTGTTCCCATAGACTAACATGGGACTTCCGCTATCGAAATCGGATATCGACGATATTTAGTGCTATCGGCGATACAATTTCGATACGATATTTTTAGATATCGAGCACTATCGCTCAACACTAGTGGTGAGGGGACGGGGCCAGTTTTGGATTGCCTCCACTTTGTTTATTTGGGGTTTGATAACTCCTCTCCCAATCACATACCCCAGGTACCGAGCTTCCTCCAACCCTATGGAACACTTCTTTGGGTTGGCAGTTAGCCCTGCTTGTCTCAGAGAATCTATCACCGCCTGTACCTTGGCTAAGTGACTTTCCCAGTCTGTACTGTACACCACAATATCGTCCAGATAGGCCGCGGCATATCGGCGATGAGGACGAAGAACAACGTCCATTAACCTCTGGAATGTCGCTGGAGCGCCATGCAACCCGAAGGGTAGGACTATATACTGGAACAAGTATTCAAGCAGCTGACAGCACTCGGGAGTTAGCACGGATGCACGTTCAGGCGTTCAAGGATCCAAATGAACAACAGTCCAACGAAAAAATAGGAACAGCATCCAATCCAGGTGAAGTATAACAAGTCTTTATTCAGCCACCATAAAATACGACGTTTCGGCCATTTTCAGGCCTTTATCAACTTTTATTACTTGATAAAGGCCTGAAAATGGCCGAAACGTCGTATTTTATGGTGGCTGAATAAAGACTTGTTATACTTCACCTGGATTGGATGCTGTTCCTATTTTTTCGTATATACTGGAACAGTCCCTCGGGTGTTACAAAAGCCGTTTTCTCTCTCGCTGCTTTTGTTAGGGACACCTGCCAATACCCTTTTGTGAGGTCAATGACTGAAAAATACCGGGCCTGCCCAAACCGCTCTATTAACTCATCGACCCGGGGCATGGGGTAGGCGTCAAACTTGGAAATTTCATTCAGTTTTCTGAAGTCATTACAGAACCTTAGTGTCTCATCTGGCTTTGGTATTAGGACTATTGGGCTGGCCCACTCACTCTGGGACTCTTCAATGACCCCTAACTGCAGCATCTTCTTGACCTCTTCCGAGATGGCTTGTCGCCGGGCGTCAGGCACCCGATATGGCTTTAATCGGACTTTGGCCTGCGGCTCCATGACAATGTCATGTTGGATTAGGGAGGTACGACCAGGAAGTACCGAATAAACATCAGTATTTCGGCTAACAAACTCTCGGACTTCCTGAACTTGTCTGGGAGACAAAGTGTTTGCTATTTTGACGGCGGAGAGGACTTCTCTTGCCTTCTCCTGAGGCAAGGAAGCCATCTCTACTGGAAATGCAGGCCGTGGACAATCCTCACCAAGCGGGTCTCTGTCTTTCCATGGTTTGAGCAGATTCACATGATATACCTGTTCTGGCTTTCTCCGCCCTGGTTGGTGTACTTTATAGTTTACTGGTCCCTAGTGTTGAGCGATATTGCTCGATATCTAAAAATATCGTATCGAAATTGTATCGCCGATAGCACTAAATATCGTCGATATCCGATTCCGATTGCGGAAGTCCAATGTAAGTCTATGGGAACAAAATATCGCAACTAAAAAAAACCTTTATTTCCTTGTAAACACTAAATATACACACATAGAATACATATATATATATACATGTCATTGTGACATATATATATACATATATGTATAGTTTATACACTTCTACATAGTAAAATATCCTCTGATTCAATTGCCGGGTAAAGCCGGCTTCTGTGAAAAGACAGAAGCACCCGACATGAAATGACACTTGGTGTACATAGGGTTAACCATGTCTTTTCATGTGGTTTGCAATCTGATTTGCACAAACAATTACATCAGTCTATGTGTGCAAAATTTCACACCTGTAGGGGTTAATTAAAGGTGTAAATTCGTTGTAAAAAAAACGGACTTTTTTGCTACGAATTTACACCTTTAATTAACCCCTACAGGTGTGAAATTTTGCACACTTACACTCATGTAATTGTTTGTTCAAATCAGATATCAAACTACATGAAAAGACATGGTTAACCCTATGTACACCAAGTGTCATTTCATGTCGGGTTCTGCATTTTCACAAAAGCCTGCAATTGAATTAGCGGCTATTATACTATGTAGAAGTGTATGAACTATAAATATAAATATATATATATATGTGTCACAAATTTAATGACATGTATATATATATATGAGGTGTAAAATTGCTGAAAAAAAAGGTGTGGGATCCCGCCCTATTTTCGCAACCAGACAGACAAAGCCAGTGAGTGGGGGCAGATAATAATAGCCCAGAGAGGGACCATTATTTTTGGCCCCCCCCGGCTACTAACATCTGCCCCCAGAAACCCCAGAAAGGGCAAATCTCTAATTAGATTTGCCCTTTCTGGCACTTTGCCCGTCTATTCCCATTGCCCTGTAGCGGTGGCGAATGGGTTAATAAGGGGTTAAAATGACCTTGCAATTGAAAGGTCACTTTAAGCCAGGTTAATAATTGAGAGCTGTCAATTAGACAACTATCAATTATTAATCCTATTGTATGAAAGAAAAATCAAACACACACACTTTAATAAAAAAGAAGTTTAATGAAATAATCACACAGTTTTTGACCATATTTTATTTTCCTGCTAAAACCATTTCCTGTAATAAAAATAAAATAATAAAGCAAAATTATTCTTACCAATCCGATGTACCGTCAGGTCCCACGGTGTAATCCTTCAGAAAGGGTTAATGTTTACTGCAGGGACCGCAGCTAATGCTGCAGCCTCACAGTAAACCCCCAAATGAATGAGTTCCTCTCCTGGCTGACAGGAGAGGAAGTGGAAAGCTTAATTGATTGCTTTCCACTTTCACTTCAGGTCAGTCAGGGACACAATCAGTGACGTCAGAGGGAACTGGTTAACAAAAATAGGGGATCCCCTCGAAAAAAATTGGCGTGGGTCCCCCCTATTTTTGTTAACCAGCCAGATGAAGCAGACCGCTGAGGCCTGGTTTTTCAGGCTGGTAAGGATCCAATATCCATGGACCTTGCAAGCCTGATAATACCAGGCCACAGCAGTCTGCTTAGCTTGGCTGGTTAACAAAAATAGGGGATCCCCTCGAAAAAAAAAAAAACGGCGTAGGGGTCCCCCTATTTTTGTTAACCAGCCAAGTAAAATGCAGACTGCTGCGGCCTGGTATTAAAAGACTGTTAAGGCCCATGGATTTTGGCCCTCAACAGCCTGATAATACCAGGCTACAGCAGCCCCACATTTGGCGCATCAAAAGATGTGCCAATTGTGGCACTTTACCCGGCTCTTCCCACTTGCCCTGTAGCGGTAGCAAGCGGGGTAATAAGGGGTTAATGTCACCGTTGATTGCACGGTGACAATAAGCCCGGTTAATAATGGAGAGGTGTCAATAAGACACCGATCCATTATTAATCCCAAAGTTATTAAATGCATAAAAAAAGACAAAGCAAGAAAAAACTATTTTAATGAAATAAAAGAGACAACACACTTTTCATTTCTTTTATTGTACTCTCATTCCTGCGACGCCATCGATCTCCTGTAAAAAAAGAAAAAAAACAAACCAACAGTATACCACCTGTCCGACGCAGTCCATAGTAACGACAGTCCCACGACGATCCAGCTCTGCTACATCGCAATGACAGGCAGAGCCTGTCATCGCGACGCAGCACAGCTGATTACCTGCTTCCCCAGCGGTGACGTCATCGGACTGACTGCTTTACGGCCGGGATTACCCAGCAGTCACTGCAGTTATCGCGAGAAACTGCATGTGACCGCCGGGGAGAAGAGGATGGCGGCCATGAAGCAGTCCAGGCCGTGACCGCCGGAGATCTTCTGCCAGGTAAGTGCCGCTGACTCCTGACAGACCCGACCGACGGACACTGACAGTGACAGACCCGACCGACGGACACAGACAGTGACAGTGACAAATCCGATTCCGGTATTCGATAAGACGAAAATATCGAAACGAATTATCGAAAGGCCGATAGAGCTAATATCGGCCGATAGCCGATATTTGCATTATCATATCGCTCAACACTACTGGTCCCACCTTCTCTATAATCTCGTAGGGTCCCTGCCACCTTGCAAGGAACTTACTATCCACTGTAGGCACAAGTACCAACACCCGATCCCCAGGGTTAAAGGACCTTACCCGTGCCTCCCGGTTATAGACCTGCCTCTGTGACCTTTGTGCTGCTTCCATATGTTCTCGGACTAATGGTAGGACTGTCTCCATTCTCTCTTGCATTTTGGCCACATGTTCTATCACACTTTTGTGGGGAGTTGGTTGGTTTTCCCAGGCCTCTTTAGCTATATCGAGTAAGCCACGGGGATGTCTGCCATATAATAGTTCAAAGGGCGAGAACCCCGTAGATGCCTGGAGCACCTCCCGCACTGCAAACATCAGGTATGGCAACAAGAGATCCCAGTCCTTACCATCTTTAGAGACTGCTTTTTTCAACATATTCTTCAGGGTTTTATTGAACCTTTCTACTAAACCGTCTGTTTGGGGATGATAGACCGATGTGCGCAACTGTTTAACACTTAACAAGTGGCAGAGTTCCTTCATGATTTTTGACATAAAGGGGGTCCCCTGATCTGTTAAGATTTCTTGAGGGATTCCCACCCGAGAGAACATACCCATGAGTTCTTTTGCGATCAGTTTGGCCGAGGTGTGTCGCAGGGGAATAGCCTCAGGATACCTGGTAGCGTAATCTAGAACTACGAGGATGTGTTGGTGACCCCTTGCTGATTTATTAACCGGCCCCACCAGATCCATGGCTATTCTCTCAAACGGGACCTCTATAATTGGTAATGGCACCAAGGGACTCCGAAAATGAGGCTGCGGACTGGTTACCTGGCACACGGGACAAGAGTTACAATACCGTTTAACTTCTTCATAGACCCCTAGCCAGTAAAACCGTTGTAGAATTCTGTCTAGGGTTTTCTTTTGGCCCAAATGTCCCCCTAGTACATGCGCATGCGCTAAGTCCATTACCAACCTCCGATATGACTGCGGTACCAGCAATTGCTCGACAATTTCCCCATGTATTTTTTCAACCCGATACAGCAAATCTTGGTTAAGCTCGAATTGGGGATATACTGTAGCTGCCCCGGGGTGTTGGGGTTCCCCATTGACAACCAGTACATTTTCCCGGGCTCGAGTCAACGTAGGGTCCCAGAGTTGCGCCGTACCAAAATTGTCACCTGCCACATTTAAGTCTGACAATTCTGGTCCCGGTGGCAAATCTTCCATCTCCCCAGCTAACACTTCTATAGGAGAGGGGTTTTCCTCCTCCACCGAAGGCAAAGGTACTCCTACCGCCAGCACATCTTCCTCTGGGCCACCAGGTTCATGCCCGATTTCTGGAGAATGCAACCTGGTTGCCACTGGTGCCGACGACTGTTCTGTGGTAGGGGTAATTACAGGCCAAAGCACAGAAAATAACGGAAAAACTCTCCCCATTATTACCTCATAATGCAAATTAACCACCACCCCCACCTCGTGGCACCTCCTCCCCGCTGGCGTGTTTATCATCACCAGTGCGGTAGGATAATGTTTTAAGTCCCCATGTATACACAACACACCCATTTTCCGACCAGTATACTCGCTGATTTGGACGTGGCTGGCTCGTATTAGGGTCACGAGACTCCCTGAGTCCAGTAGAGCCACAGCAGGGTTACCCTCCACCTCCACTTTACACAAATGATTCATATTGGGTCCCTCTGGTTTACCCACTGCACACATGTGTTCAGCATAGTGAGACTGATAGTACCCATAGTTTGTGTCCATGGACTCAGTCAGGTGGGGGCAATCAGCTCTCACATGTCCTGGTTCTTGGCACCGCCAACAGATTATGGGGCCCCTTTCGTCCCCAGACGTGTCCTGGGCGGCCTTCCGAGTCTCTGCTCGCCAAACGGCAGATGAAGGTTTGGGGAATTTACTCATTACCTTCCGGGTAGTCTCTCCCTGTATCTCCTTGGTAGCCCCATATCTTTCAATGAGGTCTACCATTTGGAGACCATCAGTAGGGGCTGCCTGTCCAACCCATGTTTGAAGGCTGTGGGGCAAAGTTCTCCAGAATTTATCAGTCACTATATGATCTAGCATAGCGCGGGGTGACAACACTTCCGGCTGCAACCACTTTTCTATCAGGTGTATCAAGTCATAATACTGGGACCGAGCTGGCTCGGAAGGGGAAAACTTCCACTGATGTACCCGCTGAGCCCGGACTAACACATTTACCCCAAGACGTGCGAGTATCTCACCCTTGACGATCTCGTAGTCCCTCTGGTGCTCGGGGGGTAGGTCTCTATAGGCTTTCGCAGGTCCTGGAGCCAAAAACGGAGCCACGATCTCGGCCCACTGGTCCAGGGGTAGTCTCTCCCTCTCAGCCACGCCTTCAAACATCTCCAGGTACACCTCGACGTCATCTGACTTTTCCATTTTACGAATCGCTGTGCGTACCGCTTTTCTGACATCCTGACGTCCCGGGGCAGCTCCTGCTGTCTGCGGCGCTGTGATGTGCTGCATCAGTAGACTGTTGGTTTCCTGTTGCTGTCGATTAAATATCTGCTGCTGCTCCATAGCCTGCTGCTGTATAGCCTGCTGCCGCTCCATAGCCTGCTGCTGTATAGCCTGCTGCTGCTGCATAGCCTGCTGCTGCTGCTGTGTAGCCTGCTGTTGCTGCTGTATAGCCAGCTGCTGCTGTCGCATGGCCTCCACCAGCATTTTTACTGTGCTCTCCATCTCCGGACAGTTATCCACCGGGTTTTGCGTCACTTTCTTCACCCAGGACATTTACTGTCATGCAGGAAAAAAAAACAGCCTGACCTCACTGCGTTGCCCGCATTCTCCACCAATTGTAGGGATCCGCTCTGGTAGGCAGGTGCCGGGCCGCAGTAATGAGGCAAACACACAGGCTTTTAGTTCAAAGTTCAGTGGTTTTAATAACGGGTTCAACAAAAAGTCCAGATAACAAAATCAAAACAGAACATAAATCACTCCAGTTTGGAGAACCACTGGTCCCAGACTCACCCTTGCTTGGGACGGGCTTAACTAAGCGGCTGCAGGTTAGCAGAGACCGCCAGGTGCCATTCCGGGTGGTCTGGTACTCGCTTCCTGGTGCATACTGACACACTGTAACAAAACAATCTTCCAGGCTGACTCCAGCCAAACTCCTTCCTTCCACACCCACCAACTACAACAGCTCCTTGTTTTATAGGCCTAGTCCACACCCTCAGGTGAGGTACACATCAGCTGACCTGATCACGTGACTATGACCTCATCACAGGTCCTTGAGATCAGGGAAAATCCTGACCAAACTCCAGTCTGCTAGGAGAAATATATCTCCCATCCATCAAGACCCCCTTTGGTGTACCACAGCCCCAAAAAGACAAAAGTATTCTAGAAGTAATACATTTAGTTGCCAACCAGAAACATTATATTTGCAATCTTTAAGATGACAGATGTTCCATCACTAGGCAGGTTATTTGCAAGATTAGCCAATAAAGGTACCACTAGTAGAATTTTTTTTCTTTTTTGACTTGAAAATATTTACATTGATTTTTCTGGCTAACACGGTACCAAAATATAATTTTTATTGTACATCATACAGTATTGTGCAAAATGCTACAATGTTGCAATGTTAATAGTTTATTTTTATCAATTCAAAAAATCAAATGGAGTGAACACAAAAGGCATCTAAATCACATCAATATTTGGTGTCACCACCCATTGGGTATATGTTAAAAAGAAATGTTCATATTCCCCAAAAAGTGAAAATATACTGTCAAGGGATAAATCAAATCATAATTTGGCATGACCGCCCTTCGTCTTCAAAACAGCATCAAAGCATCAATTCTTCTACCTGCACTTGCCCGCAGTGTTACAACTGTTGTCGGGTGACCTGCAACAAGGGACTCCTTCCCTGTCTCTAACGCTAGGGGGTGCCCTAGGTGAAGTTGCCGGGGGCCACGTATCTTACCTTAGCTATTGAAGCCGCCCTCAGTCTATACCCTTCCCCCACCCAGGGAAGAGTGTATTAGTAGTGTAGTGTAATACACCAACCAGACTAACAAGGTAATACGAACAGAGGTAATGAAACATACCAAACATACAAATATATTCACCCTTGCAACAGAGGAATGCATCGGAAAGAGGAGGATGTTATTAAGCCAAAATAGGA
The DNA here is from genome assembly GCA_033576555.1 of Oophaga sylvatica. Taxonomy (NCBI): domain Eukaryota; kingdom Metazoa; phylum Chordata; class Amphibia; order Anura; family Dendrobatidae; genus Oophaga; species Oophaga sylvatica. The sequence continues at coordinate 537,682,732 of JARQOD010000003.1, read as the reverse complement.
AAAGAAAGGGAATTATCACACACTCAAAACCTAGCAACAGTCACAGATAAATCCACCGAACGCCTTCTCCAATAATAACAACCAGCCATGCAGCATAAGCTAGCACTGATAATGAATGCTAGCAAGGGCCCAAATTACATAGGAAATGGAAGTGGCTAAAAGTGCACAGCAGAGTCTTAACGTAGGAAAGCTCCCAGGAGCTCTCAACTGAACAGATTAGCCCTTACACTGCTAGAAGTAAGTTATATCGTTTAATATGAAGGTGAAGTGCTTCTAATCAGTACAGAAGTAGGAGAAATCAGATGCTTCAGTCTTCTGTCTCCTCTTTGTAATGGTAAACACATGATAGTACCCCTCCTTCTAATAGGGACCTCCAGAACTTCAGATGGGTGGGTACTGTCTTGGGTTTACTGCGACAGAGAGGAGCCAGAAGACTGCAGTGTCTGATTTCTCCTACTTCTGCACTGATTCAAAGAAATGTGCACCATTTAATATGAAGGTGAAGTGCTTCTCTTCTAATCAGTGCTGGAATAGGAGAAATCAGACGCTGCGGTCTTCTGAATCCTCTGTCATGGTAAACCCGTGACAGTAGGCTCCCCAAATGTATTGATGAAGGTACTGTAGTCAGATGAGACCTAAATGGAACTATTTGGCCACTAAGGTAAACGATATGTCAAGCGCAAAACCAACACAGCTCATCACTCCAAACACAATGATTTTTGGCAGTAGGAAAATAGTCAGAGTCAAGAGAAAGATGGCTGGTGAAAAATACAGGGTTATTCTAGAGCTAAAACTTTTTTGGAATGGCCTAATCAAAGCCCAGAACTTAATCCAATTGAAAATCTGTGGTTAGATTTGAATATTGCTGTTCACCAGAAGAAACTAACTTGATGGAGCTGGAGCAGTTTGTCCTTGAGGAATGGGCAAAAATCCCAGCGACAAGATGTGTAATAGAAAAAGCAAGGGAGACACAAAGGGCAATAGGGTCTTATCCGATAGTAAAGGGTATGCCACACTAAACAATATCGCTAACGGGATCGCTAAAAAAGTCACTATTTAGCGATCCCGTTAGCGATGTTGTTCAGTGCGGCAGCTTCCAGCGACGAGCTTCCTGCTGTGATCTCGCTCGTCGCTGGAATCGTTCCGGACCCTATTTTCTCGTCGGCGCTCCCGCTGGGTAAGTATCTAATCGCTGTGTGGCACCTTTTCTTAGCGATTTAGCGGTACTTTTGTACCGCTAAAGTCGTTAAGAAGATCGCTAACGGCGATAGCGTCGTTAACTATATCGCTAAATGTGGTCGCATTTAGCGATATAGAAACAATCCCGCTAGCGATCGCATTAGTATGCGTCGTTATTGTGATCGCTAGCGGGATTGTTTAGTGTGGCAGTACCTTAAGTTATCACTTTTTTAAGTAGGAAGCTGCTCACCTGGCATTATGTGGTTAAAGCACATGTAGGAGAGGCTTCCGCAGATCCACAGGTCGGTCGACGACCCGACAATACAATGCACTGCAGAAAAGATGTGGATTCCAGTCCGTGCTGCCCAAATAATAGAAATATATTATTTGGGCAGCGCGGACTGGAATCCACATCTTTTCTGCAGTGCAGTGACAAGATGTGGAAAGCTCATAGACACATACCCAAAGCGACTTGCAGCTGTAATTGCCGCAAAAGGAGACTACAAAGTACTGACTTTAAGGGGCTGAATAGTTGTACCCAATGAAGTTTTCAGTTATTTTGTCCTATTTGATATTTGCTTCACAATAAAAATAAAACCAAACGTTCATAGTTGTAGTGAAGTAGGTGTTAGGGATCGAATTACCGCTGCTGCACAAGGGGAATCTCTAACCAGTCCCGCTGCGGTCCCCCATCCATCTCCGGCCGCAGTGGAGCCTGTTCAGTGGAGACGTCGGTCCCAGCGTCTCGCTCAGTCTAATACTGTGCAGAGGCTTGTTGCTGCCTCTTCTGGTTCCACTATTATAACCAGTGCTGAAGCAGGCAGTCTTAGGAATAAGTCCTGCGTTTCTCCATCTGAGCATGCCCAGGGCAAGATCTCCCATTGGAGATCAGGGGTCACATGCTCAGTTACAGCAGCGACTCCCATTGGTCCACCAGGAAGGTCCTGAAACTGCTTGTGTTCTGGAACAGTTTCTCATTGGTCCTTTTCCGTAAGATCATGTAGTTGCTACTATAAAAAGGTGCGCATGACCGCTCGGCCATGCGCTAGTATCATTTGTGTTATGTGCTTTGCGCCAGTGTGATCATGCATGCATGCGGTTAGGGCTCGGCTGAATACCGGCACCTCCGGTGAGGAGATTTGTATGCACGTGTTCAGGGCTTGGCTGAAATAGCCTCTAGAATACCGGCTACTCCGGTGAGGAATTGCTTGTTTTCGTTGCTGTCTGCATGACCACGGACTGCTATCCACACAGCAGTTATCTGTGTACCCCTGTGGTGTTAACAGGACACAGTCTCTATCTCTGCGTCTCTACCTCTGCGACTCTGTGGTGTAACAGAGTTTGCTTATACCGCCATATAGTGCCACAGCATCTATGTTTGTGACTCTGTGAAGTAACAAAGTTCGCTTATACCGCCATCTTACTAGCAGCAGGTTCTGCCTGCACGGTGGACCCTGGGCTGCGAACGCACCCATTATTTATATTTACTTGGTGCGTTCCGCAGACCCAAACAGTAGGAGAGTTGATAGAAGGAGCCCACATGACATAAAGAATTGAAGAGTGTTTGTGTGGAAAAATGGGACAAAATCATACCTGAGCAATGCGTGTGACTTGTTTCTCCATACAGGAGACATCTTGACGCTGTCATCACCAATAAAGTCTTTTGTATGAGTTATTAAATAAATTTAATTACCGTATATACTCGTGTATAAGCCGAGATTTTCAGCACCTTTTTTCGTGCTGAAAATGCCCCCTCAATGTCACGCTGTTACTGCATACAGGAGGTCTGGGGTCTGTGCTGACCCTAAGCTGGGGTCCTGACTAATCCCTCTACCTGGAGGTACTGTTGATGGTACAGAGGTCCAGGCCGCCAGCGTAATCCCTACCTCCTGAGAATCCCTGAACCACAGTGATCTAGTCCTGAGAAGGACCCTGATCACAACACCGGGGACTGGTAGGTATATGCCTAGACACAGTAACAGACGAAGGAGACAGTACAAGGGGTAAACTAAAATCCACCTTGCATACAAAAGTCATACCAAAGGAAACAGAGGGGACACCAACGGGTACGGAGATAAATGATAAAGCGAGGAGGGGAAAACGACCACACCAGGTACTCTTTCACTTCAGCCTTCACAATACAACGATCCGCTCTGCTGGTCTGCATGAATGCTTTCACCGACACTTCCCTAGCAGACAGGCAGGTATTTGAAGGAATCCAATTACAGCAACATTAATTGCAGCTGAGCGAGGCTGGTCTAGTCCAGCACAGAGAGAGGTAGAATTAACTCCCTCACTGCCGAAAAACACCCAGCATCAGAAACTCAGCTGTGAGAAGTCAGGGTGTGCAATCGCGACGATCTTCGCAGCGACACACCCGTGACAGTACCCCCCTTCTACGAGGGGCCTCCGGACCCTCAGGGCCGGGTTTATCTGGGTGAGTAGTGTGGAAGGCCCGAATTAATCGGTCTGCGTTAATATCCGACGCAGGAACCCACGTCCTCTCCTCAGGACCATACCCCCTCCAATGAACCAGGTACTGAAGGGACCGGCAATTCAGACGTGAATCGATGACTCTCGACACCTGGAACTCCAAGTTACCATTGACCACCACAGGAGGAGGAGGTAAAGGTGAAGGTATCACCGGCGCCACATACCTCTTAAGCAACGATCTGTGGAACACATTATGAATTTTAAATGTGGGAGGGAGGTCAAGACGGAATGCAACCGGATTAATTATAGCACTGATCTTGTATGGCCCGATGAACCTGGGACCCAGTTTCCAGGAGGGAACCTTAAGTTTTATATTCTTGGTAGACAACCATACCAGATCGTTCACACTTAGGTCCGGACCAGACACTCTCCTCCTATCAGCCATACGTTTGTATCGGTTCCCCATAGTACTCAGATTATTCAGCACTCCTCTCCACACTGAAGCAAGTGACGACGAAAATCGTTCCTCCTCAGGAACCCCAGAAGAGCCCCCCTATTGAAAGTACAAAACTGGGGGTGAAAACCATATGCCCCGAAAAACGGGGACTTACCAATGGACTCGCTCCGCCTATTATTTAGAGCAAACTCCGCCAGAGGCAAGAAAGAAGCCCAGTCCTCCTGGTTCTCTGACACAAAACACCGGAGATATGTCTCCAAGCTCTGGTTCAGACGCTCTGTCTGACCATTGGTCTGCGGGTGAAAAGCCGATGAAAATGACAACTGCATCCCCCGCCGTGTACAAAATGCTTTCCAGAATTTGGACACAAACTGAGAGCCCCGATCCGACACCACATCGGAGGGTACCCCGTGAAGCCTTACAATCTCCCCAATAAACACCTGCGCAAGAGTTTTAGCATTAGGAAGAGCAGGAAGAGCGATAAAATGTGCCATCTTGCTGAACCTGTCCACTATAACGAGTATGACGGACGGGTATGTGGGGTCTTAGAGCGCGCACAAACCTCGCAGGACGCGACAAAAGTTACCACCTCCCTATGTAAGTTAGGCCACCAAAACCAGCGCGAGAGGAGATCCTCAGTTGCTTTACTCCCTGGGTGTCCTGCCAAAGCTGAATTATGGTGTGCCTCGATCACCTTTTGTCGCAACTGATTTGGAACAAACAGTCTCCCTGGAGGTCCTACAGGGGCGTCCCCCTGAGCCTCCAATACCTCCTCCTCAAGCTCAGAGCATACTGCCGACACCACTACCCCCTCCTGAAGGACCGGAACAGGGTCCTCCGTATTCCCAGCCCCTGGGAAACAGCGAGATAAGGCATCCGCCTTAACATTTTTTGACCAAGGACGATATGTGACGACAAAATTAAACCTGGTAAAAAACAAAGACCACCTAGCTTGTCTGGGATTCAGACGTTTAGCGGACCCTAAATATAGCAGGTTTTTGTGATCGGTAATGACGGTGACCGGGTGGACTGCCCCCTCCAAAAAATGACGCCACTCCTCAAAAGCTAACTTAACCCCTTCATGACCCAGCCTATTTTGACCTTAAAGACCTTGCCATTTTTTGCAATTCTGACCAGTGTCCCTTTATGAGGTAATAACTCAGGAACGCTTCAACGGATCCTAGCGATTCTGAGATTGTTTTTTCGTGACATATTGGGCTTCATGTTAGTGGTAAATTTAAGTCGATAATTTTTGCGTTTATTTGTGAAAAAAATGGAAATTTGGCGAAAATTTTGAAAATTTTGTAATTTTCAAATTTTTAATTTTTATTCTGTTAAACTAGAGAGTTATGTGACACAAAATAGTTAATAAATAACATTTCCCACATGTCTACTTTACATCAGCACAATTTTGGGAACAACATTTTTTTTGTTAGGAAGTTATAAGGGTTAAAAGTTGACCAGCGATTTCTCATTTTTACAGCAAAATTTACAAAACCATTTTTTTTAGGGACCACCTCACATTTGAAGTCACTTTGAGGGGTCTATATGGCAGAAAATACCCAAAAGTGACACCTTTATAAAAACTGCACCCCTCAAGCTACTCAAAACTACATTCAAGAAGATTATTAACCCTTCAGGTGCTTCACAGGAACTAAAGCAACGTGTAAGGAAAAAATGGACATTTTAATTTTTCCAACAAAAATTTTATTTTACCATCAATTTTTTCATTTTTACATGGGCATCAGGATAAAATGGATCCTAAAATTTGTTGGGCAATTTCTCCTGAGTACACAGATACCTCATATGTGGTCATAAACCACTGTATGGGCGCACGGCAGGGCTCAGAAGGGAAGGAGCGCCATTTGACTTTATGAATGGAAAATATGCTGGAATATTTAGCGGTTGCCATGTCACATTTGGAGAGTCCCTGTGTGCCTAAACATTGGAGCTCCCCCACAAGTGACCCCATTTTGGAAACTAGACCCCTAAGGAACTTATCTAGATGCATAGTGATCATTTTGAACCCCCAGGTGCTTCACAAATTGATCTGTAAAAAAAAGAAAGTACTTTTTTTTCACAAAAATTTTCTTTTAGCCTCAGTTTTTTCATTTTCGCATGGGCAATAGTATAAATTGGATTCTAAAATTTGTTGGGCAATTTCTCCTGAGTACACAGATACCTCATTTGTGATCATAAACCACTGTTTGGGCGCACGGCAGGGCTCAGAAAGGAAGGAGCGCCATTTGACTTTTTGAATAGAAAATATGCTGGAATATTTAGCGGTTGCCATGTCGCATTTGGAGAGTTCCTGTGTGCCTAAACATTGGAGCTCCCCCACAAGTGACCCCATTTTGGAAACTAGACGCCCTAAGGAACTTATCTAGATGCATAGTGAGCACTTTGAACCCCCCAGGTGCTTTACAGAAGTTTATAACGCAGAGCCGTGAAAATAAAATATCATTTTTTTTTCTCAAAAAATGATTTTTTAGCCCACTATTTTTTATTTTCACAATGGTTACAGGAGAAATTGGACCCCGAAAGTTGTTGTCCAGTTTGTCCTGAGTACGCTAGTACCCCATATGTGGGGGGGAACCACTGTTTGGGCACACGTCAGGGCTCGGAAGGGATGTAGTGACGCTTTGAAATGCCAACTTGATGGAATGGTCTGCGGGCATCTTGTTATGTTTGCAGAGCCCCTGATGCGCCTAAACAGTAGAAACTCCCCACAAGTGACCCCATTTTGGAAACTAGACACCGCAAACAACTTATCTAGATGTGTGGTGAGCACTTTGAACCCCCAAGGGCTACACAGAAGTTTATAACGCCCGGGCATGAAAATAAAAAAATCATATTTTTTTCCACAATCAGGATCTTTTAGTCCCCAATTTTTTATTTTCGCAAGGGTAACATGAGAAATTAGACCCCAAAAGTTGTTGTCCAATTTGTCCTGAGTATGCTGATATCCCATATGTGGGAGAAAACTACTGTATGGGCACACGTCGGGGCTCGGATGGGAAGTAGTGACCTTTTGAAATGCCCACTTGATGGAATGGTCTTCGGGCGTCATGTTACGTTTGCAGAGTCACTGATGTGCCTAAACAGTAGAAACTCCCCACAAGTGACCCCATTTTGGAAACTAGATCCCCCAAGGAACTCCTCTAGATGTGTGGTGAGCACTTTGAATCTCCAAGTCCTTCACAGAAGTTTATAACGCAGAGCCGTGAAAATATAAAATCATTTTTTTTCCACAAAAATAATTTTTAGTCCCCAATTTTTTTTCCCAATGTTAACAGGAGAAATTAGAACCCCCAAAGTTGTTGTGCAATTTTTCCCGAGTACGCTGATACCTCATATGTGGGGATAAACCACTGTTTGGGCATACGTCGGGGCTTGGAATAAAGGGAGCACTGTTTGACTTTTGAACGCAAAATTTGCAGGAATCAATGGTGGCGCCATGTCGCGTATGGAGACCCCCTGATGTGCCTAAATAGTGGAAACCCCTCAATTCTAACTCCAACCCTAACCCCAACACACCCCTAACGCCTACACACACCTAACCCTAATACAAACCCTAATCATAACCCTAACCCCAACACACCCCTAACCCTAATCCCAACTCTAACCATAAACCTAACTACAAGCCTAACCCTAATTCCAAACCTAACCCTAATTCCAACCCTAACCCAAATTCCAACCCTAACCGTAATTCTAACCTTAGCACTAATGCTAACCCTAACCCTAGTTCTAACCCTAAGGCTGGGTTCATATTGCGTTTTACCAGCCCGTTCAACACGTAGCGTTGACCGGCTGGTAACGGTATAGCATAACGCGATCGCGTTATGCTATACCCGCTAGCGCAGATGAATCAGCAGATAATCAGCCGCGGATCAGCAGCAAAATCAGTCGCGGATCAGCAGCAAAATCCGCCGCGGATCAGCAGCGAAATCGGCCGCGGATCAGCAGCGAAATCCGCCGCCGATCAGCAGCGAAATCCGCCGCCGATCAGCAGCGAAATCCGCCGCGGATCAGCAGCGAAATCCGCCGCCGATCAGCAGCGAAATCCGCCGCGGATCAGCAGCGAAATCCGCCGCCGATCAGCAGCGAAATACGCAGCGGATCAGCAGCGAAATCCGCCGCGGATCAGCAGCGAAATCCGCCGCGGATCCGCAGCGAAGTCCGCCGCGGATCAGCAGCGATGTCCGCCGCGGATCAGCAGCGAAGTCCGCCGCGGATCAGCAGCGAAATCCGCCGCGGATCAGCAGCGAAATCCGCCGCGGATCAGCAGCGAAATCCGCCGCGGATCAGCAGCGAAATCCGCCGCGGATCAGCAGCGAAATCCGCCGCGGATCAGCAGCGAAATCCGCCGCGGATCAGCAGAGAAATCCGCCGCGGATCAGCAGCGAAATCCGCCGCCGATCAGCAGCGAAATCCGCCGCCGATCAGCAGCGAAATCCGCCGCCGATCAGCAGCGAAATCCGCCGCCGATCAGCAGCGAAGTCCGCCGCGGATCAGCAGCGAAATCCGCCGCGGATCCGCAGCGAAATCCGCCGCGGATAAGCAGCGATATCCGCCGCGGATCTGCAGCGAAATCCGCCACGGATCAGCAGCGAAATCCGCCGCGGATAAGCAGCGATATTCGCCGCGGATCAGCAGCAAAATCCGCTAGGAAAAAAAAAAAAATTCTTTATTTTTTTTATTTGTCCCTACCTATGATAAAGGGGGGGTTCATTTACTTTTTTTTATTTTGATCACTGTGACAGTTTATCACAGTGATCAAAATAAATTTTTGAACACTGGGGGGCGCACTGCGCATGCGCCGGCTGGCGGGCGCACTGCGCATGCGCCCGCCATTTTCCAATATGGCGGCGCCCATGAAGAGGCCCGGGCGGACGCCGGGCCCAATCGTGGGACATCGGTGGATCGGGAGAGGTGAGTAGGGGGGTCGGAAGGCTGGGGGGATAGGAAGTGGGGGCAGTGGACCAAAAGAGGAGGGGAGCTGTAAGTGACGGCGGTGACCGATCGCTGCCATCTTTCGGTGGCGGCGGCCGATCACCGCCGTGACTCGGTGTGGGGGGGGTCAGGGCTCGGTCTCCAGCCATGGCAGATGCTATTGCAGCATCGGCCATGGCTGGATTGTAATATTTCACCAATTAAATTGGTGAAATATTACACATTGCTCTGATTGGCTGTTTCACTTTTAAGAGCCAATCAGAGCGATCGTGGCCATGGGGGGGTTAAGCCAACCCCCCTGTGGTGAAGCACAAAGGGTCCTGTAACTGCGGGTCGGGTGACCTTTGAGTGACCCCGGTCTCCCGGCCCGCAGGGACGAGATCCTTTCATGACGCCACATAGGCGTCATGGATCGGATTGGCACAGGTTTTCATGACGCCTACGTGGCGTCATGGGTCGGGAAGGGGTTAATGGCCAAGAGTTCCCTATTGCCGACATCATAATTCCTCTCAGCGGACGACAATTTTTTAGAGAAGAAGGCGCACGGATGCCATTTACCAGGGGACGAACCTTGTGACAATACTGCTCCCACCCCTACCTCAGAAGCGTCCACCTCAACAATGAACGGCTGTGACGCATCAGGCTGAATAAGTATGGGTGCTGAAGCAAAACATTTTTTCAAGGAGGAAAACGCTTGACAAGCCTTGTCAGACCACCTTGAAAAATCTGTCCCTCTTTTAGTCATGTCTGTGAGAGGTTTAACTATGGACGAAAAATTACGAATGAATTTCCGGTAGTAGTTAGCAAACCCCAGGAAACGTTGTAATGCCTTAAGATCCTCTGGCAGATCCCACTCAAGAACTGCCCGCACTTTCCCAGGGTCCATACGAAAACCGGATGCTGACACCAGGAATCCTAAAAACTGAAGTTCCTGTACGGCGAACACACACTTCTCCCATTTGGCGTACAGTTTATTATCCCGCAAGATCTGTAACACCTGCCTAACATGCTCCTGATGAGACACAAGATCCGGCGAGTAAATTAAGATATCATCCAGATATATGACCACAAACTGTCCCATTAGGTGGCGAAAGATGTCATTTACAAAGTGTTGAAACACCGCCGGGGCAATACTCAGACCAAATGGCACGACAAGGTTCTCATAATGCCCCTCCGGAGTGTTAAACGCCGTCTTCCACTCATCCCCCTCCTTCATCCTAATCAGATTGTACGCCCCCCTGAGATCCAACTTAGAGAACCATTTGGCACCCACGATCTGATTGAATAGATCGTGAATAAGTGGGAGCAGATACGGATCTCGGACCGTAATCCGATTAAGCTCATGGAAATCCAGGCAAGGGCGTAGGCCTCCATCTTTTTTCTTCACAAAGAAGAACCCCGCGGCCACCCGGGAAGATGAAGGTCTAATATGCCCCTTAGCCAGACTCTCTGAAATATAATCCTTCATGGCCTGTCTCTCAGGACCAGAAAGGTTATACAACCTAGATTTCGGTAACTTGGCCCCAGGGAGCAAGTTAACAGAACAGTCATACTCGCGATGAGGAGGTAGTTCTTGACACCCTTTCTCCGAGAATACATCCTCAAAGTCCACCAGAAATGGAGGTAAGGCCCTAGGAGCGACCGCACCAATGACCGTATTCATGCAGTTTTTCTTACAGAATTCACTCCATTGGCTTATCTCTCTGGATTGCCAATCAATAACCGGGTTATGCTTAGTTAACCAAGGAAGGCCCAGCACTATAGGAGTGGGAAGACCCTCCAACACATAACAAGACAACAGTTCTTTATGTAACGCCCCCACTTGAAGATCTATGTTATGCACTGCTTGCAAAAAATTCCCTGACCGAGAGGTCTGGCGTCGATCGAGAATATGGGGATGGGTTTAGCCAACACACTCAATCGCATACCTTGAACCCGGGCAAAGCGAGCATCCACCAGATTAGCCCCGGCCCCACTATCCAGAAGAACAGATATCCTCTCAGTTTTCGCACCCACCACCACCTCCGCCGGTACGAGAAACTGAGACGAACTTAGGGACGAAATACTTACTCCCAGATTGCCGTCCACCACACAATCTGGGATCAATAGTTTTCCGGCGACTTCTCACTCTGCAAAGGACGGAATGGACACCCCCTAATAAAATGTCCCTTTTTTCCACAGAAGAAACTTCCTGTTTTGTGGCGCCCCACCGATCCCCTCCCCCGGAATGATGTCCCTCCTAATTGCATAGGCTCCTCTGGACTGACCAGGAGAACCTCCGTATAAGGGACCCTTGAGGAAGGTGGAGTCATCACAGGGGGCGAAGTTACCCCGAACCTCTCCCGAAGACGTCTGTCAATACGAATAGCAAGGGCCATAGCGGCTTCCAGTGACGTGGGAGGGTCATACTGTGCCAGCACATCCTTTAATTTGTCAGATAAACCTTGACAAAACTGGCTCCTAAGAGCCGGGTCATTCCACTGGGTGTCCGTGGCCCACCTACGGAATTCCAAACAGAATTCCTCCGCCGGACGATCTCCCTGCTGGATCCTACGTAACTTAGATTCAGCCAGGGAGACCCGATCCGGGTCATCATACACCAGACCCAGAGCAGCAAAAAACCTATCCACTGACTGGAGAGCTGGGGAGCCCGGGGGAGAGCGAACGCCCAGGATTGGGGGTCTCCTTGTAGGAGCGAGATGACAATCCCCACCCTTTGTTCTTCACTCCCAGATGACCGAGGTCGCAGCCGAAAATACAATTTACATGCCTCCCGGAAAGCAAAAAACTTGTCCCACCCCCCAGTGAATCTGTCAGGGAGAGCTACTTTAGGTTCAGGTCCGGCCTGCTCCGGGCGTACAAAACCTTGGACTTAACGTCCGCCAGCTCCATGGACAAACTCTGCAACTGCCGAGCTAGACTGACTACTGGATCCATGGTGACTGGAGAAAACCTTTAGTGGTCGGTGAAAATGTCACGCTGTTACTGCATACAGGAGGTCTGGGGTCTATGCTGACCCTAAGCTGGGTCCTGACTAATCCCTCTACCTGGAGGTACTGTTGATGGTACAGAGGTCCAGGCCGCCAGCGTAATCCCTACCTCCTGAGAATCCCTGAACCACAGTGATCTAGTCCTGAGAAGGACCCTGATCACAACACCGGGGACTGGTAGGTATATGCCTAGACACAGTAACAGACAAAGGAGACAGTACAAGGGGTAAACTAAAATCCACCTTGCATACAAAAGTCATACCACAGGAAACAGAGGGGACACCAACGGGTACGGAGATAAATGATAAAGCGAGGAGGGGAAAACGACCACACCAGGTACTCTTTCACTTCAGCCTTCACAATACAACGATCCACTCTGCTGGTCTGCATGAATGCTTTCACCGACACTTCCCTAGCAGACAGGAAGGTATTTGAAGGAATCCAATTACAGCAACATTAATTGCAGCTGAGCGAGGCTGGTCTAGTCCAGCACAGAGAGAGGTAGAATTAACTCCCTCACTGCCGAAAAACACCCAGCATCAGAAACTCAGCTGTGAGAAGTCAGGGTGTTCAATCGCGACGATCTTCGCAGCGACACACCCGTGACACTCGGCTTATACACGAGTCATAGGGCACAAACCAGCGGGGAGGGGATGCCGCGGCAGGAGCCGGTGGCTGGGATCATACTCACCCCTCCCCGTGCCATGGCTGAGCGTCCCTGCAATCCTGCGTTCTCCCCATCTTCCTGAAGCTCTCCAGCACTGAGCGGTGATGTAATACCCGCTCATTAAGGTCATGTAATATGGACGCGACGCCACTCCCATAGGCGTGGCCTCCATATTCATGGCCTTAATGAGCGGTATTACATCACCGCTCAGCGCTGGAGAGCTGCAGGAAGACGGGGAGAACGCAGGATTGCAGAGACGCTCAGCGATGGCACGGGGAGGGGTGAGTATGATGGAGGAGAGGACAAGGAGCACGGAACAGGATGGGGGGGAGAACGGTGGACGGGGGAAGCATAGAGGAGGACGGGGAAGCTGGAGCAGGACGGTGGAAGCATGGAGGAGGACGGGGGAGAACGGAGGACGGGGGAAGCATGGAGCAGGACGGTGGGGGGGAGATCGGTGGACGGGGAAGCGTGGAGGAGGACGGGGGAAGCATGGAGCAGGACAGGGGAGGATGGAGGGCACAGAGGAGCACGGAGCAGGACGGGGGCACAGGAGGACGGAGAAGGAATGGGGGAGCACAGCGGATGACGGAGCAGGAGGGGGAGTACAGAGGAGAATGGGGGAGCACAGAGCTGGATGGGGGAGCAAGGAGCAGGACGGGGACAGCACAGAGCAGGAGGGCAGTTTATACACCCGGCTTATACACGAGTCAATAATTTTTCCCAGTTTTTTGTGGCAAAATTAGGGGGTCGGCTTATACACGGGTCGGCTTATACACAAGTATATACGGTAAGTATGTTCAATACTTTTTCCAAGTGTTATTCTTCATTATTACACACAACATAATTTATGGACATTTGTGGTTTCATTTCTTTATCTGTGTGCATTGGATGAGAAGTTACCAGCATATGGTGGAAAAATATTTAGAGTTGAGAGTCCTCAGTGGTTGATACAGCGATATTTTTTTCTTATCTAAATGCACTAACACGGTACAAAGATATACAGGTCCTTCTCAAAAAATTAGCATATAGTGCTAAATTTCATTATTTTACATAATGTAACGATTACAATTAAACTTTCATATATTTTAGATTCATTACACACCAACTGAAATTTGTCAGGTCTTTTATTGTTTTAATACTGATGATTTTGGCATACAACTCCTGATAACCCAAAAAACCTGTCTCAAAAAATTAACATATTTTAACCATTCAATAAAATAAAAGTGTTTTTTAAAAACAAACAAAAAAAACATCAAATAATAAAGTTCAGTTATGCACTCAATACTTGGTCGGGAATCCTTTTGCAGAAATGACTGCTTCAATGCGGTGTGGCATGGAGGCAATCAGCCTGTGACACTGCTGAGGTGTTATGGAGGCCCAGGATTTTTCGATAGCGGCCTTAAGCTCATCCAGAGTGTTGGGTCTTGCGTCTCTCAACTTTCTCTTCACAATATCCCACAGATTCTCTATGGGGTTCAGGTCAGGAGAGTTGTCAGGCCAATTGAGCACAGTAATACCATGGTCAGTAAACCATTTACCAGTTGTTTTGGCACTGTGAGCAGGTGCCAGGTCGTGCTGAAAAATGAAATCTTCATCTCCATAAAGCATTTCAGCCGATGGAAGCATGAAGTGCTCCAAAATCTCCTGATAGCTAGCTACATTGACCCTGCCCTTGATGAAACACAGTGGACCAACACCAGCAGCTGACATGGCACCCCACACCATCACTGACCGTGGGTACTTGACACTGGACTTCAGGCATTTTGGCATTTCCTTCTCCCCAGTCTTCCTCCAGACTCTGGCACCTTGATTTCCAAATGACATGCAAAATTTGCTTTCATCAGAAAAAAGTACTTGGGACCACTTAGCAACAGTCCAGTGCTGCTTCTCTGTAGCCCAGGTCAGGCGCTTCTTGCCGCTGTTTATGGTTCAAAAGTGGCTTTACCTGGGGAATGCGGCACCTGTAGCCCATTTCCTGCACACGCCTGTGCACGGTGGCTCTGGATGTTTCTACACCAGACTCAGTCCACTGCTTCCTCAGGTCCCCCAAGGTCTGGAATCGGTCCTTCTCCACAATCTTCCTCAGGGTCGGTCACCTCTTCTCGTTGTACAGCGTTTTCTGCCACATTGTTTCCTTCCAACAGACTTCCCATTAAGGTGCCTTAATACAGCACTCTGGGAACAGCCTATTTGTTGAGAAATTTCTTTCTGGGTCTTACCCTCTTGCTTGAGTGTGTCAATGATGGCCTTCTTGACATCAGTCAGGTCGCTAGTCTTACCCATGATGGGGGTTTTGAGTAATGAACCAGGCAGGGAGTTTTTAAAAGCCTCAGGAATCTTTTGCATGTGTTTAGAGTTAATTAGTTGATTCAGAAGATTAGGGTAATAGGTCGTTTAGAGAACCTTTTCTTGATATGCTAATTTTTTGAGACAGGTTTTTTGGGTTATCAGGAGTTGTATGCCAAAATCATCAGTATTAAAACAATAAAAGACCTGACAAATTTCAGTTGGTGTGTAATGAATCTAAAATATATGAAAGTTTAATTGTAATCATTACATTATGGAAAATAATGAAATTTAGCACCATATGCTAATCTTTTGAGAAGGACCTGTACATCTTTACTGTATCAGCATATGGTGATAATTTTAGCTCAATGGCACCTTTAGAATTATATTTACGGTACTTTGAAAATTAGTGATGATTCCAATGCCTAATTCACCCAATGTACATATCTGTGTGTTATTGTTTTCATGGCCTTTTTTCACAGAATATGAATGATAACACTAAACCTTTTTCTCCACTCATGGTTATTGGTTGGGTGAAGCCATTTATTGTCAAATTACTGTGTTTTCTCTTTTTAAATCATAATGACAACCCAAAACATCCTAATGACTCTGATCAAGCGTTCACATACCCCATTTCTTAATACCGTGTATTGCCCCCTCTAACATCAATGACAGCTTGAAGTCTTTTGTGTAGATTTACTCTCAGATGGTGAAGCTGCCCACTCTTCTTTGCAAAAAGCCTCCAGTTCCTGTAAATTCCTGTGCTGTCTACCATGAACTGCATGCTTGAGATCTCCCCAGAGTGGCTCAATGATATTGAGGTCAGGAGACAGAGATGGCCACTCCAGAACCTTCACTTTGTTCTGCTGTAACCAATGACAGGTCGACTTGGCCTTGTGTATTTGGATCATTATCGTGTTGGAATGTCCAACTATTTCCCATGCGCAGCTTCCGGGCTGATGATTGCAAATTTGCCTCCAGTATTTGCTAATAACATGCTGCATTCATCTTTCCTTCAACTTTGACCAAATTTCCTGTGCCTTTGTGTAACGCTCGTGCCCTGACTGGTTGGCGCCAGCATCGGGGTTGTGGCCTAAGTAGCTACCTTGGTGCTCATTGGAGCCTCTGATGGTGAGGTCAGGCTTGTGGGGCAGGTTGCTTCGAGGTACCACTCCAGGGCAGTGTCTGGCTGTAGCAGCTGATCCCCCTGGGGAACAGGACACTATGACAGGTGCGGGAAAGTACAGACAGGCACGACTGGTACTCTGGCAGGCATGGCTGGCACTCTGCCAGGCAGGCAGGCACGGCTGACACTCTGGCAGGCAGGCGGGTACGACTGGCACTCTGGCAGGCAGGCACGGCTGGCACTCTGGCAGGCAGGTGGGCATGGCTGGCACTCTGGCAGGCAGGTGGGCATGGCTGTGTCACGGAGCAGTTGTAGAAATGCAGGGGACAAAGAACCTGGGCCCCTGAACTGCCCCTAAAGCTAAGGGAGGACCTGTCTTTCCTTAACTTGGAGGTATGCTTAATGGTAGCATAATCCAAGTCCCCGATCTGTCCCTGTCTTCTGTTTAGCCCTAAGCTAAACCCACCAATCCCCTCCTCAGGAGATGAGACAGGGAAAAATGGGAATTACACCAAAAACAACCAAAAGGAAAGACAGACACCTAAGGGTTAATCAACTAAACAATAAACACTTAGCTTTCTCTGCTGTTAAGCTCCGCACAGCAGAGTAAGGCTCCAGATGAAGTACCACTGCTCTCAGCAGCTCTGGCTCCAGTCAGATTGGTTTCCAGAGGAAGCAATATTACCAACACCAGCTGACAACTCAGTTGACCTTATAAAGGAAGTGGGCATGATCGCCACCTACTCCTGACAAGTAATCAGGCATGCAATTCCATCAGCGGCCACCTGGGGCAAAGACTGAGATTAACCCCTGCTGGCCAGACAGGAAAGAGGTTTCAACATGCAGAGAGAGTTCTATTGCTGCTCCAAATGTGGATCGTGACAGGTTGGCACTCTGCCAGGCAGGTGGGCACATGTTGTGAATGGGTTTGAGATGAGTTCTGAGCAGAGGCTCCCTCTGGTGGTTACAAGCGGTACTAGTGAGGATTGGGAATCAGGTGTTACTGATTGGTCTTATTTAAGGGAATCATTTTCCCATCAGGGTTGCCGGTGATCAATTGTTCTGGTCTGAATCCTTCTTTCCAGTTTCCCTTGTAGCCTGCTGTGTCGTGTCTGCATCTCCTGCTCTCAGATAAGACAATTTCTTATTTTGTGTTTTTGCTATATTTTTGCATTTTGTCCTGCACTTCTGTGGGGGCCTTCTGGGTCCCCTCCGGGGGCTTTTGCCCTCTCAGTTTAGTCCAGCCACTGTGTTTTGTACTTTTGCTTTTTGCAGTTTTTTCAGTGGCTGCTGTTTTTGTTACACCAGAGAACTAATTTAGGTGGTAGAGGTCGTGTGATCTCAGGTGATTTTGAAATTAGTATGTTGGTGTTTTTCAGGGTTTTCTGGGATTGCAGTAAGTACCCTTCCTGTCCTTTTCTATTTAGATAGTTTGGGCCCCAGCGTTTGCTCATACTATTTTCTTTCTGTGTCAGTATTTCCTCTTGTCTAACCGCCATTACATGTTTGGGGGCTTTCTATTATCTTTGGGGTTCTGCTCGGGGCAGATAGCTTTCCTATTTCTATCTTTAGGTGTAGTTAGTTTCTCAGGCTGTGACGAGGCGTCTAGGACCATCGTAGGAACGCTCCACGGCTGCCTCTAGTTGTGGTGGTTAGTCAGGGTACTGCAATCTCATAGATTCCAACTGCTCTGGTGTATTTCCTTTTTTACCTGCACTCCTCAGCTACCGTAACATAACAGTATCACCGGCCCTAAAAATTGTATGGTACTCACAGAAGGAAAAAAAAAAAAATATATATATATTTTGAAGGAAGAAAAGTTGTCAGAGATATTTTTCTGTTTGTTGCATTTTTTTTTTTTTTTTTTTTTCCTCTGTATCTCTGGGTGCTGGGGAGGATCTTTTCTCCCAATGGAGTTTGCACAGTTGTCTGGCCGTGTGGATCAGCTTGCCACTGAGGTTCAGAGTATTGCTGCATATCTTGCTAGGTTGCCTGTTGTGGAACCTAGGATCCCCATGCCAGATTTGTTTTCAGGGGATCGAGCTAAGTTTCAGAATTTCAAAAATAATTGTAAATTGTTTCTTGCCTTAAAATCTAAGTCCTCAGGAAACGCAGCGCAGCAGGTTCAAATTATCATCTCTCTCCTGCGCGGCGATCCTCAGGATTGGGCTTTTTCCCTGACACCTGGGGATCCTGTTTTGAGTGATGTTGATGTATTTTTTCAGGCTTTGGGGTTATTGTACGATGAGCCTAATGTCACTGATCAAGCTGAAAAAGCCTTGTTGGCATTAAATCAGGGGCTTGATGACGCTGAGTTATACTGTCAGAGATTCCGTAGGTGGGCAGTCCTGACCAAATGGAATGACGACGCTTTGGCGGCCCTTTTCCGGAAGGGTCTGTCGGATAATGTAAAGGATGTTATGGTGGGATTCCCTGTCCCCTCTGGTCTCAATGATTCTATGTCATTAGCGATTCAAATTGACAGACGTTTGCGTGAGCGGAGAAGTATGCGTGGAGTGGTGTTGCCTTGTGAGCCAGCTGCTGAGCCCATGCAGTGTGATGGAGTGGTGTCTGGGGCACAGCGTCATGAGTTTCGAAAGCGCAATGGGTTATGTTTCTACTGTGGTGATGCCTCTCATGCTATTTCAGTCTGCCCTAAGCGGGGAAGACGTTTTGCACGCTCAGTTGTCTTGGGTAGTGTTCAGACTAAGTTTTTATTAACTGTCACTCTGATATGCTCTCTGTCCTCATTTTCTGCTCAGGCTTTCGTTGATTCTGGAGCAGCTATTAACCTGATGGATTATGATTTTGCTAAACGTTGTGGATTTCCCTTGATACCCCTACAGAAGTCTATTCCCCTACTGGGGATCGATTCTACCCCTTTGGCTGAGAATAAACCCCAGTTTTCTACTCAGGTGATAATGAGGGTTGAACCTGATCACCAGGAGTGCTGCAAATTTTTGGTTCTATATAATCTGCATGACATTATCGTGCTGGGTTTCCCTTGGTTACAGTCTCATAATCCTGTTTTGGATTGGAAATCTGTGTCTGTAACCAGTTGGGGCTGCCAATGTGTTAATACCAACACTCCTGTTTTTTCTGCCTCCCCCCAGGCTGAGGATGTTCCTGACTTTTTGTTTGATTTTTCTGATGTGTTTAGCGAAAGTAAATCTGCATCCTTACCTCCCCATAGGAGCTATGACTGCGCTATTGAATTAGTGCCAGGTAGTAAATTCCCTAAGGGTCGCCTCTTTAACTTGTCTGTACCTGAACATGACGCTATGCGGTCTTATATCAAGGAATCATTGGAGAAGGGTTATATCAGACCATCCTCTTCACCCTTAGGTGCCGGTTTTTTCTTTGTGGCCAAAAAAGATGGTTCATTAAGGCCGTGTATTGATTATCGTCTCTTGAACAATATTACTGTGAAATATCAATACCCGTTACCCTTGATTTCTGACCTGTTTTCCAGGGTGAAAAACGCTACTTGGTTTACCAAGCTTGACCTCAGGGGGGCGTATAACCTTATTCGCATTAAGCACGGGGATGAATGGAAGACGGCATTTAACACCCCTGAAGGGCATTTTGAGTACCTTGTGATGCCCTTTGGGCTCACTAATGCTCCTTCCGTCTTCCAGTCCTTCATGAATGACATTTTCAGGGATTTTGTGGACAAGTTTCTGATTGTTTATTTGGATGATATCTTGATTTTTTCTAATGACTGGGACTCTCATGTGAAACATGTTCGAACTGTATTCCAGATTTTGAGAGAGAATGCTCTGTATGTGAAGGGATCAAAGTGTCTTTTTGGCGTACAGAAGATCTCATTTCTGGGATTCATTTTGTCCCCATCTGTTATTGAAATGGACCCGGTCAAGGTTCAGGCCATCTGTGATTGGGTCCAACCTACTTCATTAAAGGCTCTTCAGAGATTTTTGGGTTTTGCCAATTTTTATCGTAAATTTATTGGTAATTTCTCTGTTATTGTTAAACCATTAACTGATTTGACCAGAAAGGGTTCTGATGTGGTGAATTGGCCTCCTGAGGCAGTCTCTGCGTTTCAGGAACTTAAGCAGAGATTCACTTCTGCTCCTGTTCTACGGCAGCCTGATGT
Source organism: Oophaga sylvatica (assembly GCA_033576555.1). Classification (NCBI taxonomy): domain Eukaryota; kingdom Metazoa; phylum Chordata; class Amphibia; order Anura; family Dendrobatidae; genus Oophaga; species Oophaga sylvatica. The sequence continues at coordinate 537,662,524 of JARQOD010000003.1, read as the reverse complement.
TTCTCTGCCATTTCAGGTGGAGGTTGATGCCTCTGAAATTGGGGCAGGTGCCGTTTTGTCCCAAAAAGATCCAGAGACCTCTAAAAGTAACCCTTGTGCCTTTTTCTCTCGAAAATTTTCTCCTACTGAACGTAATTATGACGTGGGTAATCGGGAGTTATTGGCCATGAAGTGGGCTTTTGAAGAGTGGAGACATTGGCTGGAGGGAGCCAAACATCAGGTGGTGGTCCTTACGGACCATAAGAATCTGGTCTATCTGGAATCTGCCAAGCGACTCAATCCTAGACAGGCCAGGTGGGCCTTGTTTTTCACACGTTTTAATTTTGTGGTTTCCTTTCTTCCTGGCACTAAGAATGTTAAGGCGGATGCCCTCTCGAGGAGTTTCCTTGCGGACTCTCCTGAGCTATCTGATCCCTCTGTTATTTTGAAGGAGGGTGTAGTTCTTTCCGCCATCTCGCCTAATTTGAGACTTGCTCTGGAGGGGTGTCAGGAGGATAGGCCCGAGCGCTGCCCTGTTGGAAAATTGTTTGTCCCGGACCAATGGAAAAAGAGTGTGATGTCTGAGATTCATTGTTCCGCATTGGCTGGGCATCCCGGAATTTTTGGTACCAGAGACTTGATTAGTCGGTCCTTTTGGTGGCCTACCTTGTCTCGCGATGTCAGGGAATTTGTGCAGTCCTGCGGGACTTGCTCTCGCTCCAAGCCTTGCTCTCGCTCTAGTGGTTTGTTGATGCCATTGCCTGTGCCCAAGAGACCATGGACCCATATCTCTATGGATTTCATTTCCGATCTTCCTGTTTCTCAGAGAATGACCACCATCTGGGTAATTTGTGATAGGTTTTCCAAAATGATACATCTTGTGCCATTACCTAAGTTGCCTTCCTCCTCTGAATTGGTGCCGTTGTTCCTTCAGCACGTGGTTCGTTTACACGGCATTCCTGAGAACATTGTGTCTGACAGAGGAGTCCAGTTTGTTTCCAGATTTTGGAGGACTTTTTGTTCTAAACTGGGTGTTCAATTGTCTTTCTCCTCGGCATTTCATCCTCAGACCAATGGTCAAACTGAGAGAACAAACCAGACATTGGAGACTTATCTAAGATGCTTTGTGTCTGCTGATCAGGATGACTGGGTCTCTTTTTTGCCTTTGGCTGAGTTTGCTCTTAATAATAGGGCTAGCTCTGCCACTTTGATGTCTCCGTTTTTCTGTAATTCTGGGTTTCACCCTCGATTTTCTTCAGGACAGACGGAGGCTTCTGTCTGTCCAGGTGTTGACTCTGTTGTTGAGCGTATGCAGCAGATTTGGGACCAGGTAGTGGAGAGGTTGTCCCTCTCTCAGGAGAAGGCCCAGCGGTTTGCTAACCGGCATAGGACTGATGGTCCTCGGTTTAAAGTGGGGGACTTGGTCTGGTTGTCCTCAAAGAATATTCCTATGAGAGTAGCATCTCCTAAATTTAAGCCTAGGTTCATTGGACCTTATAAGATCATGGAGATTATTAATCCTGTTTCTTTTCGTTTGCTTCTTCCAGGGACATTTAAGATCCATAACGTGTTCCACAAGTCCTTGTTGAAGAGGTTTGTTGAGCCAGTGGTTCCTGCTGCTGTGCCTCCTGACCCTGTTTTGGTTGAGGGCAATCTGGAGTATGTGGTTGAGAAAATATTGGATTCTCGTTTTTCTAGACGAAGACTCCAGTATTTGGTTAAATGGAGAGGTTATGGTCAGGAAGATAATTCTTGGGTGTTTGCTTCGGACATCCATGCTAGGAGACTTATCCGTGCGTATCATAGAACTCATCCTGACCGACCTGGTTGCTCAAATGAGGGTTCGGTGACCCCTCCTCAAGGGGGGGGTACTGTTGTGAATGGGTTTGAGATGAGTTCTGAGCAGAGGCTCCCTCTGGTGGTTACAAGCGGTACTAGTGAGGATTGGGAATCAGGTGTTACTGATTGGTCTTATTTAAGGGAATCATTTTCCCATCAGGGTTGCCGGTGATCAATTGTTCTGGTCTGAATCCTTCTTTCCAGTTTCCCTTGTAGCCTGCTGTGTCGTGTCTGCATCTCCTGCTCTCAGATAAGACAATTTCTTATTTTGTGTTTTTGCTATATTTTTGCATTTTGTCCTGCACTTCTGTGGGGGCCTTCTGGGTCCCCTCCGGGGGCTTTTGCCCTCTCAGTTTAGTCCAGCCACTGTGTTTTGTACTTTTGCTTCTTGCAGTTTTTTCAGTGGCTGCTGTTTTTGTTACACCAGAGAACTAATTTAGGTGGTAGAGGTCGTGTGATCTCAGGTGATTTTGAAATTAGTATGTTGGTGTTTTTCAGGGTTTTCTGGGATTGCAGTAAGTACCCTTCCTGTCCTTTTCTATTTAGATAGTTTGGGCCCCAGCGTTTGCTCATACTATTTTCTTTCTGTGTCAGTATTTCCTCTTGTCTAACCGCCATTACATGTTTGGGGGCTTTCTATTATCTTTGGGGTTCTGCTCCGGGGCAGATAGCTTTCCTATTTCTATCTTTAGGTGTAGTTAGTTTCTCAGGCTGTGACGAGGCGTCTAGGACCATCGTAGGAACGCTCCACGGCTGCCTCTAGTTGTGGTGGTTAGTCAGGGTACTGCAATCTCATAGATTCCAACTGCTCTGGTGTATTTCCTTTTTTACCTGCACTCCTCAGCTACCGTAACATAACAGGCACAGCTGGCACTCTGGCAGGCAGGCAGGCGGGCATGGCTGGCACTCTGACAGACAGAAACTAACTCGGAAGGGACAGGAACATGGGCAGGCATGAGCGGTATATGGTAACTGTAAGAGACCTGTTCAGACTGGAGTAGCAAGAACTGATTCGCGAAGCACTGGAACACGGACTAATATGAGTGATATATGGAAACAGGAAACGACCTGTTCAGACTGGAGGAGCTGGAACTGATTCAAGAAGGACAGTTAGACAGACAGGTGTGAGTTGTGTATGGAAACAGGTAGGAACTTGTTCGGACTGGAAGAGCAAAGACCCGCAGGATGCAGAAAGGGAGCTGAGCAGAAACACAAGGAGCGGAATGGGTGTTATGAACTGTTGCAAGCACTAAGGAAAGATGGGAATTCTGTCCCTACAATAGAACTGAGCTGGATCCCTACGATGTAACGGGGAACCTGATCCTGCGACCAGACCCGCTAAAGTCCTCAGCTAGTCTGAACGAAGACCTATAGTTGCGAGGGAGGAATCCCTACAAGATCTAGGGACTGGGAGAAAAGGTGGACACCTCCTAACAGAAATTGTAGCAGGGATAATTAAACAGAAAACAAATTACTACGAGATCCTAAGATCAAGCAAAACTGACTGAGAAAGGCACCTAAGCACCTGGCTAGCTTAAGAGTAGATAATACAATGACGTCCAGCAAAGCCAGAAGGGCGGAGCCAGACTAAATAGGGAAAAAAGGTCATGTGACCAGCAAACTGAAACAAAATCTAACAAGAGGGTTCTAACAGTACCCTCCCTTCTAAGAGGATCCTCCGGATCCCCTAGGACTTAGGCTTATCTGGAAACCTCTTGTGAAACGCTCTGACAAGTCTAGATGCAGAAACATCATCCGCCCTCACCCATGAGTTATCCTCGGGTCCATAACCCTTCCAAGCGACGAGGTACTGCAAACTCCCTCTATACCGTCTAGAATTTAGGATGCAGGAAATCTCATATTGCCCATCCTCCACCACCAGGGGAACAGTGGCCGAGACGTCTCCATCTGAGACCTCAGCTTTTTTCAAGAGAGAATCATGAAACACCGGATTAATCTTCCAGGAGGTAGGAAGCTCCAACTTAACAGCAGATTGGTTAATAACCTGAAGCACCTTAAAGGGTCCTACAAACTTGGGACCCAATTTCTTAGACGGAATCGTCAAGCACAGATTCTTAGAGGACAACCAAACCATGTCACCAATAGCAAACAAAACCTCTTGTCGTTTTCTATCAAAATACGCTTTGGATCTTTTGTTAGCCTCCTGAAGATTACCACGCACATCAGTCCAAACTCTCTCCAAAACACCAGAAAAATTCTCCTCTTCAGGTACAGCCGATCCCAACTTGGAAAATGACCCAAAAGACGGATGTCTCCCAGTACAACAAAAAAAAGGCGAACAACCAGCAGAAGCGGATGTATGGTTGTTAAGAGCAAACTCAGCAAGTGGCAGAAACTCAGACCACCCCTGTTGATTATCAGTCACAAAACAACGCAAGAACTGCTCAACATCCTGGTTTTTCCTTTCTGTCTGGCCATTAGACTCAGGATGATATCCGGATGAAAACGACAAATGAACTCCCAACCTGTCACAAAAAGCGCGCCAAAAACGAGCCACAAACTGAGGTCCCCTATCGGAAACAATGTCAGTAGGAACGCCATGTAGTCTGACTATTTCCTTGACAAAGGCCTTAGCGAGAGTCTTAGCGCAGGGCAATTTGATGAAAGGAACCAAGTGACACATCTTGCTAAAACGGTCCACGACCACCCAGATGACAGTGAAACCCTCAGAGAGGGAAGGTCAGTAATAAAGTCCATAGCCAAATGTGTCCAAGGTGCACTAGGGACCTCCAGAGGGCAAAGCAACCCTGCAGCAGGAGTATGAGAAGACTTAGATCTAGCACACACAGTGCATTGACGCACCCACTTAATGACTTCCTTCTGCCATCCAGGCCACCAAAAGCTGCGACCCACAAGTCTCTTGGTCTCAGACATTCCAGGATGACCAGCCAACCGAGAATCATGACATTCAACAAACAAATCTCTCCTCAGGGTACCAGGCACAAACAACCTCCCATGCGGCGTGTTAGATGGGGCATTCTCCTGTGCCTTAAGAATCTCATCTTCCAACACGGAGTCCAAAACAGCAATGACAACCCCCTCTTGCAAAATGTTTTCCTCCTCCTCAGTACCCACCATAGGAGAAAAGCTGCGAGACAAAGCATCAGCTTTAACATTTTTAGTACCTGGGATGTAAGTAACGGTAAAATTAAACCGTGATAAAAACAGTGCCCACCTAGCCTGACGGGCATTCAAGCGTTTGGCAGCATCAAGGTAGATCATATTTTTATGATCGGTGAAGACTTGAACGAGAAATTCCGCTCCCTCCAAAAAATGACGCCAGTGTTCAAATGCGAGTTTAATTGCCAACAATTCCCGATTACCGATATCATAATTTAGTTCAGACTCAGAAAATTTCTTTGAAAAAAAAGCACAGGGATGTACTCCATCCGTCTTTTCCTGAGACAACACCGCGCCGACCCCCACAGAAGAAGCATCAACCTCAACCAAAAATGGTTTAGTCACATCAGGCTGCGTAAGGATGGGAGCAGAGCTGAACCTCTCCTTTAGCAACACAAAAGCCTCAATGGCCTCAGTAGTCCACTGAACCGCATCAGCACCCTTCCTGGTGAGATCGGTCACAGGTTTGGCAATCACAGAAAATTTTTTAATGAATTTTCTGTAATAATTGGCGAACCCCAAAAACCTCTGTATTGATTTCACACCAATAGGTCTAGGCCAATCCTGCACAGCTTGCACCTTCACCGGGTCCGTCTCAAAACCTTCACTGGAGACAATGTAGCCCAAAAAACTAAGTCTCTGTACAGCGAACTCACATTTTTCTAGTTTGGCAAAAAGTGAATTATCACTCAGTAACTGTAATACTTCACGCACACTCCTCCGATGAGACTCCAAATCCGGTGAATAAATAAAAATGTCATCCAAATACACAACCACACTTCTGCCAATCAAAGGTCTAAGGATGTCATTAATAAGATTCTGAAAAAATGCCGGAGCACTGGAAAGCCCAAAAGGCATGACCAGATTCTCAAAATGACCCAGTGGAGTGTTAAACGCAGTCTTCCATTTATCCCCCTCCTTCATGCGCAACAAATTGTATGCCCCTCGAAGATCAATTTTCGAGAACCACTTGGCCCCCACTAACTGATTAAACAAATCAGGAATCAATGGCAGTGGGTAAGGATTGTGTACAGTAATCTTATTAATCTCACGAAAGTCTAGACAAGGCCGTAAACCGCCGTCCTTTTTTTTAACAAAAAAAAATCCAACCGCCACAGGAAATTTGGAAGGCCTAATGTGACAGGCGGCCTAGCTTGTCTGTATGTATTCCTCCAAAGCCTTTCTCTCAGGAATAGTCAAATTAAATAAACGACTTTTAGGAAGCGTTGCTCCAGGGACAAATTCAATTGCACAATCATAATCTCTATGAGGAGGCAATACCTGCGATTCCTTATCAGAAAAAACTTTCCAAAAATCCTGAATAGGTACAGGTAACTCCCCCTTAACTACAGCAGCAATACGCCCATTACAACACTTGTTATAACAATTAGGACTCCAGGACTTAATTTCATTGGTAGACCAATTCAGTACCGGATTGTGCAATTTTAACCAGGGTAACCCCAAAATCACCGGTGAGGGCAAATTATTCAAAACTACCAAATCCAAATTCTCTTGATGAACACCATTAATAGTAAGAGGAAATTCACAGATATGGTGAGTAACATTTTTCAAGGGAGAACCATCCACAGACACCACATTAATAGGGGAAGACAGAAGTTTGGGTTTTAAGTTTAGTTTTTCCAAAAATTTCCCATCAATCACATTGAGAGTTCAACCACAATCCACAAATACCCGAAACTCCATTAATTCCTCCTCAACAGCAGTGGTAGCAGAAAGAAAGACACCTTTATTGTTTAAACAAGCTATACGGGCGAAACTGACCTCATTTTTTTTTCTCTTTATTGATTCGAAGCGCACAGTTCTTAATAAAATGCTTAGATTTGCCACAATAGAAACACAAACCTTCAGCAAATCTGCATTCTTTTTCCCGAGAGTGAGGTGCCATAGCTCCAATTTCCATCGGCTCTGCCATGTCAGTACAGTCCCTCTCCAGACTTGGAGCTGACAAGGCAGATTTACTCTCATTAACCCTTGCACGCAGTCTCCTATCCACCCGTATGGCTAATTGCATAGCCTCTTGCAAGTTACCAGGTATAGGATAAGCAATCAGCAAATCTTCAACCCTTTCACTTAACCCTGCAAGAAATAAACTTTTCAAAGCTGAATCGTTCCACTCCACCTGAGTGGACCACCTTCGGAAGTGAGTACAATATTTTTCCACATTACCTGATCCCTGTCTCAAACGTCTCAATTCTGTCTCAGCTGATGAAACACGATCAGGATCGTCATACAATAACCCCAAAGCAGAAAAAAAACTATCCACTGATCTAAAGCATGGATCACTAGGCTGCAGAGAAAAGGCCCAGTCCTGAGGTTCTTTGCGCAAAAGTGACATTATGAACCCTATGCGCTGTGATTCATCACCAGAGGATCTGGGTCTCAAACGAAAATACAACAAGCAAGCATTTTTAAAAGAAAAAAAATCTTGTTGTTCACCAAAAAATAAATCAGGCAAACGTACCTTTGGCTCCACGAAATGTGCTCCAGAACAACTACTCACGTGTTGCTGGATTTCAGCCACCTCCAGAGAGAGACCCTGCAGGCGTTGAGCCAAATCCTGAACCGACACCATGATGGAAACAGAAAATCTTTCCTTAGAGATTTTTTTTTTTTTTTCGGGCTGGACTTACTTTTATGAACTGCTACAAGCACTAAGAAAAGATGGGAATTCTGTCCCTACAATAGAACTGAGCTGGATCCCTACGATGTAACGGGGAACCTGATCCTGCGACCAGCTAGTCTGAACGAAGACCTATAGTTGCGAGGGAGGAATCCCTACAAGATCTAGGGACTGGGAGAAAAGGTGGACACCTCCTAACAGAAATTGTAGCAGGGATAATTAAACAGAAAACAAATTACTACGAGATCCTAAGATCAAGCAAAACTGACTGAGAAAGGCACCTAAGCACCCGGCTAGCTTAAGAGTAGATAATACAATGAAGTCCAGCAAAGCCAGAAGGACGGAGCCAGACTAAATAGGGAAAAAAGGTCATGTGACCAGCAAACTGAAACAAAATCTAACAAGAGGGTTCTAACAATGGGAGCAGAGCAGAACCGCACGCAGCGGTGCCAAGAGCAGGATAGAATCGCAGGTAGCGGCGAGCAGAACAGAGCAAAGCCGCAGGCTGTGGCGAGCAGAACAGGGCAGAACTGCAGGTTGTGGTGCAGAGAGCAGAACAGGGCAGAGCCGCAGGTAGCAGCGAGCAGAGCAGAACTGCTGAGTGCTGCGAGCAAAACCGTAGGTTGTGGCTAACTGGGCAGAGCCGCTGAGTGCAGTGAACAGGGCAGAACTGCTGAGTGTGATGAGCAGAACCGCAGGTTGCAGCTAACAGGGCAGAGCTGCTGAGTGCGGCGAGAATGGCAGAGCCGCTGAGTGCTGCGAGCAGGACAGAACTGGAGTAAAGACAAGGATACACACAGCAGCTCGGGAAGGCTACAGACAAGGATGCAGATAGATACAATTATAGGACTCAGTTCAGACAGGGTCAAATACGGGAACAGGTATAGACTCAAGGATACAGGCCTGAGTATGTAGACCTCAAGGAGGCGGAAAGACATAAGGAACACAAAAACTGGCCTGGATATGCAGCCTCCAGTGAGACGGGAAACAAGACAAACAGAAATGGGTCTGGGTATGCAGCCCCAGAGAAGGCGGAAAAACAGGACAGGACCTGGCAACTCAGCAGCAAGACACAGACTGAGATAGAGTAGTGCTCAGGCATCCTCCTATAGGTGGGGATACCTTAAGTACCAGATGCCTCATGGCAATTGGCTGGGGACACCTTAGGAAGGTGCACACTGTCTCTATAAGGCTCAGGAAGTGACCGGGGCCACCGCCCTAAGCATACAGCCAAGAAATATGCAGAAAGCAAAGACATGAGGTTCACAGCAAGGAGTCGGCAGAGGACAGAACTCACAGCATGGCCTGGGGTGATGAGTAAGGGAGATGGGAAGCCATGCAGTGATGCCGGTAGAGATGTTACACTTTGCAGCTCACACATCCCCAAAACATCAGTAATCCACCTCCATGCTTTACAGTAGAAATGGTGTTCCTTTCATCATAGGCCTTGTTGACCTCTCTCCAAATGTTTATGGTTGTGGCCAAACAGTTCAATTTTGGTCTCAACACTCCAAAATACCTTGTTCCAGAAGTGTTGAGGCTTGTCTCTGTGCTATTTTACATTTTGTAGACAAGATACTTTGTGGCACTTGCACAGTAATGGCTTTCTTCTGGCAACTCGACCATGCAGCCTATTTTTCTTCAAGTGTCTCCTTATTGTGCATCTTGAAACAGCCACACTGCTAGTTTTCAGACAGTCCAGTTTTTCAGCTGATGTTATTTGTGGGATTTTCTTTGCATCCAGAGCAATTTTCCTGGCAGCTGTGGATGACATTTTTGTTGGTCTACCTGACCGTTGTTTTGCTTTTACAGAGCCCCTGATTTTCCCTTTGTTACTCTGTTTGAACTCTGCTGACTGGCATTATCAATTCCTTGGATATCTTTTATTATCCCTTTCCTGTTTTGTACAGTTCAACTATCTTTTCCCGTAGATCTGTTAACAATTCTTTTGCTTTCCCCGTGACTCACAATTCAGAAACATCAGTGGCAGGTAGTGTTGAGCGATACGATACTGCAAATATCGGGTATCGGCCGATATTGGCTGTATCGGAATTCCGATTCCGAGTTCCGATATTTTCGTCATATCGGATACCGGAATCGGAATGTCACTGTCACTGTCAGTGTCCGTCTGTCTGGTCTGTCAGGAGTCAGCGGCACTTACCCGGCAGAAGATCTCCGGCGGTCACATCCCGGACTGCTTAATGGCCGCCATCCTCTTCTCCCCAGCGGTCACATGCAGTATCTCGCGATAACTGCAGTGACTGCTGGGTAATCGCGGCCGTAAAGCAGTCCGATGACGTCACCGCCGGGGAAGCTGGTAAGCAGCTGTGCTGCGCCGGGATGTCAGGCTCTGCCTGTCATTCCGATGTAGCAGAGCTGGATCGTCGTGGGACAATCTTTTACTATGGACTGCGCCGGACAGGTGGTATACTGTTGGTTTGTTTTTTTTATTTTTTTACAGGAGATCGATGGTGTCGCAGGAATGAGAGAGTAATAAAAAAAAATGAAAACTGTGTTGTCTCTTTTATTTCATTAAAATACTTTTTTCTTGCTGTGTCTTTTTTTTAAACATTTAAAAACTTTGGAATTAATAATGGATCTGTGTCTTATTGACACCTCTCCATTATTAACCGGGCTTATTGTCACCGTGCAATCAACGGTGACATTAACCCCTTATTACCCCGCTTGCCACCGCTACAGGGCAAGTGGGAAGAGCCGGGTAAAGTGCCACAATTGGCACATCTTTTGATGCGCCAAATGTGGGGCTGCTGTAGCCTGGTATTATCAGGCTGTTGAGGGCCAAAATCCATGGGCCTTGACAGTCTTAATACCAGGCCGCAGCAGTCTGCATTTTACTTGGCTGGTTAACAAAAATAGGGGGGATCCCCACGCCGTTTTTTTTTTCGAGGGGATCCCCTATTTTTGTTAACCAGCCAAGCTAAGCAGACTGCTGTGGCCTGGTATTATCAGGCTTGCAAGGTCCATGGATATTGGATCCTTACCAGCCTGAAAAACCAGGCCTCAGCGGTCTGCTTCATCTGGCTGGTTAACAAAAATAGGGGGGACCCCACGCCATTTTTTTTTCGAAGGGAACCCCTATTTTTGTTAATCAGTTCCCTCTGACGTCACTGATGGTGTCCCTGGCTGACCTGAAGTGAAAGTGGAAAGCAATCAATTAAGCTTTCCACTTCCTATCCTGTCAGCCAGGAGAGGAGCTCATTCATTTGGGGGTTTACTGTGAGGCTGCAGCATTAGCTGCGGTCCCTGCAGTAAACATTAACCCTTTCTGAAGGATTACACCGTGGGCCCTGACTGTGCATCGGATTGGTAAGAATAATTTTGCTTTATTATTTTATTTTTATTACAGGAAATGGTTTTAGCAGGTAAATAAAATATGGTCAAAAACTGTGTGATTATTTCATTAAACTTCTTTTTTATTAAAGTGTGTGTGTTTGATTTTTCTTTCATACAATAGGATTAATAATTGATAGTTGTCTAATTGACAGCTCTCAATTATTAACCTGGCTTAAAGTGACCTTTCAATTGCAAGGTCATTTTAACCCCTTATTAACCCATTCGCCACCGCTACAGGGCAATGGGAATAGACGGGCAAAGTGCCAGAAAGGGCAAATCTAATTAGAGATTTGCCCTTTGTGGGGTGTCTGGGGGCAGATGTTAGTAGCCGGGGGGGGGCAAAAATAATGGTCCCTCTCTGGGCTATTATTATCTGCCCCCACTCACTGGCTTTGTCTGTCTGGTTGCGAAAATAGGGCGGGAGCCCACGCATTTTTTTTCAGCAATTTTACACCTCATATATATATATATATATATATATAAATATATATATATATATATATACATGTCATTGAGTTTGTGATACATATATATATATATATATATTTATAGTTCATACACTTCTACATAGTATAATAGCCGCTAATTCAATTGCCGGCTTTTGTGAAAATGCAGAACCCGACATGAAATGACACTTGGTTTACATAGAGTTAACCATGTCTTTTCATGTAGTTTGATATCTGATTTGCACAAACAATTACATGAGTGTAAGTGTGCAAAATTTCACACCTGTAGGGGTTAATTAAAGGTGTAAATTCGTAGCAAAAAAGTCTGTTTTTTTTACAACGAATTTACACCTTTAATTAACCCCTACAGGTGTGAAATTTTGCACACATAGACTGATGTAATTGTTTATGCAAATAAAATAGCAAACGACATGAAAAGACATGGTTAACCCTATGTACACCAAGTGTCATTTCATGTCGGGTGCTTCTGTCTTTTCACAGAAGCCGGCTTTACCCGGCAATTGAATCAGAGGATATTTTACTATGTAGAAGTGTATAAACTATACATATATGTATATATATGTCACAATGACATGTATATATATATATATATATGTATTCTATGTGTGTATATTTAGTGTTTACAAGGAAAGAATGGGGTTTTTTTTAGTTCCGATATTTTGTTCCCATAGACTTACATTGGATTTCTGGTATCGGTATCGGGTATCGCCGATATTTTAATGGTATCGGCGATACCATTCCGATTCCGATACTTTGGGATATCGGAAAGTATCGCTCAACTCTAGTGGCAGGATGAAAGATGCAACAGTCTGTCTAGATGCCAAAAACTCACTCAGCTTTTATGCATGCACACTGATTACAAGCTAACAGGTCACAGGTGAAGATGTTACCTTTAGTAGCCATTCAAGCTTATTTATGTCAACTTTTGTGCATGTTATCAGGCCAAAATCACCAGGGTATGTGAACTTTTGATCAGGGTCATTTGGACGTTTTGGGTTTTCATTATGATTTAAAAAGAGAAAATACAATAGTTTGACAATGAAAGGCTTCACCCAACCACTAATTATGAGTGGAGAAAAAGTTTTGGTGTCATCATTCATATTCTCTGAAAAAAGACCAAGAAAGAAAAAATTCTGCTGGAGTATGTAAATGTTTGAGCACAACTGTATATATAAAGCTCTGGCAAAAATTAAGAGACCACTTTCAAATGTTCAGCTTGTCTGATTTTTCTCTTTAGGCCGGAGTCAGACTGGCGACAAAAACGGACCACTGCAATGCGATGAAATATCGCATTGCAGTCGGACCAATGTTAATCTATGGAGCAGCTACCAGCATCCGATTTTTTCTCGGCTGTTTTCCTCGGACCGAGACAATTGCAGCATGCTGTGATTGTCACCGATTATCGGTCGACAATCGCCAATGCAAGTCTATGGATGCGATGAAAAATCGGATTACAACTGGACCACATGTGTGACTTGCAATAAAATCGCATCGGTGTCCTTTAGAAAAGCTGGCAATTCATTCCCGGCTATACTGTAAAATCACACTGACAGCTTTAATAAAGAATAGAAAGAATGCATATACACACATAGAGTACATATATATATATATATATATATATATATATATATATACATGTAATTTTGACATATATATTTATATATATAGTTCATACACTTCTACATAGTATAATAGCCGCTAATTCAATTGCCGGCTTTTGTGAAATTACAGAACCCGACATGAAATGACACATGGTTTAAATACAGTTAACCATGTCATTTCATGTAGTTTGATATATGGTTTTCACTAACAATTACATGAGTGTATGTGTGCAAAATTTCATACATGTAGGGGTTAATTAAATGTGTAAATTCATTGAAAAAAAATGCGTGGTCTCCCGCTGTATTTTCTCCACCAGATAGGCAAAGCCAGCGAGTGGGGGCAGATAATAATAGCCTAGGAAGGGTGCATTTATTTTGTGCCCCCCTGGCTACTAACATCTGCCCCAGCCACCCCAGAAAAGACAAATCTATAACTAGATGTTCCCTTTCTGGCACTTAGCCCGCCTATTCCCATTGCACTGTAGCGGTGGCTAATGGGTTAATAATGGGTTAAAGCCACCTTGCTATTGGAAGGTGACTTTAAGCCAGGTTAATAATCAATTAGACAACTATCAATTATTAATCCTATTGTATGAAATTAAAAAAATAACACGCACACATTGTTAGGGTCTGCGGAACGCACCAAATATATGAGGTAGAGAGGTGCGTTCGCAGCCCGGGGTCCACCGTGCAGACGGAACCTGCTGCTAGTAAAATGGCGAAAGTAGCGAACTCTGTTATCCCGCAGAGTCGCTAAAATAAACGCCGTAGCGCGTTGTGGCAGTAAGTGCGAACTCTGTTAATACCCAGAGCCGCTAACGGAAATGCCACAGCGCTATATGGCGATAGGTGCGAACTCACTTAGCTTCAGTGAGCCGCAAAGTAAAACGCTAGGGCGCTGTCTAGCGTCGAAAGCAAACCCTGTTACGTCACAGGGCCGCTGAGGAAAAGTGCTGTGTCCTGTCAGGCTCTCAGGTACACAGTTAAGTGCTAAGCGTACATAACGCGTGATCATGTGCTAATGTCCTCGCGGGAGTCACCCGCAATCTATGGCGTCTGAACGCCAGACCCTGAATACGGCAATCAAAACTCCTCACCGGTTACGCCGGTAATCTAGGACATCTAGGACACCGACCCTGGCCAGCTACCATACCAAACTCCTCACCGATTAAGTCGGTATTCTAGTGGCTTATTTCAGCCGGGTCCCTAACCACACATACGTATGATCACACTGGCGCATAGCATACAATGGTTAATATTAGCGCAAGTCGGCCCAGCCATGCTACCCTTTTATAGCAACAGCTACAGGACCTTCCAGGAACAAGGACCAATGAGAAGCTGTTACAAACACACGTAGCTACATGACCTTCCTGGCGGACCAATAGGAGCCGCTGCAGCACCTGAACATGTGACCCCTGATCTCCAATGAGAGATCTCACTCTGGGCATGCTCAGATGGGAAGATGCAGGACTTTGTCTCAAAGACGGCTGCTCCAGCACTGGCTATAATAGCAGAACCAGGAAAGGCAGCAGCAAGTCACTGCGCAGTAGAGGAGTGGGCAAGACGCCTGGACCGACGTCTCTGCTGAGCAGACTCCACTGCGGCCAGAGATGAATGGGAGACCGCAGCGGGACGGGTTCGAGACTCCCCTTGTGCAGAAGCGGGAACTCGAACCCTAACATTACCCCCTCTCCTAGGGCCCCCCTTCTCTGGGCCTTGCTGCGTTCAAAGGCAGCGATGAGCTGCGGAGCGTGAACATGCTCGGCAGGCTCCCAGGACCTATCCTCAGGCCCATAACCAATCCACCAAATAAAATTTTTTGCCTCGTACCACCTTGCACCCAACAATGGCATTCACCTCGTAGTCATCCGAAGACGAACCCGACGTCCCGGCAGATGACTCAGGCAACCGGGAGATGACCACGGGTTTTAGGAGGGATACATGGAAGGTGTCGGAGATACCAAGGCGAGACGGAAGGGCCAAACGGTAAACCACAGGGTTCACCTGCTCGAGAACCTTGAAGGGACCCAAATAGCGGGGTGCCAATTTAGTGGATTCCACCCGTAGCCTGATGTTTCGGGCGGAGAGCCACACTAGGTCGCCATGAGAAAATGTCGGAGCGGGACACCGATTAGCATCGGCAGAAGACCTCATCCTTTCCTTGGAAGCCTGAATGGCATCCTGGGTGCGGTCCCATATGTCCCGTGTTTCCACAGCCCAGTCTGCCACCCTGGAGTCAGCGGAAGCAACGGGCATGGGCACCGGTACCCGCGGATGCTGGCCGTAATTTAAGAGGAATGGGGTCTGTCCGGTGGAGTCAGCCACAGCATTGTTTAGCGCAAACTCCGCCCACGGAAGCAGAGATGCCCAGTCATCCTGCCTGGCAGAGACAAAATGTCGCAAGTAGGTGACCAAGGTCTGGTTGGCCCTCTCTACCAACCCATTCGTCTCGGGATGATATGCAGAGGAGAGGTTCAATTCAATTCAGAGTAGATGACACAACTCTCTCCAGAACCGAGACCCAAATTGGGGACCTCGATCGCTGACAATCTTGTCTGGCATACCGTGTAGACGGAAGATGTGTCTAATAAATAATGCTGCCAAGGCCCGTGTGGAAGGTAACCGTGGTAGCGGCACTAAGTGCACCATTTTGGAGAAGTGGTCGGTGATCACCCAAATGATAGTGCAACCCCGAGACTTGGGTAAGCCCACCACAAAGTCCATCCCGACCATCTCAAAGGGCCTGTCTGCCACCGGCAAAGGAAAAAGTAACCCAGCTGGCCGTTGTCGAGGGGACTTGCTCCTGGCGCAGGAGACACACGCCTGAACATACTCCCTGACGTCACGGACCATATGTGGCCACCAGTATGTCCTCGCCAATAGCTCAGTTGTCCTCTTTGCCCAAAATGTCCACCCACCCTGGACAAGTGTGCCCAAGAGAGTACCTCCGGTCGCAAATTAGTGGGCACAAAAGTCTTGCCCGGAGGCACATACTCTAGCGAAACCGGGGCTACAGTTCTCAGGCTTTCTTCAGGGACAATAAGCCGAGGCTCCTCATCCTCCTCCTCTGATGTCACTAAGGAGTGAGAGAGAGCGTCGGCCCGAACATTCTTCTCACCGGAGAGAAAATGGAGGGTGAAATGGAACCGAGAGAAGAATAGGGACCATCTGGCCTGGCGAGAATTTAGCCGCTGAGCCGTTTGCAAATATACCAAGTTCTTGTGGTCGGTGAAGACTTGGAAGGGAAAATGAGCTCCCTCCAGAAGATGTCTCCACTCTGAGAAGGCCAATTTTATAGCCAGCAATTCCCTGTCCCCGATGGAATAATTCCTCTCTGCTGGTGTAAAGGTCTTAGAAAAGAAGAAGCAGGGATGCTTCCGACCTTGAGCATCCTTTTGATATAGGACTGCTCCAGCACCAACAGAAGAGGCGTCCACCTCTAAAACAAACGGTTTATCAACATCAGGGCGATGTAATATGGGAGCACTGGCAAAATGCGACTTGATGGAAGAGAACGCCTTGGAGACCTCCTCAGACCACAACTTGGGATTTGCTCCCTTCTTGGTGAGGGCTACCAAGGGAGCTACCAAAGTCGAGAAATGGGGAATGAACTGGCGATAATAATTAATGAACCCCATAAAGCGCTGCACCGCTTTAAGAGAATGGGGTTCTTGCCAGTCCATTACAGCCTGTAGTTTGGCAGGATCCATAGCCAATCCCTGGGCAGAGATGATATAGCCCAGAAAAGATAAGGACTCCTGCTCAAACACACATTTCTCCAGCTTGGCATAGAGGGAGTTTGCCCGTAAGAGGTCGAAGACTTTGTTGACATCCCTCCGGTGAGAGTCTATATCTGGTGAAAAGATGAGAATATTATCCAGATAGACTACCACAGAGGTGGAGAGCATATCCCGGAAGAAATCATTGACAAAGTCTTGGAAAACAGCGGGAGCATTACAGAGCCCGAAGGGCATCACCAGGTATTCGTAATGCCCATCCCTGGTATTAAAAGCTGTCTTCCACTCGTCCCCCTCACGGATGCGAATTAAGTTATAGACACCACGCAGATAAAGCTTGGTAAATACTCTTGCTCCTCGGAGCCTATCAAAGAGCTCAGAGATTAGGGGCAACGGGTACTTATTCTTGACGGTGATGGCGTTAAGACCCCTGTAGTCAATGCATGGACGTAATTCTCCGTTCTTCTTTTGCACAAAGAAGAACCCTGCCCCTGCTGGTGACACCGACTTCCTAATGAACCCTCTTGCCAGATTCTCCTGAATGTACTGGGACATGGCCTCCGTCTCAGGGAGCGAGAGGGGGTATACTCTCCCCCGAGGAGGTTCTGCTCCAGGCAAGAGATCAATAGGACAGTCGTAGGGGCGATGAGGTGGAAGAGTCTCCGCCGCCTTCTTGGAGAAAACGTCTGCATATGCCCAATAACACTGAGGAAGAGGAGTGAGATCTACGGGTATCTCTGTGGTGGTGACCTGAACGCACTCCCTGATACACCTGCCTCTACATGAATCACCCCAACCCAGTATCCTCCCAGAGGACCACTCAATATGGGGAGAGTGGTAACGGAGCCAAGGTACTCCCAGCAACACCTCGTCTATTCCCTCGGGCAGGACAAGAAAAGAAATACTCTCCTGATGGGACGGGGACATAGATAAAGTGAGAGGGATCGTCTGGTGGGTGATTTGGGAGGGCAGAGTTGATCCATTCACTACTCGCACAGTCACCTGTTTGGCGAGCATCACCAGAGGTATAGTGTGGCGGAGAGCAAATGCAGAGGACATGAAATTCCCCTCGGCTCCGGAATCCACACAGAGCTCAGCGGAGAGCGTGGATGGACCTACTGTAATTGTCCCTTTAAAGTACAACTTGGTGGAAAATGCCGCAGTGTCTAGTGAACCTCCTCCCAAGGTCACTAGACGCGACCGTTTTCCCGACCGCTGTGGACATTTGTTGGCATAGTGTCCTAACTGCTGGCAGATGTTACAGACCACGGATACTCGAGCGGCCTGGGACTTAGGTCCCGATCGAGAAACCTCCATGGCCTCATGGGAGTCGGGCGCCTGGCTGGAAGATTCCAGAGGTCTGGCGAAGGTGGGAGCCAGCCGGAATCTCTGCCTACACTGGGACCGCTCCAACCTCCGCTCGTGAAAACGGAGGTCGATGCGGGTAGATATGGTGATAAGCTTCTCCAGTGTGGCGGGAATCTCCCTGGTAGCCAAAGCATCTTTAACATGATCAGCCAGTCCTCGCCAGTAGACTGGAATTAGTACTGGAATAGAGTCCGAAACTGGAAGGAAAACAGACTGACCAAAGACGAACCCTGTGCCAATGCCAGCAGTTGTAGCGCCGTATCGTGGGTGATCTGAGGTCCTAAAAAGACCTTTTTTTAGAGCCTCCAGAAAACGAGGAGCACTCCGCACCACACGGTCGTCACGCTCCCACAGCGGGGTGGCCCACTCCAACGCTCTGCCTGACAGAAGCGAAATTATAAAGCCCACTTGTGCCCGATCCGTGGGGAAACGTGCAGCCAGAAGCTCGAGTTGTATAGAGCACTGACTCACGAATCCCCGACATTGCTTGCTGTCACCAGCAAACTTGTCTGGAAGCGGGAGGTGGGATATTGTGGGGGCAGAGGTGGCAGTGGACACACTGGCTGCAGCCACGCTAGCAGCCTGAACAGCGACTGCGGTAACATCCACAGCTGAGGTTGTGCACTCAAGAGCCGCCAACCTACCCTCCAGCTGCTGGATGTCCCGTAGTAGACGCTGGTCATCCGCCATTTTACCAGCCAGACCCTGGCGCTAATATTATGTTAGGGTCTGCGGAACGCACCAAATATATGAGGTAGAGAGGTGCGTTCGCAGCCCGGGGTCCACCGTGCAGGCGGAACCTGCTGCTAGTAAAATGGCGAAAGTAGCGAACTCTGTTATCCCACAGAGTCGCTAAAATAAGCGCCGTAGCGCGTTGTGGCAGTAAGTGCAAACTCTGTTAATACCCAGAGCCGCTAACGGAAATGCCACAGCGCTATATGGCGATAGGTGCGAACTCACTTAGCTTCAGTGAGCCGCAAAGTAAAACGCTAGGGCGCTGTCTAGCGTCGAAAGCAAACCCTGTTACGTCACAGGGCCGCTGAGGAAAAGTGCTGTGTCCTGTCAGGCTCTCAGGTACACAGTTAAGTGCTAAGCGTACATAACGCGTGATCATGTGCTAATGTCCTCGCGGGAGTCACCCGCAATCTATGGCGTCTGAACGCCAGACCCTGAATACGGCAATCAAAACTCCTCACCGGTTACGCCGGTAATCTAGGGCATCTAGGACACTGACCCTGGCCAGCTACTATACCAAACTCCTCACCGATTAAGTCGGTATTCTAGTGGCTTATTTCAGCCGGGTCCCTAACCACACATACGCATGATCACACTGGCGCATAGCATACAATGGTTGATATTAGCGCATGGCGGCCCAGCCATGCTACCCTTTTATAGCAACAGCTACAGGACCTTCCAGGAACAAGGACCAATGAGAAGCTGTTACAAACACACGTAGCTACATGACCATCCTGGCGGACCAATAGGAGCCGCTGCAGCACCTGAACATGTGACCCCTGATCTCCAATGAGAGATCTCACTCTGGGCATGCTCAGATGGGAAAACGCAGGACTTTGTCTCAAAGACGGCTGCTCCAGCACTGGCTATAATAGCAGATCCAGGAAAGGCAGCAGCAAGTCACTGCACAGTAGAGGAGTGGGCAAGACGCCTGGACCGACGTCTCTGCTGAGCAGACTCCACTGCGGCCAGAGATGAATGGGAGACCGCAGCGGGACGGGTTCGAGACTCTCCTTTGTGCGGGAACTCGAACCCTAACACACATTAATTAAAAATCATTTCAATGAAATAAACACACAGTTTTTGAACATCTTTTATTGTACTGGTATTCCTTCGATTACCTTGTTCTCCTGTAATAAAAAAAAATATCTTTTTTGAATTAACCAATTGGCTGCAATGAAATAAAGACTGAAAAATGTAAAGAGGTCTGAATACTTTCCGTAACCATTATATATATACATATGCAGCATTTGTTTCTATACACATTTTTAGACAGGTATAGCAGCCATGAACTTGCCAGCTGCTGCTCTACATTCTCATTGCAGTGCACCATGGTTCATATTTATTGCAAATAGTGTAGTCAGTCAGCTGTTTCATAGTTCTCTTGACAAATGTCACATTTTGTTACTTTAATGGAAGTTTTTAGTCCAGGTACTACACTGAAAATCCACAACAGATTACAGTGCAATTCATGTGAGTGTGATTTTTGAAAATTCTATTTTCATTCTAAGATAAAATCAGTACAAATTTGAAGACATACTATGATATTTAAATGGGAAAAAAATGTTTCACTGGCCACATTTTAAGCAGAATTCCTCCTATATGGACATCTTATACTGTTTTTTTTGTTAGGGTTAGTCCTGTATAGCAAATTTAGCTTGTTTTGGACAGAATACTGAGGCATAAAGATGTTTGGACTATATATACGATAAGTACCGTATATACTCGTGTATAAGCCGACCCGTGTATAAGCCGACCCCCCTAATTTTGCCACAAAAAACTGGGAAAACTTATTGACTTGTGTATAAGCCGGGTGTATGAACTGCCCTCCTGCTCTGTGCTGCCCCCGTCCTGCTCCTTGCTCCCCCATCCAGCTCTGTGCTCCCCCATT
This sequence comes from Oophaga sylvatica, assembly GCA_033576555.1. Lineage (NCBI taxonomy): Eukaryota > Metazoa > Chordata > Amphibia > Anura > Dendrobatidae > Oophaga > Oophaga sylvatica. Next base: position 537,641,771 of record JARQOD010000003.1, on the reverse strand, counting down.
CTCCTCTGTACTCCCCCCTCCTGCTCCATCCTCCGCTGTGCTCCCCCATTCCTTCTCCGTCCTCCTGTGCCCCCCCTCTTGCTCCGTGCTCCTCTGTGCCCTCCATCCTCTCCCCCCGTCCTGCTCCGTGCTCCTCTGTGCCCTCCATCCTCCCCCCGTCCTGCTCCGTGCTCATTGTCCTCCTCCATGCTTCCCCGTCCTCCGTTCTCCCTCTCGTCCTCCTCCATGCTTCCCCCGTCCTCACCCCGTCCTGCTCCATGCTTCCCCGTCCTCCTCCATGCTTCCCCCGTCCTCCGTTCTCCCCCCGTCCTCCTCCATGCTTCCCCCGTCCACCGTTCTATCCCCCGTCCAGCTCCGTGCTCCTTGTCCTCTCCTCCATCATACTCACCCCTCCCCGTGCCATCGCTGAGCGTCCCTGCAATCCTGCATTCTCCCCGGCTTCCTGCAGCTCTCCAGCGCTGAGCGGTGATGTAATACCGCTCATTAAGGCCATGAATATGGAGGCCACGCCCATGGGAGTGGCGTCGCGTCCATATTACATGACCTTAATGAGCGGGTATTACATCACCGCTCAGTGCTGGAGAGCTGCAGGAAGCCGGGGAGAACGCAGGATTGCAGGGACGCTCAGCGATGGCACGGGGAGGGGTGAGTATGATCCCAGCCACCGGCTCCTGCCGCGGCATCCCCTCCCCGCTGGTTTCTGCCCTATGACTCGTGTATAAGCCGAGGGGGCATTTTCAGCACGAAAAAAGGTGCTGAAAATCTCGGCTTATACACGAGTATATACGGTATATTGTATTTCAGATGTTTTTTAACTCCTTATTCATTTTTGATGTATATTTTCACTGAAGGTCCGGTTTCTGTTAATTCCACGGGCTCACGATCTGAGCTTGTTCCGTAGAAGGAGTTTGTCACCTGTGTTACACAGCTATTATATGCTTGTAAGAGGAATGCTGTTTTATCATTTAGGTGCCAATTTCTAACAATTTTTAAATGGTTGCTAAGTGGTGGCATGCCTCTGGTGCTTATTGCACTCCAACCCCTCTAATCATGTTGCCAGTGTGTTACTTTGGCAGCCAGGGGCCTTCCGCTGATTGGCATCACTGCCATCTTGGTGCACCAATAGGAGATTGTTGTTTTGGCTACATGCTGTAATACTGAAATATTGCAGTGTATATATAGTGCAAGCAATTCAAGGTTCAAGTCCCCTATATGGGTTCAAAATTAAAGATGTAAATAAAAAAATCTATGTATTTAAAACTATAAAAAAACAATTAATTTCAAATCACGCCCTTTTTCAGATCCAAAAATGAAGAAATAAATCAAACATATTTGGTATTGCTACATCTGTAAAGTTAGTTAACCAATAAGGTAAGCAGCATAAAAAAAAAGAAATAAAATGCAAGAATTGCCATTTTTAGGTTGCCCGCACCTCCATGAAAAATGCTACAAAAAGAGATCAAGATTCAAATGTACCTCCAAATGGTACAAATAGCTCCTTATGCAAAAAAAATAACCCTTTCATGGGTTCATAAACAAAAAATAAAGCTAAATGTCTCAAAAAATGGTGATACAAACATTTTTTTAATCAAAATCCAGAATTATTTTAATCATTAAAATATAAAAAAAATCACATACAAATTTACATCACCAAAATAGTACAACCCTAGATAATCAACTTTGAGCCACCGCTGCATGGGTGAACTTGATTTTATTTTGGCGCTATAAATATGCTAATTTAGACAGGGTAAAAATGTCCATTCATTAGAACTCAAATATCATCTTGATACAATCTGAATAGGTTTTAGCAATGATTATATTAAAAGTCTGTGGAAATTAATAACATCAATTGTACTGTATGAAAAGTTCTTAGATTGTTCTTTAATACAAAATAACTCTGATCAAGCCACAGAGGATCAACTTCATGTTGAATTTCCTCAAAATCCCAGTTCCCACAAATTGGAACAATTTGCTATACAATTAACTCGGATGGCAAAAAAGTCATTTAAGGAGCTAGCCTTGGGAAAGGAAAGGAATTATTCCCCTCAGGGCTTGTTCAGACCACTGTATTTTTGGCCCTAGTGCTATCCGTTAAAAAATGGGTCTCACTTGGACCAATTTTAATTAATGAGGCAGTGCAATGGAACAATGTTTTTCTCAAACCGATTCAGCATAGTAGAAAAAATGCAGCATGCTCAAATTTCCTCAGTAAATTGTGTAAGGCTCACCCTTTCAAGTCTATGGGTGTAAGAATTTTTCTTTTTACCAAAACATTGCAATTCTGTAACATAGAAAACTAAATCATCTGCACGCGGATGACAAGTGAGAAAAAAATTGTTCCACTTTTCTGGATAAAAATTGGATGGATTTTTTATATGGTCGTGTGAACCTACCCTTGTATAGGGAAATTATCATATACCTCATGGGGTTTTTGCCTACTTCTGGATCGGATCAACAAATTACATTGTAGGTTGAATTCAATGGATTTGTATTTTCTTTCATCCATAAAAAAATGAAGCTAAGAATCATTGACCTTATCGCTGGTATATTCCAAAAAAGAAAATATCTTACAACTAACCTTTGAACATTAATGAGGAAAACATTTGATCCATTAAGATTCTGCGCTGATTTCCACTGCTATGAGTCTTTCAGTAAATACTTTATTATTGCCTAAAGGCAACTGATGCATACTGACACAATAATACTTTATACAGTACCCAAAGCTGGCCGGCCACCCACCACCACCACCTCCTGAACAACCATCTCACTTCCATGTACAACATTGTCATGGATTCCAGCGCAGCACTTTGGTACTTGTGCTTGAGTGACTGATGCGAGTACTATGCTATTTCTAATATCTGCAGGCTTGGTAAAGACATATCACTTGTGCCTTGTGATGATGGCTCAAGACCTTGTTGTGATCACACTTTTTTGCAATTACAACAATTAAGTTTCTGCTTTTACATTTTTTTTATGTATATAATGTATTGTTTAAGTTGGTATAAATTGTAGGAATTTGTCAAATATGCTGAGGTTATGTACATGACTCATAGAATATTAGACAAGTAAATTGAATAAGAAAATTCTGCAGCTATTCATTTTACAATGTATCACATCAGATGACAAGAGAATATGTATGGCTTTTTCTTTCTTCAACTATCTTTAACTGTCAGCTTTAAAATTGTCAGCTTCCTGGAAGTGGGTACTTTCTCCATTAGGTACAGTTATGTTCACACTTTATACTAATGCATTTTAAGTGCTGTTTTTATTTGCAGTGTGCAAAATATTTTCCTGACAATATAATTTGTTTTTTGAGGTTGAAAGCTGATCAATCTACGAAATGTTCTACAAACATAAAATAAATGCAGTCAGGACGCGAGTGGTAGAAATTCTTAAATAATCTGTAAAAAAATTACGAAGATACACATCTTTCCTATATCTAAATAATCTGTGGTATTCAAATCAATTGCTTTGATTTTAAATGTTTGCCTAGCGTAATGAACTCACAAAACAATCCTAGATGGTTCATTCTTAAATGATTTTCAGGCACAGTCTATAACCTTTTTATTCCTTGTTGACTTAAGAAACTTGTATTCATCTGTGAAATGTATTTTACTTTATAAGAAGTTTCTTAGGAGGCTTAACCATTTTTGTTTCATTTCAACTTGTCCAGTTCAGCCTTGTGGGATCTTTATTCATTTAATCTTCAACATTTCATCTTTATTGATCTTTTTTTTACAAACCGTGATATTCATCAAGGTAGTAATATTGGAACAAAGTTTGTAATCAACTATCATCCATCAAACGTTGTGCATTTAAATATCATGTGACATTGGTTTCCCTTACATCTGCCGTGTGACTTGATTAAGTTAATAGTCTTAGTTCATGTAAAACATCTGGATGAGAATAAAGGCCCCATTACACTAAATGAGATCGCTAGTGAGATCGCTGAAACGTCACCGATTTTGTGACGTAACAGCGACCTAGCCAGCGATCTAGCTTAGTGTGACACGCAGCGACGATCAGTCCCCCTGTTGGGTATCGCTGATCATCGCTGAATGTCCTGGACCATTTTTTGATCGTTGGTCTCCAGCTGGCCAGCGCGCATCGCTGCGTATGACAGGCGGGAGACCAGCGATCAGCGAGCTGAAGCTGGTAACCAAGGTAAACATTGGGTTTCTAGGCACCACCGGTGCCTAGAAACCCAGTGTGTATGTTAGATACCAGTGCGCTGGTGCAGGGGTGCTGGTAACCAAGGTAAACAGCGGGTTTCTAAGCGCCGGGCGGCGCCTAGAAACCTGATGTTTACTTGGTTACCAGCTCCCTGCACCAGCGCACTAGTATCTAACGTACACTGCGGGTAACTAAGCGACGTGCATCGCTTGTTACCCGCATAGTCGCTGTCCTGATCGCTGCTGAGATCTGCCTGTTTGGCAGCTCACCAGCGATCATGTAGCGACACACCAGCGATCCTGACAAGTTCATATCGTTGTCGGGATCGCTGGTGAGTCGCTATGTATAACGGGACCCTAAGGGTAAAGCAGCATTCACACTGAAAGATTATCTTCAATGAGTGTTATTAAGTAAACAGGGTACTGATTATTGAATGATTTAGCACAAAGCTCTTAGGCAGAAATGATTTTTATACAGGTTTAAAATTGATTGTTTTTGGCAGGGCATTATCCTGTGCAAGGGCTCGTTCACATGGCCAAATTTTCATTCCATGTACAGTACAGACCAAAAGTTTGGACACACCTTCTCATTCAAAGATTATTCTGTATTTTCATGACTATGAAAACTGTAGAATCACACTGAAGGCATCAAAACTATGAATTAACACATGTGGAATTATACATTACACTTTACAAAAAAGTGTGAAACAACTGAAAATATGTCTTATATTCTAGGTTCTTCAAAGTAGCCACCTTTTGCTTTGATTACTGCTTTGCACACAAAAAAGGTGAACAGATGGACTCTACATGCCTGGTTCCCACCGTGAAGCATGGAGGAGGTGGTGTGATGGCGTGGGGGTGCTTTGCTGGTGACACTGTTGGGGATTATTCAAAATTGAAGCGGTGAGCGGTCCAGCTCACCCCAAACCATCTCGATTGGGTTCAGGTCTGGTGACTGTGGAGGCCAGGTCATCTGGCGTAGCACCCCATCACTCTCCTTCTTGGTCAAATAGCGCTTACACAAGCCTGAAGGTGTGTTTGGGGGTCATTGCCCTGTTGAAAAATAAATGATGGTCCAACTAAACGCAAAGCGGATGGAATAGCATGCTGCTGCAAGATGCTGTGTTAGCCATGCTGGTTCAGTATGCCTTCAAATTTGAATAAATCCCCAACAGTGTCACCAGCAAAGCACCCCCACATCATCACACCACCTCCTCCATGCTTCACGGTGGGAAACAGGCATGTAGAGTCCATCTGTTCACCTTTTCTGCGTGCAAAGCAGTAATCAAAGCAAAAGGTGGCTACTTTGAAGAACCTAGAATATAAGACATATTTTCAGTTTCACACTTTTTTGTAAAGTGTAATGTATAATTCCACATGTGTTAATTCATAGTTTTGATGCCTTCAGTGTGATTCTACAATTTTCACAGTCATGAAAATACAGAAAAATCGTTGAAGGAGAAGGAGTGTCCAAACTTTTGGTCTGTACTGTACGTTTCAACAACAGATTACACTAAGATGAATGTTGTTCTATGTGGCCGAGCAGATGACCGATTGTTTCTTTGGACTGAGTTGGTCCAAGTGAAAAAAAATTCTGTATGCCCAAGTTTGATCCGATATTCGGATCACACTCGGCCATACAAGTCAGTGAGTAAGTCCTAGGAAAACATTGGTCTGCACTGGATTACATCTGAGTGTAGTATGATCTTCATGGACTGTTGGAATTGATAAGAAGGAAACACTTTCTTTTTCCATATTCTCATTCATGAGAATCAGATTACACTATGATCACACTCTGATCAAACTCTGATCAGAGTTTGATCAGAATGCGATTTGCTTAACCCCTTAATGACCAAGCCATTTTTATAGGTTAAAGACCAGGCCAATTTTTACAATTCTGACCACTCTCTCTTTATGTGCTTATAACTCTGGAACGCTTCAACGGATCTTGGTGATTCTGAGATTGTTTTCTCGTAACATATTGTACTTCATGATAGTGGTAAAATTTCTTCAATATAACTTGCGATTAATTATGAAAAAAAACAGAAATATGGCAAAAATTTTGAAAAATTTGCAATTTTCAAACTTTTAATTTTTATGCCATTAAATCAGAGAGATATGTCACAAAAAATAGTTAATAAATAACATTTACCACATGTCTACTTTACATCAGCACAATTTTGGAACCAAAATTTTTTTTTGTTATGAAATTATAAGTGTTAAATTTTGACCAGAAATTTCTCATTTTTCCAACAAAATTTACAAAACCATTTTTTTTAGGGACCACCTCACATTAGAAGTGAATTTGAGGGGTCAATATGACAGAAAATAGCCAAAAGTGACACCATTCTAAAAACTGCACCCCTCAAGGTGTTCAAAGCCACATTCAAGAAGGTTATTAACCCTTTAGGTACTTCACAAGAATTGAAGCAATGTGGAAGGAAAAAATGAACATTTAACTTTTTTTCCCAAAATTTTTCTTTCGACACAATTTTTTTAAATTTTATCAAGGGTATCAGTAGAAAATGAACCATAATATTTGTTGTACAATTTCTCCTGAGTACACCGATACCCCATGTGTGGGGGTAAACCACTATTTGGGCGCATGGCAGAGCTCGGAAGGGAAGCAGCGCCATTTGACTTTTTTGGCTGGATTTGAGATTGGACGTCATGTCGCATTTGGAGAGTCCCTGTGTGCCTAAACAGTGTAAACCCCCCACAAGTGACCCCATTTTGGAAACTAGACTCCCCAAGGAACTTATCTAGATGTGTGGTGAGAGCTTTGAACCCCCAAGGGCTTCACAGAAGGTTATAACGTAGAGCCGTAAAATTAAAAAATCATATTTTTTCCACAAAAATGATCTTTTCATCCCAATTTTTATTTTCCAAAGGATAAAAGGACCCAAAAGTTATTGTTAAATTTGTCCTGAGTACGCTGATACCCATATGTGAGGGTAAACCACTATTTGGGCGCATGGCAGAGGTCGGAAGGGAAGCAGCACCATTTGACTTTTTTGGCTGGAATTGAGATTGGACGCCATGTCGCATTTGGAGAGTCCCTGTATGCCTAAACAGTGGAAACCCCCACAAGTGACCCCATTTTGGAAACTAGACCCCCCAAGGAACTTATCTAGATGTGTGGTGAGAGCTTTGAACCCCCAAGGGCTTCACAGAAGGTTATAACGTAGAGCCGTAAAATTAAAAAATCATATCTTTTCCACAAAAATGATCTTTCCACCCCCAATTTTTATTTTCCAAAGGGTAACAGGACCCCAAAAGTTATTATGCAATTTGTCCTGAGTACGCTGATACCCCATATGTGGGGGTAAACCACTATTTGGGCGCATGGCAGAGCTTGGAAGGGAAGCAGCGCCATTTGACTTTTTTGGCTGGAATTGAGATTGGATGCCATGTCCCATTTGGAGAGTCCCTGTGTGCCTAAACAGTGGAAACCCCCACAAGTGACCCAATTTTGGAAACTAGACCCCCCAAGGAACTTATCTAGATGTGTGGTGAGAGCTTTGAACCCCCAAGGGCTTCACAGAAGGTTATAACGTAGAGCTGTAAAATTAAAAAATCATATCTTTTCCACAAAAATGATCTTTCCACCCCCAATTTTTATTTTCCAAAGGGTAACAGGACCCCAACAGTTATTGTGCAAATTGTCCTGAGTACGCTGATACCCCATATGTGGGGGTAAACCACTATTTTGACGCATGGCAGAGCTCGGAAGGGAAGGAGCGCCTTTTTCAACTGCAGACTTTGATGGAATGGTCTGCGGGTGTCATGTCACGTTTGGAGAGCCCCTGATGTGCCTAAACAGTAGAAACCCCCCACAAGTGACTCCATTTTGGAAACTAGACCCCCCCCAAGGAACTTATCTAGATGTGTGGTGAGCACTTTGAACCCCAAGTGCTTCACAGAAGTTTATAACGTAGAGCCGTGAAAATAAAAAAAATCATATTTTTTTCCACAAAAAATCTTTTTGCCCCCAAATTTTTATTTTTATAAGGGTAACAGGAGAAATAGGACCCCAAAAGCTATTGTGCAATTTGTCCTGAGTACGCTGATACCCCATATGTGGGGGGAACCACTATTTTGATGCATGGCAGAGCTCGGAAGGGAAGGAGCACCGTTTTTAAATGCAGACTTTGATGGAATGGTCTGCGGGTGTCATGTCGCGTTTGGAGAGCTCCTGATGTGCCTAAACAGTAGAAACCCCTCACAAATTACCCCATTTTGCAAACTAGACCCCCCAAGGAACTTATCTAGATGTGTGGTCAGCACTTTGAACCCCCAAGGGCTTCACAGAAGTTTATAACGTAGAGCCGTGAAAATAAAAAAAATCATATTTTTTTCCACAAAAAATCTTTTTGCCCCCAAATTTTTATTTTTATAAGGGTAACAGGAGAAATAGGACCCCAAAAGCTATTGTGCAATTTGTCCTGAGTACGCTGATACCCCATATGTGGGGGGAACCACTATTTTGACGCATGGCAGAGCTCGGAAGGGAAGGAGCACCGTTTTTAAATGCAGACTTTGATGGAATGGTCTGCGGGTGTCATGTCGCGTTTGGAGAGCCCCTGATGTGCCTAAACAGTAGAAACCCTCACAAATTACCCCATTTTGCAAACTAGACCCCCCAAGGAACTTATCTAGATGTGTGGTCAGCACTTTGAACCCCAAGGGCTTCACAGAAGTTTATAACGTAGAGCCGTGAAAATAAAAAAATCTTTTTTTTTCCACAAAAATGACCTTTTTGCCCCAAATTTTTATTTTTATAAGGGTAACAGGAGAAATAGGACCCCAAAATTTGAAGTGCATTTTGTCCTGAGTACGCTGATACCCCATATGTGGGGGGGAACCACTGTGATCGCCTTATTGCGATCTTTGGGAGGCAGAATGAACAAATCCACAAAAGGTGAAGAATTGGTTTTCTTTTTACGCCGTTCCTCGTGCGGTATTAGTGATTAGGCGACTTTATTCCTTGGGTAGATGCGATTAAAGCGATACCAGATTTACACCCTTTTTTCATGTTTAGCTTCTGTCACACTCTAAAAGACGCTTTTTTTTGGAATAATTTTTTGTAAGAAATTTTTGCATCGCCGTATTTTGAGAGCTATAATTTTTCCATATTTCGGCTGACAGAGTTATCTGTGGGCTTATTTTTTGCGGGACGAGTTGACGTTTTTATTGGTACCATATTCGGGCACATAACGTTTTTTGATCACTTCTTATTCCGATTTTTGTGGAAGCAGAATGAACAAAAACCAGCAATTCAGGAATTGTTTTTTTTTTCTTTCCTCCGTTCCGCGTGTGGTAAAATTGATAAAGCAGCTTTATTCTTCGGGTCACTGCGATTACAGCGATACCTCATTTATATATTTTTTTATGTTTTGGCGTTTTTTACACAATAAAAAGTTTTATAGAAAAAATTATTATTTTTGCATCAGTTTATTCCGCGAGCGATAACTTTTTTATTTTTTCGCTGATGATGCTTTATGGCGGCTTGTTTTTTGCGGGACAAGATGACGTTTTCAGCGGTACCATGGTTATTTATATCCCACTTTTTGATTGCGTGTTATTGCACTTTTTCCAAGCGGTGTGATGATACCGCTTGGAAAAAGGATAATTTACTACTTTTTTTAAAATTTTTTTACGGATTTCACTGAAGGGGTTAACTAGGGATGCGCTTTTATTGATAGGATTTTTATGGACGCGGCGATACCAAACATGTGTTTTTTTTGTTTTTTGTTTTTTTTATTACATAAAAATGTGTATTTTTTAGGGGATTTTTTTTAAATTATTTTTTAATATTTTTTTGACAATTTTTTTTAAAAAATGCTTTTTTTTTACTTGTCCCTTTATGGGACTTTCACTGTTTTACTATTTATTGCAGTTACAATGCATTGCAATGCTCCAGCATTGCAATGCATTGTACCTATGGTGAAAGCTGCTGTGACCATGATCACAGCAGCTTTCCGTAGCTACATGACCCGGAGGTTGTCATGACAACCCCCGGGTTATCAAGCCAGAGATCGGGCTCTACAAATACATTGCAGGGCGCCAATCTGAGGCAGAGGGAGCTCCCGACCCTCTGCCTCCCCCTGAGCGCTGCAATCGCGCTCGATCGCAGCAGTCAAGGGGTTAACAGCCAGGGGCGGCGGGGGTACATCATTTACTGTAATTCTTTACTGTACAATCTCCCTGCTTGTACAGTAAAGAATTGCCATCTTTTCTTCTCTAGACAAAGATATTGTCCTTTGTCATTGATATAAAAATATCATTTGAAAAATCTCTGTACTGTCCCCTCATTTGTACATTGTAATAAGATTGCCCCTAAGCCATATTTTTTCCAAACTGAATAGCCCCAAGTTTGATAACCTGCCTGGATACTGCAGCTCATCCATTCCCTTAATAACCTTGGTTGCTCTTGTCTGCATTTACTCAAGTTCAGTTATTTCCTTTTTTTACACTGTAATTTAGAAATATTTGGAAGTTTATTATCTCATGGAATTTACAAGGAAAAACAATTGTTAAAAAAAATCACATGACATGCACTTTGTAGTATTCCTATTTTTATATTTTACCTAAGAGCAGTGTGAGTTGAAGCCAGCCAGGGGATGCATCAGACTAGTCTCTCCTCTGCCTATGTTCCCTGTCCAGATCCTTAAACTATATTTATTTGTGAAATTCTTGAGCATTTCAGAGTAAAAAATACCTGGCTGCAATTGTGCAGCTAGGCTGTCAATTATTCTGCTGTAAGGTGGCATGGGGTGGTAGCCATGAGTGAATTAAACATCTCTTATGCCACTTCCTTGGTCTCCACTCACATCAGGGACACCCACATCAGGTGACTCTGCTTAGTACTCAGACCAAAGGTCTGCTCTGCCTGCAAGCTAGGCCCAAACTGACTTTCTAACAGTAATCTGTCTCTATCCCTTCACTTTAGCCCCTCCACTCTGGAGATAGTCCCAACTAATAATACTGTCTTCCACTGCTAACTACCTGTTGCTGGGCAGGGCAAAATGCTATCTCTAACAACGCAAGTCCCAATACACATTATACACGATTACAAGACTCGTGCCTTAAGGTGACAGTGGGCAGTAAGTCCATCTTCCTCCCCTGCTTGATTAAGACAGCATAAATTGACTGATGGGCTCCCTTTAATAAAGAAAAGGTAAGAAAAGGGTGATGCATAGATGGAATTAAAAAGGCCAGTCAGCCAGCCCCTTCTCACACATTATTGGTAATTCATCAAACCAGAAAACTCTCATTTATTTTAACCCCTTCACCCCCAAGGGTGGTTTGCACGTTAATGACCGGGACAATTTTTACAATTCTGACCACTGTCTCTTTATGAGGTTATAACTCCGGAACGCTTCAACGGATCTTCGCGATTCTGAGATTGTTTTCTCGTGACATATTGTACTTCATGTTAGTGGTAAAATTTCTTCCATATAACTTGCGTTTATTTTTGAAAAAAACGCAAATATGGCGAAAATTTTGAAAATTTAGCAATTTTCAAACTTTGAATTTTTATTCCCTTAAAACAGAGAAATATGTAACACAGAATAGTTAAGAAATAACATTTCCCACATGTCTACTTTACATCAGCACAATTTTGGAATCAAAATTTTTTTTTGTTAGGAAGTTATAAGGGTTAAAAGTTGACCAGCGATTTCTCATTTTTACAACAAAATTTACAAAGCCATTTTTTTTAGGGACCACCTCACATTTGAAGTCACTTTGAGGGGTCTACATGACAGAAAATACCCAAAAGTGACACCATTCTAAAAACTGCACCCCTCAAGGTTCTCAAAACCACATTCAAGAAGTTTATTAACCCTTCAGGTGCTTCACAGGAACTAAAGCAACGTGGAAGGAAAAAATGAATATTTAACTTTTTAGCAACAAAAATGATCTTTCACAAACTTTTTTTTTTATTTTCACAAGGGTAAAAGGAGAAAATGGACAGGTTGTTATGAAATTTCTCCTGAGTACGCCAATACCCCATATGTGGGGGAAAACCACTGTTTGGGCACACGGCAGAGCTCGTAAGGGAAGGAGCGCCGTTTGACTTTTTCAAACTAAAATTGGCTGGAGTTGAGATTGGACGCCATGTCGCGCTTGGAGAACCTCTGATGCGCCTAAACAGTGGAAACCCCCCACAAGTGACACCATTTTGGAAACTAGACCCCCTAAGGTACTTATCTAGATCTGTTGTGAGCACTTTGAACCCCAAGTGTTTCACAAAAGTTTATAATGCCTGGGTGTGAAAAAAAAAAAAAAAATTCCACAAAAATGATTTTTTAGTCCTAAATTTTTGAATTTTCCCAAGGAAATTGGACCCCAAAAGTTGTTGTCCAATTTGTCCTGAGTACGCTGATACCCATATGTGGGGGTGGAAAACTGTTTGGGCGCACGGCAGGGCTTGGAAAGGAAGTAGTAACGTTTTGGAATGCAGACGTTGATGGGGGTCATGTTCCGTTTGCAGTGCCCCAGATGAGCCTAAACAGTGGAAATCCTCCACAAGTGACCCCATTTTGGAAACTAGACCCCTAAGGAACTTATCTAGATCTTTGGTGAGCACTTTGAACCCCCAAGTGCTTCACACAAGGTTATAATGCCCGGGCATGAAAATAAAAAATCCTATTTTTTTCCCACAAAAATTATCTTTTAGTCACTAATTTTTTATTTTCCCAAGGGTATCAGGAGAAATTGGACCACATAAGTTGTTGTCCAATTTGTCCTGAGTACGCTGATTCCCCATATGTGGGGGGGAACCACTGTTTGGGCGCACGGCAGAGCTCGGAAGGGAAGGAGCACCATTTGACTTTTTCCAACCAAAATTGGCTGGAATTGAGATTGGATGCCATGTTGCATTTGGAGAGCCCCTGATGTGCCTAAACAGTGGAAACCCCCCACAAATGACCCCATTTGGGAAACTAGACCCCCTAAGGCACTTATCTAGATCTTTGGTGAGCAATTTGAACCCTCAAGTGCTTCACACAAGTTTATAACGTAGAGCCGTAAAATTTAAAAATCATATTTTTTCCACAAAAATGATCTTTTCACCCGAATTTTTATTTTTCCAAGGGTAACAAGACTCCAAAAGTTCTTGTGCAATTTGTCCTGAGTACACTGATACCCCATTTGTGGGGGTATACCACTGTTTGGGTGCATGGCAGAGTTTGGAAGGGAAGGAGCGCCGTCTCACTTTTTCAACGCAGAATTGGCTGGACGCCATGTCGTGTTTGGAGAGCTCCTGATCTGCCTAAACAGTGGAAACCCCCACAAATGACACCATTTTGGAAACTAGACCCTCAAGGAACTTATCTAGATGTGTGGTGAGAACTTTGAACCCCCAGGTGTTTCACTAAAATTTATAACGTACAGCCTTAAAATAAAAAATCCTTTTTTTTTTTTACAAAAATGATTTTTTTCGCCCCCAATATTTTATTTTCACAAGGGTAACAGAAGAAATTGGAACCCAAAAGTTGTTGTCCAATTTGTCCTGAGTACGCTGATACCCAATATGTAGGAGAAAACTACTGTATGGGTGCACGTCAGGGCTCGGAAGGGAAGTAGTGACGTTTTGGATTGCAGACTTTGATGGAATGGTCTGGGGGCGTCATGTCGCATTTGGAGAGCCCCTGATACGCCTAAACAGTGGAAACCCCCACAAGTGACCCCATTTTGGAAAATAGACCCCCCAAGGAACTTATCTAGATGTGTGGTGAGCACTTTGAACCCGAAGTGCTTCACAGAAGTTTATAACGCACAGCCGTTAAAAATAAAAAATCCTTTTTTTTTTTACAAAAATGATTTTTTCGCCCCCAATATTTTATTTTCACAAGGGTAACAGGAGAAATTGGACCCCAAAAGTTGTTGTCCAATTTGTCCTGAGTACGCTGATACCCAATATGTGGGAGAAAACTACTGTATGGGCGCATGTCAGGGCTCGGAAAGGGAAGTAGTGACGTTTTGGATTGCAGACTTTGATGGAATGGTCTGGGGGCGTCATGTCGCATTTGGAGAGCCCTGATGCGCCTAAACAGTGGAAACCCCCCACAAGTGACCCCATTTTGGAAATAGACCCCACAAGGAACTTACCTGGATGTGTGGTGAGCACTTTGAACCCGAAGTGCTTCACAGAAGTTTATAACGCACAGCCGTAAAAATAAAAAATCCTTTTTTTTTTTACAAAAATGATTTTTTCGCCCCCAATATTTTATTTTCACAAGGGTAACAGGAGAAATTGGACCCCAAAAGTTGTTGTCCAATTTGTCCTGAGTACGCTGATACCCAATATGTGGGAGAAAACTACTGTATGGGCGCATGTCAGGGCTCGGAAAGGGAAGTAGTGACGTTTTGGATTGCAGACTTTGATGGAATGGTCTGGGGGCGTCATGTCGCATTTGGAGAGCCCCTGATGCGCCTAAACAGTGGAAATCCCCAACAAGTGACCCCATTTTGGAAAATAGACCCCACAAGGAACTTATTTAGATGTGTCGTGAGCGCTATGAAGCCCCAAGTGCTTCACAGAAGTTTATAATGTACAGCCGTTAAAAACAAAAAAATCTTATTTTTTTTACAAAAATAATATTTTCGCCCCCAGTTTTTTATTTTCCCAAGGGTAACAGAAGAAATAGGACAAATTTCACAATAACTCTTGGGGTCCAGAGTACGCTGATACCCCATATGTGGGGATAAACTACTGTTTGGACGCATGGCAGAGCTCAGAAGTGAAGGAACACCGTTTGACTTTTTCAACGCAGAATTGGCTGGAATGGAGATCAGACGCCATGTCACATTTGGAGAGCCCCTGATGTGCCTAAACAGCGGAAACCCCCCAATTCTAACTCCAACCCTAACCCCAACACACCCCTAACCCTAGTCCCAACCCTAATCCCAACCCTAACCCTAATCCTAACTCTAACCCTAATCCTAACTTTAGCGCCAACCCTAACCCTAACTTTAGCCGAAACCCTAACCCTAACCCTAATGGGAAAATGGAAATAAATACATTTTTTTAATTTTATTATTTTTCCCTTACTAAGGGGGTGATAAAGGGGGGTTTGATTTACTATTTATAGCGGTTTTTATGATTGGCAGCTGTCACGCTAAAAGACGCTTTTTATTGCAAAAAGTAGTTTTTTGCATCGCCACATTTTGAGAGCTATAATTTTTGCATATTTTGGCCCACAATGTCATGTGAGGTCTTAATTTTTGCGGGACGAGGTTACGCTTTTATTGGTACCATTTTTGAGCACGTGACATTTTTTGATCGCTTTTTATTTCGATTTTTGGGAGGTTAGAATGAACAAAAATCAGCAATTCATGAATTTCTTTTGGGTGAGGCGTTTTTATTGTTCCGCGTGTGGTAAAATCGATAAAGCAGTTTTATTCTTCGGGTCAGTACGATTATGGCGATACCTCATTTATATAATTTTTTTATGTTTTGGCGCTTTTATAGAATAAAAACAATTTTATATAAAAAATAATTATTTTTGCATCGCTTTATTCTGCGAGCTATAACTTTTTTATTTTTTTGCTGATGATGCTGTGTGATGGCTTGTTTTTTGCGGGACAAGATGACGTTTTCAGCGGTACCATGTTTATTTATATCCGTCTTTTTGATCGCGTGTTATTCCACTTTTTGTTCAGCGGTATGATGATAAAGCACTGATTTTTTGCTTCGTTTTTATTTTTTATTTTTAAGGGGTTCACAAAAGGGGTTAACTAGTGGGACAGTTTTATAGGGGGGGTCGTTACGGACGCGGCGATACCATATATGTGTACTTTTATTGTTTTATTTTTTTTATTTACAATAAGTAATGAATTTATTGGGGAATATTTTTTTTTTTTTTTTTTTTTTGGATTTTTTTTTACACATTTTTATTTTTACTTTTTTTTACTTTTTTACTTTGTCCCAGGGTGGGACATCACTGTATTTCATCAGATCGCTGGTGTGACAGTGTGCACAGCACTCTGTCACACCAGCGATGTGACAGGCAGTGCAGGACGCTTCCTCATGCCTGCTCTCGGCAGGCACTGAGGAAGCCGCCTCCCTCCAGGACCCCAGCGCCATCTTGGATCCGGGTCCTGGGAGGGCGGAAGCCCTCAGAACAGCGCGATCACATCGCGCTGCTCTGAGGGTCTCAGGGGGGCGCGCAGGGAGCCCCCACCCTGCGCGATCCTCCCCTGTGCCCCCAGTACACCGCGATCATGTTTGATCGCGGTGTGCAAGGGGTTAATGTGCCGGGAGCGGTCCGTGACCGCTCCTGACACACAGTCACGGGTGTCAGCTGTGATAATCAGCTGACACCCGGCGGCGATTAGCTGCGCTCCCTCCGGGAGCGCAGCTAATCGCCTATGACGTACTATCCCGTCCATGGTCAGAATGGCACGGGTTTTATGGACGGGATAGTACGTCTAATGTCAGAGAGGGGTTAAAGGGGTTTACAGCTTTAGCCTACAAGTCGGCAGGTACTCTATGTTGGTGCCAAGAGCTGTCATGTGACCACAAGTATGTGATTTGCATACTCCCAGCCACTTTACGAGTAGACTGCTTCCGGCCTCGCTCAATACACTTACGTTGAGTAAAGTCACGCCTATCTATTCGGCATGTCATGGGTTGTATGCAAATCACATAATTGTGGTCTCGTGACCTCCGTTTCTTTACAGTGCACAGTGCACATGATGTGAGGATTCACTAGTCTGCAGTTGCATAGAATAACTGCAGACTTGTAGCCTAAGGCCGGATAAACTCTTAAATACAAAATTGTATTATTTGTAAAAGTGATGCTGCTTGGACAAAAGAAGATATGTATAGATGAGGGCCCCTTGAAGTATATTAGTAAGCTTTATATGTTGCTATTTTAAATACAGTTAAATAGTTGTGATGAGTGAGAATGCTCATTGCTCGGGTTTTCCCGAGCACGCTCCGGTGATCTCCGAGCATTTGGGCATGCTCGGAGATTTAGTTTCTGTCGATGCAGCTGCATGATTTATGACTGCTGGGCAGCCTGAATGCATGTGAGGAATGCCTGTTTGTTAGGGAATTCCCTCATGTATTCAGGCTGTCAAACAGTTGCAAATCATTCAGCTCCGTTGACAGAAACTAAATCTCCGAGCATGCCAAAATACTCGGAGACCACCCAAGCATGCTCGGGAAAACCCAAGCAATGAGTATACTCGTTTATCACTATTAAATATATTTTAGAGCTATACACCTTTAAGTAGTTTGCTTTTTAGCATGGGTAATCTTTTAAGCCCACACAGGCTTCTTTTATGGTCTTTTTAGACAATTTCCACAGGATTTCTATCACATATAAACATATGTAGACCTTAATTTATACACAAATAGGAAAAAATCTGTGATTAAGGAATCAGAATGGTTCATGCTAAATTACTGTTCTTTTATTTATTACAATGTTTACCAATTACAGGTTAGTAACAGAATTAACACTGAGCTCACATTTAGGGCTGCTTATTGTTTTGTTGATTAGGTTTTGTGTTCATCTGTGGAAATAATGGAATTATGCTGTTGTCTGAGTGATATTCGTGTCTGTTTACTTTTCTCTATTTAATGAACTGAAGAGATGTGATTTTGCTTTTTTGTATCTGCTGTAAAAGGCTATTGACTTTGATTTAATGGAAGATACTATGCCCAGAGATTCAAAGCATTATATGAGCTCTGTTTAGCAAGAGCAAAAGACTTTTATTAATTAACCCCTTTCTGAAATTGGACGTACTATCCCATCCATGTGCCCTGGGCCTTAGTGCCCAAGGACGTGATAGTACGGCATGGGCGATCAGCCATGCTCACGGGAGGAGCGCGGCTGATCGTCACCGGGTGTCAGCTGATTCTCACAGCTGACACCCGACACTAAGTGCCAGGAGTGGTCATAGACCTCTCCCGGCACTTTAACACATGATCGCAGTGTTCTGGAGCAGGCAGAGTGGCTGGAGTGAAGACCTCGTGGCATGACTCTCAGCTCTTGCTCTATTGCAGACAATGGCTCAGAGAACATTTTACAGTTAGAGGGAAGAATGGATTGAATGGATTTAAAAATAACACAATCTCTAAAAATGATGAAGTTGAAAAGAGGATGGCTCCTACAAATGGATAACAATCCTAAACACACGTCAAAATCCATAATAAACAACCTCAAAATTTGCAAGCTGAAGGTTTTACAATGGCCCTCACAGTCCCCTAATACAAATATCATTGAAAATCTGTGGCTATGCCTCAAAATAGCAGTGCATGCAAGATGACCCTGGAATCTCATAGAACTGGAAGGATTTTAAAAGGAAGAATGATTAAAAACCCCTCAAACAAGAATTGAAAGACTGGTTACACAAGCGTTGACAAGCTGTGACACTTGCAAAAGGGGGTGCTACTAGGTACTGAACAAGCAGGATGCCCACATTTTTGCATCGACCCATTTTCCTTTTTTTGTAATTTTTAAAATGTAAAAGATGAATGTATGTATGTATATATATATATATATATATATATATATATATATATATATATATTTTGACTAAAATACAAAGGAAATGTGTAATGTTTAATTTTAAGTCTTTTAGAGATAATTCAATATTCAACTTGCTTAACTGTTCCCAATAACAGAAATTTTGACCAGGGGTGCCCAAACTTTTACCTGTCATTGTAAAATTATAACAATAGAAACATTAACTCTCCATGCTAAATAAAGCCCTCACACAGTTCTATTGATAGAATTATTATTTCTGAATAATTTTTCACTACTTAACCCCTTTACCCCTGGGCCATTTTCAATTTTTACATTTCTGTTTTTTGCCGCCCTGCTTCCTAGAGCAATAACTTTTTTATTTTTCTGTCAACATGGCCATGTGAGGGCTTGCGTTTTGCCGAACAAGTTGTATTCCTGAACTAAACTATTGGTTTTACCATATCTTGTACTGGAAAACGGGAAAAAAATTCCAAGTGTAGTGAAATTACAAAAAAGTGCAATTCCACAACTTTCCAAAATTTCTTAAAAAAATAATTGTATCATTTTCCTTAAACCCGTAGTGTCTCCATTTTTCATGATCTGGAGATGACAGATCATTTTGGTGTAGAGACGATATTTTCATCGCCCGTTATTGCATTTTAATGCAATGTTGATGTGACCAAAAAAAATTTAGTTATTGCTTTTTTTCTCACTACGCTGTTTACTGATTTGATAAATTCTTTTTATACAGTGATAGATCGGGCTATTCTGAACACGGCAGTACAAGATGTGTGCATTTTTTTATTATTTTATTTTGAATGGGGTGAATAGAAGGTGATTTAAAGTTGTATTTATTTTTTAATATTTTTAAAAACTTTTTTTTACTTTTCACTTGCTTCATGGGAGACTACAAGCTGCAATCATCTGCTGCATGTTAGGGGTTGAATTCCCGCTTCTGCACAGGGAGAATCTCAAGCCGTCCCTGCTGCGGTCTCCCATTCATCTCTGGCCGCAGTGGACTCTGCTCAGCTTAGACGTTGGTCCCAGCATCTCGCCCAGTCTAACATTGTTTATATACAACACGACAAAGGAGCGCTGAAACCCATGAATAGTAAAAATATATAAATTTTATTTGAACAATAATTTCATATCTATCAAATATATTTAAACATTGATAAAAATTCAATACAGAAAAATTGTGTATATATATATATATATCTCAGAAATTGTGAAGGTCACAAACAACCAGTAAGATCTGACCTGTTCAAAAAATCATTGGACTGGGATTTAATAGACCATAGTAAAATATATCATCCCCAATTGCTTAGTCAATATAAGGGCTCACATATAGTAATTCCGTGTCACTTTTTATCTCAGCAAATATCTCAGCATAAATAGTAAGTCTCACCCAGATATATCCAGAACAACAGTCAGATCGTGGGGCAGCATATATATACAATTTTTCTGTATTGAATTTTTATCAATGTTTAAATATATTTGATAGATATGAAATTGTTGTTCAAATAAAATTTATATATTTTTACTATTCATGGGTTTCAGCGCTCCTTTGTCGTGTTGTATATAATCTATTTTTGGAGTATACCCTATTGTGCTTGTGCAAGCAATAGCCATTTCTATTAATTCTGGTGTTTTTCTAACCAGTCTAACATTGTGCAGAGGATTACTGCTGCCTCTCCAGGCTCTGCTATTGTAGCCAGAAATAGGGGCGAGCAGACGTCTTTAGGACAAAGTCCTTGCTTTCCCCTTCTGAGCATGCCCCGAGTAAGATCTCTCATTGGAGATCAGGGGTCACATGCTCAGGTACTGCAGCAGCTCCTATTGGCCCGCCAGGAAGGTCCTGAAACCACTTGTGTTCTGGAGCAGTTTCCTATTGGTCCTTATCTGGCAGGTCCTGTAGTTGCTACTATAAAAGGATGGCATGGTCGTGCCGCCATGCGCTAGTATAAATCACATTATGTGCTTTGCACCAGGGTGATCTTGAACGCATGTGTTAGGGCTCGGCTGAAATAAGCCCCTAGAATACCGGCACCTCCGGTGAGGAGATTGTATGCACGTGTTTAGGGCTCGGCTGAAATAAGCACCTAGAATACCGGCTTCTCCGGTGAGGAGATTGTCTGATTGCGTTGCTGATTGCGTTACTACGGACTGCTGTCCGCAAAGCAGTTGTCTGTGCATACCTCTGGAGTTAACAGGACACAGTCCATATTTCTGCGTCTCTACCTTAGCGAATCTGTGGTGTAACAGAGTTTGCTTATACCGCCATATAGGGCCACAGTGTCTATAGTTGCGACTCTGTGAAGTAACAGAGTTTGCCATACCGCCATCCTACTAGCAGCATGCTCTGCCTGCACGGTGGACCCCGGGCTGCGAACGCACTTATTATTTATATTTATTTTGTGCGTTCCGACAGCCCTAACACTGCAGCCCTGCTCTATGTAGCATAAATGCTCACTTGCTGCGAGCGCCGACCGACACGTGATATCTATCGTGTTGATAGCACTCATCAATGTTATTGTATGTGGACGTACAATTGTCCAATTCTTTTTTTGGACCGAGTCGGTCAAAGGAAAAACATTGCAACATAAAAATTTGCCTTTGAGGATTAGATAGCAATCTCTCATTCATCTCTATGGGTCAGAGAAAAAAAAATCTGACCATGACATTTTAATGGACTGAAAATATAGAGAAAATTGAGAAACTTTTTGTTTTTTCACCACCTCTGGGAAAATCGGATCACACTCTGATCATACTCTCATCAAACTTGATGGATGAACGCTCAGTAGGAAGATCAATCTTGTGCAAGCCTAGATAGGTCCATCTGTGTATATTTCACAGATATCTTAATAAGATCAAGCTATCAGCTTGTTGGTCTTGCTCTTCTCCTTTCTTCTTCTGTTCTTCCAACCATGATGTCCTTCTCTAGTGATTGCTGTCTTCAAATGATGTGTCCAGAATAGGCTTGCTTGCTATGCGAGAAAATAAGGTTTCATATTTTAAAGTTTTATGTGCCTTGAACTTGACCTTAGGGTTTTATAGGATTTAAGAGGTGGCAGACACAGATGCATGAAGTAAGCTTCCAGATGCCATGATGATTACGGTGGAATGTATTGATGTCAAAGAGTTCTCCTCCTATCTAACCACTTAGGTGCCAAAGTTGTTTACTATTGTATCTATTGCAGTTTGATTGCTGCAGTTATAGATAGCTGCATACCCTGCCACTCAGCATGCGACTTATGTGTACATTACGTGTCAAAAGGGGTTAAAATTACTGATATTAAATTGTGCTATGCACCTGAAATTTCATGGTTCATTCATGTGCAAGTTGATAAGAAAAAGAAATCCAACTTATGTAGGAAAAAGTGCCAACAAATTAACAAGAGATCTATTTTTTAAAATCTAGTTGAGCTCAACAAAATCATTTTCCTTGGCTGTCGGCTTTATGGTCTGAGAGGGCCAAATCGCCACCTGCTAGCAAATTATTTAGGCTGTAAAAAAAAATTGTTTTCTGAGCTCTTTTTAAACATAAAAAGATTTTAAAAAAAAGCCTGAGAAAAAAAGAAATGTTTGTTGATTGAAAACAACACCCTTCTGTCTACTGCATGCAAATCCAGATTTTTTGGAAGTGTCTTGCCTGAGGCTAGTAATGAATGATGACAAACTGTTAACAATGTATTTTCCTAATTCTTGGATGGTTTAATTTATGAATCTCAAATTCAAACAGTTCATTATTTACTAATAACATAATTGCTGTTCTTCTGTCTTCTGGAGTTTTTGGAGTCAATATACCATAGTAAGCCATGGCTAAATTCCCAGAACTTGCAGTACGATTGATTTTATTTAAATCACATTATAAACAGATTGGGTATTGTTTTAAATTGTATTGACTTGTGATGTGGGTGGTACTTTGAATACATATTTAGAGGGTTACTGTATCCAAATTACCAAATTCTCCTAATAAGTGGTTTGCTTAATTTTATCTACCATTCTCAATAGTTGTATTCAATATGGTTATGTCTTCCCTGAATAATAATAAAGGGTGTGTGTGGTTTAGAACTAATTTTCAAGTACACTATAAAGGTAATAATAATAATAAATAATAATAATTTTATTTCTATAGCGCCAACATATTCCGCAGCACTTTACATTTTAGAGGGGAATTTTACAGACAATAGACATTATAGCAAAGCAATAAACACATAGATCAAAACAGATACCAAGAGGAATGAGGGCCCTGCTCGCAAGCTTACAATCTATTATAGGTATTATAATTATATTATAAAGATAATATGGATTCTATTATCTGTTTTAACACTTGACTGCATTGAAAAGCTTTGTCTGATGTTAAAATATACTTGTCACATGATGCTTGCGGAAAAGCATGGTGTTGATGTACACATTAGTGATGATCAAGCACTAAAATGCTTGAGTGCTCGGTATTCTAATCGAGCAGGTCAGATTCTTGGAAGGGCTCAGCTTGAATACCGAGTATAATGGAAGTCTATGGGAAACTCAAGCATTTTTACAACAGACCCTAACAGGAGGACTGGGAGTGGTAGGAAAATCACTGAAATGGATTGAAACAGCATGAATGCATCTCTGACTACCAAGTCACTGTTGGGAGCTAAAAAAATAAATCATTTTAAAAAATGATATGAGGTCATCCCCATTTTTTGATAACCAGCCAAGATAAAGCAGACAGCTGGGGACTGATAACATCAGGCTTGGAAGGTCCTTGGTTATTTTGCCCTTCACAGCCTAAAAATTTGAGCAACTAGCCACCCCAGAATTTGCACATCACATTAGATGTGCCAATTCTGGTGCTTTACCTAGCTTTTCCCAATTGTCACTACAGAAATAGAGGTAATATTTTTGGAGGTTGATGTCAGCTGTGTAATGTCAGCTGTCATCAAGCCTAGGTGTTAGCAATGGAGAGGTCTCTATCAAACACCACGATAACTAACTGAGTAATACAAAAAAAACACAGAAAGAAATACTCTATTTGAATAAATACCCCGACACACTATCCCTCGTTCACCAATTTGTTCCCACAAATTACTATTCACAGGCTCCGGGTAGTGACAAAAACTCTCATCAGAGATTTTTGTTCAATTCTGCACTCAGCAAGAGCCAGTGCCTCTGATGACAGTTGTCTTCACTACCTGTGAATAGCAGTATATTACTGTTATTTATAGATGCCAACGCAGGATGTGAGAATTATGAATTACATCAGAGTAAATTTGCAGAAATATTTTTCACCACCAGGGCAATCAGGAAAAACCAGGCAAAGTGCCAGAATTGTGATGTGTCAATTCTGGGGCAGCTGCAAGCTTGGATTTTTAGGTTGTGAAAGAACCAATATCCAAGGACCTTCCCAGCATGATAATATAGGCCAGAAACTATCAGCTTTACATTGGCTATTATCAAAAATAGGGACACCCAACATATTTTTTTTAAATGATTTATTATAGATGATTTATTAGAAATTCTCAGGTGCTCATTACTGTAAATGAGCAACTCCTAATACTCAAATGCTTGTTTTGATTAATGAGTGTAATGGGAGTCAATGGGAAATCAAAGCTTTTTTTCTGGCAGACCCTACAAAAGGCAGAGAAAATGTTGAAATGAATGGGAAAGGTGTTTAATAGAAGTAGAACAGCATGGGGAAGAACCTTGGAAGCATCTCTGACTCCCAGCTCTCTTCTGAGAACAATGGTGCCACACTTTCACTTCACTTTAAGTAGTGACAATAAAACATTCCAAATCGACAAGAAATTGCATTTTGCAGGAAAAAAGTTAAGAAATATTTTTCCTGTATAACTACTTGTATATAAGGTAAAATTTTAAAAAGGCTTAAAAAAATATACAGTACAGACCAAAAGTTTGGACACACATTCTCATTTAAAGATTTTTCTGTTTTCATGACTATGAAAATACAGAGAAATCTTTGAATGAGAAGGTGTGTCCAAACTTTTGGTCTGTACTGTATTTCTAAATAATAAATGAATAAATGCCTACTATCTATTGTATCACGCTATAGCCTAGACGCCAGCGCCTGCGTGATGAATGTTAATTTTGTTTTCCACTCAATATTCTATGCACTATGTAAAATAGGGGTAGATCACTGAAGAATCAGTGACCTGTCATAAACCCATAAACATGCATATATAATCAGAGCACCTCAAAAAGACTCACCCACAGGCCTGCCCCAGAGCATGAGAATATCATTAACTGAAAACTACAAATAAAGATTAAACAACACCATCAATATGGATTCCAAGGTGTCATTTTAATCAGTATAATAGCGCCAACTTGACAGTGTCTGTTCTTTACTGAGCATAATCCTACTGACAGGTTCACTTTAAGTATGCACAGAAGAGGGATTGTTGCGCTGATTATGGCGTCTTTGCCATTCACCATCTTGTGAAGTCCTTAACGCCTTTGAGAACCACACAAATGTCAGACATCCATGCCCACTCTTTAGTTGTTATGTGCGGAGCCTGACTAGAATACCGATAGGTGTGTGGGAGCTGGTATTCCACAACTAGCCTCTGCTTGTCACAAAGCCTTGAAAGCATGTGCAGTGTATAGTTCCAGCGTGTGGGCATGTGCACACCAGTCGGTGAACTGGCATTTACATGCTCTGCTGCAGCAGTGCCAGAACGGCAGCAACTGTAGCTGACTTGCAGAAATGGGCGCTGAGCTGTGTACCTTGACCAGAAACTGTGGCAAACCTGGGTAGGTTTTCAGAAACTGCTGAATTACTAAGTTGAGCACATTTGCCAAACATGGTATGTATGTGAGCTTGCCAAGCTTCACAGCTGCCACCAGGTTACACCTATTATCACACAGGACCATGCCTGGTTTTAGGTTCAGTGACAAAAAATACAGATCTGTCTGGTCTGTTATTCCTTTAAGTAACTCTGCCGAGTTGTGCTGTTTGTCTCCTAGACAAATTAGCTTCAGCAAAGCCTGTTGCCACTTCGCTGAGGCAGTGCTGCAGAGCTTCTGGGTTCCAGTTGATGTGGACGACATGCTCAGAGATAGTGCATCGGAAAAGAAGGATGAAGAGGAACAGGGATGGGTGCAGGAACTGGTGTAGGAGGTGTAGGAAACCCTGATTGAACCAGGGCTAGTAATCCTCAGCGTTAGGAGCATATGTGCCATGCCATGGTATGACTCGGCCCCAGCCTCCACAATATTTACCTAGTGTGCCATCAAGGAAGTGTAGTTTCCCTGGACACAAGCACTTGTCGACATGTTGGTCGTTAAGTGGACAATCCCAGTATGTGCATTGGTAAGAGCACGGGTGATGTTCCTGGATACGTGCTGGTACAAGGCAGGGATGCCACATTGGGAGAAAGTGGTGACAGGGGACCGAATACCAAGGGACAGCTGCCGCCATGAGTCGGTGTAAATCCTCCATATGTCAACAAGCCGAAATGGCAACATTTCCACGGCAAGCAGCCTGGAAATGTGTCTGTTTAGCCTTTGAGTTTGTGGGTGGTTGGCTTGGAACTTTCTTTTGCGTTCCAATGCTTGGAGTGTGTACAGCTGAACACTGCTGGAACAAGGATTTGGAATTGCCTGATGAAGTTAAGTCAGAATATGCAAGAATAGGAGCATGGCAGGAGGCATCTGCGCCAGTGTTTTGGACAGGGAATTGGGAAGCATCTATCATAGGAGAAGATGCAGTTGTGTCACCCGATGATACCAATCTTGGACCCAGGTGTTCGGCCCACAGAGTTGGGTGCTTAGATGACATGCGCCGCCATATCATGCTGGTGATGGTTAGGTACTTAGTGGTCAGGCTGCTGCTGATCTTTGCATGGCACAGGTTGCAAATGGCCATTTTGTTTGTCTCAGAACTCTCTTTAAAAAGTCCCATTCTGGGGAATATCTAACTCTTTGACGGAGAAAATCAGGAGTGTCGGTGCTTTGCGGAACAGTTGCCAGTTTTCACCCCACTGCCTCTTCCTGTTTATTTTGGTACTGACGATCCCTCTTCCTGAGCGCTGCTAGCTTCATTCTGCATGCCAACTTCCCAGGTTGGGTTGGAGACTTTGCCATCCACCACCTCGTCTTCCACCCCCGCACTCTTGTCCTCCTGACATAGTGAATTACCAACAACAAGACTTAGTGGCAATCGTGTTTCATCATCCTCTTCCTCCTTAGCAAAAAATTTCCACTCCCCAACATCATTTTCTTGTGGCCGTGGCTGCTCTATTTTTTGTGCATCACTAATGTTCTACTGTCCCTCTTGGAGCATGTATGTAGAGAGGTCACAATCAAGAAATATTGTAAAGAGCTCCACGGAGTATCTTAGTGTGAAATCACTAGTCTCCTGGGACTGAACATGGTGGGAGGACGGAGGATTAGGGTGAAAATTAAATGATCCAGACTATAGGCTAGTAAGAGTGGAGCATATGAAAGACTCGATAGTACTGCCAAGCCTGCTGGAAGAATTATCTGCTATCCAACTGACCACCTGTTCGCATTGCTCTGGCTTCAGAAGTGGTTTACCGTGCCTCCCTGAAAAGTGATACAGAAAGCTATGTGTTATACAGGTTTCTTGTGTTTCAGCAACCGGTGTATTCGTACCTGCCCCACATCATTGGCATCTGCATGCACCTTCATTAGTACTTCCAATTCGCCATCCTTAGTGCACCCATTACGCATTTTGTATTTGCTAGGTCTCTTAAAGACCAAATTTGTTTTTTAAAAAAAGAAAAAATTGTGGGTCACCTGCAGCAGTTTGAGCATTTTTTGTGAGTTTAATGCCACCGTAATGTAACAGAAAGAATACAAAAGTGTATGGATTACAATCAAATTCAATCCAGAAAAATGTTTCAATGCTTTTTTTGTGTTTTATATGCCACAGAAATATACCACAAAGCATGTAATACTGTATGGCTGAGAGATTTAAGCCTGCAAAATTTTTTAATGCTTTTTTTTTCAGTTTTATAGATCACAAAAATGTACTCCAGACCACGGAATAGTGTACAGATGAGAACTTTAATCCAGCCAATTTTTTAATGAAAAAAATGTTTCGGCTCACCCCTTAGCGTACTCCGGATAGCAGTATCCACACCGCCGCACGGAGCTGCCCTGGCCTGGCGGATACAAGTCCAAACACACAGTAATCTCCAGCAAACTCAGGCAGGAAGGTAGCTGTAAAAAATATTCCTTTATTTCTTTTCATTAAAAGAGCATGTTACAGGTAGTGGATACCCCAGTGGATTGTAAAAAATCACGTCGGAATTTTTACCATCCACTGGGGTATCCACTACCTGTAACATGCTCTTTTAATGAAAAGAATTAAAGGATTATTTTTTATAACTACGACCTTCCTGCCTGAGATCGATGTAGATTACTTTGTGTTTAGCCAATGCTTTTAACGCTTTTTTGTAGTGTTAGATAATATCACAGAAATGTACCCCAGACCACGGAATGGTGCATGGGTTAGAAATGTAATCCAGCTAATTTTTTAACCCTTTTTTGGAGTGTTAGATATCACAGAAATGTACCACAGACCACGTTAAACTGTATGGCTGGCTGAGAAATTAAGTCTGCAAAAATTTTTAATGCTTTTTTTCAGTTTGTAGATCACCATAATGTACCGCAGACCATATTATATTGAATGGTTGACAAATTTTACCCTGCAAAATTTGTAAATGCCTTTTTGGAGTGTTATATTAAAAAAAATGTACCCCAGAACACAGATTAGTGTATTGGTAGGAAATTTAACCAAGGAAAAATTTTTAATGATTTTTTTGGAGTGTTATATAACACAAAAAAGTAACACAAAACACATAATGTTAGACGGATCAAAATATATTCAATTTTTTCACCATCCGCAAAAAAGGCTGCTATATATTTGACAATGGACTGCACAGGCCTAATCCATCTACTGATTGTATTCAGCCTCTCTCCCTGCTCCTGTGACTCTCTCTCTCCCTAGACTAAATGCAGAATATATGTGATAGCACTGATAGAACCAGTAAAGCAAACGATTAGCCCTTAGAAGAACTGTTACTATGATGGCTCAGCTTCAGCATCAGTATCAAGACTACAGGCCTCTGATTCCTTATGCTGTGCACACAAAGGCCTAGTCAAGCACTCCCTTTAAGGCTGGGATCACACATGCGAGAAACATGGCCGAGTCTCGCATGTGAATTCCCAACTCTGGCGCCGGCACTCGGGAGCGTAGCGAATGGCTGCATAGAAATACATGGAGCCGCACACTCCACTCTCAAGTGCCGGCGCCAGAGCTGGGAATTCACATGCGAGACTCGGCCGTGTTTCTCGCATGTGTGATCCCGGCCTAACACAAAGTGTCACAAAGCTGTGCAATGGCATGTTGAGCCGGGCGGCGCCTGTTCTTTTATAACCTATGATGATGACACACACCTGGCCAATCACAGTAGTGCCAAAACCAAGATGGCTACGGCATTATTCTTTGTGCACATGATGTGTTTTTGATGCGTTTTTGCGGCATTTTTTTACTCGTGTAAATGGTCCAAAAACGCAATGGATTCCTTATGCAAGGTAATACAATGACATTCCTGAAATGTGCACATGATCAGTAAATTTCTATCCATATTTGCAGCGTTTTATTTTCTGCAGCACATCAATTCTTTTTGCATTTCTGCAGCGTTTTTGACTCATTGACTTCAATTGAGTCAATCAAATCTGCAGCAAAAACCCAGGTGTAAAAAGGTTTGCGCCTTTGCTGCTTATTTACTGCTTATTTGCTGCAGATTTGCTGCCAAAAATGCTGCAAATTGTCAAAGGAAATGATGTCAGAAGGAGGAAGAGTGTGTGGGCAGAGATTATGTGTGTGAGCTTAGAATATGTGTGTGTCTGTGTGTCTGTCTGTGTCTGTCTGCGTGTGTCTGTCTGCTTGTGTCTGTCTGCATGTGTCTGTGTCTGTCTGTGTCTGTGTGTGTGTCTGTCTGTTTGTGTACCCATGCGACGAACAGCCCATAGTGAGTGTACTTAGGCATCGTCTGATGGGACTACTACTCACATCCGGCTACATTTTTTGTCACATATAACAGAGACAGCCTGAGCCGATGATGGAAGAATAGTCTCATCTTTCGGCGCCTGTGTTCAAATGTAAAGAAAAATCAAAACATTTACATAATTACATACATATTCACATACAAAATACATACTCACCGAACGCCTAATTCCTGATGCCTGTGTCTCCTGCAAACAATCAAAATTAGTAAACCAACATTTACTCCTTGTCCACCATAGTCCATTAAATACCAAGTGTCCCACAGCGATCTCACGTGTAGAATGTGTAGAACATTGGGAGCTGTGAGAGCACCGGAGCTGGATTTACAAAAACGCATGCAAAAAAACGCTTAAAAAAGTGCGTATTTTCCGCAGTGTTTCTCTGCCAAGAGATGTAAAAACCTTGCAGAAATTTTTGCAAGAAAATAAGCAACGTGCGCACATAGCCTTACAGTGACGCGCAGGCAATTCATTCATGCTTATTGTCTGTGTAACAGACGCCAAAAAATCGAGGCAAGGATTTAAGTTTTATATACAGCACCGTCCAATACTCGCTGAATAACAAGTACATCCGAGCACCTTGATACTGGATTAATAGCCGAGTATCACCGAGCACGTTCACTCATCCCTATTTTTTATTTATCTATTAGGTTAAACATAGGCTCTCCCTCCTATAGCAACTCTCCCTGAACTGCTTACAGAGGACTGTACTGAGCATTGCCTCATCGGGTCTCCCGTAAGATCTAATGATGAGATGCAGCTGGCCAATCACAGTAATACCAATAGCCAACATGGCTGCAGCATTACTGTGTGTGTCAGGCAATCCCCGCATGTTGATTGTCAATCTAACAGGCGCCAAACACCTGCAATACTTGATCTAGTAATGAGCATACCCGAGTACCTCCATACTCAGTATTGCAATCAAATTCCTTTTTTTCACTACAGGAAATGGTATACCAAAATTAACAAAATTATATGATGATTGAGTAGTTTATTAACAAATTGTGACAAATGTTACAGAAATTTATGTTGAAATGAATTTTCAGTCTCATCATCATTTTTGTTGATTTCAGTGATCTGATACATACATTGAAATCCACATTTTCGAAGAGATTATAGCTAAATGAAATTCAGAGTGCTGGGATAATTACTGTTATTTAGAGGATGATGGTAATTAAAAAATGAAAATATGATATAAGAGCTGTGAATATATAAGCCTTTTATTACTTTGTAAGACATATTTGCAGTGTCAATAAACTATTGATAATGAAATGTACAGTCATATATAAAGATTGATTTTGCCATGGGAAGGAAACAAACTGACAGGTTTAGAGATGGAAAGCAATCATTATGCATCTGTACCTTCTTACATTTGCTGTACGTTATTTCATTTTATACCTCAATGAGTATTGTTAGATGTGTGTATATATATATATATATATATATATATATATACAGTTTGGACACACCTTCTCATTTAAAGATTTCTCTGTATTTTCATGACTATGAAAATTGTACATTCACACTGAAGGCATCAAAACTATGAATTAACACATGTGGAATTATATACTTAACAAAAAAGTGTGAAACAACTGAGAATATGACTTATATTCTAGGTTCTTCAAAGTAGCCACCTTTTGCTTTGATGACTGCTTTGCACACTCTTGGCACTCTCTTGATGAGCTTCAAGAGGTAGTCACCAGAAATGTTCTTCCAACAATCTTGAAGGAGTTTCCATTGATGCTTAGCACTTGTTGGCCCTTTTGCCTTCACTCTGCTGTCCAGCTCACCCCAAACCATCTCGATTGGGTTCAGGTCTGGTGACTGTGGAGGACAGGTCATCTGGCGTAGCACCCCATCACTCTCCTTCTTGGTCAAATAGCCCTGGAGATGTGTTTGGGGTCATTGTCCTGTTGAAAAATAAATGATGGTCCAACTAAACGCAAACCGGATGGAATAGCATGCCGCTGCAAGATGCTGTGGTAGCCATGCTGGTTCAGTATGCATTCAATTTTGAATAAATCCCCAACAGTGTCACCAGCAAAGCACCCCCACACCATCACACCACCTCCTCCATGCTTCACGGTGGGAACCAGGCATGTAGAGTCCATCCGTTCATCTTTTCTGCGTTGCACAAAGACACGGTGGTTGGAACCAAAGATCTCAAATTTGGACTCATTAGACCAAAGTACAGATTTCCACTGGTCTAATGTCCATTCCTTGTGTTCTTTAGCCAAACAATTCTCTTCTGCTTCCTGTCCTTAGCATTGGTTTCCTAGCATCTATTTTACCATGAAGGCCTGCTGCACAAAGTCTCCTCTTAACAGTTGTTGTAGAGATGTGTCTACTGCTAGAACTCTGTGTGGCATTGACCTGGTCTCTAATCTGAGCTGCTGTAAACCTGCGATTTCTGAGGCTGGTGACTCGGATAAACTTATCCTCAGGAGCAGAGGTGACTCTTGGTCTTCCTTTCCTGGGGCAGTCCTCATGTGAGCCAGTTTCTTTGTAGCGCTTGATGGTTTTTGCAACTGCACTTGGGGACACTTTCAAAGTTTTCCCAATTTTTCGGACTGATTGACCTTAATTTCTTAAAGTAATGATGGCCACTCGTTTTTCTTTACTTAGCTGCTTTTTTCTTGCCATAATACACATTCTAACAGTCTATTCAGTAGGACTATCAGCTGTGTATCCACCAGACTTCTGCACAACACAACTGATGGTCCCAACCCCATTTATAAGGCCAGAAATCCAACTTATTAAACCTGACAGGGCACACCTGTGAAGTGAAAACCATTTCCGGTGACTACCTCTTGAAGCTCATCAATAGAATGCCAAGAGTGTGCAAAGCAGTCATCAAAGCAAAAGGTGGCTACTTTGAAGAACCTATAATATAAGACATAATTTCAAATTTCAGTTGTTACACACTTTTTTGTTAAGTATGTAATTCCACAGCTATTAATTCATAGTTTTGATGCCTTCAGTGTGAATGTACAATTTTCATACCCATGAAAATACAGAAAAATCTTTAAATGAGAAGGTGTGTCCAAACTTTTGGTCTGTACTGTATATACATATATATATATATATATATATTGTGAGACAGTGAGGATATGTGGTGAATGGGGTGTACATTTCACCTAGGTTCTTTGCTAACTATAAGGGAAATATGTGGCTTTGTAGACCTGGTGGTAGAGAGAGGTCACTACACCTTGCATTCATTGCACACTTGCAGCTTAAACCTGAAGCCAATCAGCTGTTAATTAGGAAGCCAGAAATAGGTGTCTGCGGACACAGTCAGAGAGCTAGTTTAGCCTGGACACAGGGAGGTGTCCTGGCACAAGAAACAGTCTCCAAGAGTGTTAGAGCTGTCTTTAACCTGGACACAGAGAGGTGTCCTGGCACAAGGAAGCAGTCTCTGTGAGAATGCATGCTGATGATTACTGAAGAGGAGGAGAGCCGTCTCAGTCTGGGTTAGATGTACCCCGGACACAGGAGTGTCTCTGTGAACCTCCATGCTGATGATTACTGAAGAGGAGGGGAGCCGTCTCAGTCTGGGTTAGAGGTACCCCGGACACAGACTACTGAATAGGAGTGGATCTCTCTCAAGTCTGGACGTCGGGTGGACCTTCAGACATAAGGAGGAGTATCTGGGAAACTCCATACTGGTAACATATATCATATGTGTTGTTTTGGGCACAGACTGATAGAGTCTGGGTTCCTGATAGAAAGGGACATTACATAAGTGTAATTTAGTGGCTAGACAAGCCTAGGTCTTTTGTTTATGCTTTGTTTTATCTGTGTGCTGTGGACTTTAATAAAACTGGTTGCGGCCAGTTTTTACCATAATTGCTGTCTGAATGAACTGTTTCCATGCCATTCTGTCTACCCAGACAGCGATCCTAGAGCTAATACCCCTGGAAATGCTACAATTGGTGGAGAATGCTGGGGCAGCGCAGGGCCTGGTACAGTTAGTGCTGGAGTGTGCATGCAGCACAGTGGCAAGAGACAGCATTGAAGGTAAAGTCTATTGAAATAGCAACAGAGGAAAAAAAAAAAAAAAAAGTGTGTGTCAGCAGAAACGTCTGTTTGGAGCAGTCTTGGAGAGACAGTGGCCCTGATAGGGTCTGCAGAGAGAAAATGTATGCACAGCAAAGCTGAACTTGTTGTGAAAATGACTGTGGAATGTGCAGCAGCAAAAGAAAAGTTTGTGGAGCAGTCTTAAAGAGACAGTAGCCCTAATAGACTTTGCAAAGGAAAAAAAAAAAAAAAAAAGTGTCTGCACAGCAGAGCTAAATTTTTCTATGGAAAAGACTGTAGAGTGTGTGTATGTCTTGAGTGAAGACTACCGTTGTGAAGACAGAGAAGTCTGACAGCATGGATGACAGCATGGAGGCGCTGTTTGAACAAATGGCGCTAGTTATTGTGCAACATAAGACTGCTGTGATTGAGACAGATGAGTCCGGCAGTATGGAGGGGTTCGTTGAGTACCTGGTACAGGCCCAGCGGAGCATGGAGCAACAGCGCCTGCAGCACCAGCAGCGCATGCAGGAGCACCGGCAGAAATTCCTGCAGCAGCAGCAGGAGAATGACCGGTTGTTGGAGCAGATTGCAGCTCTCCGCACCGCGTCTCAGAGTAATGTTATGAAGGCACCTGACTTGTCTGATGTAAAGAAGGCGGTAAGACAGTCCCTGGAAAAGATGACACCTCGTGATGATGTGGAGGTATATCTCACTAGGTTTGAGAGACTGGCAAAGAAGGAGAATCTGCCCCTATCTGAGTGGGCCATGATGGTCGCACCCTATCTGATTGGAGTGCCCCAGGTGGCCTATGCTGACCTGAGCAAGCAGGACAGCGAAGACTATGCCAAGTTGAAGGCAGAGATTCGTACCCGGATGGGTGTTACGGTGACAGCCCATGCCAGGGGAGTTCATGACTGGAGATACAGTTGGGAGTCTGCAGTCAGCAGGCCTGATTATGGAGTTGAAAAGGTGGTAGTGAACCGCTACACCCGAGCATGTCTTACAGTGAACCGCTACACCCGAGCATGTTCTCCTGAGGTACAGCCGTCTGAGAGGACGTCACTTCAGAGTTCCCGGACGTCGAACTCTCCCGGTAAGAGCGTTCCAGCTGTTGGGGACATGGGGTATGCTGATAAGCGGGTTCAGGCCAGAGGGGACATGTGGGTGGAAGAGTGTGATGGACAGTGTTGGAGATGTCGTGAAATTGCAGCCAACTGTCCACTAGAGGGGGAGCCTATGTGCCGTGATGTTGGCAGATCCCTCTCTCTCTGCGCAGAACCTGTGTGTGTGACCACCGCAACCGAAGAGACTGGACCACAGGTGTCCCCGGTGGTTACAAATGGTTGCTCAGCGCAGGCCCTCTTGGACTCAGAGAGTCCAGTGACTTCCGTATGTGACAGCCTGATTGATAGGGAATTCATCCCTGATAAGCACTTGAGTATGGTGTGTATCCATGGAGACACCAAAGTCTACCCAGAGACTGCCGTGGACTTGGTCCCTAAACTCGGGGAGGTTTCATGTGAAGTGGGGGTAGTGAAGAACCTGGTGCACCCCGTTGTGTTGTGTAATGACTTTCCCCGGTCTAAGGATCTCTGGGGGAAGGGTGATTCTGATGGACAGTGTGATGAAGCCCCTACTGAGGGTACGCAGTCCCGAGGGGCGGAACACAATGTTAGTGGGCCGTTTATCTTGTGTGATAGTGATGATGATATTGATAATGATGATGATGCTAATCATAATAGTGATGATACTGATGATGACCGTGATAAAGATGAAATTTCTTTGCAGGTGATGTTGGGAGACGAGGATGGTGGTTCTCGGGAACCGAGTGTCCCTGACCTGCCTGTGTCCTGTGACAATTTTGGGAGAGAGCCGGTGCGAGACCCCACTCTTAAAACGGCACAGGAAAATGTAATTGTTCTGAATGAGGTTCCCCAAGAGCCTGGCTCTGAGGAGAGGTTTCCTCATGCTGCCATGAACAATAACCTATTGTTTAGGGACACTGAAGTCCAGGGAGAGGTCATGAGTCAGCTCCTGGTACCTGAGCTATATGGAGGTATAGTGCTGGGGTTGTCACATAGTCACATACTTGAGGGACCAGATGGTGAAGTTAATGTTGAGGATAACATGTTAACTAAGGTTCCAGATCAAGATGTGAATGGGAATGAGTTGTATAACCCTGACAGTGAGCAAGATGTGAATGAAAATAAATTGTATACTCCTGAAAGTGAGCAGGATGAGAATGAGAATAAATTGTATGACCCTGACGGTGAGCCGGATGTGAATGAAAGTGAAGTGTCTAGCCCTGAAGGTGAGCCAGATGTGGCTGAGAAAAAGGGGTCAGACAGGGATAGTGGGAGTGATAATGAATCATCTGATGACAATAAAGCAACCAGTGCAAATGAGGAAGGCATGGTAGCAGAAGAGGTTGAGAGTCCTGAGAAGAAGGCTGATGCTGACCTTACAGCCAGACAGAAGATGCCATCTGAGGATGTTTTACAGTTGGAACAAAGAGAGCGACTACTTCCAGCCCAAGAATGGGAGAGACGAGAGGCTTCCTGGGGATTGGCAGTAGACGTGCTAAAACAATGAGGGGTAGAGATGACGCTTCTGTTAGCTCACGGCTGAGTGTGAGACCCGGTGGCGGACGAAAAGACAGAGAGTCAGACTCAGAGCTACCAGTAAGCTTGACTGGACGATGGACTCGTGGCCGCAACGACGGTAGGAGTCAGTTCGGGAAAGAAAGGTCGGGTGAGGTGACACCGACACAAGGACAAGGCCAACGTTCTGACCGCTGGGGGCGGGAGAGGCCTAACAAAGAGGTGATATTGCATAGTGCCCAAAATCAACTGAGACGGGGTGACTGGCAGAGGCGACCGAGGGGGATCTCTGGTCGGGTGGCAGGTGTTCGACCCCACAAATTTGAACAGAGGGGGCACTGGGTATGGCCCTCAGGATATGCATGGAGGCATGTGATGGATGGACGGTATGTATCGCAGAGGTGGGTGGCCCTGTGATGGAAGCCTGGATATATTTTGGTTCAGCAGATCTACTGCTGAGACTTGTGCTATACATTGGGAGGCTTCCAGGTGACTTGGAGAGCTGGGCGGGTCCAGTCACCTACAAACCCACCCAAGGGGTATGTGTCTAAATACCTAGGATAAAGTTGTACGCAGAGGGGACGGATGGGTAATGCAGCGCTGGCTGGCATCCATTTAATGGATCAGTGTGTATGTTTTGACTGTCCATGTTCCTTCCCCTCAAGCTGACTGGTTACATGACTGTGACATCACACAGTGTGTGTGTGTGTGTGTGTAAGGGTATAGAAACCCTGCTTAATGGAAAATATAGATGAAGCTAATGATGGTTATACTTCAGGTAAAGATGAAGCTGATGTTGGCTATGACTTGAGCTGTGTTCACTGTCTCTTTAGGTTTGTTGACCAGTCCTCCGGTCTGGATGACCAGCCCTCCGGTCTGGAGAAGAGGGGGGGGATATGTGAGACAGTGAGGATATGTGGTGAATGGGGTGTACATTTCACCTAGGTTCTTTGCTAACTATAAGGGAAATATGTGGCTTTGTAGACCTGGTGGTAGAGAGAGGTCACTACACCTTGCATTCTGTCACGCGGTCTTATGATATGTGTACGATGTCAGTAAACTATTCTTAAAAGAACAACACTCTATACAACATATAGATTAGCAACATCAGCATGTAAATATAGAATAGATTTACCTGACACGATATCCGTTGAACTCAGGGTTAATCTTGAGGACTTGATACACTGTCACAGGAAAGAGGAGGACCGGGGGTCTAACCTGACCCTAAACTGGGGTCCTAACTAATCCCTCACCTTGGAGGTACTGATAATGGTTCAGAGGTCCAAGTCTCCAGCCTAACCCTGTCTCCTATCAGTCCCTGAACCCTGTAATCAGTCCTAAGAAGGATTCTGATTACCACCAAAGGGATATGGGCTGATCTCTGCTAAATACACAGATTAGACATATAAGACAGACTGGAGAAAACACAGACTTGCATACACACTCAAACACAGAAGGAACATAAATGATCTGGGATATTAAACTCTAAGCAAGGTGAGCTTAAAACAACTAAGGAGCTCTTTAACTTAAGTCTATACAGATACAATCCTATCTGTGGTCTGCATGAAGAATTTCACTGGCAACTCCCCAAACAGACAACCAAGGATTTAAAGGAAACCAATCAACAAATAATCAATTGCAGCCGGGAGAAACTGAACCCAGTCCCAGAACCGAGCACAGACAGAATTAACTCCCTCACTGCCAAACACAAAGAAACAGCAACTCAGCTGTGAGAAGTCAGAATGTGCAACCGCGACGATCTTCGTGGCGATGCACACATGACAGTACCCCCCCTTCTACGAGGGGCCTCCGGACCCTCATGGCCAGGTCTGCCCGGGTGAGTTCTGTGGAAGGTCTGAACCAACCGATCTGCGTTAATGTCAGACGCAGGAACCCACGTCCTCTCCTCTGGACCATACCCCTTCCAATGCACCAAGTACTGAAGGGACCGGCGATTCAGACGTGAGTCAATGATCTTTGACACTTGAAACTCCAAGTTACCATTGACCACCACTGGAGGAGGAGGTAGAGGTGACGGTATGACTGGTGCCACGTACCTCTTAAGTAATGACTTGTGGAACACATTGTGGATTTTAAACGTAGGAGGGAGGTCCAGACGAAATGCCACAGGATTAATTATGGAACTGATCCTGTACGGCCCGATGAATCTGGGACCCAGTTTCCAGGAGGGAACTTTAAGTTTTATATTCCTGGTAGACAACCATACCAGATCGTTCACATTCAGATCTGGACCAGAAACTCTCCTCCTATCAGCCATACGTTTATAACGGTTCCCCATAGCACTCAGATTATTCAATACACCTCTCCACACTGAAGCAAGTGACGACGAGAAACGCTCCTCCTCAGGAACCCCAGAAGGGCCCCCCCCATTGAAAGTACAAAACTGGGGATGAAAACCATATGCCCCAAAAAACGGGGATTTACCAGTGGACTCGCTCCGCCTGTTGTTAAGAGCGAACTCTGCCAGAGGCAAGAAAGAAGACCAGTCCTCCTGGTTCTCTGAGACAAAACACCGAAGATAAGTCTCAAGGCTTTGATTCAGACGCTCTGTCTGACCATTGGTCTGCGGATGAAAAGCCGAGGAAAATGACAATTGCATCCCCCGACGTAAACAAAATGCCCTCCAAAATTTAGACACAAACTGAGACCCCCTATCTGACACCACATCAGAAGGCAACCATGAAGTCTCACAATCTCCCCAATGAACACCTGCGCCAGAGTTTTAGCATTAGGGAGTGCAGGAAGAGCAATGAAATGTGCCATCTTACTGAACCTGTCAACAACCACCAGTATGACAGTTTTCCCTGACGACGGAGGAAGATCCGTAATGAAGTCCATAGACAAATGAGTCCATGGACGCTCCGGAAGTTTCAAGGGTAAGAGGGTCCCAGACGGACGGGTATGCGGGGTCTTAGAGCGAGCACAAACCCCACAGGACGCAACAAAAGTTATAACATCTTTATTAACGTTAGGCCACCAAAACCGGCGAGAAAGGAGATCTAAAGTAGCCTTACTCCCTGGATGTCCTGCTAAAGCAGAATTATGATGTGCCTAATGTCACGCGGTCTTATGATATGTGTACGATGTCAGTAAACTATTCTTAAAAGAACAACACTCTATACAACATATAGATTAGCAACATCAGCATGTAAATATAGAATAGATTTACCTGACACGATATCCGTTGAACTCAGGGTTAATCTTGAGGACTTGATACACTGTCACAGGAAAGAGGAGGACCCGGGGGTCTAACCTGACCCTAAACTGGGGTCCTAACTAATCCCTCACCTTGGAGGTACTGATAATGGTTCAGAGGTCCAAGTCTCCAGCCTAACCCTGTCTCCTATCAGTCCCTGAACCCTGTAATCAGTCCTAAGAAGGATTCTGATTACCACCAAAGGGATATGGGCTGATCTCTGCTAAATACACAGATTAGACATATAAGACAGACTGGAGAAAACACAGACTTGCATACACACTCAAACACAGAAGGAACATAAATGATCTGGGATATTAAACTCTAAGCAAGGTGAGCTTAAAACAACTAAGGAGCTCTTTAACTTAAGTCTATACAGATACAATCCTATCTGTGGTCTGCATGAAGAATTTCACTGGCAACTCCCCAAACAGACAACCAAGGATTTAAAGGAAACCAATCAACAAATAATCAATTGCAGCCGGGAGAAACTGAACCCAGTCCCAGAACCGAGCACAGACAGAATTAACTCCCTCACTGCCAAACACAAAGAAACAGCAACTCAGCTGTGAGAAGTCAGAATGTGCAACCGCGACGATCTTCGTGGCGATGCACACATGACACATTCATTGCACACTTGCAGCTTAAACCTGAAGCCAATCAGCTGTTAAAGAGGAAGCCAGAAATAGGTGTCTGCGGACACAGTCAGAGAGCTAGTTTAGCCTGGAAACAGGGAGGTGTCCTGGCACAAGAAACAGTCTCCAACAGTGTTAGAGCTGTCTTTAGCCTGGACACAGAGAGGTGTCCTGGCACAAGGAAGCAGTCTCTGTGAGAATGCATGCTGATGATTACTGAAGAGGAGGAGAGCCGTCTCAGTCTGGGTTAGATGTACCCCGGACACAGGAGTGTCTCTGTGAACCTCCATGCTGATGATTACTGAAGAGGAGGGGAGCCGTCTCAGTCTGGGTTAGAGGTACCCCGGACACAGACTACTGAATAGGAGTGGATCTCTCTCAAGTCTGGACGTCGGGTGGACCTTCAGACATAAGGAGGAGTATCTGGGAAACTCCATACTGGTAACATATATCATATGTGTTGTTTTGGGCACAGACTGATAGAGTCTGGGTTCCTGATAAAAAGGGACATTACATAAGTGTAATTTAGTGGCTAGACAAGCCTAGGTCTTTTGTTTATGCTTTGTTTTATCTGTGTGCTGTGGACTTTAATAAAACTGGTTGCGGCCAGTTTTTACCATAATTGCTGTCTGAATGAACTGTTTCCGTGCCATTCTGTCTACCCAGACAGCGATCCTAGAGCTAATACCCCTGGAAATGCTACAATATATATGTTGAATGTTAAGTGTTCATTTTTTTAAATATTCGAAAAATTCATGTGAAGCACCTGAAGGGGTAATGAACTTCTTGAGTGTGATTTTGAGCACCTTGAGGGATGTAGTTTTTAGAATGGTGTCACTTTTGGGTATTTTCTATCATATAGACCCCTCAAAGTAACTTCAAATGTGATGTGGTCCCTAAAAAAATGGCATTGTAAAAATGAGAAATCGCTGGTCAACTTTTAACCCTTATAGCTTCCTAACAAAAAAAAATTTGTTTCCAAAATTGTTCTGATGTAAAGGAGACATGTGGGAAATGGTATTTAGTAACTGTTTAGTGTTACATATTTCTCTGTTTAAAGGGCATAAAAATTCAAAGCTTGAAAATTGCAAAATTTTCACAATTTTCGCCATACTTTCATTTTTTCATAAATAAATGCAAGTTATATCAAAGAAATTTTACCTCTATTATGAAGTACAATATGTCGCGAGAAAGCAGTCTCAGAATCACCAAGATCCGTTGAAGCGTTCCAGAGTTATAAACTCATAAAAAGACAGTGGTCTAAATTGAAAAAATTGGCTCGTTCATTAACGTGCAAACCACCCTTGGGGGCTAAGGGTTTAAGATATTACAATGCCTGGGCATGGACTAAGTGATACATCAAATCAGAAGAACTAAACTAAATTTCTGGAGGGATTTGCTAATATTACGATTATTGCACCTACTAGATATTGGGATAGGACATTGATGATGGGATCACGACTTTAAGGACTCACCTATAAAATGTTACTGAATTGACTCCATATTGTTTGTTAAAAGTACTTTACTGCAGCTCGATCTCTGTTATCACTAGGAGAATTAGAAAGCTTCTGTAACAATCTTTTGA
This sequence comes from Oophaga sylvatica, assembly GCA_033576555.1. Taxonomy (NCBI): domain Eukaryota; kingdom Metazoa; phylum Chordata; class Amphibia; order Anura; family Dendrobatidae; genus Oophaga; species Oophaga sylvatica. The sequence goes on along the minus strand of JARQOD010000003.1, from coordinate 537,600,019 downwards.
GCATACATATAAAATTGTTTTTGTATATCGATTCCTTGAAAATGTTTCAGATTCATGACATTATCCTGGTGTGATGTCTTGGTAACAATCCCTCATTTAATCTAATAGCTGTCATAAAATGCAAAGAAACATTTTCTGTTTCTAGAGAAAAGGGAATAATTATCTGAAAAGCCCGTGTTTATTCTGCGATCCTATGCAGCATGATATTATTAAACTAAGGAATGCAAAAAAGCATTGACTACTTTGTATTTCATTCTGTTTGAAGAAAGATTCACCTCTAAAATTTGTTTGCAAAGCAATGATGAATAAAACTGCATAACTATGGTAGATTGATCTTTGGTTTTGAGATTGAGTAAAATTGCGTGTAGATGATCATTTCTCCCTAGTATAACATTGTATGGAAACGCTATACACAGGCACACATAGTTCCTGATCCATTCACAGTTTTTTGCCAGAATTCTGCCATAATACTGTCTGAAGTATTGTAAAATTTTGTACAACTCATAGTTGTACTAAAAATGTGCAACTTTTGATGTTATGCAAGTCCCGGACAATTCTGAAAACTTTTTTAAAAAGCTAGCTGAGTTTAGCTGGGACGGAGTATGACTAAGTTTGGCTAATAGTGTTGAGCGATACGATACTGCAAATATCGGATATCGGCCGATATTAGCTGTATCGGCCTTTCGATTCCGAATACCGATATTTTCGTCATATCGAATACCGGAATCGGATTTGTCACTGTCACTGTGAGTGTCCGTCGGTCGGGTCTGTCAGGAGTCAACGGCACTTACCTGGCAGAAGATCTCCGGCGGTCACGTCCTGGACTGCTTGAGGCCGCCATTATCTTCTCCCTGGCGGTCACATGCAGTTTTTCGCGATAACTGCAACCAGTGACTGCAGGGTAATCCCGGCCGTAAACCAGTCCGATGACGTCACCGCCGGGGAAGCAGGTAATCAGCTGTGCTGCGCCGGGATGACAGGCTCTGCCTGTCATTCTGATGTAGCAGAGCTGGATCGTCGTGGGACACTCGTTACTATGGACTGCGTCGGTCAGGTGGTATACTTTTTTTTTTTCATTTTTTTACAGGAGATCGATGGCGTCGCAGGATGAGACTGTAATAAAAGTAATGAAAAATGTGTTTTTTTTTTTTTTATTAAATTAAAAAACTTTTTTATGAACATTCACCCGTCCGGGTACATCAACAATTTAACTATTTATCAACAATTTAACTATTTACATACAGGGACCCTGTCCGGGTTATTTATACTTCTTTGGCCGGGGTGTTCCAGGTACCACCTGGTACTCTTCTGATGCTTGCCAAACATCCGAGGCACCAAGGACCACCAGGACCTGATGACGTCGTGTGGCCTGTACAGTCAAGTCGTGACCCGCTATCTGGGTCTGTGTGGCCACCTCTTTCATCTCCCTCCGGGTCTGGAACCCTATGTCCCGGACTGAACGAACCCCAGGGGGCCTAACAGGCGCCGGGTACGGGCCAGCTATAGTTATCATGTCCATAGCTGGGGCTGCTGAGGAGACCACTGAGGGAGGCTGTGGAGATTTACGGCGTCGGGTGGGCACTTTTGCAGAGGCCTGGATGTGGGAGGCTGAAGGCTCCGAGGGTCTCACAGGTTCCTGACACTCTGGGGAGTAGGGGTCGCACCTGGTAACATTTAGGGCGTACCACCCATTGTAACCCCAGTGTCGGGTGTAAGTCACCAAGTCTCCTGGCAACAGGTCCCTCCCGGGTGTCCTTCTGGGAGGTGAGTCTCCACGTCCCGCCGGGTCACAAAAACTTCTAAATAAAGTCCAGGCTCCTGGATGAAGCCCCAACCACCTTTCAATTTAAAGCTCCGTACTGCACCCTTACGCCGCGGCTCCCTCAGGGTTCATTAATCCATTCTCATCCGGTCCTTATCTGCCCGGTCCTTCTCCACCTGACGTTGGCAAAGTTTTAGGGTTTCTCGCTGCTCCCTTTGTCGCTCTGCTTCCCGCTCCCAACGTCTCCACTCTTCCTCCTGACGCCGTTTGAAATTCTCCTCCACCAGCAGCTCCATGTCTCCACCACTCCACTGCAGCTTGCGATGTCCGGTTTGCGGCAGCTCTCCTGGCGCCCCCAGTCCTGGCGGCGCTCCCCTGCGGAGGAAGCAGCCGGCTCTAAATCAGATGACAGTCGGGGCTCCGGTACAGACAGGTAGACCTCTGGTGCCTGCTCGGCCTCCTCCATGAGGACGGGTGTCGCTTCTTCTGTCTCAGCGACGGGGGCAGACAGCGGGATCTGGGGTGCTGACGGTGCTGCGGTTTTTGCAGGAACGGGTGCCTCCACTGCGACAACGTCAACCGGATCACATTGCAAGGGCTCCTCTACTAGAACGGGTGCCTCACCTTCCGGTACAGACACTTCAGGTAAGAGGGATTGGCGCCGCTCCAAGTTTAGTTTTAGGGCACGCCAGCTCGCTTCCATCCTGGCGACCTCCTCCCGGTGCCGGGCCAGGCCTCTTAGGGTATCCTCCGCTTCTTGCAGCGTAGGAGGGTTTACAGGCCGGGTGCCCAACGATGATTCCGTGGCGATCGGGTCGCTTCCGTGGGGGGAGAGCTCTGACTGCTCCATCCCTTCACACTTCTGCTCGTGTCCATTAGCCATCTCTGCCAAGTCACATGTGTCATTAGCATCTGGAGAGGGCCCCTCTTTTGTAGGGAGGCGGGACCTTCGTGTTAGTTTCCGCACACTGAGGAGGATTAGGAGGCGGAACTGACGAGCTGTGGGGCACGATCTTACATTGCAGTAACATTTACACTGGTCGGCCATCGTTTTCACGCCACTGAGTGAGTGTACACCCACGAAGAGCACGCCCTTCTTCTTCACCAGTGCCTCGTCGTGACGCAGATATGGCGGAAAAATGGCAAATACATTCTCTGATGATTTTAGCAATTCTCAAGCACAGAGTCTATTTTACTATGTAGAAGTGTATAAACTATAAATATATGTTTATATATATATGTCACAATGACATGTATATATATATATATATATGTATTCTATGTGTGTATATTTTGTGTTTACAACGAAAGAAAGGGTTTTTTTTGTTGCGATATTTTGTTCCCATAGACTTACATGGGACTTCCGCTATCGGAATCAGATATCGGCGATATTTAGTGATATCGGGTATACCATTCCGATCCGATATTTTTCGATATCGAGCAGTATCGCTCAACACTATTGGCTAACAGTTTCATCATAATTTATGGTACTTGGCATAAATTCTGATGGAAATGTACTCCAATCATAATACACTTCATATGGTCATGCACAGCAGTTGAAATATGTAATAAATTAGTTAAAAAGTGCATGCATCTTAACTACAGATAAGCATAATGTTTTAAAATCCAAATTCACTGACTTTTGCAAATTTTTCACCAAAAATGGAATTTACATAGAATTAAACTGTACATAGCAATACTTAAAAAGTCATATAATTTTGTAGCCCATTCCAGCTTTGTGCAGGTTTATGATCTTGTCCCTGATATCTTTAGAAAGCTCTTTGGTCTTGCCCATGTTGAAGAGGTTAGAGTCTATCTTATTAATTGAGTCTGTGGACAGGAGTCTTTTATAAAGGTGACTGTGTAAGACAGCTGTCTTTAATGCAGGTAACGAGTTGATTAGGACATCTAACTGGTCTGTAGGAGCCAGAACTCTTAATGGTTGGTAGGGGATCAAATACTTATTTCCCACTGCAAAATGCAAATAAATGTATATAATTTGTACATTGTGATTTTCTGTATTTTATTTTTGATATTCTATCTCTCAATGTTAAAATTAACCTACCCTTAAAATTATAGACTGTTCATGTCTTTGTCAGTGGGCAAACTTACAAAATCAGCAAGGGATCAAATACTTATTTCCCCTACTATATATAACAACCAAGAAAACCTCAACATGTTTTTTTTAGAAAATATGTATGATAGATTGTTTGTCAATTACTATTCTATTTACTTCAAGGAAATTGTGTACAGTAAATATAGTCATAACCCCCATAGACGAAGCTAACGCGAAACGCGCGTCGGGGAACATTGGACCCCACAAGGTTGTATACCTCTCATGACTAATACTGTTATATTGTGTCATTTAGATATATATATGTGGTAATGAGGCCATAGCGGACTATATCTGATTTCTGATGTATCACTGGATAATATATCAGTCCGCACACAAGGCACCTTTTTAACCACACTATATTGTTTTTGGCAAAGTGTTAGTGACACATCCCCTAATAGTGCACATACTTGGCATTTATGACTGCTTTATTTAAGGTGATAAATCATGAATCTAACTATACATAGATGCCTGAAGTTTAGTCATATACATCTAGCATTTAGCACTGCTGTCTAGCACAGTCTACAAATACATCATAGTGGACATTTTTCTATGCGAAATTTATCACTGGATAATATATTAGTCCGCATTAGCGGCATATTTACAATCATAGTGTGTATTGGAACTACGACTACATTAAGTGAAACACCATTTTATCAATACGTTTGGCAGCTGTGGCCGTAGAAAGTATATTGGCAAATTACTGGCTAATTATATAGTGCCTGTATTCTAATCAATTTAAAATATTTAACACTGTTTAATAGCACTATCTATTGACGCATCATACTTAACAGCAATATCTAGCCTCCGACTCTAGATTAAAATTCATTTATTAGTCATGGTATCTACACCTGTGGGAGTGTACTGTATATACATCCCTTTTTAAATGGATTTTTTAACTGTGTATTGTTATGAATGTAATTTTCTAATAAAGTTTTGTATATTTTTGGCATAATGCTTCCAATGCTTATTTGGATTATAGTCATAGCCTTTGACTAGCGTAGAGCATGCTAGTAGCCATATATTGGCCATGTAGGCTACCAGTAAATATAAACTCCTACAAACATGGTATGTAGTTCCACAATTGACCCATTCTTTACTGCAAGTGAAATTGAATGTCACATATCAAGCCTAAGCCTTGTGAGTATTTATATTTATACATATGCATATATATATATATATATATATACAGTATATATATATATATATATATATATATATATATAAATATATATAAATAAAACGACTACATATGTGTACGCCAAAGCTGGAGGTCATTGGTCATTACCGCGAGAACCAGGCCAAAAGCTGACTGTGGAACTGACCATGAACTTTTGACAGCAAAGATTATCAAACAGGTTGTTTCCATCTTCGATTTGGACAACATGCTTGATGTTTTTTGCAACAGTCTGCACAGCCGATTTATAGAATTAGACACAGATCAAAGAAAGCCTGAGGAATTACGGTGCTAGGGTCTGCGGAACGCACCAAATATATGAGGTAGAGAGGTGCGTTCGCAGCCCGGGGTCCACCATGCAGGCGGAACCTGCTGCTAGTAAAATGGCGAAAGTAGCGAACTCTGTTATCCCGCAGAGTCGCTAAAATAAACGCCGTAGCGCGTTGTGGCAGTAAGTGCGAACTCTGTTAATACCCAGAGCCGCTAACGGAAATGCCACAGCGCTATATGGCGATAGATACGAACTCACTTAGCTTCAGTGAGCCGCAAAGTAAAACGCTAGGGCGCTGTCTAGCGTCGAAAGCAAACCCTGTTACGTCACAGGGCCGCTGAGGAAAAGTGCTGTGTCCTGTCAGGCTCTCAGGTACACAGTTAAGTGCTAAGCGTACATAACGCGTGATCATGTGCTAATGTCCTCGCGGGAGTCACCCGCAATCTATGGCATCTGAACGCCAGACCCTGAATACGGCAATCAAAACTCCTCACCGGTTACGCCGGTAATCTAGGGCATCTAGGACACCGACCCTGGCCAGCTACCATACCAAACTCCTCACCGATTAAGTCGGTATTCTAGTGGCTTATTTCAGCCGGGTCCCTAACCACACATACGCATGATCACACTGGCGCATAGCATACAATGGTTGATATTAGCGCATGGCGGCCCAGCCATGCTACCCTTTTATAGCAACAGCTACAGGACCTTCCAGGAACAAGGACCAATGAGAAGCTGTTACAAACACACGTAGCTACATGACCTTCCTGGTGGACCAATAGGAGCCGCTGCAGCACCTGAACATGTGACCCCTGATCTCCAATGAGAGATCTCACTCTGGGCATGCTCAGATGGGAAAACGCAGGACTTTGTCTCAAAGACGGCTGCTCCAGCACTGGCTATAATAGCAGATCCGGGAAAGGCAGCAGCAAGTCACTGCACAGTAGAGGAGTGGGCAAGACGCCTGGACCGACGTCTCTGCTGAGCAGGCTCCACTGCGGCCGGAGATGAATGAGAGACCTCAGCGGGACGGGTTCGAGACTCCCCTTGTGCAGCAGCAGAAACTCAAAACCTAACATTACCCCCCCTCCTAGGGCCCCCCTTCTCTGGGCCTCGCTGCGTTCAAAGGCAGCGATGAGCTGCGGAGCGTGAACATGCTCGGCAGGCTCCCAGGACCTATCCTCAGGCCCATAACCCCTCCAATCCACCAAATAAAATTTTTTGCCTCGTACCACCTTGCATCCAACAATGGCATTCACCTCGTAGTCGTCCGAAGACGAACCCGACTTCCCGGCAGATGACTCAGGCAACCGGGAGATGACCACGGGTTTTAGGAGGGATACATGGAAGGTGTCGGAGATACCAAGGCGAGGCGGAAGGGCCAAACGGTAAACCACAAGGTTCACCTGCTCGAGAACCTTGAAGGGACCCAAATAGCGGGGTGCCAATTTAGTGGATTCCACGCATAGCCTGATGTTTCGGGCGGAGAGCCACACTAGGTCGCCAGGAGAAAATGTCGGAGCGGGACGCCGATGAGCATCGGCAGAAGACCTCATCCTTTCCTTGGAAGCCTGAATGGCATCCTGGGTGCGGTCCCATATGTCCCGTGCTTCCACAGCCCAGTCTGCCACCCTGGAGTCAGCAGAAGCAACGGGCATGGGCACCGGTACCCGCGGATGCTGGCCGTAATTTAAGAGGAATGGGGTCTGACCGGTGGAGTCAGCCACAGCATTATTTAGCGCAAACTCCGCCCACGGAAGCAGAGATGCCCAGTCATCCTGCCTGGCAGAGACAAAATGTCGCAAGTAGGTGACCAAGGTCTGGTTGGCCCTCTCTACCAACCCATTCGTCTCGGGATAATATGCAGAGGAGAGGTTCAATTCAATGCAGAGTAGATGACACAACTCTCTCCAGAACCGAGACGCAATTTGGGGACCTCGATCGCTGACAATCTTGTCTGGCATACCGTGTAGACGGAAGATGTGTCTAATAAATAATGCTGCCAAGGCCCGTGCGGAAGGTAACCGTGGTAGCGGCACTAAGTGCACCATTTTGGAGAAGTGGTCGGTGATCACCCAAATGATAGTGCAACCCCGAGACTTGGGTAAGCCCACCACAAAGTCCATCCCGACCATCTCCCAGGGCCTGTCTGCCACCGGCAAAGGAAAAAGTAACCCAGCTGGCCGTTGTCGAGGGGACTTGTTCCTGGCGCAGGAGACACACGCCTGAACATACTCCCTGACGTCACGGACCATATGTGGCCACCAGTATGTCCTAGCCAATAGCTCAGTTGTCCTCTTTGCCCCAAAGTACCCACCCACCCTGGACGAGTGTGCCCAAGAGAGTACCTCCGGTCGCAAATTAGTGGGCACAAAAGTTTTGCCCGGAGGCACAGACTCTAGCGAAACCGGGGCTACAGTTCTCAGGCTTTCTTCAGGGACAATAAGCCGAGGCTCCTCATCCTCCTCCTCTGATGACACTAAGGAGCGAGAGAGAGCGTCGGCCCGAACATTCTTCTTACCGGAGAGAAAATGGAGGGTGAAATGGAACCGAGAAAAGATTAGGGACCATCTGGCCTGGCGAGAATTTAGCCGCTTAGCCGTTTGCAAATATACCAAGTTCTTGTTGTCGGTGAAGACTTGGAAGGGAAAACGAGCTCCCTCCAGAAGATGTCGCCACTCTGAGAAGGAAAATTTCATAGCCAGCAACTCCCTGTCCCCGATGGAATAATTCCTCTCTGCTGGTGTAAAGGTCTTAGAAAAGAAGAAGCAAGGATGCTTCCGACCTTGAGCATCCTTTTGATATAGGACTGCTCCAGCACCAACAGAAGAGGCGTCCACCTCTAAAACAAACGGTTTATCAACATCAGGGCGATGTAATATGGGAGCACTGGCAAAATGCGACTTGATGGAAGAGAACGCCTTGGAGACCTCCTCAGACCACAACTTGGGATTTGCTCCCTTCTTGGTGAGGGCTACCAAGGGAGCTACCAAAGTCGAGAAATGGGGAATGAACTGGCGATAATAATTAATGAACCCCATAAAGCGCTGCACCGCTTTAAGAGAATGGGGTTTTTGCCAGTCCATTACAGCCTGTAGTTTGGCAGGATCCATAGCCAATCCCTGGGCAGAGATGATATAGCCCAGAAAAGGTAAGGACTCCTGCTCAAACACACATTTCTCCAGCTTGGCATAGAGGGAGTTTGCCCGTAAGAGGTCGAAGACTTTGTTGACATCCCTCCGGTGAGAGTCTATATCTGGTGAAAAGATGAGAATATCATCCAGATAGACTACCACAGAGGTGGAGAGCATATCCCGGAAGATATCATTGACAAAGTCTTGGAAAACAGCGGGAGCATTACAGAGCCCGAAGGGCATCACCAGGTATTCGTAATGCCCATCCCTGGTATTAAAAGCTGTCTTCCACTCGTCCCCTTCACGGATGCGAATTAGGTTATAGGCACCACGTAGATCAAGCTTGGTAAATACTCTTGCTCCTCGGAGCCTATCAAAGAGCTCAGAGATTAGGGGCAACGGGTACTTATTCTTGACGGTGGTGGCGTTAAGACCCTGTAGTCAATGCATGGACGTAATTCTCCGTTCTTCTTTTGCACAAAGAAGAACCCTGCCCCTTCTGGTGACACTGACTTCCTAATGAACCCTCTTGCCAGATTCTCCTGAATGTACTGGGACATGGCCTCCGTCTCAGGGAGCGAGAGGGGGTATACTCTCCCCGAGGAGGTTCTGCTCCAGGCAAGAGATCAATAGGACAGTCGTAGGTGCGATGAGGTGGAAGAGTCTCCGCCGCCTTCTTGGAGAAAACGTCTGCATATGCCCAATAACACTGAGGAAGAGAAGTGAGATCTACGGGTATCTCTGTGGTGGTGACCTGAACGCACTCCCTGATACACCTGCCTCTACATGAATCACCCCAACCCAGTATCCTCCCAGAGGACCACTCAATATGGGGAGAGTGGTAACGGAGCCAAGGTACTCCTAGCAACACCTCGTCTATTCCCTCAGGCAGGACAAGAAAAGAAATACTCTCCTGATGGGACGGGGACATAGATAAAGTGAGAAGGATCGTCTGGTGGGTGATTTGGGAGGGCAGAGTTGATCCATTCACTACTCGCACAGTCACCGGTTGGGCGAGCATCACCAGAGGTATAGTGTGGCGGAGAGCAAATGCAGAGGACATGAAATTCCCCTCGGCTCCGGAATCCACACAGAGCTCAGCGGAGAGCGTGGATGGACCTACTGTAATTGTCCCTTTAAAGGACAACTTGGTGGAAAATGCCGCAGTGTCTAGTGAACCTCCTCCCAAGGTCACTAGACGCGACCGTTTTCCCGACCGCTGTGGACATTTGTTGGCATAGTGTCCTAACTGCTGGCAGATGTTACAGACCACGGGTACTCGAGCGGCCCGGGACTTAGGTCCCGCTCGAGAAACCTCCATGGCCTCATGGGAGTCGGGCGCCTGGCTGGAAGATTTCAGAGGTCTGGCGAAGGTGGGAGCCAGCCGGAACCTCTGCCTACACTGGGACCGCTCCAACCGCCGCTCGTGAAAACGGAGGTCGATGCGGGTAGATATGGCGATAAGCTTCTCCAGTGTGGCGGGAATCTCCCTGGTAGCCAAAGCATCTTTAGCATGATCAGCCAGTCCTCGCCAGTAGACTGGAATGAGTACTTTATCCGACCAGTCTAGCTCTGAGGCCAGAGTCCGAAACTGGACGGAAAACAGACTGACCAAAGACGAACCATGTGCCAATGCCAGCAGTTGTAGCGCCGTATCGTGGGTGACCTGAGGTCCTAAAAAGACCTTTTTAGAGCCTCCAGAAAACGAGGAGCACTCCGCACCACACGGTCGTCATGCTCCCACAGCGGGGTGGCCCACTCCAACGCTCTGCCTGACAGAAGCGAAATTATAAAGCCCACTTGTGCCCGATCCGTGGGGAAACGTGCAGCCAGAAGCTCGAGTTGTATAGAGCACTGACTCACGAATCCCCGACATTGTTTGCTGTCACCAGCAAACTTGTCTGGAAGCGGGAGGTGGGATATTGTGGGAGCAGAGGTGGCAGTGGACACACTGGCTGCAGCCACGCTAGCAGCCTGAACAGTGACTGCGGTAACATCGACAGCTGAGGTTGTGCACTCAAGAGCCGCCAACCTACCCTCTAGCTGCTGGATGTCCCGTAGTAGACGCTGGTCATCCGCCATTTTACCAGCCAGACCCTGGCGCTAATATTATGTTAGGGTCTGCGGAACGCACCAAATATATGAGGTAGAGAGGTGCGTTCGCAGCCCGGGGTCCACCGTGCAGGCGGAACCTGCTGCTAGTAAAATGGCGAAAGTAGCGAACTCTGTTATCCCGCAGAGTCGCTAAAATAAATGCCGTAGCGCGTTGTGGCAGTAAGTGCGAACTCTGTTAATACCCAGAGCCGCTAACGGAAATGCCACAGCGCTATATGGCGATAGGTACGAACTCACTTAGCTTCAGTGAGCCGCAAAGTAAAATGCTAGGGCGCTGTCTAGCGTCGAAAGCAAACCCTGTTACGTCACAGGGCCGCTGAGGAAAAGTGCTGTGTCCTGTCAGGCTCTCAGGTACACAGTTAAGTGCTAAGCGTACATAACGCGTGATCATGTGCTAATGTCCTCGCGGGAGTCACCCGCAATCTATGGCGTCTGAACGCCAGACCCTGAATACGGCAATCAAAACTCCTCACCGGTTACGCCGGTAATCTAGGGCATCTAGGACACCGACCCTGACCAGCTACCATACCAAACTCCTCACCGATTAAGTCGGTATTCTAGTGGCTTATTTCAGCCGGGTCCCTAACCACACATACGCATGATCACACTGGCGCATAGCATACAATGGTTGATATTAGCGCATGGCGGCCCAGCCATGCTACCCTTTTATAGCAACAGCTACAGGACCTTCCAGGAACAAGGACCAATGAGAAGCTGTTACAAACACACGTAGCTACATGACCTTCCTGGCGGACCAATAGGAGCCGCTGCAGCACCTGAACATGTGACCCCTGATCTCCAATGAGAGATCTCACTCTGGGCATGCTCAGATGGGAAAACGCAGGACTTTGTCTCAAAGACGGCTGCTCCAGCACTGGCTATAATAGCAGATCCAGGAAAGGCAGCAGCAAGTCACTGCACAGTAGAGGAGTGGGCAAGACGCCTGGACCGACGTCTCTGCTGAGCAGGCTCCACTGCGGCAAGAGATGAATGGGAGACCGCAGCGGGACGGGTTCGAGACTCCCCTTGTGCAGCAGCGGGAACTCGAACCCTAACATACGGACACATATAAAGACTATTATTACTGAAGAACCTAGAAAGACAATAAGAGGCAGAAGAGACCTTCACAGCCATGGTTAACAGTAGAGACCCTAAAGATCATTAAAAAAAGATGAATGGCAAAAGCAAAAGGTAACCAGCAGGACGCAGACAACATCAGTAAAAGACTAAAGAGAGACATTCGAGCAGACAAAAGATATGTACAGAGAATGACAAGACCAGTAAGGCATGCCAAAAGATCAAAGAGATACGATGAACGTTTCATCCAAGAGTGGTAATGTTGATAGACACCAACAGAAACTAACAGCCAGAACAGATCAAGGAAAGATGGAAGGAATACATGGTGCACCTCTACAAAAAAGACTCAGTGAAATGGGAAGAAACTGAGACTGGAAATGATAGCGAACTGAATATCTTGAATGACAAAGTCATTGTTGCGATAAAGCTTCTGTCATAAAACAAAATGCCTGGATGTGGCAGTATTCCAATACAGCTAATAAAATCTTCGGAAGCATAATTTGATGACATCTCATGCCTGCGTCAACAGAAATGGACAACTGGTAAATGGCCCAAGGACTGGAAAAGATCCATGTTTATTCCTATTTCAAAGGAGGGCGATGCTACCGACTGTGGAAAATATCGGATTGTTGCACTCGTTCCTCATGCCAGAAAACACTACTGAAGTCCCTACAAAGATAGCTACAGTTTTACTTTGACAAAGAACTATTAGAGGAACAATCAGGATTCAGAAAAGACAGAGGAACAAGAGATGCAATTGCTAAAATTAGATGGTAACTGGAAAAGGCCAAAAAAATGCAACAAGGAGATCTATTTTTGCTTTATCAATTACAGCAAGCCTTCGAGTGTGTTAAACACCATAAATTCTGGAATGCCATGAAGAATATGGGGTGCCAAACCATCTCATCAGTCTCATTAGGAACTTTTACATTAACCAAATAGCAACAGACTGAATAGGACACGGCAACACAGCATGGTTCAAAGTAGAATGAGGTGTCAAACAAGGCTGCATCCATCATCATTTCTCTTCAAATTATATGCAAAAGCTATTTTCAGTAAGACTGCACTTGCTGAGAAAGAAGGAATAAAAATTGCTGCACGAATTATCAACAATCTTAAATACGCAGTTGATACAACATTAATAGCAACAAGTGTAGATGGAATGAAGGACTTATGGAGTGTCAAGATGGAAAATTAGAGCACGGGACTCCTACTCAATGCAAAGAAGATACTGACCACTGCCAATTACAACCTGGTCATATTTGAGATGGAAGGGGGCAAACTGGAAGTTGTAAAAGACTTCAACCTACTTGGACGAAAGATCATTCAAGATGCAGCGATGACACAGGAAGTCAATTGGAAAATAGCTATGGGCAAATCAACACTGACTTCACTGGCAAGGTCTTCAAATTGAGGAACATTTCACTTGTGATGAAGATATATCTCATATATAGTTTGGTCTTTTCTGTAGTAACATATGGATGTGAAACCTGGATATAAAGAAACAAGAAAGAAGAAGAATCAGTGCCCTCAAAATGTGGTACTGGAGAAGGAAGCTATCAATACCATGGATGGCAAGAAGAACAAACAAATCAATTTTTGAACAAATGAAGCCAGACATGTCACTGAAAGCAAGGGTCATTCAGCAACGATTTACCTACTTTGGACACACCTCAAGAAGAAAGCAATCACTGGTGAAGGGCATCATGGTCGGAAGAATAGAAAGAACAAGGCGAAGAGGAAGACCAGCAACCTGATGGTTTGATACAATCAAGGTAATAGTAAACAACACCCAGGTATACCTACCTAGACTTGCACAAGATCGATCTTCCTACAGAGCATTCATTCATCAAGTTGCCATGGCTAAATATATATATACAGTATATATATATATAGTTTGGTTTTGTATGGTATAGAAATAAATATACAGCAAAACAAAGGCTTGAGCATTTAACAACAGTATAATTTGGCATGTTGAGCAAGTAGTCAAGCTGCAGCAGTTTCTCTTTAATTGTTGCAATCAGAAGATAAGTAAATGTGGTGCTGTAGATGTTCCGAGTGTTGAAACAGAGAACGTCTCCAAGGAGTTTCAAATGAAATAACAATGAATGAAAAACATTTCTTTTCCTTTTTTCAGACTGAAGCACAACTATACACCAGCATTTCTTACCAGTTGGAAAATCTAATCTTCAGCTAAATGTATTCATCCATTCCTAATTAACTTGACACATGTTTAAGCCTCATTGAATTCCTTTCACAACCATGATAGTTCAAGGCTCTTCTATGAACATTTAGATAGTTTCCTATTAAACTGTCCAGCTCAACAGCAGAGTGTTCTAAGAATATAAAGAAAAAAATGTTCGGAAATGTTATATTAGCTTGTAAATAGATCTTAGAAAAGAATTTCATAATGGAATGTTTAATTGCTATGGTTTTACACTCTTTCAAGTAAGCGGAAAGTTTTGTTCCTACTAGTAACTGAATTGACAGTAATCTACTGTATGTGCTCATATAAAATTGTAATACCAATCTATACATAAACAATCTTTCAATTCTTATTACTTTATAAGTTTGTGATCTCTACACTACTTTCAGATCATCTATTTTCAAGTTAACCCAGCATTTTTATTGCTAATATAAATGTGTTTCTGACCCCTTGTGTTCCCTATTTGATGGAATTTGAAATTATGAGTGCTATTTATTGAAAATTTGAATGCCAAGGGGATAGCTGATTTCATTTCCATCTGATTTATGTTACATTCTTTGGAAATTTGAAAAGATAAAATAGTGCATTTTGCTTTCGCTGTAAAATTTCAGGATTGATGTACATTAAAAAAATACTTCAAGGGTAGCTATTAAAGTCAATGAGTTTTTGTAAAGTATGCCACCCATAAATTATTTATATGTGACCGTTTTCTCCAGTAACAGCAATCATTGGTTAGGCTTGTGCATCAAAGGTCATTTTATACAAAATAAATAAGGGATTCTAGACTAAAATGAAAACTTATTGATCACAAAGTCTCATTTCGCATTTTCTAATTGATTTTTAAAGTATAATTCTTATGATATGTATATTCACTGCTTCAGTATAGTTTCTCCTTTATAAACTTGAAACTCTGCATGGAATACTGTGTTATCAGACGTATTACCCTTCTCAATAGTAGAGATAAGTGAATCTTTTGAAATTTGAATTTACAGACTTTGCCAAATTTTCCACCAAAATGTGATTTTTTTGGGGAAAAAAATCAACAAATTTCAATGCTAGAAAGATTGAAAATACCTTTAAAATATACCTGGGGAGAGGAGAGGAGGAGAGAGAAAGACTATATAGTTTACACTTTACAGGTGAGAAAAGAGAGGATATTACTGACCATAAGAGCTTACGATTTACAAGCGAGAGAGATATGATCCCGCTAGTCACAAGAGCTTAAGGGTATGCCACACTAAGCGAGATTGCTAGCGAGATCGCTAACAAGATCGCTACTGCATCACCATTATGACGCAGTAGCAATCTCGTTAGCGACTTTAGCTGTTTGTGACATGTGGCAGCGATGTGGCCCCTGCTGAGATGTCGCTGATCGCTTATAAACGTTCTGAGCCATTTTTTGGTCGTTGGTGTCCCGCTGGTGAGCCTGAATCGCTGAGCGTGACACCCTTTATGAATGACTTCACCAGCATTGCAGGTGGGACTAAGTTCTCCCAACGACCGCAGAGGTCGTTATACAGATCGCTGAAGAGTTGTGTTTGGAATCTAACTAGCAATCACATAGCGATCTCACTAGCGATCTCGCCAGGTTAAGTCGTTGTTGTGATCGCTAGTGCGATCGCTAAATGTGGCAGTGCCTTTACACTTTATAGGCTAGAGAGAGCAAGGATCCCACTGATCTTAAGAGCCGGCATCATACAGGCAAGAGAGACTTGCCGAGTGACTCTGGGTATGGAAAATGCTCTGCCTTACAAACTGTGCTTTCAGTGGAAACCACTGATCTGACCAAGGTACTAAACAGCACTGTACAAGGTATGATAATCCACAAGATGTCATATCAGCAGAGCATTATGCGAAATGACATTAGCTCACTCTCTGATGCTTTTGCAGTGTGGGAAATGGTAATGTGCAACTTTTTCTTTTGCTAAAGGCAAATCCAATCTCAAAATGTTTGAATTTGCGTGAAACTGCGAATATCAGGAAATTCAACTTCAACGTGATCCTCCTAGATTTGATTCGCTCATCTGTACTCAAAAGAGAAATAATACTGAGGTTCTTAGACACATGCTCTTCAGATTAAATGTATTAAAATACCCGAAACTCCTTAATTTTTTACCCTTCCAAATTTGTAGATTCAGGATAAACTATAAACTGGAGGAATGGACTGATATGTGGAATCCTTGCTTATCATTCTTGACTCTCTTGAAAAAAAAATCAATTTATTACATCTGAAACTCGTCGATGGCTATCTGGGCAGTCAGGGTGTAAAAGTTTCACCATAATTACAGATACACAGGTTGGAAACCATTGTGATAGTGGATTTCTTATTGTAAATGTTGATTATCTCATTATTTTTAAACAGAGCAGTGAGATTATGGAACACCCTGGCACATGATGTTGTAATGGCTAACTCACTACAAAAGTTCAAAAAAGGGCCTTTCTTAAAAAATGTATTACAGGTTATAAGTACTAGATTATGTGATGGGATATAGATCCAGGAAACTAGTCAAATTTTTAAAGGAATCTTTCCCCTAATGTAGAGCTAATAGCATCTGCTCTATGGGGTTTTTGCCTAACTCTGGATCAACATGTTAGGCTATAGGTTGTACCTGAAACACTTAAATCTACCTTCAATCTTAACAACTATTAAACTATGAATTTGCACAGAAATGTTTCAATATCTCTGCAATATCTCTAAATCATAAAACTTTGGTAGCTTCTTTACCATCCAGTTTATTACTATATGGTCTAATTTATTTATTGGGTATAAGCTGTGACAGTAGGAGATGTAGCTGGGAGGGCATGATGTCTGGTTGCTTTAAAACTAGAACCACTTTCTGTAAAGGAGCCTTACAAGAGATGGTTTTGATTTAATACAATAGCCAGCTGGCTCTGCAAGCCGATTCCTGCTGTCACTTTTAAACTTCTGTTTAAAGACCTGGTCGGTATCATCATTGAAGGTACATTCAAAGATTCATATATCTCTGTCTTGTTTAACTACATTTAAAGATGGGATAAGAAGCTAGCAGTGAACAGTCAAAAAGGTGTACCTGTAGGACTATTAAAAATAACTATTGAAGTGTGATCACTACAGTATTATATTCCTCTAATTAAGACCTATTGCCAAACACCACATAAGATGCTACTAATTTAAAGAATCTTCACACTTTATTCTTTGAGAATTATATGGTTTTCATGGGGGTTGTAATTGGAAGAGTTTGTTGACCCTTTTTGCAGCCTCTAGCTTGCCAAGAACATTTTGAAAATAAAAATACAATCTTGGTAACACTACGAAGCATAACAACTTTTAATTCTGGTGTTTCACTTGCTAATTATCTCTTGCAATAATAGATGTTGCAGAAGTGACTCGGTGCATAGAGTGCCCAAAAGGTCACTCAAAAAGTCAGCAATATAGTCTCGGCAAAGAGAAAGGTCCATTCCCATGAACTCAACATGTACTTAGTGAACAAATATTAGACTGATATGCACTACAAGGATATATTTTAAGACTTAACAGTTATTTGATTTGAAAGTGTTAAATGATTGACATGCCAATCTATAAAATGCAATTTAATATAACAAATATCCTAAATAGTATATGTCACCTTTTTTAATTGCAAAGCCATTAAGTGTGGTTTTCTCACTTTAGTTATTCCTGGAGTATCCACAGGATATGGTACAAATGTTTAAAAGGAACTTGTTAGCTGATACTTGATGACTGACCTGAAACACTGCAGCTGATCCCTGGTGACTTTTGCCCACTCGCTCACCTTAAATGAGAAGTCTCTCCATGTGTTCATGTGTAGGGAGAGACCTGTCAGTCATTGGCAGAAGTGGGAAGAAGCCCCACCCATGTGTCTTGGTTCCCATTTATGACCTATACAATAGTGAATCTGCCAAAATGTGAATTTGTCTGCTTGCATTTGTTAAGGAAATTTATTTTTCATTAAAGTTGTTCAATGCCTATTGAATGTTCCTTATTATTGTCTAGGTTTTAAATAAATATTTTTATTTATACTATAGATAGATAGAGTTTCACTTTCCGCCAGAGTTTCTGCCGCCAAGTAGTTCTCTGACATCACATTGCATGAGGCCTTATGAGCACCTTGTTATGTCATGATGTCATGGTGTCAGAGGCTTTTATGGCACTAGAAGCCCCGATGCAGAATGAATTGGCAGAATAAGAATGTCTCTCACTAAAAGAAATGGAGGCCGGAGAGAGCATCATGGAGGACCAGATGGGAGGGCAGCAGCAGGACGCGTGTGGTGAGGTGAATATTTTTTTTAACCCATTTCAAGGTTTCTATAATTTAGCACAATGGCTACCACCTGCCATCTTGTTGAATTCACACAAAGCAAATCTTTTTTGTACATTTTTTTGTAAACTTCCTAGCTAATTCAATATAGGAAATATAGGAAAGATGTGTATCTTCGTACCGTGTTAGCCAGTACTGGTATTAAAATCTAACTTCAAATCTGAGAAGGATAGAAAAGTCTGGGAATATAAACTTATGATGACCTTTGACACTCTTAGTGCTGGGATGAATATATCCCAGAGTTTTATGTCTTTCTACAACAATTAAGATTACTCCTTGTGGAGAGTGACATACCAGCTCTGGCGTGTCGAGGTAAGGAGGCTTATTCGCCGTGCAATGCTCCTCTGGGAAATTTTAATATGCAAATTGCCTCTTCAAACAAAGAGGACTTGTACTCTATAGCGCCACCTATTGGAAGTAGCGATCCTACAAGTCACAATCAACCCTTTAACGAGTCTTGTAATATGACTTAAGATAGAAGCCAAATCAGATTCTCCATTTGCAAATGGAGAATCTGATTTGGCTTTTATCTTAAGTCATATTACAAGACTCGTTAAAGGGTTGATTGTGACTTGTAGGATCGCTACTTCCAATAGGTGGCGCTATAGAGTACAAGTCCTCTTTGTTTGAAGAGGCAATTTGCATACAACAATTAAGGAATCTGCTTCCCTGACCTTTTAGGGTCATCACAACACAATACCAGACCCCAATCAGAGGGTAATAAAACCTTCACTCCTTATCTATGAACTAGTCATATTTATGTTAATCCCTCTGCCATAATGACAGTTCTGCTTCACGTCACTTGTGTTACCTATTGCATTATTCCTGTGTCCTCTTGTGTATAAATATGTGATTCTTCAGCTTTTGTTTTAGTCTTTGCCTGATGAAGAGACCTGCGTAGTCTCGAAAGCTTGCAATTTGTTACCATCTTTTCAGTTAGCCATTAAAAGGTATCAACCACTGAGGACTCTCAAGTCTAAATATTTTTCTAGCTAATTCAAATCATTTTGAACCAATTCCCTCATCTGTACTTTCCATTAATAATGCAATAAGTATTAGAAGGGTTGGGATCTGAAAGTTGGAACCCACACAAATCATTAAATAATGGGATTTAAGTCACCTCACCACACCTGCTGAACAATCATAACGAGGAGGAGTTTATACACAGCAGAGGTCAATCTTGTGCCACTGTATTTAAACTTTATACGTCCAGCTCGGCATTCTACGGATGTGGTCATCAATGTCCATCTCCTTAACCAGAAAATCCTGAGAACCCCTTTTCTTCCAGCCTTTTTTACCCTTTGTTATATCAAATGTTTTGTATATTATGTAAGTATGCCAAATGTGTACAGTGGTAACTTTAAAATAATGCTATGCTTTGTTGGTTTTGATAAGGAATTACTCAGCACAGAAATTCCACAAAATCTATTAGCTAGAGCTGTAAGCAATATAGAATTAAACACCCTAATATAAAGTGCATTAGCTTATAAAATATATATCTTGGCAATAATAATGTGGATATTCTATCTTTATTATTTTTTTCAATCAAGAGAAACTGTAATTATAAGACATGATGATTTCTTATTCAAAATTATTAATTTTATAAAAGTTTAAGAGACTGAGATAAAGGTTTATTCAGTCTCCCATGATAGCACAATAAGCGTGGGGATCCGCCCTTCAGGGATAGGAAACCTACAGACATAAAAGGGCGGCACCTCTCTCCGCATCAGTTGGTTTCCTGTCCCTGACGGGGGAACCTCTACAGACATACATTTTGAAGCGGTAGGAGACTGAAAATTTGCCTGGGCCCGGCAGGCTGATTCAGGTAGCAGGGGTCCCCTACCTCTGGCTGTCCGGGATGCCAGAAGTGTCACACTGCATGGGTACTGTGGGTGTACAAGACAGAAGATGAAGCAGCCTCTGGAAAAGAGTGCTAGCTTTCAACATGGTCCTTCACCAGGTCCAGGTTAATATGCTGCTGACCATCCCTGGTGGCTGGCTTGGGATTCCGGGGATGTCTCCGGGAGTATCTGGTCCTGTATGGGCATCATGCGTCAGCAGGGGTGGCTGTGGCATCCAGCATGCCCCGGCATGAGGGCTGGGTCGCATCTGGCGGCGTGTATCCAGTGTGAAGCCGGTGATGTGACCGTGGACAGGGCTTAGTGACGTTCCGGGCATGCGCGGTGGGTTGCGGTCGCGTCTGGATGATGCGGCTTGCACGGGTCATTGACGTCAGGGAGTCGCTGGAAAATATGGCGGCTCTGGCAAAGAGGTTTCAGCGTCAGGGGACGCGCGGTGGTGTTGGTGCTTAACGGAGGTGGCCGCCCGGATCCTGGGGGCGTGGTCACGAGGGAGGAGCATGCAGCGACTGGAGGGCACCGGGCAGACCATGGGCAGAGATACTGCTGGCTCCATCCAGGGTGGTACCTTGGTGTGCCCGGCGATCTAGGAGGGCTGCAGTGGCTGCAGGTGCATCTAGACCCATTTCTCAAGATGCAGTCATCGGAGCAAGATGCACAGCAGCACTCACCAGAGCAGCAGCAGAAACAGCTCTCAGAGAAGCCCTATGCAAGTGTCACCCAGCGGTGGTCTAGTGGCAGTACTCGTGCTGTTGGACTTAAAACAAGTCAGAAATCTAGGTAGGACAAGTCCTCAGGCCGTAGAAATGAATCACCGGCTGGGAAGTACCCCCACAGATTACAGGAGGGGTAATAAATCACTTTTAGTTCACAGCACTCCCCTTTGAGGTTGCTATTGCTCCCAAGATTTTCACTAAGATAATGGCAGAAGTAATGCACATCTACATGAGCAGGACATACAAGTGCTTCCCTATTTGGATGACTTGTTAATTGTGGGTCACTCAGATCTACACTGCACTGCCCAGTTGAAAAAAGTCATATCAACATTTCAGGATTTGGGGTGGATTATTAACTTTAAGAAATCACGACTCGAGAAGATCAATGACAACTTCCGTCGTGTTAGTGTTATGAGGAATGGTTGCCTGTCTTCTGTCTGCGGCCATCACCGTGCTTCTTCCTGCCTGTTATGGTGCGACGTCTCCCTCCCCCTGTGTGCTGCTGTCCTCGATCTGCTTGTCCTCCTGCCAGGTTGGATCAGTTACTATATCATCCACCATCTCCTCTTCCACTTCCGCACCCTGGTCCTCCTCCAGACTTTCTGGCAATTGTGTCTCATCATTGTCCAACTCTTGTGACACATTCCCACCGTCGCCTTCGTGTGAACGTGGATGCTCAAATATTTGGGCATTGCTGCATGCAATCTCAGTTTACCCCGCTTCAAGTGGACCGGGCGAGAGGCCAGAATCTGTAGATAGACAACTGAACAGCTCTTCGGAGTGTCCAAGTGTGGGATCAGTTGTCTACGGGCACTCGGCATGGGAGGTGAAAGGAGGATCAGGGTGCGGAATATGCGGTCCAGACTCACGGCTACTCAGACTTGACCGTGTGGAAGACAGGGTGCTGGTGGTGCCAAACTGATTGGAAATATAATCCGCCATCCAACCAACTACCTCTATACGCTGCTCTGGTGTCAAAAGTGGCACCCTAATTAGCCCTTAAAAGGACTGTTGGTTTATCTGGATTTGTGGATTGAACAACGGTAGGCCCACACAAACTAATAAAAGCACAAATCTGACCCTATCTCAACAGCAACTCTCCCTACCTTGTCTGAATCCGGAGCTGAATGCGCCGAGCAGGCAGTGTCCGATCTCTTATAGACCTGATGATGCTGTGCTGCCAGTCAATCACTGTAATGCCTCAACAAAGATGGCTGCGGCATGACAGTGCGTGGCTGACAATCCTTTCATGTTCATTTGTGCTCTAAAGTGCACCAAAATTGCAGGGCGAATAATTCCGTAAATGCTCGGTGCTCACCGAGTACAGTGATACTTGGGCGAGTAACTAGTAGTGGTGAGCATGGTCGCTCATCACTAGTGGGGAACCTTTTTTTTGTCAGGGGCCATTTGGATATTTATACCATCATTCACAGGCCGTAAAAAATTATCAAACAATCAATTAACTCACCACTAATGTGATGGCTGGAGGTGCTTGCTTCTCTTTGGTGAGACGGACATGTAATGTTAGGTGGTAGTGATGGTGTTACTACTCACAATTGCTTTTTGAGGTTTGCGTTGGTCTGGAGTCAACTTTTTTGGATGAACACTGAAAAGAACTCGCAGCAGTAAGATTTGAACACAGGTTACACGGGGGCATGTACATCACAGGATACGCTAGGAGCATATACTGTATACTGTACATCACAGAAAATGCTAGGAGCATATACACATCACAGGTAGGTATTGGGCATATACATCACAGGAAGGGCTGGGGCAGATGCATCACAAGAGACACTCGGGGCATATACATCAAAGGAGATGATAGGGCATATGCATATCACATGAGATGCTGGGGTCATATATACATCATAGTAGAGGCTTGGGGCATATACACATCACAGGAAATGCTGGGAGCATATTCATATCACTGGAGGGGCTGCAAGCATATATGCACTACAGGAGGAACTGGGGCATATATATAGATATCACAGGAGATGCTGGGGGCCTATACGCATCACAGGAGGGGCTGGGGACACATACTCATTGCAGGAGGCGCTGGAGTCATATACAGTATATATATATATATATATATATACAGTACAGACCAAAAGTTTGGACACACCTTCTCATTCAACGATTTTTCTGTATTTTCATGACTGTGAAAATTGTAGAATCACACTGAAGGCATCAAAACTATGAATTAACACATGTGGAATTAACATTACACTTTACAAAAAAGTGTGAAACAACTGAAAATATGTCTTATATTCTAGGTTCTTCAAAGTAGCCACCTTTTGCTTTGATTACTGCTTTGCATGCAGAAAAGGTGAACGGATGGACTCTACATGCCTGGTTCCCACCGTGAAGCATGGAGGTGGTGGTGTGATGATGTGGGGGTGCTTTGCTGATGACACTGTTGGGGATTTATTCAAAATTGAAGGCATACTGAACCAGCATTGCTACCACAGCATCTTGCAGCAGCATGCTATTCCATCCGGTTTGCATTTAGTTGGACCATCATTTATTTTTCAACAGGGCAATGACCTCAAACACACCTCCAGGCTGTGTAAGGGCTATTTGACCAAGAAGGAGAGTGTTGGGGTGCTACGCCAGATGACCTGGCCTCCATAGTCACCAGACCTGAACCCAATCGAGATGGTTTGGGGTGAGCTGGACCGCTCACCGCTTCAATTTTGAATAATCCCCAACAGTGTCACCAGCAAAGCACCCCCACACCATCATACGACCTCCTCCATGCTGCACGGTGGGAGCCAGGCATGTAGAGTCCATCCATTAACCTTTTCTGTGTGCAAAGCAGTAATCAAAGCAAAAGGTGGCTACTTTGAATAACCTAGAATATAAGACATATTTTCAGTTGTTTCACACTTTTTTGTAAAGTGTAATGTATAATTCTACATGTGTTACTTCATAGTTTTGATGCCATCAGTGTGATTCTACAATTTTCATAGTCATGAAAATACAGAAGAATCTTTGAATGAGAAGGTGTGTCCAAACTTTTGGTCTGTACTGTATATATATATATTTTAGAAAAAATGGAGCAGCATAGTAATCAATATAGATTTGGGTGCAAATCCTCTTCAGCAGAGATCCAATACTTGCCAACTTCAATATTCCAAAAACAGGCAGCACTCCATAGATTTGTAGTAATTGTGGATTTTTATTAGACCCACATCTCAGGGCAACGTTTCGGCTCAAATGAGCCTTCCTCCAGCAATGTCAGAGACACAGGTGTAGGTATTTATAGTCTCATTGTATAACAAACACTTTACATCCAATTATCATATTTACAAATCTCATTCAAGTGTCATAAGTCAAATCCATGTCTAAATAGTAAGGACAAATGAGCGTTGTATTAAATTCTGATAGGTCACTAATAATGCGCTTATTAACAATATATCTGTATTGATATTTCATATATTCAGATAATTAGTGCTCTAGGCAACATTAATTGCAGCTGTGACCATCATATGAATATTAATCGCTATTAAGTACTCACTGAGGGGGCTGAGCGATGCACCTCACGGAGGACGCCATGGACGCTTTCCAGGACATACACAAGTGCTACTGCGCATGTCCAGAGTATACTATCACATGATCTCATGTTTATGACCAATCCTGGTCAATGAGTGGCATCGTATCTTGCGCCCATGCGCAGTGCTTAGTTGTCCATAACGTTCCTCCATCTTGGCTGTGGCAAGCCATAATACTGAGCTGTGTCCATAAAAAGCTTCTAGGACACCTCAAACCTTTACAAATGAGTTGCGGTCTGATTAGTGCATCTTATATTATATCCATTTGACCTTGATATTCCCAATCCATCTATTTTAGAGAAATTATTAATGTATTATGGGAAATAGGGTCTAATCATATATAGCCTGGAATATGTGCCATATGGGGCTTCAAAGCTTTTATGCCACCCCGGTACATAGGACAATTCCCTTGTGGGGGTAACTTCCCATTACCGATGATCAGAAGGGGAGGTACTCTGAACCTGGTGGCACAGATCCCTCAACCCTCATGTCACTAAGGCGCAATCGCTTGTTCCCTGGCCATTTACTCCTTTAGACAAGTACTACTAAACGCAACCATTTCAATGCACAAATTTATTCAGAAACTGTTGGACAGAGGATTTAACAATTTTCTTCCATTATTTCATGAGACCAGAAAAAATCAAAAAAAGGAAAATTTAACATACACATTTATAAAAAAAAAAATTTTTTTATAAAAAAATAAATGGTTTCCTCCATAATGCATCACTCTTCCCCAGTGAGTTACTTTCTCTTTTGCACTTTCCTTACTGAAAAATATGAACTTAAATGGATATATGAATTGGGTACATTAAAACCACTAGGCATGAATGTGGACTTTAAAATTAACTCTATACTTTGAAAAAATTATTGATATATATCCTGTATCTCTCTTCTTGTCGATTCATTTATATGGTTACTGATATTGTATGTCATTGGGAATATTATCTCATCACTGTCTCCGATTTATTTTTCAGTAAGGAAAGTGCAAAAGAGAAAGTAACTCACTGGGGAAGAGTGATGCATTATGGAGGAAACCATTTATTTTTTTATAAAAATTTTTTTTTATAAATGTGTATGTTAATTTTTTCCTTTTTTTGATTTTTTCTGGTCTCATGAAATAATGGAAGAAAATTGTTAAATCCTCTGTCCAACAGTTTCTGAATAAATTTGTGCATTGAAATGGTTGCGTTTAGTAGTGCTTGTCTAAAGGAGTAAATGGCCAGGGAACAAGCGATTGCGCCTTAGTGATATGAGGGTTGAGGGATCTGTGCCACCAGGTTCAGAGTACCTCCCCTTCTGATCATCGGTAATGGGAAGTTACCCCCACAAAGGAATTGTCCTATGTACCGGGGTGGCATAAAAGCTTTGAAGCCCCATATGGCACATATTCCAGGCTATATATGATTAGACTCTATTTCCCATAATACATTAATAATTTCTCTAAAATAGATGGATTGGGAATATCAAGGTCAAATGGATATAATATAAGATGCACTAATCAGACCGCAACTAATTTGTAAAGGTTTGAGGTGTCCTAGAAGTTTTTTATGGACACAGCTCAGTATTATGGCTTGCCACAGCCAAGATGGAGGAACGTTATGGATAACTAAGCACTGCGCATGCGCGCACGATACGATGCCACACATTGACCAGGATTGGTCATAAACATGAGATCATGTGATAGTATACTCTGGACATGCGCAGTAGCACTTGTGTATGTCCTGGAAAGCGTCCATGGCGTCCTCCATGAGGTGCATCGCTCAGCCCCCTCAGCGAGTACTTAATAGCGATTAATATTCATATGGTGGTCACAGCTGCAATTAATGTTGCCTAGAGCACTAATTATCTGAATATATGAAATATCAATACATATATATTGTTAATAAGCGCATTATTAGTGACCTATCAGAGTTTAATACAAGGCTCATTTGTCCTTACTATTTAGACATGGATTTGACTTATGACATGTGAATGACATTTGTAAATATGATAATTGGATGTAAAGTGTTTGTTATACAAAGAGACTATAAATACCCACACCTGTGTCTCTTACATTGCTGGAGGAAGGCTCATTTGAGCCGAAACGTTGCCTTGAGATGTGGGTCTAATAAAAATCCACAATTACTACAAATCTATGGAGTGCTGCCTGTTTTTGGAATATATATATATATATATATATATATATATATAATGCATCACAGGAGGAGATGGGAAAATATACACATCGCAGTAGGGGCTGGGGCATATACTCATTGCAGGAGAGGCTGGGGCATATATACAGTACAGACCAAAAGTTTGGACACACCTTCTCATTCAAAGATTCTTCTGTATTTTCATGACTATGAAAATTGTAGAATCACACTGAAGGCATCAAAACTATGAATTAACACATGTGGAATTATACATTACACTTTACAAAAAAGTGTGAAACAACTGAAAATATGTCTTATATTCTAGGTTCTTCAAAGTAGCCACCTTTTGCTTTGATTACTGCTTTGCATGCAGAAAAGGTGAACGGCTGGACTCTACATGCCTGGTTCCCACCGTGAAGCATGGTGGAGGTGGTGTGATGGTGTGGGGGTGCTTTGCTGGTGACACTGTTGGGGATTATTCAAAATTGAAGCGGTGAGCGGTCTAGCTCACCCCAAACCATCTCGATTGGGTTCAGGTCTGGTGACTGTGGAGGCCAGGTCATTTGGCATAGCACCCCAACACTCTACTTCTTGGTCATATAGCCCTTACACAGCCTGGAGATGTGTTTGGGGTCATTGTCCTGTTAAAATAAATAATGGTCCAACTAAACGCAAACCGGATGGAATAGCATGCTGCTGCAAGATGCTGTGTTAGCCATGCTGGTTCAGTATGCCTTCAATTTTGAATAAATCCCCAACAGTGTCACCATCAAAGCACCCCCACACCATCACACCGCCTCCTCCATGCTTCACGGTGGGAACCAGGCATGTAGAGTCCATCCGTTCACCTTTTCTGCATGCAAAGCCGTAATCAAAGCAAAACGTGGCTACTTTGAAGAACCTAGAATATAAAACATATTTTCAGTTGTTTCATACTTTTTTGTAAAGTGTAATGTATAATTCCACATGTGTTAATTCATAGTTTTGATGCCTTCAGTGTGATTCTACAATTTTCACAGTCATGAAAATACAGAAAAATCGTTGAATGAGAAGGTGTGTCCAAACTTTTGGTCTGTACTGTATATGCATCACAGGAATGGCTGGGGCATATATGAGTCACTGGAGGGGCTTGAAGCATATGTGCATCACATGAGGCAATGGTGGCATATACGCATCACAGGAGAGGCTGGGAGCATATTCACAACATAAGATGGGCTGTGGCAATATACACATCACATGAGGGGCTGAGGCATATACGCATCACAGGAGGGGCTTGGGCCATATTGATATCACAGGAGGGGCTTGGGCTTATACACATTGTAGGAGGGGCTGGGGGTACATATGCATCACAGGGCGGGCTGAGCTGTATAGACATCACAGGATGGGCTTGGGTCATATAGACACCGCAGGGTGGCCTGGGGGCATATAGACAACACAGAACAGGCTAGAGGCATATACACTGTACAGGAAGGGATGGGGCATATATACATCACAGGAGAAAATGGGGCTGCTACTGTTGTCGTTGTCATAGGTGGGACTAGAGCACAGAATGAGCTGTCTCTAAAGTACGTCTGCCTCTTTAGTGCACAGGCCGCAGTGGTCTCTACGGAATGCTATCTGCGCATGCTTTAAGTCTCAGGAACAATTAAAGGACCCACAGCCTACAAAATGCTGCCCCATGTCAGAGTACTTTAGTCCCCTGGAATCTGCCCAGGGGCCACAGAAAAGGACGTCATGGGCGGAGGATTCCCACCTCAGCCCTAAAATATGTAATAAATTATTACTAATAAATAATCCATTCAGGTAAATTCAGATTTCTGAAGTTCAAGTATCATCAATCATCACTGTTGTGGGTATTTGTCATTTGTAGTTGTATTGTAAATGACAGTTTTTTGTCATAAAGCCTCATTTCTGAGAATCTTTTATATAGTTATAGAAACAATTTGTACTAACTAATGAATTTAATCTTGCATTAAAAAGTCAAAAGTCTTGTTTCTGATACAGAACTTGCCTGAAATTTTACAGGACATAAAATCATGAATTTAAGAAGTATGATGCTGAACATTGATATGTTTTCTGTATGTGTATAGCAGAATTTTTCAACCTGTGACTCTCCAGCTGTTGTAATTATCACTTTTTCTACAGATGAAGTTTTGCTAGTTTGAGACAAGTGATGTAGAAAATGTTAGAAATCTATTCAAAAGACAATATTGTTTTGTTCTGTTGTTTTGAAATGTGTTAGTAGTTTGGTAGGCAACATATCCCTCTCCATGAAAATGCGCTATTTCAATGAGTACCTCAACATTTTTATTTTCCATTAATATAGCTGTATGAGGGTTTGTTTTTTGTGGAACAAGTTGTACTTTTGAATGACATTATTCATTTTATCATGTGATGCACTGGAAAGTGGGAAAAAAAATTCCAAGTGCTTTGAAGTTTCAAAAAAAGTGCAATTTCACAATTATTGCTATTTTTTTATATATCATTCTCTCTATATGGTAAAACTGACCAGATAATATTATTCAGAGGGTCAGTACATTTATGAAGATACCAAACATGTATTTTTGTTTTCGATTTAAGTGGTGGAAAATGGAAAAACAAATAGTGAATAAGAAAAAAAAACTTTTCTTGTGTCACCATTTTCCTAGTCAGATGGCTTTATTTTTTGTGCTCTAAGCTGATGTTTTTACAAATACCATTTTGTAGAAGATACAATGCTTTAATCTCCTCTTTTTGCATTTTATTGTAATTTTGCAGTGGCCTATAAAAAATTTGACCGATTTGTTTTTATGTTTTGATAGGTAAGACTTTTATGAATGCGGCAATACAAAATATGTGGGGATTTTTGTTGTTTAATTTGTAATGGGGCAAAATGGGGGAAATTTGAACTCTTCTATTTTTTTCATATTTTTAAAATTATTTTTATTGTATTTAATAGTCCCCTCAGGGGGCTTGAAGCTGAGATCGTCTCATCACCTGTGCTATACATAGAAGTAGATTAGCAGTGCTATGTACAGTGTAAGACTGCGCTCACTGTGTGTGTTGGGGGAAACTCGCTTGGCAATGGGATTAACGCACACAGGAACAGTTTTCTCGCATAAACAGTCTATTGCGGTTTATTTACACTTCATAAACCAAATCACGAACAGTCCATTACATCACAACATATTCGGCTTTAACTCACAGATGCTAAACACGCCGGACTTCTCCCTTCATCCAGTAATCGTGGGTGACTGTATGCTGAACAGTTCATCAATGTTCACGGAACACAACAAGCACCAACAGTTTGTTTCAATGGCAGATACTTGCTGCCGTTCCATAACCCCCTTGTTTGGAGTTACCTTACAGGAGCTCCCGATCCACGTACTGACTCCTTGTCAGTCTTCTCTCCCAGGGAAGCTGCCTTACTGGGATCACTATCTGTGCGACCAAGGCACTCCCAACAGTCCAGACCCTCAGAAGGACGGTAGGTTCCCCAACGCAGTGCCGCCACAGACTCTGCACTTACTCGGCCTCTTCATGTGCTATTCAGGAATCCAGTCCCCACCTAGGACCTTCCAACACACAGGCCTTTCAGGTCCACAGTGTCACCATGTGCTCTTCAGGAAGTTAGGACTTTCCAACACACAGGCCTTCCAGGACCTTACATCACAGACATGTGACCACACCTCAGTCACATTATATCACTGTAGCCACCCCCATAGGTGGGACATATGTGTGGATAGCCAGTGCTGCCCATCTCACTGACTAACCCTGTAATCCCCCCTTAAAATTAAACAAACAACTTGTGGGACTACAGGTCCTAGAACAACATTATCAGGCTTACAGCGCAGAAAACATCTTCCATCTCTGCGACACATACCGGCCATTCACAATGACGCCAGTCACTCTCACCATCACAGTTACTCCTGCGACTGCCATGCACTCCCATGGCCTCAATATGCCTCCATGTGTAACCTGAGGAGAACATACAGCGCCCCCTAGCTGTAACGGGGTCACTGCCTCACAATAGCTAAAATCACAATCTCCTATGAATGCCAGCTACAAGCTGGTTTTCACAGGAGAATCATCATAACAGGATCAGTGGTCTTCATCAGACCTCCAGCTGTCATGACAACCCATCAGCACCCACTGATGGACTTATAGAATTATGTGCCTCCCTGCTGTCATGTGTTAAATGTCATTGTCAGAGATTGACAGAAAGATTTACCAGGCTAACAGCCATGGGGTGAGCTCCATTCCACCCATGGATGTGAAAGGCACATGATGACTGATTAAATCAGCCATCATCTGCTCGGAAATATGCAAGCTCAGCATGCAAACCCGCATCAAAGGCAGGGACATGACATAGGATGTCTAAGTACATTCTATACCGTGAAGAGGTTAAAACCTCATAACGGAAAAGTCCCATCAGAAAATTATCATTGGTTTAATTCTAGTTTTTGAAAGAGTTTTTATGAGCTGTTAAAAAGTGAATAAAGGATTAGAGACATCAGAAATGTGATACAATTTAAAAAAATTACCTCCCTTTTGTATCCCTTTTAATTCCAGTGCACCTCAGCAGTTCTCTTAGGTGCAGTGAATTTTGCTGGATATCACTTCTCACCCGCGTACTGGATTGAAGCTTTTGATTGGTTGCAGTAGTCATATTTTGTGTACTACAGTGCCTTGAAAAACACTCATATCTTTTCCATATTTTTTTGCCTTACACCCACAAACTTAATTGTATTTTATTTGGATGTTATGTGATATACAGTATACACCCTAAATAGCTAGTATTTATGAAGTAAAAAAAATAAAAAATGTTTTTTCAAGTGTTAAAAAATATAAATCTGAAAATTGTAACTTGCATTAGTTTTCAACTCTCTTGAGTCAATACTGTGCAGGACCACCTTTCTATTTCTCTGCAATTACTGCTTCAAGTCTTTTGGGGTATGTCTCTTCCAGCAATGCACATCTAGAGGCAGACATTTTTGCACATTCTTCTTTGCAAAATAGCTCTAGCTCAGTGAGATTGAATGGAGAGCTTTTGTGAACTTCAGTTTTCATGTCTTGCCACAGACTTTCAATGTGAGTTAAGGGTATGCCACACTAAACAATATCGCTAACGGGATCGCTAAAAAACGTCACTATTTAGCGATCCCGTTAGCGATATTGTTCAGTGCGGCAGCTTCCAGCGACGAGCTTCCTGCTGTGATCTCGCTCGTCGCTGGAATCGTTCCGGACCCTATTTCATCGCTGGCGCTCCCGCTGGGTAAGTATCTTATCGCTGTGTGGCACCTTTTCTTAGCGATTTAGCGGTACTTTTGTACCGCTAAAGTCGTTAAGAAGATCGCTAACGGCGATGGCGTCGTTAACTATATCGCTAAATGTGGCCGCATTTAGCGATATAGAAACGATCCCGCTAGCGATCTCATTAGTATGCAACGCTAACGAGATCGCTAGCGGGATTGTTTAGTGTGGCAGTACCTTTAGGCTTGGATTGTGACTGGGCCATTCAAATACATGACTAATCTTTGCTCTAAATGATTCCTTTGTAACTCTGACAGTATGTTTGCAGTTCATTGTACTGCTGGAAGGTGAACCTACAGTCCAGGCTCAAGTGTTTTGCAACCTCTAACAAGAATTTCTTCAGGATTGCCCTGTATTTAGCTCCATTCATCCTCTCATAAACCTTTGACAGCTTCCCTGTCCCTGCTGAAGAACAGCATAATGCAGCCACCACCATGTTTAACAGTGAGAATGGTGTTTTCAGCATGATGTGCAGTGTTCGTTTTCCATCACACCACACATTAGGAAACAATGCATAATTTCCTTTACACTTCACAAATACTTACTATTTAGTGTTGGTATATAATAAAACATCCAAATGAAAACATATACATTTGTAGCTATAATATGAAAAAATGTGGGAAAGTTCACAGCGCATTAATATTTTTTAAAAGAACTGTAAATGCCTTTGCTGTAGCCAAATCCAAAGAAAGTTAATGTTTCTTTTATTGCAGTAAATAGCCCCATCACACTCTTTAATCACTCAAAAAACTTTAATCTGTTTACTTATACGTAAAGCATTTTCATATCACTATGTTTAAAAAAAAAATCTGTAATCTTACATTTTTCACATATATCACTGAACAGCATAAAACATTGATGACTGCTGTTCTTTTCAGATGATTTGTCAGTAGTGATCTCATTTACATCACTTGAAGGATAAAAATGAAAAGTAACACATTTATCTATTTATCTATGTGCTGTCAATAACAGCTTAGGCAATAAGTCTGCCTTCATAATTAGATAGAAAATACAGCAAATATTCTACAATGCAAAATACAGTAAATTAGAAAAAAATACGATTATTAGTATCAAGTTTCATTTGGCTAAAAACATATAAATATGATAATGTACATTTCTTTAAACTCTATGTACTTGATAAACTATGCAATATTTGCACCATTTACCTATTGTGTCAAATTTTCTTATTTTGTTGTTTTATTTCTCTATTGCTTGTACACTTCGTTATACTACTGTATTCTTTATTGTGTTTATTTTCTATATAGGATTGCATCAGTGCTCAAAAGAAGCTGTAGCTTTGAAAGTATTTTGCCACCACACGTAATATCTCGACGATAGATACTGTGCGTAATGGGTAAATGGGAGTGAAGCGTCATAATATTTCTGCTACTTTTGCTTTTTGAGATGTACAACGGCTGAGTTACTGACTCCACAGAACATTTGAAAGGATTCTTGGCTCTAAACTCTGCTTTTTTTCCTACGAGATGTGTCTATTTCTTCCTCAACATGATCTCTCTAATGGTTTCTAAAGTTGACAGAGAACAATGGTATTAATCCTTGTCAATGATCATTGAACTGTTCACACAGTGTACGATCACATAAATCATTTCCTCATGAATGTACGCCTTGTCTAATATGCTTGCTTTCTTAACTGCTCTATTGGTAGACTCATACAGCTACACCACTACAGTGCTACGACAATAGAACCCTGCCAGGCAAGCCATTAAATCAGTAAACGCATTTCAGTCCAACCATGCCTATTCAAGAAAGCTTATTATTATATTCACTTCTATTTTAACCTTGTTCATTTGCCGAAACTCTTATTTTACACTTTAAA
Source organism: Oophaga sylvatica (assembly GCA_033576555.1). Classification (NCBI taxonomy): domain Eukaryota; kingdom Metazoa; phylum Chordata; class Amphibia; order Anura; family Dendrobatidae; genus Oophaga; species Oophaga sylvatica. Next base: position 537,566,461 of record JARQOD010000003.1, on the reverse strand, counting down.
GGGAACCTTTGGCTCCTGCATGAATCTTTGTGTCTATGGACTTCCTTTATAATTTTTTTGGATTCATTCTGGCATGTAACAAAAATGCATTTTTGCTTAAAAAAATTGTGGCAATTTTAGTACATGGATGCTTTTTTTTAAATTTTTTTTTCCAAAAAAAACATAAACCTATTGAAAAACATAAACCTATTGAAAATATGTATTAAAAATTACATATCTTGGACCCAACGTGTAAAAAGGCCACAAGAAATTGCATGGTTTGATTTGATTGATTTGCAGCCAACATCTGTCTACTGCACAGGTTTTCGCCACCCAGTATCAAAGAGGATGGGATGAATGGGGCTAAGCATCCTCTTTCTTATAATAACAAGCTAATTGATTAGTCTTTACAATATTGAATTCTCAATGTAATTGATTTTACTCAGATTCCTAGACAGAACAGGTTCAGACTGTGCATACAGGAAGGCCACTTGGGACAGGTTTAAACTGTGCCGACAAAATAGAAGATGGGAAGGCCACAGGCACAGGTTTGGAGTATGCAGTCTTCGGATAACAGATGCGATGGCCACAGGGACAGGTTAGACACACTCGTCTCAGGAAAAGTTTAGGTACCACCAATGTGGTTTCATAGTATGGACACCACCGAAGTGAACATGGAAACACGGGCAAACTATACTGAACTAACAGTACACAGGATACGGGAAGAAGGGAAGAACTTTATAATAACCTATGGGAACAAGGAATAGTAATAATAGACTAGGGACGGAGACCTGGCAAAATACAGTTGCACACTACAAAACATCTTACACAAAATATAGGGGATACTCAGGCAACTCCCTATTGGGGAGGATGCCTTATGTATAAGATGTCTCCCAGCTATTGGAGGGGAACCATGCAGTGATGCCGGCAGATGCTACCATATAGAATATCTGTACAGTGGCCGATAAAAATATTACAACTTTTAGAAAGTAAATGCTTATTTTATTAGATTGACAGACTAACTAAAATATTATAGTATTCTAGGAAGATTTTACTGTCCATCAATGAGATTCAGGTGTTACAAAAACCTATACAGATGTTCTTGCTGTTGGATTTTCAATGGGAAAAAAATAGTATCATCTTTAGATGTTGTATTCTGGAGCTATTCTACTCTAGAATATTTGCCTCATAGGATATATAAGACTGTAATATTGCACTAGACAGATTACCGAGTAGCAGTAGCAGACTGCATACAGGTGAAATATTTCTAAGAAACAGATAAAAATTTTAACAACTTGAAACAGGAGAGCAGCATCTCAACAAGTTATATTCTTGGATTATTTCATTTATTTTTGTTTTTATTTTGGTTTGCTGTACTGTATTGCTGTTACCCTTATGATTTTAAGCAGCGTACTGCATTCCATTTGGAATCCTTTTGGTATGCATCGGGGTTACTATTTTATGCATACCTGCTACTGATGGTGTTTCCAGAGAATATTTGCATTATGTAAGTTTCTATAATTTATACTAGAACTAATGTATTATTTATGGCTGGCGGGCTAGACCTTAGCATAATGTTTTGAATAACAGGCCTACATGCAGTATTAGACCTACAGGGAATTATCTGCTCCTCATTAGAATATGTGCTCTGTGCGGCGATCATTTGCACATTAGGCATCAGACGTTCAGGCAATTTAAAAGAATGCACACATTTCCATAGTAAATATGCAGCTACAATTTACTGTAAGTGCAAGGTTCTTTATTTAAGACGACTCCTGATTGTTCAGCATTTCCAATATTCCAAAATTGCTCCCTTTCTGATTTCTGCAACTCAAATTACTTTATCCCGTACACAAAGCACAGGGTCATCCCTTGAGATTAAAGGAAATAAGAACTCACAGATAGAGGAAAGCGCAGGCTTCTTAAGAAGTATTTCAAAGAAGTGGTTTAAAGCTGTACCAGTAATGTTATCTAGCGTTGGGTACCTACTAGACGGCATTTTAGAAAGGTGAATTATTGTTATTATTATTGTTAGCTTTGAGCTACGGTTAAAGTGGATAGACTGATAACATTTACTAATACAATAAATATATGGTTCTCTTTAATAAAACTGAGCGTATACAATCGATTCATAGAAATTACACCTTGTGGAAGATACTTCATTGACTTTTATCAAGAAGATGCCAGCTGAGCAAGCAAACACAAATCAAGAAATAGTTAATTACGACTTCAAGAAAGGGTTTCATGTTTTTAGTCATTGTTAGGTTTAGAAATAAGTTCAGAAAACTACTTTGTAGTAGACCATTGCCTTCCAATATTTTTAAATTCATTTTTTTTAGCAAGACATTATTTTATTAATCAAAATTGGACATACAATTTTGTAGTAAACAGTGAACAGATTTAGCAGCAATTGAGATAGTTAACGAGTCAAAAAACCTAATATAACACAAAACAAAGAGAATAGTAACTTACAAACAAATATTTGAGGATCTGGAATCAATGCGAAAGTGGATAGCGTAGGAAGAAAGTCTTGACAAATGGGATAAAAAAGGAAAGTGGTATATCATCAGGTGGAAGATGGATGGGGGAGTTCAGTTCAGTCCAGAGAGTTATTAGTTATTAGGGTAGATTTGATGTGGTTGGGAAATCATCCAATGAAAGGTCAGCAGCTAACCTAACCCAAGAAGACCATATTTTGAGAAAGTTTGGATGTGTATAATGAATGAGTTTTGGTAATTCATTCTGAGTGAGTGGGGCATGTTGGTTGCTTTCAATGCAATAGAATTAAGTGTTTCACCACTCTTAAAGAAATTCAAGTTTTGTTAATCTACTTTATATTGTTAAATGTGTTTTTCCTATTGCATAATTTGCATTTTTTATTCATGCAATATTACAGTTTTAGCTAGAAGGCAAGTGGTTTATCAATGGAGTTTATATAGAATGAATAACACATTATGGACCAAAGAAAAAGTACAGTTGCAAATGAATAAAGACATTCATAAAAAAAAATAAAATAAATGAGAGAATAAACAATGCTTCCAGTGGCTGACAAAGTATTATTAATAATAACTTATCGTCCATATGACTTTTGAAAAGCTATTCTATAAAATGTAATTGCAAACACAGCTTTTTTTGATAGATAAAATGCCATATTAATTTATTCTGCCATAAGAAAAAACATATAATTGGGCAGTAGGAGGAACACTTGGAGTGCACTTAGAAAATACACTTCTCAAAACAGATATGGCATAAAGTCCAAATTGTTTTATTTTTTAAGAAAATATATCCACAGCACAATCTCAATTCTAAGTGATGCAGTCCTCAAAAAAAAGCAGAATCCACTGAATCACATGTAGTCAGAAACAAAAAATAGCTGGACAGCACCAAACCAGGGGAAGAAAATATGGAAAAAATCCTTTTTTGGCTCCATGCATATGAAAAAGCAATTGACTGTTCAGATCTTTCAGAAAATGATTCCCCCATATATACACTTTACTAACTAATCACCATCAGTCAAATAATGGACATTTAAAAGTTTTTCACCAATCGTAGGAGTGACGTCCCACTCTTCTCTTTATTTGCAGATAAATAAAACCTTATACATAACTAATATGGATTAAAACACACATGCCCAGAATCTGACATAGTCACTTACCAAGGAGAGCAATTAACTTTTTTTTTAACTAATTATCAGGTCCATTTTCCATAAACTTCAGTGTTAAAAAAAGAATCAAGCTGAAATCAAAATCAGTTTTTTAAAAACAGGCAAAAATTTTGTGTGCACAACTTTTTTGCCAAATGATCACTGCTGGATCCATTCTAATGGATGAATGCTGGACATGGGAGCATAGCCTTACATTGTTTTACTACAAAATGGGTATCTTTTCTATTGTTGTACTTGGAATTACACAGAGATGTTATGTTATTAGTTTGAGAAGTAAAATTATCATGATTGATTTATTTTCTCTTCCTGTATCCTGTCAATTCTTTTCATAAATGTGCTCTATCAGTTAAAATGGGATGAAACTGAATGGGAGGAGACACAGATTAGATTAGAAAAAACTTTTTGACAGTTAGGGTGATCAATGAGTGGAACAGGCTGCCACGAGAGGTGGTGAGTTCTCCTTCAATAGAAGTCTTCAAACATAGGCTGGATAGACATCTGTCTGGGATGATTTAGTGAAACCTGCTTTGTGCAGGGGTTGGACCAGATGACCCAGGAGGTCCCTTCCAACTCTACCATTCTATGATTCTATGAAAATACACACATCAATAAAATGTTAAATATTATGGCATGTTTAGGTAGTTGTATTTAAATTGGAATGAGGAAATGTAAAATAAAATATTGCCCATGCAGATGTATGTGTAAGCAGGAGAACTTCTTGTAATCAGCAGTATCTTCATTCAGCACATATAAAGCACCATTTACATTTTTTTTGTTTTTGCTTTAATGACAGAAAATGACATGCCAAAAACACTTTAAAACATAAAAAAGATGGGTAAAACCTAATATATCTTGCAGATGTCCTGCAGACCCAGGTTCTGAGATCCTCAGCAATTGCTCAAAAAAAAACCTCTGAAAACATGAAGTTTTTCAAGCAGAAGTGGCTTTTGCCTAACAGCTTGCAGAGGACATTGTGTAGTCCTGACAGAAAGTCTATGGTCCGGATTTATCATTTGCATTTTTTTAAATTCCCATCTTTTAAAAGTCTGCCAAATTCTTCAAATTGGAGCACGCGATCCATGAATTTTGAGCAAAATCAATCATAATCTTCATTTTTTTCTTTTAGCTTTTTTTAAACTTTTTAGAGCAGACAGTTGTATGTGTTCCACTAAAATGTTGCAAAAATTGTGCAGAAATTTCAGATGTACACAAAATCACACCAGGGGGAGACTGAAGTATATTTATTCATAATGTAAACACATTAAAGATGTGCTATTTTATTTGAGTAGAATTGAATTCTTCTTAAATTTATATTTATAAAAAATTGAATTCACCGGAATAAGGATTCTTTGCAATTTTTCTCCACATGAATTCAGCAAATTGGTGGCCAGGTGGTCACCTTTTGCTGAATGATAGATGGCTGGCAAAAGATTAAAGCCACTGACTAGGCCTCAGTTCAAGCATATTGTGTCGTCATGACGACTTAACTCATGCAATAATGGCAGAATGAGCAGGGACACCTGAGGCCTACTGAGCACTATAAACCTCATCGTACAGTGAAGCATGCTGGAGAGAATGCAAGTAATGGGGAAAGTGAAATGGGGAGGCACAGAGGACCAGACGGTGGGGTTGCAGGGTTGGCGGGATAGGTGAGCACTGAGGTGGCTATAATTTATTTTTTACATCCTACTTTTGTTATGCTTTGGCACAGTACATACTAGTGTCATCCATTTTATAGATGAGACTCACCTACACATTTAAATGGATGCACAAAGAAAATGGATTAACGTGGAAACAGTTTTTTTTAAGATCAAATGCAGTTATTTACATAGGAACCGGTATTTTCTATTTTTTGATATATAAAAAAAATCTATGATGATATGGATGAAAAAATATTCCTTTCTTTGGATGAAAAATAGATAATTTTTCATGCTCTCGTGTGAAGTTAGTCCTAGGTCACATTCAGACACGAGTAATTTTACTAATGTTCAAAAAAATTGATTTTCATCATTGATCTTTATGCAATTTTCATCAGTGATTGGACAGTGTTTCAGGTTTTAGCATCAATTTTATCAGTGTTTTCTCCTATGAAAAAAAGAAACTGCAGAGCTTTCTGTTAGGGTTTGCGGATCACACTAAATATAAATTATGATAAGTAGAGATGAGCGAGTATACTCGTTAGTATTCGGTACTCGGCAAGTAATGCGGTACTCGCGGTACTCGAATTCTAGTGAGTATTTCACTACTTGCCTCACAATATTCGGATCTCCCGCCCAGCATTGTTAGCCAATCACTGTAATGCCGCAGCCTTCTTGGATGGATAGATGATGCATAGGCTCTAAAGACTGTGTGTGCGGAGAATGTGTGCATGTCTGTGTGCGGGGGTCTGTGTGTATCTGTGTGTGTGTGTCTGCGGGGGTCTGCGGGTCTGTGTATGTGTGTTCGTGCATGTGAGTCTGTGTGTAGGCAGGTATTGCCCAATGGTACTACAAGTCCCATCCGGCTATGTCTGTTGCAGTGACAGTATTAGCGGATGATTGGACTGTAGTAGAACCATCATCCGGCTAATGTATTGAATAGTAAAAAATAACACATACACACATAGAGTACATACTCACCATATACAGCTAATTCCATGAAACCCTCGATCACCTGGAAAAAATAATAATAAAGAAACAATATACTCCCTGTTCCGACGTAATCCATATAATAATGATTGTCCCAGGACGATCTCCCATGGAGAGCTGTCACATCAGCTCCCACTGTGGATCACTCCGCCGCCGAGGTGCTCTCACTTTATAGCACCATTGCTGCATGAGAAATTTCTCACACAGCAATGGTGCTTTAAGGCATGAACTCAGGTGCCTCGGTGGCAGAGTGTCTTTGCTGAGCAGCACCCACTGCGGCTGAAGCTGATTGGGAGACTGCAGAGCGTGACAGAGCTTGGGATCCATCCTGTGCAGTGGAAGAATCCCAGCACCTAACACTTTCCCTATCTTTACAGTGTTAAAAATACACAGCACACTGACTGCACATGGATGACAATGTGTTCTCAGTGATTTTTCACTGACCTCTTGACTAGAGATGAGTGAATTTGTTTGGATTCAGTTCCAAATACAATCGGATATTGTTTTTGAAATATTCGTCAAACACAACCGAAAGTCATTAAAGTCAATGGGAGTAGAAATTACTGAATATGTTCGGAACCGAACATTAAACATACATTCGGCACAAATAGTGTTCGAATATGGCTCAAATATGTCGAAATCATATTTGGGCACAAAAAACAAACAAATTCGCTCATCTCTACTCTTGTATAGATAATTTTGATCCATGTCTCAGATCACACGCATTCATATCAATAGGCCCATATAATATTATAAGTATGCGGTCTATCTGTGAAACAGAGAGTGTATTGCATACTGACAGGATCTTCTGGTGTTGGCGGTGAGAGCAAGAAGTCATGAAACCACAAGTATGGATTTGCATACATGCAGTTACGTGCCAACTAGACATTAAAAAAGGCATGGACTGGTCGTTCAGGGACAAAATATTACCACTTTACAGTGCTAGCTATTGGTGCCACATGTAATATGAATTATTTTTAAAATACCAATTAACAAAAAGGATGTCATGAATTTAGAAAGATCAAATGATTACATTTAAACTTGAAAAGAGACGTAAAAGAAGGACGACTGTAATTATGCAGAACTCTACAACTCAATGGGAAGGAATGTCTATTTATTTTCACTTTCAACATATTCCTTTTATTTAAGGCAGAATATGAAAATGTTATTTTGTGCTTAAAAAAAACATAATAGCAGCTTTGATGAAAAAGAATGAATTAGCTATCTCATATAACTTCTTGTTTTATAACTGACCATTTGATTTGTAACTTTTATATCACATGTATACTACATGACATAACATATTGAATTGCCATTTTTTCAATTTTGCCTTTTCTTTATCTCCTGTATTTTTGAGTGACACCATTCATTTTTCAATGTAATATACTGAAAAGCAGAAAAATAATTTCAAGTGATTTGCAATGTTTTTTGGGTTCCATTTTTATGGAATTCATTGTAAAGTAGAAATGACCTTCAGCATGATTCTTCAGGTCAGTATGATTATGGCAATAATGAACTTGAATAATTGTTTTGTACAACATTTTAGTGGCTAAAAACCATTCTGTAAAAAATCTATAATTTTTTGTGTAGTCATATTCTGAGTTGTGGTTACTGAAAAATTATAATTCTGATGTTTCTTTTTTTTTTCTTTATTGGATTTATAGTTCAGGGTTTTTTTTATTTTGATTGGTAAGACTTTTACAGAAATGGCAATACCAATTTTTTTTTTCGATTCTTTTCTTTTAAATTGAGAAAATGGAAAATGAGGGGTGATTTAGGCCACAACATGATGACTTTGGCCACGACAGCCATAGCACAAATGAAGTTTGATCAGTGCTGCGTTGATATAGTGGTGCTACGGAAGTAAATGGTGTCACAATGAGAAACCTGCACTACTGCAACTGCTCTAAGAAAGTAAAAAAAAAATAGATCCAGTTGGATTCTTTCCTACTCGCTTGTCATGGTTACAGCAATGAAGGTGTAACAATATGAGCCCATTCTCTTCTAAAGCGCAGCAATATAGCAGCAGCAACAAGCGAACTTTGGTGCCTATATGGCTGTCATGGTCAAAGTCTCTGTGTAGACCTAGTGACAACGATATGAAGAAATGCAAGAGTGCATTAGGGTCTTATCCATCATAAATGATTGGTAAAGAAGTGACAGAACTGCTCACCTAATAGGGTTGTGTGTGACACAACATCTAAAAAGCTCAAAATCCAGATGCTGCTGCTTCCTGGGGATGTGTCAGAATTAGATATTGAGAATGGAACATGTTATGTTATGTTACGTATGATTTTCCAGAAGAAGGAGTTTGTGGACTTTGAAACACATAGACAATAAACCTACATTTTTATTCCACTACTTATTCGTCGTGACTCCAAAGAGTGCAGAAGAATTTACATTCCTGGGATCTAATAGTGCTAAGGGTGGGCTCCATCTTCTCCATTGTTTCACTCCATGGAAATTTGATTGACTCGGTTGTCTTGTCCAACTGCGACCTGAACATTGGATCAAACTTGGGCATGCAGCATTTTTTTCGTCAGACACGCTAAGACATGTGGTTGGCCCCATAAACTAATATTGGACTGAGTGCGATCCAATGTTTTGTTAGATTGCACTTTGGCCTAAAATACATTCATCTGTAACTGCCGTTTGAAGTTAATTTGTCATCCTAGGTCCCCTATATGGACATATAGGTCATAGAAAGCTGAATACAATGATACCTTGATATATGCTACTGACAGATCCGATTTAAACTTATTCCTGAGACTATTCCATATACCTGTACCCAACTTCTGAAATACAATCATCAATACATCACAATTTGGGGAGGAGTTGATATCATGGCTGTATGTGTATATGTGTATAAGTGAGTATACATGTACTATACAGCATAGTTGAATGTTTATGTACTGCATGATTTAGCTGTATGTGTATTTTCTATATCATTTGGCTACATGTGTATTTACTATATTACATGTGTATATATATATATATATATATATATATATATGTTTAGATTTATGTACTATTTGATATGCCTCCATGAGTGTGTGTATACTATATAACATGGGTTTTGTTTATTTGTTTTTTAGGAACGATAATTGTGGACAATATGCAAATCAAAGGGACAGCTGGAGGCCCTTCTCCCACCATTGAACTCACCTTAATTGAAAATCTGGATTACTGGGTGATATTAGATCCTGTTAAACAGATCCTATATCTCAACAGCACTGGGAGAGTCTTGGACAGAGATGTAAGTTTTTTGAACAACCTTTGAATAACCTTACTGAACCTGATGGGGTGTGGGAGAAAATGGAAATAGATGTAGCACATGTATCTTCTCTAGAAATAAACCAATTCCATTTATTTATTTTTATTGGTTTTAAAAAATCATTATGGTGCCACATGCCATAAGCCTCCTGTATGTGAATTCCTTCCATGCTTAAAAGGAATCGTAGGATCAACCTTTCTAAAACGTTTATATGGGCATAGAGGTCATAGGAAGTTGAATAAAATCACTCATTGATATTTGCGATTTCTTATTCCAGAGAAATTCAAGATTTTCTTATATGTAAATGAGCTGTTAAGATCTGTTGGCGGGACACTGATCTGCCAGAGACTGTGCCTCCAGGGCTTATTATAAATAAAAGGGGACATTACCAGTGTGTTGTTTAATTGCCGCTCTCTGCTCTGCTGATCTCACTGAAGAGCTGTGTGTGATTATACCTGACACATTTGCAGGTTTCTATTAGGGTCCTGTCACACTCTTCAATGTCCCAGCGATCCCACCAATGATACAACGTGGATGGGATCGCTGGGACATCGTTAGCTGATCGCTGGTGAGCTGTCACATGGGCAGACTCACCTGCAATCAGGACCAGAGAGCACGCTGGTATCCAATGTATACATCAGGCAACTAAGCACCACGCGGCACCTAGTTACCCGATATGTACCCTAGATACCGGCTCTCAGCGCTCTACAGCAGAAACTGGGAACCGGTAACCAGGGTACATATCAGGTAACTAGGTGCCGCGCGGTGCTTAGTTACTCGATATGCACATTGGATGCCAGCTCCCAGCTCGCTAATTGTTGGTCTCCCGCTGTCACATGCACCGATACGCGCTGGCCAGCAGGAGACCAATGATGAAAAAATGGTCCAGGACATTCAGCGATGATCAGCGATACCCAGCAGGGGGGCTGATCGTCGCTGCGTGTCATACTAAGAGAGATTGCTGACTAGGTTGCCGTTGTGTCACAAAATCGATGACTCTTCAGCGATCTCGCTAGCGATCTTGCTTAGTGTGATGGGGCTTTAAATTCAGCTTCCATCTCACAGGCAGACTGGGTTGTAATACAGCAGAGCTATGAGAGATGCAGCAAATGTGTTTGTAAGGAGACAAAGTTAATTTCTCTTGTTCTGTGTTAGTTACTTGTCTCACACTGGTAACTCACCCTTTTCATTTATAATAATCTCTGGAGCAGATTCTCATGCAGATCAGTGTCCTGCCCATAGTCCTGAAAAGCTCATTTACATATAAGAAAATATAGATTTCTCTGGAATAAGACATCAGATCACAGATATCAAGTTATCATTTTACTCAGCTTCCTATGACCTACATGTCCATATAGATGACTTATGATGGTTGATCCTCCTGACAGATTTTCATTAAGCATCATTTTTGTATGTATTAAATAATATGTTCTTTCTGTATTTTAAAATCACAAATAAAAAAATTGTGCCCGGTCAGAAATGACTGGTAACATTGTTTATAATTGGCATAATAGAGTATATTATGTTTATTCATCTTTTTATTTATGTATTCCCGTGCTTCATACATTTTGTTATATTATTTAAAAAAAATGAATAAAGATGAAGATATCATTTGCAGGCTTTAAAAGAAAAAAAATTGTTCATGTTTTGTTACAGTGTTAAATTTGCAGTAACATAAACTTTAACCCCTTAGTGACAGCGCCAATTTGCAGATTAATGACCAGGCCAATTTTTACAATTCTGACTACTGTCACTTTATGAGGTTATAACTCTGGAACGCTTTAACGAATCCAGCTGATTCTCAGATTTTTTTTTGTGATAAATTGTACTATACGTTAGTTGTAAAAAAATTTTTATATGACTTGCTTTTATTTATGCAAATTTAGCAATTTTCAAACTTTAAATTTTTATGTCCTTAAATCAGAGAGATATGTCAAACAAATTTCTCAATAAATAACATTCCCCACATGTCTACTTTACATCAGCACAATTTTGGGAGCAAAATTTTTTTTTGTTACGAAGTTACAAGGCTTAAAAGTTGACCAGCGATTTCTCATTTTTACAACATCATTTTTTTTTAGGGACCACATCACATTTGAAGTCACTTTGAGGGGTCTATATGATAGAAAATACCAAAAAGTGACACCATTCTAAAAACGGAACCACTCAAGGTGCTCAAAACCACATTCAAGAAGTTTATTAATCCTTTACGTGCTTCACAGGAACTGAAGCAATGTGGAAGGAAAAAATTAACATTTAACTTTTTTTGCAAAAACTTTACTTCGGAACAAATTTTTTTATTTTCACAAGCGTTAAAAGAAAAAATGAATGACAAAATTTGTTGTGCAATTTCTCCTGAATACGCCGATACCCCATATGTGGGGGTAAACCACTTTTTGGGCGCACGTCAGTGGTCGCAAGGGAAGGATCGCCGTTTGACTTTTTCAATGCAGAATTGGCTGGATGCCATGTCGCATTGGTAGAGGCCCTGATGTATCTAAACAGTGGAAACCCCCCACAAGTGACCCGATTTTGGAAACTAGACCCCCTAAGGAACTTATCTAAGATGTGTGGTGAGCACTTTTAACCTCCTAGTGCTTCACAGAAGTTTATAACCTAGAGCCATGAAAATAAAAAATCATATTTTTTCCACAAAAATGATCTTTTCACCCCAATTTTTATTTTCCCAAGAGTAACAAGACCCCAAAAGTTTTTGTGCAACTTGTCCTGAGCATGCTCATACCCTATATGTGGGGATAAACCACTGTTTGGGTGTTTGGCAGAGCTTGGAAGGGAAGGAGCGCCGTTTGACTTTTTCAACGCAGAATTGGCTGAACGCCATGTCGCGTTTGTAGAGGCCCTGATGTGTCTAAACAGTGGAAACCCCCCACAAGTGACCCCATTTTGGAAACTAGACCCCCTAAGGAACTTATCTAGATGTGTGGTGAGCACTTTGAGCCCCCAAGTGCTTCTCAGAAGTTTACAGCGTCCGGGCGTGAAATTAAAAAATCATATTTTTTTCCACAAACCTGATCGTTTAGTCCCCAATTTTTTACTTTCCCAAAGTTAACAGGAGAAATTAGACCACAAAAGTTGTTGTCCAATTTGTCCTGAGTACGCTGATACCCCATATGTGGGGGGAACCACTGTTTGGGCACACGGCAGGGCTTGGAAGGGAAGGAGCGCTGTTTGACTTTTTCAAACCAAAATTGGATGGAATTGAAATTGGACGCCATGTCGCGTTTTGAGAGCCCCTGATATGCCTAAACAGTGGAAATCCCCCACAAATGACACCATTTTGGAGACTAGACCACTTAAGGAACTTATCTAGATGTGTGGTGAGCACTTTGAACCCCCAAGTGCTTCACAGAAGTTTATAACGTAGAGCCGTGAAAATAAAAAATATTTTTTTTCCTCAAAAATGATTCTTTAGTCCGCTATTTTTTTATTTTCCCAAGGGTATCAGGAGAAATTGGACACCAAAAGTTGTTGTGCAATCTTTCCTGAGTATACTGATACACCATATGTGGGGTGGAACCACTGTTTGGGCGCATGGGAGAGCTTGGAAGGGAAGGAGCGTCATTTTGTAATGCAGACTTTGATGAAATGTTCTGCGGGCGTCATGTTGTGTTTGCAGAGCGCTTGATGTGCCTAAATAGTAGAAACCCCCTGCAAGTGACACCATTTTGGAAACTAGACCCCCCAAGGAGCTTATCTAGATGTGTAGTGAGCACTTTGAACCCCCAAGTGCTTCACAGAAATTTATAAACGCAGAACCGTGAAAATAAAAAATCATTTTTTTCTTCAATCTTTATTTTAGCCAGCTATTTTTTATTTTCCCAAGGGTAACCAGAGAAATTAGAACCCCAAAATTGGTGTGCAATTTGTCCTGAGTACGCTGATACCCCATATGTTGGGGTAAACCACTGTTTGGGCGCACGGCAGGGCTTGGAAGGGCGGGAGCACCATTTGACTTTTTGAACGCCACGTCGTGTTTGGAGACCCCCTGGTGTGCCTAAATAGTGGAAACCCCTCAATTCTAGCTCCAACCCTAACCCCAACACACCCCTAACCCTAATCCCAACTCTAACCCTTATCCTAACCTAAATCTCAACCCTAATTCCAACCTTAATTGTAACCCTAACCCTAATTGTAACCCTAAACTTAATTCCAACCCTAACCCTAATTATAACCCTAACCCTAAGTCTAGGTTCATTTTGCGTTTTACCAGCCTGCTCAACACATAGCGTTGACGGCTGGTAACGGTATAGCATAACACGATCGCGTTATGCTATAACCGCTAGCGCAGAGGAATCAGCAGATGATTCATCTGCGCTAGCGGTGACGGAGCCCAGACGCTGCAGGCCGCGTCCGAGGCTCCGTCACTGAATGACGGCACATCGGAAATGCATGCCGCTTCATGGCATGCGTCGCAATGCACCTTCAAATGGGGTGAATGGCAGCGTTAAAGGACTGCTTTACACCGCGTTATACTGTGGTGTAAAGCCGTCCGTCTAACGGACTGCCATAATGCAGTATGAACCCAGCCTAACCCTAATGCTAACCCTAACCCTAATTATAACCCTAACCCTAACCTTAGCCCTAACCCTAACGAAAAAATAAAAATAAATATAATTTCTATATTTTATTATATGTCCCTAACTAAGGGGGTAACAAAGGGGGGGTTTAGGTACTTTTTTTTATTTTGATCACTGTGATACTTTATCACAGTGATTAAAATGTACTTTTAGGAGAATGAATGAAACATTTTTTGAATCTGCCACCTGGCAGATTCAGCGGGCGCACTGCGCATGCACCCACCATTTTTTTTCCAGCATGAAGAGGACAAGAGCCTGGGACCTGCCGGAGGACTGAGGACACTGGAGATACAGGGGGATCGGGGTACTGCGGACCCTAATTCTCACCCCTCTGATGTGCGATCACATCAGAGGGGAGAGAAATCTTTTTTTTTTTTTTTTTGCTGTTGCTGTTGCGTTATAATGTTATAGCGGCGATCGCAACACCGGGGTCGGTAAATACCGACCCGGATCATGTTCTCTGGGGTCTCGGCTACCCCCGGCAGCCGAGACCCCAGAGAAAATTGCCCAAGCCCCCCAGCACATCGCGGTGGGCGCACTGAGCATGCGCCTGCCATTTTCTCCCCATTGCAGCATGGCGGCAGCACCGGGGGAGACTGGAGGGCCCTGGGGACACAAGAGGTGTTCGGGGGCCACAAGGGGGATCGGGGACCTTTTTTCTCTCTCCTCTGATGTCCTATCACATCAGAGGAGAGAGAAATTATATGGCACATCATTTTTTTTGTTGTGATCGCCGTTATAGGGTTAATAACGGCGATCGCAACATCGGGGTCGGTAAAAACCGACCTGATTCATTTTCTCTGGTGTCTCGGCTACCCCTGGCAGCCAAGACCTCTGAGAAAATCCGACTGCGGAGGGCGCTATTCACTTTTTCCACAGCGCCGTTAATTAACGGCGCTGTGGTTTAAGTACCCTTAATGACCGCCGTGAAAAGGTGTATCGGCGGTCATTAAGGGGTTAATTATACTGTCCTGCAGAATAAAAAAAATAACATGTTCATGTTCATCTACATTTAAAAATAAATATTTGGTTTGCATTACCATACTCTGATAACCAAAATTAAGATTTCTATGCCAGGGCTTTTTTGGGGGTGGACATCTTTTATTAGTAATATTTCATTCCATTTTTTAGGGGAGGCGTGGTGACTGAAAAATGTGAATTTGTGCATTTTCATTTTTATGATGTTGACCGTCCGAGAAAAGATGACATTTTAAAATGTTAGGACATTTACAGAATAGGTGATTTAAATTATAAGATTTTTAATTTAGTTTTTAAATACTTAAAAAAATGCTTAAAATGGTTCAAGCAGGGCTCCCTGCTAATGCCTTGCCGGGAAAAAAATAAAAAAAACCTGTCTATGATCGGTGATAAGGCACTTTAATTTTTGCATAGAGCAGCCAACTATATTTTAATGTGACCTATATGCACTTGCACTAAATGCATCATATATCTTTAGCACTTATGCACTTTACTAGAAACTATATGAAGCTGTGATAAAGCTACTTTGAGGTACTCAGTAAACAAGCAGAGGTGCCATTTACAGCTATGTGAACCTCTGACTCTCTGGCATCTATACAAGACTGACATACAGTATATAGTCAAGTTACCAGAGATATTCTTTCCCTCATAGACACAGCATAGCAGCATCATAGACAACTAGCTGTATTTTGTGTGCATGCTGGTTTATTGCTTCAGCTCTAAAATAGGGGCATGCTGGTACTTTAAAGGGCTGCCGATGTTAAGTGGGGGCGCCACATAGAAATTTTAGAGTGCTAGGTAGGCTATCAGTTTAAAAAGAACCCATTAGGGCCAGTGTAGGATTGCTACACCACACCGTCTAATTCCCAGTCTCCTAAATATTTATATAATATTCCCCTATCTTAAGGGTCTGGGAGGTGCTACTTTATCTTTATCTTTATATTGTGAATTGATTTCTCTTAATAATATTAGAAATTAAAAATTAAATATTAAAGGGTTTTTGTTCGGTTTACTTTGATCTACAAGTCCCAGAGAACACAAAACTAGAACTGTTGCCCCGTGTCACTGGCACTAAGAACGTGGCATTGCCTGGTGACAGAAGCAGATGCAGGGAGGACAGTTTCTGACACAGATGTCATACCTCCCTTGTCTGCGAGGTATGATATGTGCCGACAATGAACTGCAGCAGCTCTGCATGGAATGTCGCAGCAAATAACAGTAGATAGCAGGGGCACAGTTATAAGATTATCTCAGCACAGGAACATTTTTTTAACGCATCCAGTTGGTGAACTTAATTTTATTTCAAGATCTATTCATTAAAATATACTTTATTTGTGGGCTATCCCTTTTAACTGTCAAATTCAGCACTTGTTCTCTATAATTAGAGTGTTCCAAATTATCGAATATACAGCTAATCCTCTATACCATTACCCTGAATAGCCATTATACAGTTTGTAGTCTGTCTTTATAGGTCTACATTTTTGATCAAAGGGTAATCCCTTGTCCTCACTGGAAAAAAACGAAAGCATTGAGTGTTTTAGTTCAATATGAAAGTTTAACTATATCTTTTTTTAGCTGAACATAACTATTTTCTATTAGTTACTGGAAAAGGGCCTTTTCATTTATGACATTCAGGTTTTGATTTGAAGAGTCGGCCCTGAGCTTGGCATACGTATTCCCAAATCTGTCACTAATTTTCTTTGTAGAAGGCCCACTGACAGATTTACAATAAGTCTACATGACAACATTGAAACTATTTAATTCACAATTATTTGATTCATGGAGCTTTGATGGGTGTTGCACTTACTCAACTTGGAAAATGGTTTCAAATGTGAAGAAAATTAAACTTTATCAGAATTTAGGATTTGTTATTCAGACGACACACTATCATGTGTTTTCATAAAGGTGCTTTTATTATCCATATATTCACTGATAAAATTAGAAGTTTTTTACAAGTCATTCTTTTTTCTTATACTGTTTTAACATAATGGTCACTACTCACTAGGTATGAGTGGACACATGTGAAGTTCAGGTTCTGGTACCCTACCTGAACTTTACCAGAACAGTACCTGAACTTGAACTAGAACCTGAACACCATTGAAAGCAATTGAGACTCGAACTTTGCTGAACAAATCTGTCTCTCTCTGCAATGGACTTCCGGTAGAAATCCGTGTTCGGTGTTTAGCACTGGACACTAACTGTCCGGCACAAACCCCAAACTTTTAAGTTCTGGTTCACTCATCTCTAATGGTCACACTATATAAATGAAATACACTTCATTATAAGGGGCATACAGAGGTTTTTACTCTGTGTTGAACTATGCACAAATGTTGGCATGCCCCATCAGAGGCCATTAAAGATTTGTTGTCACATTGCTTCAGCAAAAGAATATCTTTGACTTACGAGTCAAATTGACCATTAAACAGCTGCACTCAGTTTTACATTTTGTGTATGAGATTTGGCTATGGTAAAAATATTGAGACAAAACTCAAACTTTATTTATTTTTTTTAATCCACTATATATTATTCTCCTTTGTAGCCTCCAATGTCCATCAATACCTTTGGTGTCAAAATTCAGTGTACAAATTTAAAAGTTGGCAGCATCATTACCCATGTTGTACGAGTGGTCGTAAGGGACCGGAATGATAATTCACCACAATTTATGCAGAGCAGCTACTCCACCACAGTCAATGAGGTAAGAGTTAATATCATAATACAATTACTGAATGTGTCCATTACTATTTATGCTTTTTTAACCTAATTTTTTTTAGATTATAAAGCAGTGTGTCCAAAATTATAGGTTTATATACTGGTTATATAGAATTTACTTGTTGTCTGCCATAGTTGATTATTAGTGATGAGCGAGTATACTCGTTGCTCAGTTTTCCCGAGCATATTTGGGTGTCCTCGGAGTATTTTGGCGTGCTCGAAGATTTATTTTCTGTCGACACAGCTGAATGATTTGCGGCTGCTAGACAGCCTGAATACATGTGGGGATTCCCTAACAAACAGGCATTCCTCACATGTATTCAGGCTGTCCTGCAGCCATAAATCATGCAGCTGCATCGACAGAAACTAAATCTACGAGCACGCTAAAATACTCAGAGGACACCCGAGCATGCTCAAGAAAACCCGAGCAACGAGTATACTCGCACATCACTATTGATTATCTCTATTTGAAAAATCAGTGGGTGCTCAAGTACTGGATAAGTTGAGTTCACTTTGGCTCAGTGCAATTCATCTCTAAAAATAGAATTTTTGCTACCAGTATTCCTGAGTCCTATGCAAATACACAAAAATATAAGAGACATAGTAATAAATCCTATCAGAGAATTATTCTACAAGACAGACTGCTAGCTCACTGATGGACCAGATTACAATTGCCTTTTAATGTCTTGGGAGAATGATGAAGAAGGAGTACTCCTCGGTACTGCTGTTCAATTTCCTCCATGCTTCTGCACATGTGCTACCTAGTAGATAGTGATGGGCGAACCCGAACGGTAAAGTTTGGGGTCGGTATCGGACACCTAGTGTCTGTGCACAGACTCGGAACATGGACATCTCACAGAAATTCAGTTTCAACAGCCCGAACAAAGCTTGTTGAAAGGCTTCAGTGCAGCCAATCCACAAGCGTTTCTGATATGGGCAGTTCCAGCACAATCATAGCTAAGCCAAGTGTTGGCATAGCTGTGACTGGCTAGTGCAGCATGTAAAGAAAATAAATAATTGAAAAAAAGACATTGAGTCGCAGCAGTTGAAAGCTTTATATCTGCTGGTTATCAAAATAGAGGTGCCACCACAAAGTTTTTTTTAATTATTTAAATTATTAATTAAAAAAAGCTGCAGGGGAACACCTCTATTTTTGATAAGTACCCATAGTAAAGCAGACAGCTGGGGGCTGGTATTTTCAAGCTGGGAACGTCCATGGAAATTTGGCCCTCCTCCAGCCTTAAATTAGCAGTCCCTAGCTGCACCAGAAAAGTTGTATCCATTAGATGCACCAATTCTGGCACTTTGCCAAGATGTGACTGTCCAGGCTGAGAACCAATGATGAATGAGCTGCTGCGAGTGCAGCATCAGTGATCAGCGGTGACATGATCAAGGATACTTCTGGTCACTGAAGTTACATTTCCAGCCAGGCAAATGAACTACAGTGACCTCGGTGAGGTCACTGCTAGCACAGTGTGAAAAAGTCTCATGGTGCAGAGGCGAGTTCAGCACAGTTCACCGGGAGAATTTCACTGCGGTGAATGTTAGGGGTCGGGTTCCCGATTCTGCACAAGGGGAATCTCGAGCCATCCCTGCTGTGGTCTCCCATCCGTCTCCGGCCGCAGTGGACTCTGCTCAGCTTAGACGTCGGTCCCAGCGTCTCGCCCAGTCTAACATTGTGCAGAGGATTACTGCTGCCTCTGTAGGCTCTGTTATTGTAGCCAGTACTGGTTAGAGGCGAGCAGACGTCTTTAGGACAAAGTCCTTGCTTTCCCCTTCTGAGCATGCCCAGAGTAAGACCTCTCATTGGAGATCAGGGGTCACATGCTCAGGTACTGCAGCATCTCCTATTGGTCCGCCAGGAATGTCCTGAAACCACTTGTGTTCTGGAGCAGTTTCCTATTGGTCCTTATCTGGCAGGTCCTGTAGTTGCTACTATAAAAGGGTGGCATGGTCGTGCCGCCATGCACTAGTATTAATCACATTATGTGCTTTGCGCCAGGGTGATCTTGCACGCATGTGTTAGGGCTCAGCTGAAATAAGCCCCTAGAATACCGGAACCTCTTGTGAGGAGATTGTATGCACGTGTTTAGGGCTCGGCTGCAATAAGCCCATAGAATACCGGCTTCTCCGGTGAGGAGATTGTCTGATTGCGTTGCTGATTGCGTTACTACAGGCTGCTGTCCGCACAGCAGTTGTCTGTGCATACCTGTGGAGTTAACAGGACACAGTCCATATGTCTGCGTTTCTACCTTAGCGACTCTGTGGTGTAACAGAGTTCGCCTATACCGCCATATAGGACCACAGTGTCTATAGTTGCGACTCTGTGAAGTAACAGAGTTCGCCTTACCGCCATCCTACTAGCAGCAGGCTCTGCCTGCACGGTGGACCACGGGCTGCGAACGCACTTATTATTTATATTTAATTTGTGCGTTCTGGCAGCCCTAACAGTGAATTTGAACTGTGGTGAACTCGCCTCTACTCCTGTATTGCACCTGGCCACAGTTGCTGCTTATGGTATCTATAGTGTAATACACTTTGGAGCTCAAAGATATGCACAGAGAGGGCTTATGTTCTCATGCACATCTAAACAAAGAGCAAACTGCCCTTTCTGGGAGAAATAATGGTGGCTGGTTTTCTATCAGCAAGACTGAGTGAATGGCATAATTTCACAAAAGGTAGCAGAATCCACAAGCTGGTAATGATACTGACTGAACCATCATCTCATCAATTTGTTAAGATGTGAGTTTAGTTGGTGAAACAATGAATAACTGGGGGCATACATTTGTTTCCTTGATGAGGGGAATAAATACTAGGAGTACGACATGCAGTAGAGGAGGATTACACTGATGACAGTGGTGATGATGTCTGCAATAATTGGTTTTCAACCTAGACGATGTGAAGATGCGACTGTCTAGGCTGAAAACCACAAGAGAATGAGCTGCTGCGAGTGCAGCATCAGTGACTAGTTGTGACGTTATCATGATTACTGCAAGTTACTGAGGCTGTGTTCTCAGCTCCTCTGAGTGTAAGCCAGACAAATGAACTGCAGTGACCTCAGAGAGATCACCACTAGCACCATGAGAAAAAGTCTCATGGTGCAGAGCTGAGCTCAGTGAGTTCACCACAGTTCACTGTGACAAATGGCAATTCATGGTCAAATAATCGTCTTAGTGTCTGACTGCCTGTTCAGATGTTATCATCATTTATATTGTAAAGCAAATATTTTTCTTTCCTATCATGACACTTTGTATTTATTTGTGAAAAGCACCTGAAGAGTTAATAAATTAACTAAAAGCATTTTTGAATATGTTCAGGGGTGCTGTTTTAAAAATAGTATAACTTTTGGGGATTTTCCAATATATGAGTCCTCCAAAAAATCACTTAAAAACTGAATAGGTCTCTTAAAAAAAAGTATCCTTGAAAAAATGAAAAGTTTGCTACATTTTTACACCTTCTAATATCCTAATAAAAATAAAGAATATTGTACTAATGGTGCTAATGTAAGGTAGGCATAAGGTAAATGTTATTCATAAACTTTTTGCATTGGACTGGATTAAAGGGATAATCATTCAAAGTTTGAAAATTACTATGTTTTAATTTAACTTAATTTTTGTCAAATTCCTGATATTTTTATAAATAAATTCAAAACATAACTGACTAAATTTCCTAGTACAATAAAGTATAATTTGTCATGATAAAAAAACAGTCTCAAAATCACTTGGATATGTTGAAACATTCCAGAGTTATTGCCATGTATATTGACACTTCGGATATGAAAAATTTAGCCTGGTCTCTAGAGGGTTAAAGAAATTTGACTTAAATTTGATACTTTGTGGAATGATTTGCTCATCTCTAATCAAGTCACATCTTTGCTACGCAATACACCAGGACAGACAACCTTCGTTTTTATTTCAAGAACATCACAGATTTCACATATAACAACATGTAGCCTTGGTCAAAGTCAATAAGACATTTTTCTCCCCCAAAGTGGAATCTGATTTGATTGTTCTGAATAGCTATTTCCACATTACATAAAGCCTACACTAGCTTTTAAAGTATTATAGAGATTGAATTCTTAGAATCATTTAGAATTGTATTCAGCACAAGGACATAGCATAATGTTTTGGCATAGGAAGGTGTAAGCATTAAATCCATTATCCTTAGCTTAACAATTATGGCAAGACATACAATGTTCTAGAGTTTCTTCAATGAATACCCTGTAGCTCTTTGCAAGATTTATTTAAAGTCATAGGCGTTCACCAGTGGTGTAACAATATCACATTTTCCACTTTTGACTTTTACTTTGCTCTTCATTGAGCTTTTAATTTATATAAAACTCAAAGTTTCTACAATTTAATTTCATGTATCTTCAATTATATATATAAAATATATGAAAGAAATTGCTTTGTATACAAAAAGTCTATCATTTAAAAAGAAAAATTCATCTGTGCTATTTGGAAAGAATCTAACTTTTTTTTTATAGAAAGTTAGCAACAATCCAAGACATCTCATATTATTTTTGTCTCAATTCTCTTCCAGCCGAACGGCTCACATTTGTGATAAAAAAAAATCTTTTCTATGGAATTTATCAGGGGAAAGAAATCATATTTTAATGACAATGAATGCTTTTCAAACTAATGAATTTCTGTAATAATTAAACATTATTTAAGAGGAAAGCAAGCATGGAGCAGAGTTAATTTGCTCTTTTATTGTAATCATTTAGTATGAAATGTGTTTGTTGTTTCACTACCAAATAGTATAATATCAGTATGTTACATCTTCCAAAATGGTTATGGTTGTAGCTATCTATAAACCCCTTTCCGACATTGGGAGTAATAGTACACCCATGTCAGACTCCCCCTATTTGATGTGGGCTCCGGCGCTAAGCCCGCACCCTTCCGGGCACATGACTGCTGATCCATACAGTTGACATGTGCTCGCAACAGCCGCAGGTGGAATTGCGATCCACTCATGGCTGTTGATTAGTTAAATGCCGCTATCAAACTCTGACAGCGGCATTTAACTAGACGTGTTTGGTGTCTGTGAACATTACCTGGAGAATCATAATGGCAGGTCAGTTTTAGCATGTAGTGACATGGTAAAAAAGAAAACAAAAACAAGTGTGGAATTGCACTTTTTTTGAAATGTCACCACACTTGGATTTTTTTTTCCCTTTTTCCAGTACACGATATGTTAAAACCAATGGTGCTGTACAAAAGTACAACTTGTGCCGCAATAAACAAGCCATCACATGGCCATAATTACCCCAAAAAAACCTGTTTAGGTACACAAAGAGTGCACTGAGCACCCTATTTCACATACTTAAAATTTCAATATTTGCAGAATAGAGTCAACAATTAAAGCAATAAAGATGCAAATTTTAAAGGGACGGTGTCCCTTACAAGAATATGTGCTTAGTTTATACTACCAGTTTATGTTGATAGATTCCCTATAATTTTTTTAAACATATACAAGTATCATTCTAAATGTGAAAGACATTAATGAATAAGTTGGACCTCTCCATTGCTTGGATTTTCAAATAAGCAACAACTCGTGGATTTAAAGAATAAATTCATCCCTTTATGTGCAACCTTCAGAAATTAATTGTTTTAGTCCTCAAAATATATTTTCTAGATTAATGCCATTGTGTGCAAAGGATCTTTAGTTCGTAAAATCAGTGCAATTAAAGCTCACAAAACAGTTAAAAATTAACACAGTTATGTCAATTCACAGCTCACATTATGGATTACATTACCTGTCATGTAATAGAAAATGTCTTACATACTGTATGTGAATAATGCAGATTACCCAATTACTTGAAATGTAAATGTAATCTGACAGCAGGATGTTGCTATTTATTCTAAGAGCAGAATGATGCTGGGGCATAGACCCTGATCCCAGTGATTAGTCAGTTAATGGGCTGCTTTCTGCAGGTTAGATTAAATTTAAGTTTTATCTGCAGCAGATTTACCAGTTCTCTGAATGCTGAGCCCTATATAACCCCGCCCACATCACTGATTGGCTGCTTTCTGTACACTGTGCACAGCTCCCAATCAATAGTGGGGGTGGGGTTATACAGAGCTCATGAATATGGAACACTACATCACAGAAGGTTTACTAGTCCTCTAGTGGTATTCTCTTGCTGTTTAAATAGGGATTTTATCAAAACTACAGTATGCAGCAGAGTAACACATCACTGAAATTAGGGTCAGTGCCCCTACTACATACAGCTCTCAGATTAGGTGGAAAAAATCTGGTGATAAGGGTATGCCACACTAAACAGCGTCGTTAACGAGATCGCTAAAATACGTCACTATTTAGCAATCTCGTTAGCGACGTAGTTGTGTGTGGCATGTAGCAACGACGTGGCCCCTGCTGTGATCTCGTTGATCGTTCACTAGAGTTCTGGACCGTATTTTGATCGTTGGCGTCCCGCTGGTGAGCCTGAATCGCTGTGTTTGGCACCTTTTGTGAACGATGTGCGACCTCATTAACGACGCATTAGTCAGCGTCGCAGGCGGGACTTTGTTTTCTTTCGTTAACGCCCTTGAGCTCCAATTGGTGACCACAACATCTAATAACTGCGCCCCCATCTATTGTTTCCAGAGCGCTTTGTGCCCCAGCTATGCACAGATATGAGACGCCATTGTGATCGCCTAGCTTGGAAACATCATCTTGCGATCGCAACAGCATCTCATATCTGTGCTTGGCTGGGCGCATGGCTGCTGCGATCACTTTTCGTCGCAAGTGCGATTTGTTTATAGCGTACGTACGTCGTGACGTCACGACGCCGGCGTCGTTCATGCGGCGCTATTACTTTATGGTTATAATGGCGGAAAGACAGCGTGCAGCGGCCTGGGGGGACGGAGAGGTGCGGTACCTGATAAAAAAGTGTGATGCATGGGACTATTGGTGCAGCATACCCACAGAACGTCCCATGCATCACAAAAAATATGTCCTGTGCCGGATTCAGAGGGGCCTTGCTCGGCGTTTCGGGGTCCAGCGAACAACGAAGCAGATACGGAAGAAGCTGGCGGACCTGCGCTACCGGTCGAGCGATAGGGTCGCCAGCATCCGGGCAGAGCTTCGGAGGCGTCGTGGTGAGTGTTGTGACGGGAGTACCAGTAGTGATGGGAGTACAACAGTGACGGGGTTTGTAGAAGGATTATTTCACTGAATTGTATTTTTTATTTGCAGCACCACCTGCAGCTGCACCACCGTCCCCCGCAGCCCTTGCATCACCAGTTCTCAGCACCCCTTCACCTGCAGCCCCCGCATCACCTGTTCTCCGCACCCCTTCACCTGCAGCTACCCTGCCTCCACTGTTGGGGTCATCGTCCCCAGCCCCATCCACATCCCACCTAGGATTCTCTCCAGTGTCACCCCATGACGCGTATGCTGGCTCGCCATCAGGTAATTTACGCACATAATATAAGCTTCCGACAAGTTTGACAACTTTGTTATATCTTAAAATGTGAAATGGCTGTTGTGATATATCTATTTTTCTGTGTTTCCCTAGCCGGCGGTGCCGCAGGTTCTGGGTGGGCCGTAAGTGGGTCGTCGGTGGATATGCAGTCACCCCAAAACCGTAAGTGCACAGCATATCATTTTTTTTTTATGTTTTGGCGCTTTTATAGAATAAAACCAATTTATATAAAAAAATCATTATTTTTGCATCGCTTTATTCTGCGAGCTATAACTTTTTTATTTTTTCACTGATGATGCTGTATGGCGGCTCATTTTTTGCGGGACAAGATGACATTTTCAGCGGTGCCACGTTTATTTATATCGGTCTTTTTGATCGCGTGTTATTCCACTTTTTGTTCTGCGGTATGATGATAAAGCACTGATTTTTTTTTTTAAGAGGTTCACTAAAGGGGTTAACTAGTGGGACAGTTTTATAGGGGGGGTTGTTACGGACGTGGCGATACCAAATATGTGTAATTTTATTGTTTTGGTTTTTTTATTTACAGGAAAAAATGAATATATTGGGAAATATTTTTATTTTTTTATGATTTTTTAAAAATTTTTTTTTTTTTTTTTTTTTTTTACTTTTTTACTTTGTCCCAGGGTGGGACATCACTGTATAGGGTCAGATCGCTTGTGTGACAGGGTGCATCAATCTGGCATCGCTGCAGGCTTCTCAGTGCCTGCTCTCCCTTATCTTGGATCCGGGGTCGTGCAGGGAGGAAGGACCCTCGGAACAGCGCGACACATCGCGCTGCTCTGAGGGTCTCAGGGGAGCACGCAGGGAGCCCCCTCCCTGCGTGATCCTCCCCTGTGCCCCTGGTACACCGCGATCATGTTTGATCGCGGTGTGCCAGGGGTTAATGTGCCGGGAGCAGTCCATGACCGCTCCTGACACGTAGTAGCGGGTGTCAGCTGTGAAATATCGCAGCGTTTACAAGCGTTAGCACGTTTTTTTTTTTTGTTAATGCACTTCATGTGCGCTCAAAACGCAGCGCAAAAAAACGCAAGTGTGAAAGTGTACATGTTGATGTTGCAACTGAATTCCCTGTTAACTGTTACCATTACCTCCACAGAAATCCCCACTGCACAGGACCTGCGGATGTCCCAGCGCCGGATGATGGCAGCCGTGCAACAACACGGGGTGATGCTGGAGAGTTTTCTGGCTGCCCTAGAAAGGGGGGCCAGTATTTAATTTTTTTTTTGTTTTTGTTTTTTTATTATTATTATTTCTATTTAATTGTTTTTTTATTTTTATTTTTTTAATACTGTTTGTTATATATATTTTATAATATATATGAAAAAAATATATATATTTTATATTATGTTTATCTACGCAGGTGTGTTGTATTTTTTTTTTTAGAATAAGGATTTAGCGCTAGTGTGCCCAGGGCCTTTAAAAGAAATGTTGTAAATTTTTGAAATTTTTTTCATTACATTTTTTACCAATGCTGGTAGTCCTATGACCCCAAGTAGAAACATGTAGATGTAATAAAAATACTAATTTTTAATAGTTGTCAACAAAATTGATGACATAAATAAGAATACAAGACCACACTTCACTAGATAAATAAGATTTTTTATTACAAAAAATGTAAGTATTTTAAAAAAATATACAACAAAAAACTTTAGAACAAAAATTAAAAACTACAACTGCTGGTAAGATGGATCGTTGCCATTACCACGTTGCCTCTGCGGTGTATAAAAATAAGGGGGAGCACCAACGTTTTGGTCTGGTGGATTTATCCCAATTGGGTTCGGCACAGGATTGTGTGGCCATGAGTAGTCCGGGTACTGCGGTCTTGGCATGACGACATATCTGTTATCCTGGTTTCCAAAAGACGCTTGAGTCAGTACCTCAAACATGAGTCTCTCTGCATGAATCCGCTGTACAGGATCCAGTGTAGGCAGCTTCTCATTAGCGAAGTATGCAAACCCTGTTATTTTAGTTTGGTCTTTTTCTGCAGTAAGAATTTTTTTCGCAATTTCAACCAATTCTGGAATAGCCGAGGTGGGAGCCGAGGTGGGAGCCTTCCTTTTCCTTCCTGAAAGTCAAAGCCGGAGCCGCACAGATGAGGATGGTGGCTCAACTGCTTCTTCATCTTGGATCAACGCCATGCTGTCTTGTTCAGTTGGAGGTGTGGAGACCGCCTCTTCTGTGTCCTGCATGAACAAAAAACAAATGGTAAATCACAAAGAAAAAGAAATTAATCTTCACACTATAACACCCAAATACTGAAAAAATGTGAAAACGACACTTGTAAAGACAAAGAAATTTATCTTCACACTATAACACCCATATACAGCAAAATTGTGAAAACGACACTTGTAGATGGATAGGCCTCAACCATTGAGCTAGATAAATTATCAGTACATGAAGGGATATATTCTGCCATTTTATCTACATTTCACAATTATATTTTTTAAATTTAAGTCCACTTTGGCATGTACATTAAAATGTGTTGTAATACAAAGATACTTACATGTATGACAGGGGAGTCCGGCTGGATCCACCAGTTTTTGGTACGCATCCTTCTTTTTAAGCCTGTTACAGTAATCAGCCGACTTTATTTTCCACAGGCACGGCATTGAGCGGTACAGCTCAATAAACTCCAGCAAAAATTCCTGCTTATCGGCCATCTGTAATAAAAAAAGGATTATGTGAGAACGGCAGAATGGTTAAATAAAATGCTTACATACCCTACAACATAGAACACAGCAAGGATCATAAAATGGTGGTGGTGGGCAAAGCTGGAGTAAACAATGGCAGAGCTGGGATCATAAAATGGTGGGCGTGCCTGAACAAAACAATGGCAAAAAAAAAAAAAAAATTGATGGACGACAATGGTTAACAACAGCAGAGATCTAAAAATGGATCTGTAAAATTAAAGAAAAAAAATAAAAATTAAATGTGACAAAAGAAATACCTACCTTACAAAACTTGTTTGTGATTCTGGAAAAAAAAAAAAAAAAATAGGGAAACTAAATAGCGTCACAAACTAGATCGCAGAGGATATAACGCCACAGACTGGATCGCAAAAAAAACCCCCCAACGCCGTAGACTGGAACGCAGCAACCGCAATAGTGGCGCAAACTGGATCGCAGTAGCTATAAAGGCTAGCAGGACACACTGGAACAATGCTGGAGATTTGAAACAACCGCTTCTGCTCGAGAGCAATGGAGAGGAGTGCTGATACATCGTCTTTTATGACGCGGTCATCCAATCACGAAGCGGGAGAGCTGTGATAAATATCTATGAGATAAATAGTGACCACCAATCTGTGATGAGGGGCGTGCAAAAGGTTGCGCTCAGTCACGCCTATCGAGGCCGTGATCTTTCACAGTACATGCAGTGTGGCACGTCCCAACGACCGCCAAAGTCGTTAAATAGATCGCTAATCGCTGATGCGTCGTTAATGAGATCGTCCAGTTTGGCCGCTACTAGCGACCTTAAAACGATCACACCAACGATAGCGTCGTTATCGTGATCGTTAGCGGGAACGTTTAGTGTGGCAGTACCTATAGACACCCTTTAAAACATTAGCATAAAACACCTTTCTTCCCTTACATTTAAAGCTATGAATTAGCTAGCAATAAATAATTTCCACACAAAATAACATCAGTGGAGATAAAAAGATGACATAATAAAATGTAAACTGGTGAACTGTGTACAGATATTAGATCTGACATGCCCTTCTCAGATTGATATTTTTACTTTAATGCAAAATGAAGAAATAGGCACTTTTTATCTGTCGTGTTGTAGCTGTAGTGTTCTTTACAATGCTGACACCTGGCATCTGATAATCCTAAAAGTAATATATTTTCTAGCTCTGGCTTCAATTTGTGTTTGAGCAATAAATATTTTAAACACAGCAAAGGCAATCATATAACCAAATCAATTTTGCATCTTAAATTAGTTATGGGGTTTCATTTTTCATATTTTAACACCTTTGTGTGAATGTATCCCTTAAAACACTATGTTGTTCTATTTTTAGTAGATTATTTTCTTAGGAATTATCTTCACAATAATCAGAACTATATTTTCATGCACAGACATTAATCTATAATAACATTGTAGATGACTAGTACCACCACCTCTAGAAGGTACCCAAGGCATCCTTAATACTGCCTTATTATTAAAGGTTTTTTTCATGACTTAAAGAATCTGCCCAAGAGAGCCAAAAATGATAAACTAAAGCCATAAGCATTGCTTACCCATACTCCTCTGCACGCGTTGCAAACATACACATGACCACTGAGACCATTAATTTTCTTATTGGAGCAGCGACACTGTAGCAGCAGGGGAGTGTTAGGGATCGAGTTCCCGCTGCTGCACAGGGGGAATCTCGAACCAGTCCCGCTGTGGTCCCCCATCCATCTCCGGCTGCAGTGGAGCCTGCTTTAGCAGAGACGTCGGTCCCAGCGTCTTGATCAGTCTAATACTGTTCAGAGGCTGGTTGCTGCCTCTCCTGGTTCCTCTATTATAACCAGTGCTGAAGCAGGCAGCTCTGGGACTCAGTCCTCGCTTTCTCCATCTGATCATGCCCAGGGCAAGATCTCCAATTGGAGATCAGCGGTCACATGCTCGGTTACAGCAGCGACTCCCATTGGTCTTCCAGGAAGGTCCTGAAGCTGTTTGTGTTCTGGAAGCAGTTTCCCATTGGTCCTTTTCTGGATGGTCGTGTAGCTGCTACTATAAAAGGTGCGCATGACCGCACGGCCATGCGCTAGCATCAATCCTGTTATGTGCTTTGCGCCAGTGTGGTCATGTACGCATGCAGTTAGGGCTCGGCTGAAATAAGCCCCTAGAATACCGGCACCTATTGTGAGGAGTTTTGTATGCACATGTTCAGGGCTTGGCTGAAATAGCCTCTAGAATACCGGCTACTCTGGTGAGGAGTTGGTTGTTTGCGTTGCTGTCTGCATGACCACGGACTGCTATCCGCTGTGCAGTTATTTGTGTACTCCTGTGGGGTTAACAGGACACACTCTCTACCTTAGTGACTCTGTGGAGTAACAGAGTTCGCTCATACTGCCATATAGTGCCACAGCATTTATGTCAGTGATTCTGTGGAGTAACAGAGTTTGCTCATACCGCCATATAGTGCCATCTCACTAGCAGCAGACTCTGCCTGCACGGAGGATCCCGGGCTGCGAACGCACCTATTATTTATATTTATTTAGTGCGTTCCGCAGCCCCTAACAGGGAGTTGATGGATAAGTAATTGATATGTCTTTATCTTATAACATTCTCTACCCTTGAGAAAATTTTGCAAAACCAAATAAATTCCTTCCTTAGTCAATCTATAAACAATGTGCAGTATGTCTATGAAAGGCACTTGAATAATAAATAAAAGTCACAGAATTTAAACATTGAGTCATATAAAGGAATTATAATGTAAATGACGCCTTAAAGAGGTATTCTAAAATTGTGCCTTGAGCAGCTCAGAACGCTGCCATTTCCATACTTCTTGGTTTCTGTCAGGGCGGGCACTCCTCATTGAGTCACAGTTCTGGTGAGTAGCAGAATTATAGTATTAGTAGAGCTACAGTACAGACAAAAAGTTTGGACACAACTTCTCATTCAAATTTCATGACTATGAAAATTGTACATTCACACTGAAGGCATCAAAACTATGAATTAACACAAATGGAATTATATACTTAACAAAAAAGTGAAACAACTGAAAATATGTCTTATATTCTAGGTTCTTGAAAGTAGTCACCTTTTTGCTTTGATGACTGCTTGGCACACTCTTGGCATTCTGTTTTTTTTAAATCAGATATTTTTTATTGAAGTTTTGAAAATCTTACAAACATTGCCCACATTTCTTATCCCATTCGCTACCACCCAACCCCCTCCCATTCCCTGGTCCAATGTTAAGTTATATCAAAAATAAGTACGAAACATACATTAATAATGCATATATCCAAGGCACAAATTGTAATAATGTACTCTATAAACATTTTCAGAATATCATAAGCATGTTGTTACAATAAAAACTTACAGTCTATAGGCCTGGAGTGTTCAACCATCCTGCCCAAATTTTTTCAAACATTGCCAGCCTTCCTCGCTTAAGATAAATTGCCTTTTCTCTACTTAAAGTAAAATTAAGCTTATTTATATATTCTTTCCGCGAAGGAACTTTATCCGAGTTCCAATCATATGCTATTAGTTTCCCAGTGATAAAGAGCATTCTAGCAACTGTTATTTGCAAAACGTCATCACCCCTCACTTCCTCGACATATCCCATCACACAGACAGTAGGGACTCTGGGAGTATCCTGTTCAGTGGCAACATATATCAAATTAAGCACCGTAATCCAGAATATCTGTACACACGGACACGTCCAGAACATATGTAAGATATCTGCATCATCTAGCGCACATTTAGGACATTTTGAATCCGATCTCAGACCTATATCAAACAACCACTTTGGAGTTCTATAAACCCTGTACAAAATGTATAGTTGGGACAGACGATTGGGCTCACTAAGGGACAACTTAGGTATCATTTGCATTATTGATTCCCACTGGGTTGCTGAAATTGCCCCTACTTATCTTTCCCTCTACCCTAACGCTGTTATCGGGTGGCCTACTAGCACTTTTGAAAGAAGTTCCCCATATATAAAAGAAATCAATCATTTCGTGGATGTCTGTAGACCAAGCCTATTAATTACTGCATCATGATGTATAATAATAGGGTGTATGTGAGTCTGCATTAAATAGGCATGTCTCACCTGTAAATATTGATAAAATGTAGCGTGTTGAAGTGGGAAATCTTTTCGTAGGTCCTCAAATGGTTTAAAGATCCCTCCATCTATCAGCTGTGAAAGCCACCAAATACCTACACGTCGCCACTGCGCAAATGCTTTCAATGTCTTTAATTGTGGTAAGTGTGGATTATCCCATATAGGAGCATACTTTGTGAATCCAGTAATTCCTCTTAAACTTTTGATTTTATCCCCCACCTTAACCATTAGCATTATCGTCGGGAGATTAGCTAACAAGGGTCTAAATTTATTTGCTTCCAATTTAGACAATAGAGGTCCCCGACCCCAAGAAACTGAAGAATCCCTCGGCCTCCCCCCGTCACCACCGACATGACTTCCGATCCCCCCGCCAAATGTTGACACTGAGAAGATAAAAAATATAACCAAGGTTTAGGCAATGCCAACCCTCCCTCCTCCTTTCCCCTTTCTAAGTGTTCTAACTTAATCCTCGCGCCCTTTTTTTCCATATAAGTTCCCTGAATAGTGCATTGATGTGAAAGAACTTATTTTGCGGGAGCCATATCGGGGAGTTATAAAGAACATACAAAAGTTGCGGCATAATCACCATTTTCAATAAATTCACTCTTCCTACAACTGACAGATGTAACTTAGCCCATGCCTTAATTTTTTGTTTAATTTGAGCTACAAGCGGTGAAAGATTCAAACTCTCATAGTCTGGTATGTTTTTAGATATATTAATGTCCAAGTATTTAAAACACGACACTATAGGCACTTGTGGAACTCTGACTACAGTAGAGTCTATAGGGATGATAGGTGACTTTTCCCAGTTTATAACTAGTCCAGAGATCGCCCCAAATACAGTAAGAAGTGACATTGCACTACTCAGTGATATGTCAGAGTCTGCTAAAAACATAAGAATATCATCTGCGTAAAGAGCCACTTTCTCCTCCAGCACCCCATACCTAAATTCTTCAATTTCCGGGTTCAATCTTATCCTTGAAGCCAAAGACTCCACCGTCAAGGCAAAGAGCAGCGGAGATAGAGGGCAGCCCTGTCTCGTACCCCTGTGAAAAGGAAATAGCCTAGACAACAATCCATTTGCCCGTACTCTTGCCAATGGTGCAGAATACAGAAGTTTAATCCAACCAATGAAGCCTGGACCAAAACCCATGCATTTAAGCGTGGCAAAAAGATAGTTCCACTCCACGCTGTCAAATGCCTTAGCAACATCAAGAGACAGGACCGCACTCCTCCTTGCATTATCCTCCCCTACCTGCATATTAAGGTACAGTCTTCTAAGATATACAGTCGTTGACTTGCAGGGCATAAATCCCGTTTGATCCGGATGTATTAAAGATTCCACTACCTTTGACAGGCGGGTATCCAGTATTTTTGCTAATAGTTTTATGTCTACTGTCAGAAGAGAAATAGGCCTATACGACACCGGGATAGTAGGATCCTTATCTTTTTTTGGTAACACCGTAATAATAGCTTCCCTCATTGATGGCGGAAGGGCCCCAAGACCACGACTATCATTAAGTGTAGTGAGCAACAACGGGAGTAATATCGACTGATATTTTTTATATACTTCTACGGGCAGGCCATCCACCCCTGGTGCCTTGCCATTAGACATAGTACTCAGTGCCTCTTCAAGTTCGTCCAAACCAAGGGTTCGTCCAGCAGATTTCTATCTGCATCGGAGAGTCGTGGGAGCCTAGCTAATTCAGAAAAATCTTCAAGATCCTTTACAGACGCCCCAGAATGAGAGGAATATAAATTAGTAAAAAAAACCTCCAAAACTCCCAGGACCCCCGGTGCATCAGTAACAAGCATCCCATTCTCACTACTAAGCCCATGTATAAACGAGGATCCCTTCTGTGCTGATGTTATAACTGAAAGTAGGTGTCCCACACTTTCTGCATTCTCAAAAAATTGGGTCTATTGAAACATACGTTTCTGCATCGCCACCTCCAGAGACAATTTGGTCACTCTTGATTGAGCGTCCTTCAGTCTCTGCTGTGTATTGGGAGTGACTTGTATTGAGAAAGCCCTCTCTGCATCCTCCAGTTCCTGAAGTAAAAGTTTGGATTTTCTATCAGAACTAGATTTAATCTTTGAAATCTCACGTATTAACATACCACGCAAATATGCCTTTAGGGATTCCCAAATCAGCAGACTAGAGGCCAAATTCTCATTAAACCTAAGCAATTCCTGTAGTTCGGAGGTAAATGAATCAGTTTTATCTAGTAATTGTAGCCAAAATGGATTTAAACGCCAGAGCGGCCTATCCCTCGACATATTATTATTTCCTTTAATAACGACAGATAAGGGCGAATGATCTGACATCGTCCTTGGTAAATATTCAACGTTTATAATTTTCCCCAATATGAGACTATCCCCCAATGCCAAGTCAATACGAGACAGGGAAGAGAAAGTAGAGGAGAAACATGAGTACTGGTATATCCCAGGGTTCCTGCATCTCCACAGATCGGTTAAGGCTAATTCACGCAGGAGCACCCTGAATGGTATACAGTTACCCTCCAGTTTTATAGGTGCATGAGTACCTCTATCCCAATGGGTATCTAAAATATTGTTAAAATCGCCTACCACTAAATATGGGACTCCTGGAAAGTCTCTCAATATAGTTAGGATTTTATATATGATTTTACTGCTATATGGCGGAGGGATACATATAGATATTAGTATCATCGTGACCGCAGACAGCGTACAATACACGAAAACAAACCTCCCCTCTTCATCTACCACCGCTCTTTTACATAGAAATTGGGCACCCTGTTTAATTAGTATGTTGACACCTCTAGAGTACTGAAATATGTGGAATGATATCCCGCTAACATCCATCTTTTATCCAGAATGCCAAGTGTTTCACATGTGAGGTGCGTCTCTTGCAAGCAAATTACAGTTGGTTTGCGATCCATAATAAAAGAAAAGATCACCTGTCTCTTTACTGGGTACTTCATCCCTCTAATATTCCAGCTAAGAATCATAACATCCCCCATACTTGATATTTTCAAACTGGAACAACATAATCCAATCATTTTTAGCTACGTACCTTTGGACATACATATATCCATTGAAGGACCAAACCCCCCCCAATCCCACCCTTCTCCCTAATAGCGTATCCCAACATAACTCTCAACTGTATTAGGGCCACCTCACAGAAGAACAATGTTATTCCCCTTGAAATGTGTAAAGCCAAGTACCGGGCGTTTTAGTTCCCATCTCACCCCCCACATATTCCAAGATAATACCACACAGCACATAAACAACTATCCAAACATAAGAACAGTTCAAGACATCCAGATTGTCCAAAAGATTCACGTTTCTTCACCGCATTCCTCCATCTTCTTTCTTAAATCCTGTTCACTGTTCATTCAGATCCAACCAGTCAGCAGCCTCTGTAGCATCCAGAAAAAAATGAGATTTGTTTCCAGCTTCAACCCGCAGTTTGGCCAGGAAGATTATAGAGTATTTGAGGTCAAGGGCCATCAGTCGTTTTTTAATATCAACAAATTGAGCTCTCATTTTTTGCACTTTTGGTGAAAAGTCCGGATAGAAGGAAACTTTAGACCCATCTATGGTTAGATCAGAGTGGTCTCTTGAAAATCTAAGAATACTGTCCCTGTCTCTGTAGTGCAATAGTTTAGCCAGAATGGGGTCTTGGTGGGTGACCAGGGGGAGGGGGACGAGCCGGGACTCTATGAACACGTTCCACCGCATACAAATGGGTAAAATTTTCAAATCCAACTTTTTCTTTTATCCAGGCTTCAATAAAATTTGTAGGATTTTTGCCCTCGCATCGCTCCGGGATGACGACAATACGTACATTGTTGCGCCTGGACCTGTTTTTCAAGGTCATCCATTTTATTCCATACTGCAGCCAGATGTTTTTCAAATTCTTTATTATACTGCACAGATTTAGGAACTGTATTTTCCACCACGCCAACTCTTTTTTTCTAGTTGCCCAGTTCTATCCTTAACTGAATGGAGGTCGTGTTTTACATTCTGCATTGACTCCTGTAAAAAGCCCAGCTGAGTAAGCACATTAGTTAAAGCTAATACACACTGCATTATTGCCATCAACACATCCTTTATAGTGGGTTCAGCAGGGACTAGTGTTGAGCATTCCGATACCGCAAGTATCGGGTATCGGCCGATATTCGCGTTATCGGAATTCCGATACTTAATTCGATACTTTTTCCATATCGTATACCGGAATCGGAAGTTCCATAATTCTTTGAGAGGCAATGTGATTTTAGTCAGCCAATGAGGAATCCTACGAAGTGTGGGCACATCCTGTAATGCTGCGGTCATCTTAACTAATGGCATGGCTGTGATTGGCTGCTGAAATGATGTCAGAATGCACTATAAAAGGCGCCGCCGCCATTTTAGCGTCACTGTGCTGTGAACTCAGTAAGGGACAGAACGCTACTCTGCTCACTCTGAGGGACAGTTAGATATTGCGATTTTGTGTACTACTGTGCTTGAGGCAGGCTAGTTTACCAACCGCTGTGTAAAGCTTCATTTTGCCAGTGTTGTTTTAACAGCTCTGTGCAAGGTGTGTGTGTGACAGTGCAGGTGACGCTGCAGTTTGCTCTGCATCCACCGCTGTTTGTAGGCATCTGCACGTGTCACTGACTTTTTTTTTTTTTTTTTTTTTTTTATTTTGTGGAATTGGTGCAGCTCCATTATATTAGAAAAAAAAATCAAATCTATTAGTGTGACGTGCTTCCATCCGTATACAATACATTGGTTGCAAACACTATAGAACTACACAAAGGAGCTTTTCACAGATTGTGGACAGTTGTGTTTCAGTGTTCACTTCAGTCTGTGTTTTTTACTTTTTTTAGTGCAGATCACGCTCCAGTTACATGTTCAAGCACTGCTGCTTGTACTCTGCTGAGCGTGTCTCAGTGGCTCATCCTTTTCATTTATCTCCAATTGGTTCTGCTACATTTCCATTTAAAATAAAATCTAATCTATTAGACTAATAGATTAGATTTATTTTAAATGGAATGTAGCAGAACCAATTGGAGATAAATGAAAAGGATGAGCCACTGAGACACGCTCAGCAGAGTACAAGCAGCAGTGCTTGAACAAGTAACTGGAGCGTGATCTGCACTCAAAAAAGTAAAAAACACAGACTGAAGTGAACACTGAAACACAATGTCCACAATCTGTGAAAAGCTCCTTTCTGTACTTCTATAGTGTTTGCAACCAATGTATTGTATACGGATGGAAGCGCGTCACACTAATAGTATTAGTGTGACGCGCTTCCATCCGTATACAATACATTGGTTGCAAACACTATAGAAGTACAGAAAGGAGCTTTTCACAGATTGTGGACAGTTGTGTTTCAGTGTTCACTTCAGTCTGTGTTTTTTACTTTTTGAGTGCAGATCACGCTCCAGTTACATGTTCAAGCACTGCTGCTTGTACTCTGCTGAGCGTGTCTCAGTGGCTCATCCTTTTCATTTATCTCCAATTGGTTCTGCTACATTCCATTTAAAATAAATCTAATCTATTAGTGTGACGCGCTTCCATCCGTATACAATACATTGGTTGCAAACACTATAGAAGTACAGAAAGGAGCTTTTCACAGATTGTGGACAGTTGTGTTTCAGTGTTCACTTCAGTCTGTGTTTTTTACTTTTTTGAGTGCAGATCACGCTCCAGTTACATGTTCAAGCACTGCTGCTTGTACTCTGCTGAGCGTTGTCTCAGTGGCTCATCCTTTTCATTTATCTCCAATTGGTTCTGCTACATTCCATTTAAAATAAATCTAATCTATTAGTGTGACGCGCTTCCATCCGTATACAATACATTGGTTGCAAACACTATAGAAGTACAGAAAGGAGCTTTTCACAGATTGTGGACAGTTGTGTTTCAGTGTTCACTTCAGTCTGTGTTTTTACTTTTTTGAGTGCAGATCACGCTCCAGTTACATGTTCAAGCACTGCTGCTTGTACTCTGCTGAGCGTGTCTCAGTGGCTCATCCTTTTCATTTATCTCCAATTGGTTCTGCTACATTCCATTTAAAATAAATCTAATCTATTAGTGTGACGCGCTTCCATCCGTATACAATACATTGGTTGCAAACAATATAGAAGTACACAAACGGGCCTTTCACAGCTACTGAACATGGGTTTTTAATTTTTAACTAAAATATGTATTTTTTCAAATGACACAAATATAAGTAATGTTGAAGAGGAATAGTCCTACATCCATTGTTTGCACAATATTACAGGTGTACATCATGTCCCTTAATCAACAATGTATTATTATATTTACTTGTATGCTTTTATTTAAAAGCCAAGAACACAGAAGGATAACCTTCGCACTGCAGCTGTTGTCAAAGTTCAACCCACATTATGCACTTCCAACATTGCAGCATTTGAGGCATGATGTGAGTTGATTGGTCAAAGTTATGGAGTGAGAAGGTTCACCATCAGTACCCTATAGCATAAGTATGCTTTTGTGTTAGCATTTGTGTTAGACATGTGGATATCTGCCATAATATGTCACAATTATTTAGTTACAGATTTGTTACCAACACTAATCATTGAATGGTTTTAAATTTGACGTTTCACTTGTTTACAGCTTAGAAATAAGGGTGTAGCCTGATATCTATGTGTAGCACTAGCCACTTTAACATGTCATGTTTTTTTAAACATGTGTAGCTAGGTAGCAGTAATTTTTGCCGGACACACAGCAGGGGAACAGCAGGCGTTACTGAACCCCACTATTACTATAGCTTGTGTATTGGTCTGTGGACACGACACTTCTGAGCAGCAACTGGCAGTGTTGTAGCCCAGGGAGTATAGCTCAGGTGGTAGAAAGATGAACATAACAGGAGACATGGAAAACGTTGTCAACCAGTTAGTTAATCTGAAACCGGACAGGCAAATTCAGGCGAGATCCATGCCTAGTTCATTTTCAGAAAAGTAAGCCGTTGTACATTATCGTAGGATAGTCGCATGCAACGGTCTGTTAGTACACCACCTGCAGCAGTAAAGACGCGCTCCGATAATACACTGCCAGCAGATCAAGCCAGCACCTCCAATGCATACTGGCTAAGCTCTGGCCATGTATCCAGCTTAGAGACACAAAACTTGAATGGGGAAGAGCCATCTGAGAGTACACTGAGAGGGCAAGACATGTAGTCTGTAACCATCTTACGGAAATGTTGCCTCCTGCTGACTGGAGCCGTCTCGGATGGTGTAGACATTGGTGGCGCTGCCACAAAACTTCGACACATTTGGAACATACTGGTCTTGCCCTGTGCAGAGGCGCTGCTTGTGCTCCCTCTTGTTGCAGAGCTGTCTCCACTGCCTCGACGCACAGAGCTGCTTTGTAAATCAGTAGCAGCAGCAGTGCTCTCGGCTGGAATGGAGAACATTATGGATTGCACCAGTGTGTCTTGGTACTTCCGCATTTTACGCTCCCGGTTCAACGGTGTGATGAGGCTTTGTAAGTTGTCCCGGTAGCGAGGGTCTAGGAGGGTGTACACCCAATAATCAGACGTGGTGTGAATGTGTTCGATGCGGCGGTCGTTTCTCAGCCACTGCAGCATGAAATCAACCATGTGCTGCAGACTCCCAACTGGCCAAGAAACGTTGTCCCCTGCAAGAGGCGTCATCTCCGCCTGCTGTGCATCACCCCACCCTTGGTCTACATACTGACTAGAGCATTGTCTACCTCCCTCTGGAGCGATGTCTTCCTCCTCCATTGACTCCTCCTCACAAAGTCCTTCAAATACATATAAATTTACAAAATTTAAAACTCAAAATTTAAAAACTTTGTATCATAATTCTGTAACATCAGTTTATGGAAACACAATAGCATTACAAAAGGATAGACAAAAAATGTACATTATGTGCTTTGTAAATACATTAAAAGTTT
This sequence comes from Oophaga sylvatica, assembly GCA_033576555.1. Lineage (NCBI taxonomy): Eukaryota > Metazoa > Chordata > Amphibia > Anura > Dendrobatidae > Oophaga > Oophaga sylvatica. Next base: position 537,526,505 of record JARQOD010000003.1, on the reverse strand, counting down.
GTAATGGTTATGAAAATATAGACAGCGACTCTGGAGGTTCAATTGTTGATACAGCATGGTACTTTGAAAGTCCTCCAGCCCTTTGTGAAGAACCACGTTGCGCTGACTGTCCAGAAGGTGATGGAATTTGTGACTCCTCATCCTCCTCACAAAGTCCTTCAAATACATATAAATTTACAAAATTTAAAACTCAAAATTTAAAAACTTTGTATCATAATTCTGTAACATCAGTTTATGGAAATACAATAGCATTACAAAAGGATAGACAAAAAATGTACATTATGTGCTTTGTAAATACATTAAAAGTTTGTAATGGTTATGAAAATATAGACAGCGACTCTGGAGGTTCAATTGTTGATACAGCATGGTACTTTGAAAGTCCTCCAGCCCTTTGTGAGGAACCACGTTGCGCTGACTGTCCAGAAGGTGATGGAATTTGTGACTCCTCATCCTCCACCTCTTCCAAAACCTCATGCCTTAGTGCTTGCAGTGTTTTTTGAAGCAGGCAGATAAGGGGGACAGTCAGGCTGACTAGTGCATCATCTGCACTCGCCATCCGCGTTGACTCATCAAACGCACGCAAAACGTGGCAGATATCCTTCATAGAGTTATTCGCCACTCATTACACTGGCAGTGGCTGCCCATTCATTATAGGATCCAATTCTAATTACTGGTTCTCACCAACATAGCTCTCCACAGCGCAGCACCCCCCTACATCTCCTCCCTTATTTATATTTATCGGCCTAACCGACTGCTGCACTCTGCAAACGACCTTCGACTAACCTCTGCACTAATCCGTACCTCCCACTCCCAACTCCAAGACTTCACCCGCGCTGCGCCAATCCTCTGGAATGCTCTACCCCAAGAAATTAGGACTATCCGCAATTTGGATGGTTTCAGGCGCTCCCTCAAAACACATTTGTTCACAGTGGCCTATCACATTCACTAATCAAAGTCATTCTATGTGTAATTCTGTGTGTGTAGCCCATTCACTATCTCCATGCATCCCTCACTTCCTTAAAATGGCTGGACCATCATTGTAAAAACACCATTGTATATAAACACCTGTACTTTGTATCTCCCAACCTCATTGTAGATTGTAAGCTTTCACCAGCAGGGGCGGCTGATTTTGCTTTAATTATTGTATTGTTAACGTTGTTACTTATGACTCGTGTTTTGAAACTGTTAAACTGTAAAGCACTGCGGAATATTATGGCGCTATATAAATAAATAATATTATTATTCTTATTATAGAGGCCCACTCAGTAGTGGTGAAGTGTGAACGCCGCAAATTGCGAGTTGACTGCGCCTGATGCAGCTGATACTCCATTACTGTTGGCTGCTGCTCACACAACCGCTCCAACATATGTAACGAGGAATTCCACCTGGTGGGTACGTCACATATAATGCGATGTTCATGAAGGTGAAATCTGCGTTGCAGAGCTGCAATCAGCGATCTGGCCATGCTGGAACGTCGCAAGTGAGCGCACTCTAGGCGGACCTTGTGCAGCAGTGCATCAAGATCCGGATAGTCCCTCAAAAAACTCTGCACGACCAAGTTGAGCACATATGACAGACATGGTATGTGAGTGAGGTTGACAAGGCCCAGAGCTGACACCAGATTTCGGCCATTGTCACACACTACCAAGCCTGCCTGTAGATTCTCTTCCAAAAACCACACGTCGCTCTCCTGCTTTATGGCATTACAGAGCTCCTGCGCTGTGTGGCTAAGATTCCCCATGGAAATTAATTTCAGGATGGCCTGTTGACATTTGGACACGGCTGTGCTCATATCGGTCGCAACAGGTAAACGTTCACGGGTCCATGTGGAGGTAGACCGTGACGGCTCCTGCAGCGATGATTCTGAGGAACTGGAATAGGAGGAGGAATCAATGTGTACAGACTTGATTCCTGCAATCCTTGGAGTTGGCAGAACACGTACAGCGCCACTCGCAAGATCAGTACCCGGCTGCACAACATTGACCCAATGGGCAGTGAGGGAAAGGTATTGTCCCTGGCCATGGGTGTTAGAACCCTCTTGTTAGGTTTTGTTTCAGTTTGCTGGTCACATGACCTTTTTTCCCTATTTAGTCTGGCTCCGCCCTTCTGGCTTTGCTTGACTTCATTGTATTATCTACTGTTAAGCTAGCCGGGTGCTTAGGTGCCTTAATCTGTGAGTTTTGCTTGATGTTAGGATCACAAAGTATTTATTTTTCTGTTTAATTATCCATGCTACAATTTATGTTAGGACTAGGAGGTGTCCACCTTTTCTCCCAGTCCCTAGATCTTGTAGGGATTACTCCCTCGCAACTATAGGTCTTCGTTCACACTAGATGAGGACTTTAGCGGGTCTGGTCGCAGGATCAGGTTCCCCGTTACATCGTAGGGATTCAGCTTAGTTGTATTGTAGGGACAGAATTCCCTTCTTTCCTTACTGGTTGTAGCAGATCATAACAATGGGTACTGGTCCACGCATCGGTGGTCAGGTGGACCTTGCTACTGAGGGCTTTTAGTAGCGCATGTTTAATTTTTCCCTCAACATGCTTTTGCAGACCAGGGACGGCTTGCCTGCTGAAATGAAATCGGCTTGGCACATTGTATTGTGGGATTGACAATGATATTCAGTTACGGAAACTGTCTGTCTCCACCAGCCTGAATCACAGCATTTCAAGGGACAGGAGTTTTGCAATGCCAGCATTCAGAGCCTGTGCTCGTGCATGGTTTGCGGAGTATGGCCGTGTTTTATCCCATGCCTGTGCTACCGCTGGCTGTTTTGTGGCCTGGGAGTGTGAGGATGACAGGGAACTTGCTGCTGTGTGTGGAATAACAGTTTGTCTCTGGACAACAGTGGCCGAGGTTCTTCCATGGCGATCCTGTGAGGAAGCATAACCAGCTGTGTGTGAGCTCGATGAAGAGGCTTCAACACAACCTGAAGATGTAGGTGCTGCTGTAGGTTGGCCTACATCTCCAGTGTGTCTTTGTAACTCAACTACGTGCTTTGTCCGCACATGTTTACACATATTTCTGGTATTGAGGTGACTGACACTTTTAGCTATTTTTAATTTTTGATTACACAGCTTGCATTTCACATAGCAAATATCATGTGCAAGTGTGTGAAAAAAGGACCACGCAGTGCAAGTCCTGGGAGCGCACGTTTTGACTTTTGGAACACAACTGCTCCGAACAGGTGCCAAACTGGAGGCTACAGGCAACCGAGTCTGCAGCCTAACTCTCCCTCCTGTTTGTACCGTTGGGGCAATGTCTTCCTCTATCTTCCTTCTATCACTAACCATTTCTCTAGGCCTCTCCCAGCTTTCAACCAAAGTACTGGTTCTCACCCACAAAGCTCTCCACAGTGCAGCACCCCTCCTACATCTCCTCCCTCATTTCTATCTATCGGCCTAACCGACTGCTGCGCTCTGCAAACGACTTTCGACTAACCTCTGCACTAATACGTACCTCCCACTCCCGACTCCAAGACTTCTCCTGCTCTACGCCAATCCTCTGGAATGCTGTACCCCAAGAAATTAGGACTATCCACAATTTGCATGGTTTCAGGCGCTCCCTCAAAACACATTTGTTCAGAGCGGCCTATCACATTCACTAATCAAAGTCATTCTATGTATTCTGTGTAAGTGTGTGTGTGTCTCTAGCCCATTCACTATCTCCATCCCTCAGTCCCTTAAGATGGCTGGAACATCATTGTAAATGCACCATTGTATATAAACACCTATACTTTGTATCTCCCCCATCTCATTGTACATTGTAAGCTGTCACGAGCAGGGGCGACTTATTTAGCTTAAATTATTGTATTGTTAACGTTGTTACTTATGACTTGTGTTCTGAAACTGCTAAACTGTAAAGCGCTGCGGAATATGATGGCGCTATATAAATAAATATTATTATTATTCCTCTGAGCTGCTCCCACCACCTTCCTGTTCTTCATGCCATGTTGGGTATTGGACCTCATCATCTCCACTACCCTCTTCCAACACCTGCTGTTGGGTGGTCTGGCCAGCACCATGCTCAACAGAAACTGGCACCTGGGTCTCATCATCATCATCAGATGCGTTCTGCGGTGTGCTGACCATCGGCACTGTCTCACCCGCCTCTTCAGATTCAGAGAGACACAGCTGTTGCGCATCACTGCATACTCCCTCTTCTTCACATTACAGAATGCTGCTTGGCTGGGCCCCTGTTTGCAAGCCAATAGATTCTGAGAACAGAAGCAGACACTCAGCTGGCTCCTGTACAGAACTCTCTGACTGCCTGGGCAATTTGCCAGGCGGTGAAGAGACAGATGGTTGCCCAACAGTGCTGTGGTCCTGAGAGGAGGTGGAAGCAATTGAAGTCGATGCATTGGCTGAGATCCAAACAACAACGGCTTCAATTTGTTCTTCCCGCAGCAGGGGGGTACTCCGAGCTCCTACAAAAGTGCGCATAAAGGAACGCTCACGGCCCGGGGAAAACTGGTGGATGCTGTGTCACTGGGGGCCGCAGCAGCCACAGAATCCCCACGTCCTCTCCCTGAAGAAACTCCACGACCACGTGCCTTACTCCCTGCCTTCTTCATCTTGGTAGATTGATAAAGAAAGTCTGAAAAGTTATAAGGCCTAAGTGTGGTTATTCCGCAGAGACTGCAGTGAACACTGCACACAACTGTTCAGTAGGTGTGAAAGGCCCCTTTGTGTACTTCTATAGTGTTTGCAACCAATGTATTGTATACGGATGGAAGCGCGTCACACTAATAGATTTTATTTATTTGTAATAGAGTGGAGCAGCAACAATTAGAGAAAAATTTCAAGGATGTGCCAGTGACACACGCTCAGCAGACTACAACCAGCAGTGGTTGAAGAACTAACTGGAGCGTGATCTGCACTCCAAAAAGGAAAACCTCAGACTACAGTGAACACTGCACACAACTGTTCACTACCCAACGCGTCTCAGCAGGAAGGCAGTCTGTGCGTCAAAACAAAGGCGCAAGCATACATCCACGTACCCTGTTTATAAAGCTATATAAAAAAAATTATGTAGTAGTGACGCACACTTTATTGAGGTACAGTATTACATCGCCATTCACCATCTGTGGCTATGCAGTCTCATCTATATATACCTTATCTATCCGTTGTCATGCTTGCAAGTCGACAGTCAGGCATAAATAGCAATTTTCACTATGCACTATGCACTTTTTAAAGGTTATGTTTGTTAATAAACATGATTATTGCCACATATTATGAGTATTACATGATGGAAATTGTATAATTTTGTATAAACTGTTTAGTGACATTATTCAGCAAATGTAACATTTTAGTAATGTCACAGATAACTTGTAATGCTGATGATGTTTTGAAGTCAGACATTCATTGTCTATACAATAAAAATGGTGTACATACTGTTACTTATCCATCATTAATGGATTCAGATATGTACTTGTATGCTTTTATGTACAACCGTATAGCAGATTCCTTAACTAATTTATTTTGTGGTTTGCATTGCTGTTCAACATGTTAATGTATGTGTTTATGTTTGTCAATTCTTTATTTATCTAGATATTAGTTTAAATGAAATCATCATCTTATGGTAGTAAAGGTTATCTTTCTCTTGTTTGAAGTATAGACATTTAAAATTGACAGGTAACAAGGAAATTACTTTATCTAGTATTTAAACATCCTCCTTGACCCTGGGCTCCAACACCGCCAGTTGTTGCTCGGAAGTGCTGTTAGCACAGTCAACACTTGCTCCTGTGTTACTGGGGTTCAGTAACGTCAGCTGGTCCTCGGTTGTGCCATTGGCTCTTTTCCTTCTGCTGCCCCTCCGGGTTCCAGTACCGTCAGCTGGTTCTCCGCAGTGCCTTTGGCCTAGGTGCCTCCATCTTGGTATCCGAGTTCCAGCAACGTCTGCTGGTCCTTGGTAGTGCTTTGGAGCACAGGTACCTCCTGCTTAGTAACCGTGTCCCAGTAACGTCAGCTGGTCCTCGGTTGTGCCATTGGCTCTTTTCCTTCTGCTGCCCCCGGGTTCAGTAACGTCAGCTGGTCCTCGGTTGTGCCATTGGCTCTTTTCCTTCTGCTGCCCCTCCGGGTTCCAGTACCGTCAGCTGGTTCTCCGCAGTGCCTTTGGCCTAGGTGCCTCCATCTTGGTATCCGAGTTCCAGCAACGTCTGCTGGTCCTTGGTAGTGCTTTGGAGCACAGGTACCTCCTGCTTAGTAACCGTGTCCCAGTAACGTCAGCTGGTCCTCGGTTGTGCCATTGGCTCTTTTCCTTCTGCTGCCCCTCCGGTTCAGTACCGTCAGCTGGTTCTCCGCAGTGCCTTTGGCCTAGGTGCCTCCATCTTGGTATCCGAGTTCCAGCAACGTCTGCTGGTCCTTGGTAGTGCTTTGGAGCACAGGTACCTCCTGCTTAGTAACCGTGTCCCAGTAACATCAGCTGGTACAAGATTGTGCTACAAATACAAGATACGGAACAAGAGACACAAGAACAATAAGCAGAAGATCTAAAAGCAGAAGAACATGAAGTATAAGACCAAAATGAAGAGCAAAATATATGCTCTAAATTCTAAGCAGAAGAAGACTAAGCAGTGTATGGGGGTGAGTCCGTTCCTCCTCGTGGTGCCCCTGGAAAATGCCTGCTGCTGCAGGCTAAACTGAACACGGACAAATACTGTTGTAATTTAAATCTTTTGTGACAGCAAGAACGGAAGGATGAAAAATTCATACTTTGACAGATTACAAGTACAGGATTCTCTGTCACAAATAAGAATATGATGAAGAAGATGAAGCAGAATATGAATAAGAATAATAGTTTAATAAGAAGAATATGAGTAATGTTAACAAAGATGAATAGCAAGAAGTTTAAGAAGAAGATAAAGAAGGTGAAGATGAAGAATAATTTGATGAAAAAGATGATGCTGCAGAAGATTATGAAGGAGAAAGTGTGTGAAAAGTTAAAAAGGTGAAGATGAAGAGCATGGAAGTTGTGTAATATACATATTTGCCAAAATATAAAAAACGTTAACATTGTCAATTTCTTCGTCAATCCGAACATCTTTAAAAAAAAAATATTTATGCTATTCCATTTGATTGGGTTAAACATCTATGCCTTTAATGTCTCCTCAACCTTCCACAATACATTCTACATTACTCTTTCTTGTTTTCCTTCATGTACAATTAACCAACAAGGCAAGAATGGGTTTTTTTTAATTTCGATATTTTGTTCCCATAGACTTACATGGGACTTCCGGTATCGATATCGGGTATCGCCGATATTTTAGTGATATCGGCGATACCATTCCGATTCCGATACTTTAGGATATCGGAAAGTATCGCTCAACTCTAGCAGGGACCTGTAACCAGCTCTGCAAGCTGTTTCTTATTTTGTTCCACCATTTCTCCCCAGCTATCCAGAGCCTCCTGATTCCTCTGTCCTCCAGCGCTTTCTGTCACCTACTCCCCCTCCTCATTCATCTCCCGCTCTATACCTTCTCCTTTGGTGTCAGGATCCTTTCCAGCTTCCTGGGAAGACCCCCTCTCCAATTCCTCCACTCGGGCAAATCGCTGCAATCGGACCTCTACCTCTCTGTTTCTGGCTGTACTTTCGGTTTCTGCATCAGCCAGGGAACGCACTGAAGCAGCGGCGCCATCTTGGGGACCCAGGGCCATCTCTCCTGCGATCCTCCATTGGCCTTTTTTCGGCATGGTATGTGTCAGGAGCACTCCTTATATGACCCACGACCTTCACCAGTCCCAGGGTCACTCCACCATAAATACCAGCTGTGCTGTGGGGATTTTGCAGCGGTACTTAGTTAGAACATGTGGGAGCTCTGCAGGCACGGGTCCTCCTCACATGCTGCTAGCCACGCCCCTCACTCTTGGCATTCTCTTGATGAGCTTCAAGAGGTAGTCACCGGAAATGGTTTTCACTTCACGGTGTGCCCTGTCAGGTTTAATAAGTGTGATTTCTTGCCTTTATAAGGCCTCTTTCACACATCCGGTGTGCGCCTGATGGCGCCCCGGCATTTAGCCGCAGCGCCGCATCAGAAAACCTGATGCGCCGCTTGCGGTTTTTGTTTGCATTGACTTGCATTAGCGCCAGATGGCGCCGCATGTCAATGCGTCGTATGCGATTGTTAGGGTTCGATTTCCCTCTGCTGCACAAGGGGAGTCTCGAACCCGTCCCGCTGCAGTCTCCCATTCATCTCCGGCCGCAGTGGAGCCTGCTCAGCAGAGACGTCGGTCCGGGCGTCTTGCCCACTCCTCTACTGTGCAGTGACTTGCTGCTGCCTTTCCTGGATCTGCTATTATAGCCAGTGCTGGAGCAGTCGTCTTTGAGACAAAGTCCTGCGTTTTCCCATCTGAGCATGCCCAGAGTGAGATCTCTCATTGGAGATCAGGGGTCACATGTTCAGGTGCTGCAGCGGCCCCTATTGGTCCGCCAGGAAGGTCATGTAGCTACGTTTGTTTGTAACAGCTTCTCATTGGTCCTTGTTCCTGGAAGGTCCTGTAGCTGTTGCTATAAAAGGGTAGCATGGCTGGGCCGCCATGCGCTAATATCAATCATTGTATGCTATGCGCCAGTGTGGTCATGTGTATGTGTCGATAGGGACCCGACTGAAATAAGCCACTAGAATACCGACTTAATCGGTGAGGAGTTTGGTATGGTAGCTGGTCAGGGTCGGTGTCCTAGATGCCCTAGATTACCAGCATAACCGGTGAGGAGTTTGATTGCCGTATTCAGGGCCTGGCGTTCAGACGCCATAGATTGCGGGTGATCACGCTTTATGTGCGCTTAGCACTTAACTGTGTATCTGGGAGCCTTACAGGACACAGTGCTTTTTCTCAGCGGCCCTGTGACGTAACAGGGTTCGCTTTCAACGCTAGTCAGCGCCCTAGCGTGTTTTCTTTGCCACTCAGTTGGGTCTAGTGAGTGCGCACACATCGCCATATAGCGTTGCGGCTCCTCTTCTAGCGGCTCTGTGGAGTAACAGAGTTCGCACTGATTGCCACAGCGCATTACGGCGTTTATGTTGGCAGCTCTGCGGGATAACAGAGTTTGCTTCTTGCGCCTTTTTGCCAGCAGCGGGTTTGGCCTGCACGGTGGACCCCGGGCTGCGAACGCACTTATTATTTATATTATTTTGTGCGTTCCGCCAGCCTTAACAGCGATTTTGTCCGGATGCGGCGGAAATGTACATTCCGGCGGCCGGACAAAACGCAGCATGTAACTTTTTTTTTTTTTTGCCGGATTCCCCTGATGTCTCCGGGCATCAGAAACCATCCGGCAAAAAAACGCATGCGGTGCATGCGGCGCATCAGGTTTTCTGATGCGGCGCTGCGGCTAAATGCCGGGGGCGCCGTCAGGTGCACACCGGATGTGTGAAAGAGGCCTTACTGGGGTTTGGACCATCAGTTGTGTTGTGCAGAAGTCTGGTGGATACACAGCTGATAGTCCTACTGAATAGACTGTTAGAATTTGTATTATGGCAAGAAAAAACAGCTAAGTAAAGGTCAGTCAGTCTGAAAAATTTGGAAAACTTTGAAAGTGTCCCCAAGTGCAGTTGCAAAAACCATCTAGCGCTACAAAGAAACTGGCACACATGAGGACCGCCCCAGGAAAGGAAGACCAAGAGTCATCTCTGCTTATGAGGATAAGTTTATCCAAGTCACCAGTCTCAGAAATCGCAGGTTAACAGCAGCTCAGATTAGAGACCAGGTCAATGCCACAATGAGTTCTAGCAGCAGACACATCTCTACAACTGTTAAGAGGAGACTGTGTGCAGCAGGCCTTCATGGTAAAATAGCTGCTAGGAAACCACTGCTAAGGACAAGCAACAAGAGAAGAGACTTGTTTAGGCTAAAGAACACAAGGAATGGATATTAGACCAGTGGAAATCTGTTCTTTGGTCTGATGAGTCCAAATTTGAGATCTTTGGTTCCAACCACCGTGTCTTTGTGCGACGCAGAAAAGGTGAACGGATGGACTCTACATGCCTGGTTCCCACCATGAAGCATGGAGGAGGAGGTGTGATGGTTTGAGGGTGCTTTGCTGGTGACACTGTTGGGGATTTATTCAAAATTGAAGGCATACTGAACCAGCATGTCTACCACAGCATCTTGCAGCGGCATTCTATTCCATCCGGTTGGCGTTTAGTTGGACCATCATTTTTTTTTCAACAGGACAATGACCCCAAACACACCTCCAGGCTGTGAAAGGGCTATTTGACGAAGAAGGAGAGTGATGGGGTGCTACGCCAGATGACCTAGCCTCCACAGTCACCAGACCTGAACCCAATCGAGATGGTTTGGGGTGAGCTGGACCGCAGAGTGAAGGCAAAAGGTCAAACAAGTGCTAATCATCTCTGGGAACTCATCAAGAGAATGCCAAGAGTGTGCAAAGCAGTCATCAAAGCAAAAGGTGGCTACTTTGAAGAACCTAGATTATAAGACATATTTTCAGTTGTTTCACACTTTTTTGTTAAGTATATAATTCCACATGTGTTAATTCACAGTTTTGATGCCTTCAGTGTGAATGTACAATTTTTATAGTCATGAAAATATAGAAAAATATTTGAATGAGGTGTGTCCAAACTTTTGGTCTGTACTGTATGTAGCTCAGAACACATTTTGCTGTAACACATTCAGTGGTTTGTTCTGAATCTACACTGTTATATTTGCATATAGAGATATCTCCACACATACTTTTATCTATACCGTTAACAGCATTTACACAAATACAAGGCTCAGGATTGTGAGACTCATGATGCTGGGGGCCAGGGGGATACACATTACTAATAAGAGCAGTTCATCAGGAGTCAAAATGGAGGGGGTAGAAGGTGAGAAGCCTACTGCAATATATTAGTCTTTGCCTGATGAAGAGACCTGCGTAGTCTCGAAAGCTTGCAATTTGTTACCATCTTTTCAGTTAGCCATTAAAAGGTATCAACCACTGAGGACTCTCAAGTCTAAATATTTTACTGCAATATAGAAATTCAATGGTCTCGAGAGAGGTGGCTTGGATTTTAGGAGATATCGTGTCTCCTGGAATGTAACTACACATGGCCAGACTCTGGGCAGGGTCGGGTGGTTAACCGCCCTGGAAGCAAGATGTAAATTATGTCCGATAAACACTCTCACAGAAGGAGAATGAAGGGAGAAAAAGCAAGTCAATTGCAAATTTGCTTATTTTCATTTTGTTTAAATCAACATAATTCATTGAGAATAAATTTTTTAAGGATCAATAAGGATTAATACATCAGCTTGGTATAGTTTATTTAAAAAGGGGAAAATCCCCCAGTACTCAAAAAATCTCCTCATTCTAACTTTTCCATATGTACAGTGTTTAAAATTAGTGACCCCTGCATATTTCTATTAGAACAGCAATCAGGTGCAAGCATGACATATTGCCAGAAACCTCAATTTCACTATTATTCTTCAATTTTCCAGAAAATAGTCTGAAAAATTAGGAGAAAAAATCATTCCCCCTGCTCAAAGAAGAAAAAGTAGTTAAAATAATAGCAGAGGCAATGAACCTTCTAGAGATACAAATGAATGTATAGTTCACAAAGTTAAAGAAACACTTGCCTGGAAATGGCAGAGGGTGGAAGTAATTACCGAGTGCTATCATATTCCTTAGGAGGCAGGTGGCCATACACCCTTGAGTCACTGCAAATAAAATGCAACAAGATTTAATAGTAGCAGGTACTGAGGTTGCAGCTTGCATAATTAAGTTCATATTAAACACTGAAGGTCTCTATGTCCAAACTAAAAAGTACAACTCTGCTGAAATGAAAAAGCACAAACAAATTTGGCTTTAATATGCTCAAAACCAAATAAATCAGTCACAGGCGTTTTGTGCAGCATTAAAACTAAACTCAAACTTTTTGGGCTTATGAATCAGCAGTATGTCTGGAGATGGAGGAATTAAACATATTGTGAAAATATCACTCTGCCTCCAGTGAAACATGACAGTATCTTGGTGATGTTCTGGGACTACTTTTGTTCCACTAGCACTAGAAACTTGCTGCATGAGGTGGGCAATATGAAGTCAATCAAGTATCAAGAAATCCTATGAAAAGATTTAAAGGGAACCTGCCACCAGTTTTGTTATAAAACAACTAAAATTATCACCTAATTCAGTGTCTTGGCTGCATTCCATAAATGCTTATATAACCCCTTGACTCCTCCTGTGTATCCCCCAAAAATCCATATTGTAGGGCGAAATCTTGTGCCTGCGCACAGAAATCGTGCATCGTGCTTTGCCCTACTGCAGGCGTATGCGCACTTATGTTTTCGACTCTGCCCGCAGTAAGGCAAAAATAAGTGCGCCGGCCCGAGCCACAATGTTTGTGTTCAGGTACAAAATTTGGCCTGGCAATGTGGATGATGCGAGGCTTCATGCATGCCTATTAAAAAAGGAGGAGAGTGAGCAGCAGCTATGAAGAGGAGTGGAGAGGCCCAAAATCATGCTGATTGGATCGGACTGACCTGGTTAACATACAGCGCTGGAGAACTTAAAAAGGTTTTTGGGCTTATACAGGAGGAGTCAGGGGGTTATATAAGCATTTATGGAATGCAGCACAGGAGGTGAAAAAGGGGATAATTGTAGCTGATATATGACAAAACTGGTGACAGGTTCCCTTTAATGCTGTTTACTACAAAGCTGAAGCTTGGACATCCTTGGACATTCTAACAGAACAAAGATCCCAAGACTACCTCAAAGTCCACCTTGGCTTAGTTTCCGAAGTCTTGGAATAGTCTGTAATAGTTGTCAATGTTGCTTGACATGAAAATGAATTGAAAATCTTTTGTGAGATTAAGTAAGGTGGTTGCAGCATGCAAACCCAAAAATATTAGTGAATTGGAGGGGCCCATGAATAATGGCCTATGTTTCCTCAGGAACCCTGCCCAAAGGTAATGTCTGGCATTTTTGTAGCAGGTCATCACAATTCAAGCTTGCTGTAATGTGTACTAAAGATACTTATGAATTATACTAATTCTTCAATTGTCACTAAAAGTGGCACTTTATGATGAATTTGTGGAAACAAACTTATTTTAGTTATGTTGATATAAAACATTTAGATTGTTCTCAATTGATTAATATATTGCAAATAACAGACTGTAAATGTTACTGATAGATCTAATTTGCTTGTGGTCAGATAATGTTTAATGAAACTGTATGTGAATGCTATATGTAAATTTAAACCGCTGACATTAAAGCATAGGACATGCACCTGAACAACATAATTATAAGCCTCGCTATGATAACTAATAGTCTTACCATTTTATTTTTACAAAGTCAAGAGTCAAGAAAAACTGTTCCTCACTTATAAGCTATTAGAAACATTTCTTTGGCTTTTCTATATGGCACTTTGTAACTTTGTTCACTTTATATCTAACAAAATGTGTAATGCCTATTTTATTGATTGCCATCACAAAACTCATTTACAGTAGATAACAAGTAGATAACAGACTGTCATTAAGCATGTACATTTCCAGGCTGTAGTAAAGAACTACACATTTTAAATCACATATCTAAAGGAGAAATTGGTACATAAAATCTAGCTTCATCAAGTTCTATAAACTAATATGCATTCTTTTCTGGTTGTTAACAGTGTCTTCAGCCCTTCTAGTTAATTGAAATAATTTTATATATAGTATATATATGTATATTATATAGATCTATATCTGGAAGGATGATTTTCTGCAGAACAGAAGATAAGCAGTACCATGAGTCCTATGTCCTGCGTGAGGCAGTGACTGGAGTAATTTGTGAGGGTCACTGTATTTGATTTTCCCGGCTACGATCCGGATGATACAGCGTGCTGTGCACTGTGTGAGTTATCTTTTTGGACATTAAATACGTTTTGTTTTGGAACCTGCTTGGGTCACTGCTTCATCACTGCACAACGTGGACACCGCTGCACTACACGTGCCAACAGTAAGACATCCTGAGCCCATTTATGTGTGGGGGCTTTTCATCCATAGAATAGTCGCAATCACAATGTTGCCTAAAACACAGCTATGAATAAAAACTGATATCTAAAAATCCTCCAAGAGCAACTTTTCCCAATGATCCAGGAGCAATTTGGTGATGATGAACAATGGTTTTTTAGTATTATGGAGACCATATCACAAGGCAACAGTGATAAGTAGGTGGCTCTGTGAACAAAACTCTGACATTTTGAGTCCATAGCCAGGAAATTCCCCTGAACGCTATCTCATTATTAATCTGTGGTCAATCCTCAAAAAGCGGGTGGACAAAAAAAAATCACAAAAATTGTGATAAACTCCCAAAGCATTGATTAGGAAAAAATGTGTTTGTCATCAGTCAGAGTTTCTCCGGAATCTAGTATGCCGAATAGCAGTGGGAATTACAAAAGCCTTGAAAAATAAGGATCAACACTGTAAATATTAAGTCTTTGCATAAGCTTCATGTATTTTTCAATTATTGTTTAAAAAGTCATGAATTGCTTATAATTGTATGTCAGTAACCATAGAAACATCTGACTAAACGTTCTAATAACACAGCATACTTTGTGAAAAACAACATTTCAGTCAGTCTCAAAACTTCTTGGCCTCAAATCTAAATGTATGTACAATTACCAAAAGCTCATAAAATACTTGTCTGCATTTATAAGGTTGCACAGGGCAGTAGCCATGGGCAAGGCACTCATTTTCAGTGTCCCAGCACTTTAAATGAAAGTGGAGATCTTGGCTGGGTGTGTGGACTTGTGCTGCCAGGGCTTTATGCCTATGCAAACCGCATGTAACCGATATTGTGGGTTTGCCAGGACCAGATGTTTTATAGTTCAATGAAGGAGACCACCATTCAAAAACAGACTCTTTACTGAACGATAACTTGGTAAGGGTTATATACAAGTGATAGTGGGTGCAAATTCTTGTGAACGTTTCCTTTACAGTATGAAGCATTTTCCACATGGTATCCTTCCTCTGTAGTGTACTCCAGGGCTCTCTAGGCACACTATTTCTCTGTACTTTGCTACAATCCAGCTTTAACTCTACAGTCCTGACTAACAAGTGTTCCGAGTCCTATTTCTTCCACTACTGGCACCCTAGATCTCCCTCTCTTGACCCTTCACTAATCTCTGTCTATCAATCCTGTTAAGGCATGTGATCTTCTATGTTACAAGCTCAAGGTCACATGGCTATGCATCCTCTACTTGGATCAGACTCTGGAAGGTCACTCTGTCTCTTTCTGTTGCTTTTCCTCAGAATTGTGCCATACCTCATTCTTCAGTCTAATCTCACTCAGGGTCACATTCTAATGCAGCACTGCTCACTTTGCACTCCAAACCCTATCTACCTTTCATGCAGGAAGTAGTCACTCTGACTGACACTAGCCCATCCCACTGTGGGCTAGTTCCATACATTAATGCTAAACTTAGTCTTCAGTCAACTATATACATCATATACTATAAATTGCATTACTTGACTTATCTTACATTACTACACACTATACTACCAATACTTATCACAAAGCATTAAAATTCACACATCACAGTATATACAAAAGATGAAAGATATTATTCAAATTACAACACATAACACGATTGGTGTCTTCAGTGTTGGGAAAGCAACAGCAATTGTGATAGAAGTCAATGGACCATCTATCAAGAGGACTTTGTGGTAGAGAAATAGCAGAAAAATATACTTTCCTTATTTCCATTGTTATTTTTTTCACACCTATTGCTGTATATCTTTTTTTCTTAATAACACCTGTGACCTGCAGTTGGAAAGGAAAACAGTTTAATTTGAAGGTGTGGAAAAAAGACATGTCACAAGTCGGAGCATATTTTATATAGCCATTTTACAATTATTACGTAGCAAATGAATCCAAAAAGGTCATAGGGTTATGAATGAAACATTATTTGATTTGGTCTAATTGGCCTGCTCTGTGTAAATAATGTAATGGGTATTTAAGTCATACTGCATCAATTGTGGTAAAATAATCAGTAACATGTCAAAACGACTTTGCTTCACATATTTACAATTTGCACTGAAGAAGTTTTGATGACCGCACACTGAGTGAATAAACAGTTTGGCCCTCATTGTGATTGCCAATCCAATAGTACAGAGCTTAAGGCTACGTAATAAATATCATCCATCATTTATTCAATACATCTGATAGGTATTATTATATTGTACATTACACATGGAATGGGAGCGCTAAATCTACGTATCTAGAGTTTCTCTAGGTAACGACGAAAAACAAACTCTACACCACAAATGCCTTATATAAAAACAGAATAAGCGATTAAAAGGGCATGGAAGTGACAGCTTTTTAGAAATAATATTAAAAGCTAATGTAATACTTATAACCCCATGTTACAGATGGCTGAACTACAAAACTAGAGACAGGCTGCCAAAGAAAGTTTAAATAGATGATTATCAAAAAGCCAGGGTCAAGCATACATTTCCTAAAGCCGATGGAAATAATTCATGGGATTAATAAATAGACTCTAATGAGATTTTTTTAAAAGCTATTGTGAACATAATGTAATTTAATAATGCAATTATTGTTAATTAGGAACTATAAAATGAGAACAAAACTCTAGGACCAGATTGGTTTCAGCCAAGGGTCATCAGAACACTTGAGTTGAGTTCTTGTTGTACTTTTGTTATCAATATGTAGAGATTTTCTATTGACTGATATGAGGTCAGCAGGCAGGTACAAAGCAAGTTTAATTGATATTTTTGAAAATGCATCTACTGTACAGTTTTTTTTCTCGAAGATCAAGAATTAGAATCAGTTACAATACATAGAACTATGTTAGAGAGGATCTTGGAGAAACATTTTTAAAGGGATAAAAAAACATAGCTTTTTATATTTTTTTTTTCCATGGAGCTAAATTACAGTACAAAGCACAACCCTTTTAGAAGTGCTGTGCTATTTTAAAGGGTGTTTGGGTGTTTGCTACCACACCTGAGAGCAACATAATGTAGGAAAAGAGACCCTGGTTCCAACAATGTATCACTTAGTTTACTGGGTGCAGCAGTTGTGAAGCAATCAGAGATTTTATATATAGCATGCAGCAGAGCTCAGAAAGCTAGCCCCACCCACACCACAGCTTTCTGTGTACATTGTCTAGCTGTGAGCTGCTTATCAAAGGAGGGGATGTGGTGAGACCATAGCTTCTTTGCACTGTGGTCCAAGCAGTGATTGTCTCCTGGTGATAAAACCTTCATTGAATGGAAACAACAGCACACAGAAAAAAAATTGAGATATCACTGACTTCTGTGTCTTAAGGTACTGTCACACTAAATGAGATCGCTAACGAGATCGCTAATGCGTCACTGATTTTATGACGCAGTAGCGATCTCGTTAGCGACGCAGCTGTGTGACATATAGCAGCGATGTGGCCCCTGCTGAGATGTCGCTGATCGCTTATGAACGTTCTGAGCCGTTTTTTGGTCGTTGGTGTCCCGCTGGTGAGCCTGAATCGCTGAGTGTGACACCCTTTATGAACGACTTCACCAGCATCGCAGGTGGGACTAGGCTTTCCCAACGGCCGCAGAGGTCGTTATACAGATCGCTGATGAGTTGTGTTTGGAATCTAACTAGCGATCCCATAGCGATCGCACTAGCGATCTCGCCAGGTCGAGTCGTTGTCGTGATCGCTGGTGCGATCGCTAAGTGTGACAGTGCCTTTATTATACTGTCCTCAGTTTACATAACAAAATCCTGCTGACAGATTTGCTTTAAACAGAAAGCAACCAAGTATTTTTTTAACTTCTGATCAAGCATTTTAAATATAATGTCAACATTTCTTATACATCAGGAACTAATAGAGGCAATTGTATACACTTTTTTTGTAAATATCCTACTCTGTTTTTAAAGGACAACACA
Organism: Oophaga sylvatica; assembly: GCA_033576555.1. Taxonomy (NCBI): domain Eukaryota; kingdom Metazoa; phylum Chordata; class Amphibia; order Anura; family Dendrobatidae; genus Oophaga; species Oophaga sylvatica. The sequence continues at coordinate 537,508,646 of JARQOD010000003.1, read as the reverse complement.
AGCTGTAACCTCATAAGAATGATAAATGTCTGGTTGGCCAGCTCTATACAGTATATAACTCTTGAAAATTGTTTTTATTGTGTATAAAATAGGTTGTAAGGCCTATAAAAGATCCTCTTGATATTACATAATGTCATTGAAAATGATTTGGTACTTTATTTATGTCATATTGATTTATTAATTTCCTTTATTTAATCCATACCTTTAAAACTGCCGAAGCTATCCTACAGGTTGTCACTGCTGCCTTTATTTGAAAGTAGCACAGGATTTATCAATATGTTTACTGTAGATAAGCTTTTTGTTCCCGAAGAACACTGTTATCAGCTGTCATTTCCTGTACCCAAACTCATTAACTTGACATTTGGCAATCCCTGCTTGGAACTAAAAGGAGGTCTACAATGTCCCATTCTTTCTTTTTTGCAGTTATGTTTACTCAGCAGATCGAAACATTATGTGTTTTGTATCTTTATTTTATTTTTATCAAAGTTAATTCCTTCAATAATGTTCAAATAGAAGCAGTAAAATAACATGGTAACCTGATTATATCTTTATTTGGTATTCTACTTAATACGTATGCTCCAATTGGTCCCAAATCACATATATCAGTCCTGGGAAAACTGCAACACGCAGGCCACATCCGGTTCTCTTGCTGTTCCAGTCTGGCCTGCCGACCGATACTGAAGCAGTGTCCCATGGCAAAGGCCACACCATGCCATACACTACTCGCCATTGCTGCTCACTGTCACCATTACCTGCATCCTCTTGATGCAGACAGCGTTGAATACATTGGTGGAGGATGGAGCTGCTGGCTTCATCTTCCACCAATCATGGTGTGAGACAGCAGATGTGATGATGCCATTTAATTGCGCTGATGCTGAGACTCAGTGAACAGTAGATAAGAGTAGAGTGCCATGGGAAAGATAGCAATGTGAGTATATGTTATTTTTCCTCATTCCTATGGGATATTTGTATGTATACAGGAGGCTATGTGGGGCTCACACTGTATATATGGCAGCTATGTATGGCATACATTGTACATATGGATGCTGCATATGCAGTAGGAGTCTATGTGGGGGCTCATGCTGTATGTAGGAGTCTATGTTGGTGCTCATGCTTTATATAGGAGGCTATGTGAGTCTGTATATAAGAGGTTATGTGGAGAACATGCTGTATATAAGAGGCTATGTGGAGGCTCATGCTATATATGGGAGGTTATGTGGGGATTCATGCTGTATATAGGAGGCCATATCTGGCTCATGCTGTATATAAAAGGCTATGTTGGGCTCAGGCTGTGCATAGGAGTCTATTTGGGGAGCCATACTGTATATCAGATGCTATGTGAGGGTTCACGCCTTATATAGGAGGCTATGTGAGGCTCATGCTGCATATAGAAGGCTATGTGGGGCTCATACTGTACATAAGCAACTATGTGAGGGCTCACACTCTATATAGGAGGCTATGTGGGACTATTACAATATATTGGGGGTTATGCGGGGCTCATACTGTATATAGGAGGTTATGTGGGGCTCATATTGTGTATAGGAGGCAATGAGGGGGCTGATACTGAATGTAGTAGGCTATGTGGGGGCTCATAATGTATATAGGAGGCTATGTGGAGGATCATACTGTATATAGCAGGCTATGTGGGGCTCATATTGTGTATAGGAGGCAATGAGGGGCTGATACTGAATGTAGTAGGCTATGTGGGGGCTCATACTGTATATAGGAGGCTATGTGGAGGATAATACTGTATATAGCAGGCTATGTGGGTCTCATATTGTGTATAGGAGGCTATGTGTGGGCTCATACTGAATGTAGGGGGCTATGTGGGGGCTCATATTGTATATAGGAGGCTTTGTGGAGGATCATACTGTATATAACAGGCTATGTGGTTGTTCATAATGTGTATAGGAATCTATGTGGGAACTTATACTGAATGTAGGAGGCTATGTAGAGGCTCATTCTGTATATACACTGAACAAAAATATAAACGCAACACTTTTGTTTTTGCTCCCATTTTTAATGCGCTGAACTCCAAGATCTAAGACTTTTTTATGTAGACAAAGGCCTTTTTCTCTCAATTATTGCTCACAGCACGATGGAGAGGTGTTATGTTTACGAATGATTCCCAGATTTCATTGTGCAGTGAAGATGGTATACTGCATGTATAGCATTGTGTCAGTGAATGGTTTGCTGATGTCAACATTGTGAATCGAGTGGCCCATGGTGGCAGTGGAGTTATGGTATGAGAAGGCATATGTTATGGACAATGAATACAGGTGCATTTTATTGATGCCATTTTGAATTCACAGAGATACCATGGCGAGATCCTGTTGTATTCATCCGTGACATTCACCGCATGTTGCATCACACTTTAGAGTGGCCTTTTATTGTGGCCAGCCTAAGGCATACCAGTGCAATAATCATGCTGTCTATTTGGCGTCTTGAAATGCCACATCTGTGAGGTGGATGGATTATCTCAGCAAAAGAGAAGTGCTCGCCAACACAAATTTAGACAAATTGTGAACAACATTTGAGAGAAAAAGGCCTGCTGTCTACATAGAAAAAAGTCTTAGATCTTTGAAATCACCTGATGAAAAAATGGGAGCAAAACAAGTGTTGAATTTATATGTTTGTTCAGAGTAGGAGGCTATGTGAGGGCTCAATTTATGTGTAGAGTTGCTAAGTGGGCACTTATACTATGTACAGGAGACTAAGTTGGGGCTCATATTGTATATAGCAGACTATTTAAGGGCTAAAACTGTATATAGGGGCTGTGTGTGGACTTTTACAGTATACAGGGGGCTGTGTGCAGTTTCTTACTGTATATAGAGAGATGTCAGCATACTTAATCCTGCTCAATGTTCAGTTACACAATTAATATTAATATAAATAATTATAATTAATATGTTAATATTAATATTGAGCAGAATTAATTTCAGCCTATTGGTTCAGCTCTCAACAAAGTCATAGTCTCTCATGACGCCCCTTCGGAAAAACGAATTTCCCATCCCTGCCTTAAATGATAAATATCTCTTGTAAACTAAGATTAATACATACCTCTTCCTATAAAATTTGCCACTCCATAACTGAAAATCCATATTTTTATCAATATACAAATAAGGCTGCAGTTCCCTTGCTCTAGTGACCTAAGGACAACACGTGTTGTGTTCTTAAGGCACTGTCACACTTAGCGATCGCACCAGCGATCACGACGACACGACTTGGCGAGATCGTTGGTGCGATCGCTATATGATCGCTAGTTAGATTCCAAACACAAAGATCTCATCAGAGATCAGCAATCTGTATAGCGACCTCTGCGGTCGTTGGGAAAACCTAGTCCCGCCTGCGACACTGGTAAAGTCGTTCATAAAGGGTGTCACACTCAGCGATTCAGGCTCACCAGCGGGACACCAACGACCAAAAAATGGCTCAGAACGTTCATAAGCGATCAGCGACATCGCAGCAGGGGCCACATCGCTGCTACATGTCACACACAGCTAAGTCGCTAACGAGATCGCTAATACATCATAAAATCGGTGACGCAGTAGCGATCTTGTTAGCGATCTCGCTTAGTGTGACAGTACCTTAAGTGTTCATGTTGTCATAATGGCAATTTTCAGATACAAATCACCAGCTACTTTAATATTAACATCCATTGCCTATACCATATAAATAAGTATGCATTATTTCATAATTATAAAGCATACTGTTCTTATGGTGAACAAAAAACTTTGTGGAAAAAATCCAGCTCACCGAGTTGGATCCATTGGTCATGCATGAAAAGAAGCTGGTGACAGCAGCAAATGAGCAGTATCAAAGCGGGAAAGGTATTCATCAGTGAATAAATATTTAAAACCAAAATTCTTTAATGAATAACATGGTTAAAATTATGGTATAAAACCATAGTAACATAGTTATTAAGGTTGAAGGAAGACTTTAAGTCCATCTAGTTCAACCCATATCCTATCCTAACCTGCCCTAACATGTTGATCCAGAGGAAGGCAAAAAAAACCCCAAGTGGCAAACGGTAAGCTTCACATTGGGGAAAAAAATCCCTTCCCGACTCCACATATCAATCAGACTAGCTCCCTGGATCAACGCAGTATCTAGGAAACTAGTGAATATAGCCTGTAATATTATACTTTTCAAGAAAGGCATCCAGTCCCTTCTTAAATTTTAGTAAGGAATCACACATTACTAGAGTTGAGCGATACTTTCCGATATCCAAAATTATCGGAATCGGAATGGTATCGCCGATACCCAAAAAATATCGGCGATACCCGATACCGGAAATCCAATGTAAGTCTATGGGAACAAAATATCGGAATTAAAAAAAACCCATTCTTGCCTTGTTGGTTAATTGTACATGAAGGAAAACAACAAAGAGTAATGTAGAATGTATTGGGGGAGGTTGAGGAGACATTAAAGGCATAGATGTTTAACCCAATCCAATGGAATAGCATTTATATTTTTTTTTTGGAAATACGTTCGGATTGATGAAGAAATTGACTATGTTGTTAACCTTTTTTCTATTTTGGCAAATATGTATGTTTCACAACTTCCATGCTCTTCACCTTTTTAACTTTTGACACACTTTCTCCTTCATAATCTTCAGCAGCATCATCTTTGTCATCAAATTATTCTTCATCTTCACCTTCTTTTAAAACTTCTTGCTTTTCATCTTTTTGTTAACATTACTCATATTGTTCTTTTTAAACTATTATTCTTCTTCATATTATAGTCCTTCATCTTCTTCATCATATTCTTATTTGTGACAGAGATTCCTGTACTTGTAATCTGTCAAAGTATGAATTTTTCATCCTTCCGTTCTTGCTGTCACAAAAGATTTAAATTACAACAGTATTTGTCCGTGTTCAGTTTAGCCTGCAGCAGCAGGCATTTTCCAGGGCACCACGAGGAGGAATGGACTCACCCCCATACACTGCTTAGTCTTCTTCTGCTTATAATTTAGAGCATATATTTTGCTCTTCGTTTTGATCTTATACTTCATGTTCTTCTGCTTTTTGATCTTCTGCTTATTGTTCTTCTGTCTCTTGTTCTGTATCTTGTAGTTGTCGTAACCTTCTTTTTCCTGTTGGTGATCTTCTTCTGGGTAATCTTATATTTCTTCTTTGTGATGGTGTTCAGGCTGGTTGGCTTGATGCTCGTCGTCCTTTGGGTCGTCATCTTCTTCGGGGTGGTCTTTAGGGTCGTCTAACTTCCGAGAACCAGTTGACGTTACTGGAACCCGGACGGGTAGCAGAAGGTACAAGAGCCAATGCAAGTAACAAGGACCAGCTGACTGTGCTGGAACCCGGAGGGGCAGCAGAAGGAAAAGAGCCAATGGCACAACCGAGGACCAGCTGACGTTACTGGGACACGGTTACTAAGCAGGAGGTACCTGTGCTCCAAAGCACTACCAAGGACCAGCAGATGTTGCTGGAACTCGGATACCGAGATGGAGGCACCTAGGCCAAAGGCACTGCGGAGAACCAGTTGACGGTACTGGAACCCGGACGGGTAGCAGAAGGTACAAGAGCCAATGCAAGTAACAAGGACCAGCTGACTGTGCTGGAACCCGGAGGGGCAGCAGAAGGAAAAGAGCCAATGGCACAACCGAGGACCAGCTGACGTTACTGGGACACGGTTACTAAGCAGGAGGTACCTGTGCTCCAAAGCACTACCAAGGACCAGCAGATGTTGCTGGAACTCGGATACCGAGATGGAGGCACCTAGGCCAAAGGCACTGCGGAGAACCAGTTGACAGTACTGGAACCCGGACGGGTAGCAGAAGGTACAAGAGCCAATGCAAGTAACAAGGACCAGCTGACTGTGCTGGAACCCGGAGGGGCAGCAGAAGGAAAAGAGCCAATGGCACAACCGAGGACCAGCTGACGTTACTGGGACACGGTTACTAAGCAGGAGGTACCTGTGCTCCAAAGCACTACCAAGGACCAGCAGATGTTGCTGGAACTCGGATACCGAGATGGAGGCACCTAGGCCAAAGGCACTGCGGAGAACCAGTTGACGGTACTGGAACCCGGACGGGTAGCAGAAGGTACAAGAGCAAATGCAAGTAACAAGGACCAGCTGACTGTGCTGGAACCCGGAGGGGCAGCAGAAGGAAAAGAGCCAATGGCACAACCGAGGACCAGCTGACGTTACTGGGACACGGTTACTAAGCAGGAGGTACCTGTGCTCCAAAGCACTACCAAGGACCAGCAGACGTTGCTGGAACTCGGATACCGAGATGGAGGCACCTACGCCAAAGGCACTGCGGAGAACAAGTTGACGGTACTGGAACCCGGACGGGTAGCAGAAGGTACCCATGGAAATTTCAGTTGACAGGCCGCAAGCCGGCCGCAGTTACCGAATCCCACAGTAATACAGTGGGTGATTGTCCTATTGTCACAACGGAAACAGCCTTTATTTGCATATCCCGCAGCACACATAGGAAGCACCTAAACTCCAGGCACCATAGAGTAGGCTAACCCGACCGCAACACGACAGGACAACTTATTGCAGGCTAAGTGACGTTTACACTCACAGGAAACAGATGGCGTGCTGTAACCAGTCTGGGCTGGAGTGAGTACCCGTGCCAATGACACTTACGAGCAACAACTGTCGGTGTTGGAGCCCAGGGATGAGAAGAGAACAGGGTGGAGGCATCAGGACTTTTTGCCGTTCACACAGCAGGGGAACAGCTGACATTACTGAACCCCAGTAACACAGGAGCAAGTGTTGACTGTGCTAACAGCACTTCCGAGCAACAACTGACGTTGTTGAAGCCCAGGGATGAGAAGAGAACAGGGTGGAGGCAGCAGGACTTTTTGCCGTTCACACAGCAGGAGAACAGCTGACATTACTGAACCCCAGTAACACAGGAGCAAGTGTTGGTTGACTGTGCTAACAGCACTTCCGAGCAACAACTGGCATTGTTGGAGCCCAGGGATGAGAAGAGAACAGGGTGGAGGCAGCAGGACTTTTTGCCGTTCACACAGCAGGGGAACAGCTGACATTACTGAACCCCAGTAACACAGGAGCAAGTGTTGACTGTGCTAACAGCACTTCCGAGCAACAACTGGCGTTGTTGGAGCCCAGGGATGAAAAGAGAACAGGGTGGAGGCAGCAGGACTTTTTGCCGTTCACACAGCAGGGGAACAGCTGACATTACTGAACCCCAGTAACACAGGAGCAAGTGTTGACTGTGCTAACAGCACTTCCGAGCAACAACTGGCGTTGTTGAAGCCCAGGGATGAGAAGAGAACAGGGTGGAGGCAGCAGGACTTTTTGCCGTTCACACAGCAGGGGAACAGCTGACATTACTGAACCCCAGTAACACAGGAGCACGTGTTGACTGTGCTAACAGCACTTCCGAGCAACAACTGGCGTTGTTGGAGCCCAGGGATGAGAAGAGAACAGGGTGAGGCAGCAGGACTTTTTGCCGTTCACACAGCAGGGGAACAGCTGACATTACTGAACCCCAGTAACACAGGAGCAAGTGTCGACTGTGCTAACAGCACTTCCGAGCAACAACTGGCGTTGTTGAAGCCCAGGGATGAGAAGAGAACAGGGTGGAGGCAGCAGGACTTTTTGCCGTTCACACAGCAGGGGAACAGCTGACATTACTGAACCCCAGTAACACAGGAGCAAGTGTTGACTGTGCTAACAGCACTTCCGAGCAACAACTGGCGTTGTTGAGCCCAGGGATGAGAAGAGAACAGGGTGGAGGCAGCAGGACTTTTTGCCGTTCACACAGCAGGGGAACAGCTGACATTACTGAACCCCAGTAACACAGGAGCAAGTGTTGACTGTGCTAACAGCACTTCCGAGCAACAACTGGCGTTGTTGAAGCCCAGGGATGAGAAGAGAACAGGGTGGAGGCAGCAGGACTTTTTGCCGTTCACACAGCAGGGGAACAGCTGACATTACTGAACCCCAGTAACACAGGAGCAAGTGTTGACTGTGCTAACAGCACTTCCGAGCAACAACTGGCGTTGTTGAAGCCCAGGGATGAGAAGAGAACAGGGGGATGCAGCAGGACTTTTTGCCGTTAACACAGCCGGGGAACAGCTGACATTACTAAACCCCAGTAACACAGGAGCAAGTGTTGACTGTGCTAACAGCACTTCCGAGCAACAACTGGCGTTGTTGAAGCCCAGGGATGAGAAGAGAACAGGGTGGAGGCAGCAGGACTTTTTGCCGTTCACACAGCAGGGGAACAGCTGACATTACTGAACCCCAGTAACACAGGAGCAAGTGTTGACTGTGCTAACAGCACTTCCGAGCAACAACTGGCGTTGTTGGAGCCCAGGGATGAGAAGAGAACAGGGTGGAGGCAGCAGGACTTTTTGCCGTTCACACAGCAGGGGAACAGCTGACATTACTGAACCCCAGTAACACAGGAGCAAGTGTTGACTGTGCTAACAGCACTTCCGAGCAACAACTGGCGTTGTTGAAGCCCAGGGATGAGAAGAGAACAGGGTGGAGGCAGCAGGACATTTTACCGTTCACACAGCAGGGGAACAGCTGACATTACTGAACCCCAGTAACACAGGAGCAAGTGTTGACTGTGCTAACAGCACTTCCGAGCAACAACTGGCGTTGTTGGAGCCCAGGGATGAGAAGAGAACAGGGTGGAGGCAGCAGGACTTTTTGCCATTCACACAGCAGGGGAACAGCTGACATTACTGAACCCCAGTAACACAGGAGCAAGTGTTGACTGTGCTAACAGCACTTCCGAGCAACAACTGGCGTTGTTGGAGCCCAGGGATGAGAAGAGAACAGGGTGGAGGCAGCAGGACTTTTTGCCGTTAACACAGCAGGGAACAGCTGACATTACTGAACCCCAGTAACACAGGAGCAAGTGTTGACTGTGCTAACAGCACTTCCGAGCAACAACTGGCGTTGTTGGAGCCCAGGGGCAAGGAGGATGTTTAAATAGTAGATCAAGTATTTTCCTTGTTACGTGTCAATTAAAAATGTCTATACTCCAAACAAGAGAAATATAAACTTTATTACCATAAGATGATGATTTTACTTTAAAAAATATATGTAAATTAATAATTGACAAACATAAACGCATACATTAACATGTTGAAAAGCAATGCAAACCACAATAAAAATAGGTTAAATAATCTGCTATACGGTTTTAAATAAAAGCATACAAGTACATATCAGAATCCATTAATGATGGATAAGTAACAGTATGTACACCATTTTTATTGTATAGACAATGAATGGCTGACTTAAAAACATAATCAGCATTACAAGTTATCTGTGCCATTCATAAAACTTTATATTTGCTGACTAATATCACTAAAAAGTGTTTAAAAATATCTAAAATTTCAATCATGTAATACTGATAATATGTGCCAATCATTTATATAACCAACAAAACCTTTAAAAAGTGCTTAGTGCATAGTGAAAACAGCTATTTATGCCTGATTGTGGACTTGCAAGCATGACAACGGATAGATAAGGTATATATAGATGAGACTGCATAGCCACAGATGGTGAATGGCGATGTAATACTGTACCTCAATAAAGTGTGCGTTACTACTACATCCTTTATTTTATATAGCTTTATAAAAGGGTACGTGCATGTATGCTTGCGCCTTTGTTTGGACGCACAGACTGGCTTCCTGCTGTGACGCGTTGGGTATTGGAGCGTCTGTGCGTCTTATGACGCAGACTAACATTCACGGTGCGCATCGTTCATCATCACAAAGGCGTTGTCATGACTGCTTTACTCAGTAAACATGCACCTATGATGAAACATACACGCATGTGCCCTATTACATAAAAAGCTACAAGAAAAACGCGTGTGAGGTGTGACACAGCGGTTTTGTTAAGGTACAGTATTATATCGACATTGTACAGGTGTCGCTATTCAGTCAAATAAATAGATATCATTCACCTATTCTATCAGTTTTCCTTCTTTCAGCACCACTTACAGGTATATATTTTGCTATTGTGACTATGCACTATTGACTTTAACAAGGTAATGCATGATTTTTGTTACCGATTATCATGTTTACATGAAGGACCTTTATGATATGGGCTGTTAACTTTCTAATTAAATATGTATTTTGTAAAATGACACAAATATAAGTAATGTTGAAGAGGAGTATTCCTACATGTATTGTTTGCACAATATTACAGGTGTACATCACGTCCCTTAATCAACATTGGATTCTTATATTTACTTGTATGCTTTTATTTAAAAGCCAAGAACACTGAAGTCTAACCTTCGAACTGCAGCTGTTGTCAAAGTTCAACCCACATTATGCACTTCCAACATTGCAGCATTTGAGTCATGATGTGAGTAGGATTTGTGTAAGCTATGGAGTGACAAGGTTGAACATCAGTATCCTATAGCATAAGTAGGCTTTTGTGTTAACATTTGTTTTCGACATATGCATATCTGAAATTATATGTCACAATTATTTTGTTACAGATTTGTGACAAAGACTAATCATTTTATGGTTTTAAAGCTGACGTTTCAATTGTTTACAGCTTAGAAATCAGGGTGTAGCCTCTTATCTACGTGTAGCACTACACACTTTGACATGTCATGTTTTTTCAACAGGTGTAGGTAGCTAGCAGTAATTTTTCCCGGACACACAGCAGGGGAACAGCAGGCGTTACTGAACCCCACAAACACATCAGCAATTGTTTTCATCTGTGCATCTAACACTTCTGAGCAGCAACTGGCGGTGTTGAAGCCCAGGGTCAAGGAGGGTGTAGGCAGAGGCCTAGTATGAGATGTTTGAAGTTGAAGTTGTAGTTAGCAGCAGTAATTTTTGCCAGACACACAGCAGGGGAACAGCAGGCGTTACTGAACCCCACAAACACATCAGCGATTGTTTTCATCTGTGCATCTAACACTTCTGAGCAGCAACTGGCGGTGTTGAAGCCCAGGGTCAAGGAGGGTGTAGGCATAAAGTATTCAATTATTGCCTTGTTACGTGGCCATTGCAAATGTATGTACTTCAAACAAGAATAAATGAAGTTTTACTAGGACAATAAAATGATGAATTTCAATTCCAAGAATAGAAAAATATTTATACTTGAGATTCCTCAGTGGTTGATACCGTTTAATGGCAAGCTGAAAAGATGGTAACAAATTCAAAGCTTTCGAGACTACTCAGGTCTCTTCATCAGGCTAAGACTAAAACAAAAAATGAAGAATCACATATTTCTACACACAACAGGACACAGGAATAGGTAAGACAAGTGAGGGAGGGACAAGTGAAGGGAGACCTGCCAAAAAATGAGAACAAGGATGAATTATCAGCGCCACACAATAAGAGAAAAAATAATGGATTTACCTGTGGCAAAACACTTTTGTATGCCCGGTCATAGCATGATGGATATGGAATTACTGTTATTAAAATATAACTTCAAATATGAGAAAGATACAAAGGTTTCAGAATATAAGCTCATCATGACCTTTGACACTCTTAGTGATGGAATGAATAGATCACTCGGATTTATGTCATTCTATATCAATTAAGGAATCTGCGTCTCTGCCCTTCCAGGGGCATGAAAACACAAAACCAGACCCCAATCAGAGGGCAATAAAACTTTCTATCCTTATCTAGGAACTGTTCCAATATTTATGTTCATCCCTCTGTCATAATGACAGTTCTGCTACACGTCACTTCTCTTACCTATTGAACTATTCCTGTGTCCTGTTGTGTATAGAAATATGTGATGCTTCATTTTTTGTTTTAGTATTTGCTTGATGAAGAGACGTGAGTAGCCTCGAAAGCTTGCAATTTGTTACCATCTTTTCAGTTATCCATTAAAAGGTATCAACCACTGCGGACTCTCAAGTCTAAATATTTGTCTATCTACTGGCTAACACGGTACGAAGATACACATGTTTCCTAACTTCAAGAATAAAAATAAAGACCCTGGAAATATAAATGCATATATGCACATGCCAACAAGAAATGGAACAACACACCACCCAAAAAATTAGTTACAAAATATAGTGTTGTAAATTTAAGAATAAAAGTCCATTTTTGTATTTATGAATAATGCTTAAGGAACGCTATGTTAAACCATAACATAGTGAAGACAATGGATTTTGGAATAGTCACTCATCATCATCATTGCAATTTATATGTGACAGTCACAGACATTTCAATTATTTAAGTTAATAAAATCGTTACTTTGTACAGCATGTATGACATGTACAGCATGGACTCATCAATGTGATGACGCAATAATGTACGATAAAAAATAACCATTTAAAAAAACATTATGCATTGTCACAATTTAAGTGTGTGCCTGCAAGTGTAGGTGAAACAAAGGCTACGGATAGCAAAGGTATATTCTATGTCTGTATCAGACAGTGGACAGCCTCTGATGGGTAATGGCGATGTTATACTGTACGTCAATAAAGTCTGCGGCTGCAATCATGCATTTTGCATGTCTGGTTGTGCAAGGCTTTATCCGTCAACAACACTACCTTCCTACTGTCACTCGTAGGGTAGGGTAGCGTGTGTCTATTAGATGACTCTCTATAAAATGTGACGTTACGCAGCGTTATTGTGCCCTAGGGACGCCAAAAATACAACAGCAGTAATCATTTACTGTCTAATACTCCACCTATGACCAACAAAAAAAGCACGTTCCCTCTTTAACAATCTACAAGACTAACAAGCATAATGGTTGACGCTGACTTTATTGAGGTACAGTATTACATCGACATTGTCCATGAGTAACTATGCACTGTGATACCTATATACCATTATTAATTTATATCTGTTGTGGTTGTTTCAACAGCACTTGCAGGTATAACTACCTATTGTCAGTATGCATGATACACTTTCTAGATGTAATAATTTATTATTGCACATTATTACCATGTTTAGATGCTGGCCATTTCATATATGGTGTGTGAAGTTACAGTTGGCATCAGTATGTGTATTTTATAATGTCTGTCATAAATAAAACTCGTGATGATGATGATGATGATGATGATTTTATGATTCGTACATCCATTGACTGCATTATCTTACAGGTACAGATAAAGTTCCTTAAAAAGCATTAATTGATAATTAAGAAATGTACTTTTAATGCATTAATTTCAAAAAGTGAACACTATGTTTTAGTTTTTGTTACCATTTCTAATAGACATGTGCAGATATGCGCTGTGATGACAAATTATTATTTGTCCATATTTGTTATAAAAAATTATCATTGTAGGCCTGGAAAACTTCACAATTTCCTGTTTTAAGCATAACAATCAGGGTGACGGCTCTTCCCTATTTGGAGCATGTTCCACATGGGTTTTTCTGTGCATGTGTAGGAAACAGGAGACTTCTTGCCGGACACACAGCAGGGGAACAGCTGGCGTTACTGAACCCCACTAACACTATAGCTTGTGTATTGGTCTGTGGACACGACACTTCTGAGCAGCAACTGGCAGTGTTGTAGCCCAGGGAGTAGAGTTCAGGTGGTAGAAAGATGAACATAACAGGAGACATGGATAACGTTGCGAACCAGTTATTTAATCTGAAAACGGACAGACAAATTCTGGCGAGATCCATGCCTTGTTCATTTTCAGAAAAGTAAGCCGGTCTACATTATCGGAGGATAGTCGCATGCGACGGTCTGTTAGTACACCACCTGCAGCACTAAAGACGCGCTGCGATAATACACTGGCAGCGGGGCAAGCCAGCACCTCCAATGCATACTGGCTAAGCTCTGGCCATGTATCCAGCTTAGAGACCCAAAACTTGAATGGGGAAGAGCCATCTGGGAGTACACTGAGAGGGAAAGACAAGTAGTCTGTCACCATCTTATGGAAACGTTGCCTCCTGCTGACTGGAGCCGTCTCGGATGGTGTAGACATTTGTGGCGCTGCCACAAAACTTCGCCACATTTGGAACATACTGGTCTTGCCCTGTGCAGAGGCGCTGCTTGTACTCCCTCTTGTTGCAGAGCTGTCTCCACTGCCTCGACGCACAGAGCTGCTTTGTAAAGCAGTAGCAGCAGCAGTGCTCTCGGCTGGAAAGGAGAACATTATGGATTGCACCAGTGTCTCTTTGTACTCCCGCATTTTACGCTCCCTGTTCAACGGTGTGATGAGGCTTTGTAAGTTGTCCCGGTGGCGAGGGTCTAGGAGGGTGTACACCCAATAATCAGACGTGGTGAGAATGTGGGCGATGCGGCGGTCATTTCTCAGGCACTGCAGCATGAAATCAACCATGTGCTGCAGACTCCCAACTGGCCAAGAAACGCTGTCCCCTGCAAGAGGCGTAATCTCTGCCTGCTCTGCATCACCCCACCCTCGCTCTACATACTGACTAGAGCGTTGTGTACCTCCCTCTGGAGCGATGTCTTCCTCCTCCATTGACTCCTCCTCATCCTCCTCACTAAGTGAGCCCTGCCCAGCCCTTTGTGAGGAACCACGTTGCGCTGACTGTCCAGAAGGTGATGGAATTTGTGACTCCTCATCCTCCACCTCTTCCAAAACCTCATCCCTTAGTGCTTGCAGTGTTTTTTGAAGCAGGCAGATAAGGGGACAGTCAGGCTGACTAGTGCATCATCTGCACTCGCCATCCGCGTTGACTCATCAAACGCACGCAAAACGTGGCAGATGTCCTTCATAGAGGCCCACTCAGTAGTGGTGAAGTGTGAACGGCACAAATTGCGAGTTGATTGCGCCTGATGCAGCTGATACTCCATTACTGCTGGCTGCTGCTCACACAACCGCTCCAACATATGTAACGTGGAATTCCACCTGGTGGGTACGTCACATATGATGCGATGTTCAGGAAGGCGAAATCTGCGTTGCAGGGCTGCAATGCGCGATCTGGCCATGCTGGAACGTCGCAAGTGAGCACACTCTAGGCGGACCTTGTGCAGCAGTGCATCAAGATCTGGATAGTCCCTCAAAAAACTCTGCACGACCAAGTTGAGCACATGTGCCAGACATGGTATGTGAGTGAGGTTGCCAAGGCCCAGAGCTGCCACCAGATTTCGGCCATTGTCACACACTACCAAGCCTGGCTGGAGAATTCGCTGGCAAAAACCACACGTCGCTCTCCTGCTTGATGGCATTCCAGAGCTCCTGCGCTGTGTGGCTTCGATTCCCCATGGAAATTAATTTCAGGACGGCCTGTTGACGTTTGGCCACGGCTGTGCTCATATCGGTCGCAACAGGTAAGCGTTCACGGGTCCATGTGGAGGTAGACCGTGACGGCTCCTGCAGCGATGATTCTGAGGAACTGGAGTAGGAGGAGGAGTCAATGTGGACAGACTTGATTCCTGCAATCCTTGGAGTTGGCAGAACACGTACAGCGCCACTCGCAAGATCTGTACCCGGCTCCACAACATTGACCCAATGAGCAGTGAGGGAAAGGTATCGTCCCTGGCCATGGGTACTGGTCCACGCATCGGTGGTCAGGTGGACCTTGTTACTGATGGCGTTTAGTAGCGCATGTTTAATTTTTCCCTCAACATGCTTTAGCAGACCAGGGACGGCTTGCCTGCTGAAATAAAATCGGCTGGGCACATTGTATTGTGGGACTGCCAATGCCATTAAGTTACAGAAACTGTCAGTCTCCACCTGCCTGAATGACAGCATTTCAAGGGACAGGAGTTTTGCAATGCCAGCATTCAGAGCCTGTGCTCGTGGATGGTTTGCCGAGTATGGCCGTCTTTTATCCCATGCCTGTGCTACCGATGGCTGTTTTGTGGCCTGGGAGTGTGAGGATGACAGGGAACTTGCAGCTGTGGGTGGAATAACACTGGGTCTCTGGACAACAGTGACAGAGGTTCTTCCATGGCGATCCTGTGAGGAAGCCGAACCAGCTGTGTGTGAGCTGGAGGAAGAGGCTCCAACACGAGCTGAAGATATAGGTGCTGCTGTAGGTTGGCCTACATCTCCAGTGTGTCTTTGTAACTCAACCACGTGCTTTGACCGCACATGTTTCCACATTAGTGTTGAGCTATACTGCTCGATATCTAAAAATATCGGATCGGAATGGTATCGCCGATATCACTAAATATCGGCGATATCCGATTCCGATACCGGAAGTCCCATGTAAGTCTATGGGAACAAAATATCGCAACTAAAAAAAAACCTTTATTTCCTTGTAAACACTAAATATACACACATAGAATACATATATATATATATATATATATATATACATGTCATTGTGACATATATTTATACATATATGTATAGTTTATACACTTCTACATAGTAAAATATCCTCTGATTCAATTGCCGGGTAAAGCCGGCTTCTGTGAAAAGACAGAAGCACCCGACATGAAATGACACTTGGTGTACATAGGGTTAACCATGTCTTTTCATGTCCTTTGCTATCTGATTTGCACAAACAATTACATCAGTCTATGTGTGCAAAATTTCACACCTGTAGGGGTTAATTAAAGGTGTAAATTCGTAGTAAAAAAAACTGACTTTTTGCTACGAATTTACACCTTTAATTAACCCCTACAGGTGTGAAATTTTGCACACATAGACTGATGTAATTGTTTGTGCAAATCAGATAGCAAAGGACATGAAAAGACATGGTTAACCCTATGTACACCAAGTGTCATTTCATGTCGGGTTCTGCATTTTCACAAAAGCCTGCAATTGAATTAGCGGCTATTATACTATGTAGAAGTGTATGAACTATAAATATAAATATATATATATATGTGTCACAAATTCAATGACATGTATATATATATATATATATGAGGTGAAAATTGTTTAAAAAAAATGCGTGGGCTCTCGCCCTATTTTCGCAACCAGACAGACAAAGCCAGCGAATGGGGGCAGATAATAATAGCCCAGAGAGGGACCATTATTTTTGGCCCCCCCTGGCTACTAACATCTGCCCCCAGACACCCCAGAAAAGACAAATCTATAATTAGATTCGCCCTTTCTGGCACTTTGCCCGTCTATTCCCATTGCCCTGTAGCGGTGGCGAATGGGTTAATATGGGGTTAAAGCCACATTGCAATTGAAAGGTGACCTTAAGCCAGGTTAATAATTGAGAGCTGTCAATTAGAAAACTATCAATTATTAATCCTATTGCATGAAATAAAAATAAAACACACACACTTTAATTAAAAAATCATTTTAATGAAATAAAGACACATGTTTTTGACCATCTTTTATTTGACTGCAAAAACCATTTCCTGTAATAAAAATAAAATAAAAAAGCAAAATTATTCTTACCTATCCCATGCACAGTCAGGTCCCACGGTGTAATCCTTCAGAAAGGGTTAATGTTTACTGCAGGGACCGCAGCTAATGCTGCAGCCTCACAGTAAACCCCCAAATGAATAAGTTCCTCTCCTGGCTGACAGGAGAAGAAGTGGAAAGCTTAATTGATTGCTTTCCACTTTCACTTCAGGTCAGCCAGGGACACAATCAGTGACGTCAGAGGGAACTGATTAACAAAAATAGGGGTTCCCTTCGAATAAAAAATGGCGTGGGGTCCCCCCTATTTTTGTTAACCAGCCAGATGAAGCAGACCGCTGAGGCCTGGATTTTCAGGCTGCTAAGGAGCCAAGATCCATGGACCTTGCCAGCCTGATAATACCAGGCCACAGCAGTCTGCATATCTTGGCTGATTAACAAAAATAGGGGATCCCCTCGAAAAAAATTGGCGTGGGGTCCCCCCTATTTTTGTTAACCAGCCAGATGAAGCAGACAGCTGAGGCCTGGTTTTTCAGGCTGGTAAGGATCCAATATCCATGGACCTTGCAAGCCTGATAATACCAGGCCACAGCAGTCTGCTTAGCTTGGCTGGTTAACAAAAATAGGGGATCCCCTCGAAAAAAAAACGGCGTAGGGGTCCCCCTATTTTTGTTAACTAGCCAAGTAAAATGCAGACTGCTGCGGCCTGGTATTAAAAGACTGTCAAGGCCCATGGATTTTGGCCCTCAACAGCCTGATAATACCAGGCTACAGCAGCCCCACATTTGGCGCATCAAAAGATGTGCCAATTGTGGCACTTTACCCGGCTCTTCCCACTTGCCCTTTAGCGGTGGCAAGCGGGGTAATAAGGGGTTAATGTCACCATTGATTGCACGGTGACAATAAGCCCGGTTAATAATGGAGAGGTGTCAATAAGACACCGATCCATTATTAATCCCAAAGTTATTAAATGCATAAAAAAAGACAAAGCAAGAAAAAAGTATTTTAATGAAATAAAAGAGACAACACAGTTTTCATTTCTTTTATTGTACTCTCATTCCTGCGACGCCATCGATCTCCTGTAAAAAAAGAAAAAAAACAAACCAACAGTATACCACCTGTCCGACGCAGTCCATAGTAACGACTGTCCCACGACGATCCAGCTCTGCTACATCGCAATGACAGGCAGAGCCTGTCATCGCGACGCAGCACAGCTGATTACCTGCTTCCCCGGCGGTGACGTCATCGGACTGACTGCTTTACGGCCGGGATTACCCAGCAGTCACTGCAGTTATCGCGAGAAACTGCATGTGACCGCCGGGGAAAGATGATGGCGGCCATGAAGCAGTCCAGGCCGTGACCGCCGGAGATCTTCTGCCAGGTAAGTGCCGCTGACTCCTGACAGACCCGACCGACGGACACTGACAGTGACAGACCCGACCGACGGACACAGACAGTGACAGTGACAATCCCGATTCCGGTATCCGATATGACGAAAATATCGGTATTCGGAATCGAAAGCCCGATACAGCTAATATCGGCCGATACCCGATATTTGCAGTATCGTATCGCTCAACACTATTCCACATATTTGTGGTATTAAGGTTACTGACACTTTTACCTCTTTTTACTTTTTGATTACACAGCTTGCATTTGACATAGCAAATATCATCTGCAAGTGTGTCAAAAAAGGACCACGCAGTGCAAGTCCTGGGAGCGCCCGTTTTGGCTGTTGGAAGAGAACTGCTACGAACGGGTGCCAAACTGGAGGCTACAGGCAACCGAGTCTGCAGCCTACCTCTCCCTACTGTTTGGACCGTTGGGGCAATCTCTTCCTCAGAGCTGCTACCACCACCTTCCTGTTCCTCACGCCATGTTGGGTCTTGGACCTCATCATCTCCACTCACCTCTTCCAACACCTGCTGCTGTTGGGTGGTCTGGCCAGCACCATGCTCAACAGAAACTGGCACCTGAGTCTCATCATCATCAGATGCGTTCTGCGGTGTGCTGACCATCGGCACTGGCTCACCCGCCTCTTCAGATTCAGAGAGACACAGCTGTTGCGCATCACTGCATACTGCCTCTTCTTCACATTCCAGAATGCTGCTTGCCTGGGCCCCTGTTTGCAAGCCAACAGATTCTGAGAACAGAAGCAGAGACTCAGCTGGCTCCTTTACAGAGCTCTCTGACTGCCTGGGCAATTTGGCAGGCGGTGAAGAGACAGATGGTTGTTCAACAGTGCTGTGGTCCTGAGAGGAGGTGGAAGCAATTGAAGTCGATGCATTGGCTGCCATTCAACCAACAACGGCTACAATTTGTTCTTCCCGCAGCAGGGGGTTACGCCGAGCTCCTAAAAAACTGCGCATAAAGGAACGGTCACGGGGTAAACTGGTGGATGCTGTGTCACTGGGTGCGGCAGCAGCAGGCACAGAATCCCCACGTCCTCTCCCTGCTGAAACTCCACGGCCACGACCACGTGCCTTACTCCCTGCCTTCTTCATCTTGGTAGATTGATAAGGAAAGTCAGAAAAGTTATAAGGCCTAAGTGTGGTTATTCCTCAGAGACTGCAGTGAACACTGCAGACAACTGTTCAGTAGCTGTGAAAGGCCCCTTTGTGTACTTCTATAGTGTTTGCAACCAATGTATTGTATACGGATGGAAGCGCGTCACACTAATAGATTAGATTTTTTTAAAATATAATGGAGCAGCACCAATTAGAGAAAAATTTGAAGGATGAGGCAGTGACACACGCTCAGCAGACTACAACCAGCAGTGGTTGAAGAACTAACTGGAGCGTAATCTGCACTCAAAAAATGAAAAGCTCACAGACTACAATGAACACTGAAACACAACTGTTCACTAGCTGTAAAAGGCCCCTTTGTGTACTTCTATAGTGTTTGCAACCAATGTATTGTATACGGATGGAAGCGCGTCACACTAATAGATTAGATTTTTTTTAAATATAATGTAGCAGCACCAATTAGAGAAAAATTTGAAGGATGAGGCAGTGACACACGCTCAGCAGACTACAACCAGCAGTGGTTGAAGAACTAACTGGAGCGTAATCTGCACTCAAAAAATGAAAAGCTCACAGACTACAGTGAACACTGAAACACAACTGTTCACTAGCTGTAAAAGGCCCCTTTGTGTACTTCTATAGTGTTTGCAACCAATGTATTGTATACGGATGGAAGCGCGTCACACTAATAGATTAGATTTTTTAAAAATATAATGTAGCAGCACCAATTAGAGAAAAATTTGAAGGATGAGGCAGTGACACACGCTCAGCAGACTACAACCAGCAGTGGTTGATAGTGTTGAGCGATACTGCTCGATATCTAAAAATATCGGATCGGAATGGTATCGCCGATATCACTAACTATCGGCGATATCCGATTCCGATACCGGAAGTCCCATGTAAGTCTATGGGAACAAAATATCGCAACTAAAAAAGCATTTTTTGTTTCCTTGTAAACACAAAATATACACACTTAGAATACATATATATATAAATATACATGTCATTGTGACATATATATATATACATATATTTATAGTTTATTCACTTCTACATAGTAAAATAGCCTCTGATTCAATTGCCGGGTAAAGCCGGCATTTGTGAAAAGACAGAAGCACCCGAGGGTCCAGTCGCCACAGAGATGTTGCATCGCACCCAGCGAACAGGATTCAGAAGCTCGCTATAAGCGAGTCCTGTGTGCCTTAATTGAACTGTTTTTTTGCTTGAGAATTGCAAAAATCATCATAGACTGTATTTGCCATTTTTTCCGTCATATCTGCGCCACGAGGCACAGGTGAAGAATAAGGGCGTGCTCTCGTGGGCGTACACTCACTCCGTGGCGCGAAAACGATGTCCGCACACTCTAAATGTTACGGCAATGTAAGATCGTGCCCCACAGCTCTGGAGTTCCGCCTCCTCATCCTCCTCATGGGCGTAAACGAATGCGAAGGTCCCGCCTCCCTACAAAAGATGTCGCCTCTCCTGATGCTAATGACACATGTGACTTTGCTGAGATGGCGAATGGACGTGAGCAGAAGTGGGAAGGGATGGAGGAGTCAGAGCTCTCCCCCCACGGAAGTGACCCGATCGCCACGGAGCCACCGCCCTAAAACTACAATTGGAGCGGCGCCAATCCCTCTTACCCCCTGAAGTGTCTGTACCGGAAGGTGAGGCACCCGTTCCAGTAGAGGAGGCTGTGCGGGCATCCCAGCCCTTGCAATCTGAACCGGTTGCCAGTATCTCAGTGGAGGCACCCGTTCCAGTACAGGAGGCCGTGCGGGCATCCCAGCCCTTGCAATCTGAACCGGTTGCCAGTATCTCAGTGGAGGCACCCGTTCCAGTACAGGAGGCCGTGCGGGCATCCCAACCCTTGCAATCTGAACCGGTTGCCAGTATCACAGTGGAGGCACCCGTTCCTGCAGAAAACGCCGCACCAGCACCCCAGATCTCGCTGTCTGCCCCCGTCGCTGAGGCAGAAGAAGCGACACCCGTCCTCATGGAGGAGGCCGTGCAGGCACCAGAGCTCTACCTGCCTGTACCGGAGCCCCGACCGTCATCTGTTCCAGAACTGGCTGCTTCCGCCGCAGGTGAGCGCCGCCAGGACTGGCGGGCGCCAGGAGAGCTGCCGCAAACCGTACATCGTAAGCTGGCGTTTGATGGTGGAGACATGGAGCTGCTGGTGGAGGAGAATTACAACCGGCGTCAGGAGGAAGAGTGGAGACGTCGGGAGCGGGAAGCAGAGCGACAAAGGGAGCAGCGAGAATCCCAAAAGCTTCGGCAACGTCACCTGGAGAAGGACCTGGCAGAGAAGGCACGTATGAGAAAGGATAAAAGTACGGTGAGGGAGCCGCGGCGTAAGGGTGCAGTACGGAACTTTAAGTTAAAAGGTGGTTGGGGCTTCATCCAGGAGCCTGGACTTTATTTAGAAGTTTTTGTAACCCGGCGGGACGTGGAGGCTCACCTCCCAGAAGGACACCCGGGAGGGACCTGTTGCCAGGAGACTTGGTGACTTACACCCGACACTGGGGTTACAATGGATGGCACGCCCTAAATGTTACCAGGTGCGACCCCTACTCCCCAGAGTGTCAGGAAACTGACAGACCCTACGAGCCTTCAGCCTCCCCCAACCAGGCCTCTGCACAAGTGCCCACCCCACGCCGTAAATCTCCCCAGCCTCTCTCAGTGGTCTCCTCAGCAGCCCCAGCTATGGACATGATAATGATAGCTGGCCCGTACCCGGCGCCTGTTAGGCCCCCTGGGGTTCGTTTAGTCCGGGACATAGGGGTCCAAACCCGGAGGGAGATGAAAGAGGTGGCCACACAGACCCATATAGCGGGTCACGACGTCACTCTACTGGCCACACGACGTCATCAGGTCTGGGTGGACCCTCCTGTCACAGATGTTTGGCAAGCTCCAGAAGAATACCAGGTGGTACCTGGAAGAGGCCAGCCAAAGAAGTCTAAATAACCCGGACAGGGTCTCTGTATGTAAATAGTTAAATTATTGATGTACCCGGACGGGTGAATGTTCTGAAGAACAAGTTTATTGTTGCCTTAATATACCCAGGTTGGGTAATGGTGTTTCACTGTAATGAAAATGTTGAACTTTGAAGCCATGAACTGTACTGGCTCACAAACTTTTCTGTAAATAGTTGGCACTTCGGTGCTCCATCTTGGTTTTACAAAAAACTTTACTGTGCACTATTTTCAACTACCTCAGAAACTAAAAACCCGTTTGGTGTGGCCGAAAGTGAGGTCTGCTCAAGGAAAGTCTTGCAGCTCACCCAAGACCACAGTTGGAGGTTTGGAGCGGGTCCTCCACAAGCACAAGTAAAGGACACTGTGAAGTTACCCCGGTGGGGGTAGTCCTAAGAAGTCTCCACGAACTTCGGCACTAATGCTATTTGCACTTTTGTTGAATATGTATTTATTAACACACATGTATAACACATATAAAGGGTATGAACAGTAACGAAACATGTCACATAATATAAGCCATTTGCACTTTTGTAATGTTTATTATTAAAAATTTTATTATGCAACGTTTAACTTGAAGTGTTTCCTGCTTTCTTACTACGTCGCATAGTCCACTCTGCTACATCACTTTGCACCATTGCTCTATCTCACATCTATCTGCCCTGGAAGGATAGCGTGTTACCTGTAGAAGACTTTTCACCTACCTGCACTACACCATCCCTTCCAGAGGACCTGCACAGCAGCGCTGGACACCCTGACCAGGTACTACAGGTGGCGTCACGACAAACTACACGAACATTCTATCATCCCCTGGAAATATCCCACATTCCAGTGATCGCCCAGGTCACGGACCGAGCTGTGCTACTCGTGACATCCCCCATAGAAGTCGATGTGATCGGTGCCGAGTAACCCCAAAACCCCTGTCTCTGTGCAACTCAACTTCCCTCACTGTGCTGGCACTTTACATTTACAATGCCTCTGGGTTTTTATTTTGGGGGGGTGGGGAACATTCAGACTTTTGCTATGGGGCCCCATGATTTATATGTACGCCCCTGCTGCTGAGGCATGGTATTTAAGGCTGTTAAGGAGCCAACATACATGGACCTTGCCAGCAGCGTCGGACTGGAGTACCTTGGGCCCACCAGAGAAAATATATTCTTGCGGCCCAACATCATACTTCCCAACCTTTGAATAAGGGAAAGAGGGACAAAGGCTGTGGCACGCTGTGCATGCTGCAGAAAATTTTAGGCCATGCCACGTTGCACCACAGACTGTCCAGGAGTTGGTGGATGCTTTAGTCCACGTGTGGGAGGAAATCCCTCACGAGACCATCCGTCGCGCTCATCAGGAGCATGGCCAGAAGTTGTAGGGAGGTCATACAGCATACCTCCCAAATTTGGAAGACAGGGAAGAGGATTAAAGGCTGCGGCGCGTGTTGCGCGCCGCTGAAAATTTTAGGCCACGCCCCGACAACACCCATTTCACAGCTAATCACACCCATATCCTCGCCCCAAGCGTAGCCATTTAGCACTGCTGATCACACTGACTGGTAATGAGGGCACAGTGGCTGGTACTGAGGAAAAGAAAGAAAGAGCAGCGAGAGAGAAAGAACAAACAGAAAGAAAGAGAGGAAAGAAAGAAAAGAGAGAAAGAAAGAACAGAGAGAAAAAAGAACAGAGAGCGAGAAGGAAAGAACAGAGAGCGAGAAAGAAAGACTATAGAGAGAGCCATAGGCGTAGCTAGGGTTTTGGTTTAGTGGGGGCAAAACTTCTGAGTGGGCCCATCATCAGAGAACCTCAGCAAATGACCGCGCTGTTGGCCAAAATAATCTATATATAAAAAGACCAATATTGATATTACCGCCATATGGTCTGTGTTAAATAATACCAGTCCTACAGAACATATAATAGATTACAGCACAGGTACAGATAATGACTTACCGCTGATGTTCTTTCTAATGGAATTGTTCACTTTTCATGTCTTTTCCATCTGGCCCACACCGACATGACGACTTCTCCAGCCAGGACTCGACTGCACCCCCATTAAAAAAAAAATAAAAAAAAAACCTCACCTCCCGGCTCCTGTGCTGCTCACTGTTCTCCCTCTCAGAGTCTGACAGCGGGCGCCGGCAGGTGATGTTATTGCGCCCGCTGTCATACGCTGAGAGGGGGATTATGGGAGAGTAGGAGCGCTCGCTCCTTCTCTCTCCATGCGGTCAGCTTTATCGGATGGATGCCGATACAGCTGACCCTCCGATGACGGGTGGGGGGCCCACTGCTGGCACCGGGCCCCCCCAACGCCTGTTCAGGCCCCATAGCTTCCGGGCGGCAGAGCAGGGAGAGCGATTCTCCCTGCTCTGCCGCAGAATGTAACTGTATCGTAGCTCCGGGTGGGCCCCCTCAGAGCGCGGGCCCCGGGGCCACCACCCCTCTGCCCCGCGACCTATCCTTTCAAATCAGGGCCCACCACGCAGGAGCTGGGGCCCACCGTAGGTTTCTCCGGTGTCCCGGTGCCTCAGTCCGACCCTGCTTGCCAGCCTGATAATACCAGGCCACAGCAGTCTGCATATCTTGGCTGGTTAACAAAAATAGGGGATCCCCTCGAAAAAAATTTGGCGTGGGGTCCCCCCTATTTTGTTAACCAGCCAGATGAAGCAGACTGCTGAGGCCTGGTTTTTCAGGCTGGTAAGGATCCAATATCCATGGACCTTGCAAGCCTGATAATACCAGGCCACAGCAGTCTGCTTAGCTTGGCTGGTTAACAAAAATAGGGGATCCCCTCGAAAAAAAAACGGTGTAGGGGTCCCCCTATTTTTGTTAACCAGCCAAGTAAAATGCAGACTGCTGCGGCCTGGTATTAAAAGACTGTCAAGGCCCATGGATTTTGGCCCTCAACAGCCTGATAATACCAGGCTACAGCAGCCCCACATTTGGCGCATCAAAAGATGTGCCAATTGTGGCACTTTACCCGGCTCTTCCCACTGCCCTGTAGCGGTGGCAAGCGGGGTAATAAGGGGTTAATGTCACCGTTGATTGCACGGTGAGAATAAGCCCGGTTAATAATAGAGAGGTGTCAATAAGACACCGATCCATTATTAATCCCAAAGTTTTTAAATGTATAAAAAAAAAGACACAGCAAGAAAAAAGTATTTTAATGAAATAAAAGAGACAACACAGTTTTCATTTCTTTTATTATACTCTCATTCCTGCGACGCCATCGATCTCCTGTAAAAAAAGAAAAAAAAACAAACCAACAGTATACCACCTGTCCGACGCAGTCCATAGTAACGAGGGTCCCACGACGATCCAGCTCTGCTACATCGCAATGACAGGCAGAGCCTGTCATCTCGACGCAGCACAGCTGATTACCTGCTTCCCCGGCGGTGACGTCATCGGACTGACTGCTTTACGGCCGGGATTACCCAGCAGTCACTGCAGTTATCGCGAGAAACTGCATGTGACCGCCGGGGAAAGATGATGGCGGCCATCAAGCAGTCCAGCCCGTGACCGCCGGAGATCTTCTGCCAGGTGAGTGCCGCTGACTCCTGACAGACCCGACCGACGGACACTGACAGTGACAGTGACAAATCCTATTCCGGTATCCGATAAGACGAAAATATCGGAACTAAGTATCGAAAGTCCGATAGAGCTAATATCGGCCGATACCCGATACTTGCGATATCGTATCGCTCAACACTAGTGGTTGAAGAACTAACTGGAGCGTAATCTGCACTCAAAAAATGAAAAGCTCACAGACTACAGTGAACACTGAAACACAACTGTTCACTAGCTGTAAAAGGCCCCTTTGTGTACTTCTATAGTGTTTGCAACCAATGTATTGTATACGGATGGAAGCGCGTCACTCTAATAGATTAGATTTTTTTAAAATATAATGGAGCAGCACCAATTAGAGAAAAATTTGAAGGATGAGGCAGTGACACACGCTCAGCAGACTACAACCAGCAGTGGTTGAAGAACTAACTGGAGCGTAATCTGCACTCAAAAAATGAAAAGCTCACAGACTACAGTGAACACTGAAACACAACTGTTCACTAGCTGTAAAAGGTCCCTTTGTGTACTTCTATAGTGTTTGCAACCAATGTATTGTATACGGATGGAAGCGCGTCACACTAATAGATTAGATTTTTTTAAAATATAATGGAGCAGCACCAATTAGAGAAAAATTTGAAGGATGGGGCAGTGACACACGCTCAGCAGACTACAACCAGCAGTTGTTGAAGAACTAACTGGAGCGTAATCTGCACTCAAAAAATTAAAAGCTCACAGACTACAGTGAACACTGAAACAGGACTGTTCACTAGCTGTGAAAGGCTCCTTTCTGTACTTCTATAGTGTTTGCAACCAATGTATTGTATACGGATGGAAGCGCTTCACACTAATAGATCACTGTTAATTTCAATTGAATGGAGCTGCACCAATTCCACAAAATAAAAAAAAAAAGAGTCAGTGAGTGACACGTGCAGATGCCTACAAACAGCGGTGGATGCAGAGCAAACTGCAGCGTCACCTGCACTCTCACACACACACCTTGCACAGAGCTGTTAAAACAACACTGCAAGGCAAAAGGAAGCTTTACACAGCGGTTGGTAAAATAGCCTGCCTAAAGCACAGTACACAAAATCGCAATCTCAAACTGTCCCTCAGAGTCAGCAGAGCAGCGTTCTGTCCCTAACTGAGTTCACAGCACAGTGACGCTAAAATGGCGGCGGCGCCTTTTATAGTGCATTCTGACATCATTTCAGCAACCAATCACAGCCATGCCATTACTTAAGATGACCGCAGCAGTACAGGATGTGCCCACACTTCTTAGGATTCCTCATTGGCTGACTATAATCACATTGCCTCTCAAAGAATTATGGGAACTTCCGATTCCGGTATACGATATATGAAAAATATCGGAACTAAGTATCGGAATTCCGATACAGCTAATATCGGCCGATACCCGATACTTGCGGTATCGGAATGCTCAACACTACTCATTACAACATTAGACGGCAGAGAGTTCAATAGTCTCACTGCTCTTACAGTAAAGAATCTGCGTCTGTGATTATGACTAAACCTTCTTTCCTCCAGACGTAGAGGATGCCCCCTTGTCCCCGTCACAGGTCTAAGAGTAAAAAGATCATTAGAAAGGTCTTTGTACTGTCCACTCATATATTTATACATTGTAATAAGATCACCCCTAAGCCTTCGTCTTTCCAAACTAAATAACCCCAAGTATAATAATAACCTGTCTTGGTATTGCAGACCCCCCAGTTCTCTTTATAACCTTGGTCGCTCTTCTCTGCACCCGCTCCAGTTCAGCTATTTCTTTCTTATACACCGGAGACCAGAACTGCACACAGTATTCTGAGTGTGGTCGCACCAGTGACTTGTATAGAGGTAAAATTATGTTCTCCTCATGAGCATCTATGCCTCTTTTAATGCATCACATTATTTTATTTGCCTTGGCAGCAGCTGCCTGACATTGGCCACTAAATGTGAGTTTGTCGTCCACCCATACACTCAGGTATTTTTCAGTGACAGTTTTGCCCAGTGTTATACAATTAAGCACATAATTATACATCTTGTTTATTCTACCTTACATTTATCCCCATTAAAGCTTATTTGCCATTTATCAGCCCAAGCTTCTAGTTTACATAAATCCTCCTGTAATATAAAATTGTCCTCCTCTGTATTTATTACCCTGCAGAGTTTAGTGTCATCTGCAAATATTGAAATACTACTCTGTATGCCCCCTACAAGGTCATTAATAAATATTTTAAAGAGAAGCGGCCCCAATACTGACCCCTGTGGTACCCCACTGCTGACCGTGACCCAGTCCGAGTGTGTTCCATTATTAACCACCCTTTGTTTTCTATCCTTGAGCCAGTTCTTAACCCACTTACACATATTAGTCTGACAAGAACGGTCCCTCGTAAACCCATGCTGATACTGTGTCATGAGGTTATTCAGCCTCAGATACTCCAATATAGTATCCCTTAAAAAACCCTCCAGGTTTTTACCCACAGTAGATGTTAAGCTAACTGGCCTATAATTTCCAGGTTCAGTTTTTGCCCCCTATTTGAATATTGGCACCACATTTGCTATTCGCCAGTTCTGTGGTACAGACCCCGTTATTATGGAATCTTTAAAGATTAAAAACAATGGTCTATCTATGACTGTACTTAATTCCTGCAGTACTCGGGGGTGTATCCCATCCGGCCGGGGATTTGTCAACTTTAGTGATTTTTAGACGCCGCCATACTTCCTGCTAGGTTAAGCAGGTGACATTTAGTGGAGAAATTTTTTTATCACTGATCATGTTATCTGTAATTGGATTTTCTTGTGTAAATACAGTTGAACAATAGTCATTTAGCATATTGGCTTTTTCCTCATCCTCATCTACCATTTCACCCAGACTATTTTTAAGGGGACCAACACTATCATTTTTTAGTTTCTTGCTATTTATGTAGTTAAAGAATATTTTGGGATTATTTTTACTTTCTCTGGCAATGAGTCTCTCTGCCTCAATCTTTGCTGTCATGATTTGCTTTTTACAGAATTTATTCAGTCTTCTGTATTTATTTAATGCCTCATCACTACCTACTTGCTTTAATTCCCAAAACGCTTTCTTTTTGTCCTTATTGCGTCCCTTACAGCTCTATTTAGCCATAGTGGTTTCCTCCTAATTCTAGCATGTTTATTCCCATAGAGTATATACTGTGCAAAGGTCCTATTCAGGATGCTAATAAACGTCTCCCATTTTCTTTGTGTATTTTTATGTCTCAGGATGTCGTCCCAGTTTATTGCACCAAGATCATCTCTCATCCGTTGGAAATTTGCCTTCCTGAAGTTTAGTGTCCTTGTAACCCCTCTACTACACATCTTATTAAAGGATACATGAAAGCTTATTATTTTGTGATCACTATTACCCAAGTGACCCCCAACCCTTATATTTGATATGCGGTCTGGCCTGTTGGTTAATATTAGGTCTAGCAGTGCCCCCCCCTCTTGTTGGGTCCTGAACTAGTTGTGAAAGATAATTGTCTCTCATAGTTGTCAGAAACCTATTACCTTTGCTGGAACTACAGGTTTCTGTTCCCCAATGTATTTCAGGGTAGTTGAAGTCCCCTATAATAATAACTTCTCCTTGAGTTGCTGCTTCATCTATTTGCTTTACGAGAATATTCTCTGTTGCTTCCATTATTTTAGGAGACGTATAACAAACCCCTATCAGTAATTTATTATTTTCCCCCCTCCCCTAATCTCCACCCACAGAGACTCTACATCTTCATTAGATTCAACAATATACACCAAAAAAAGGGAGTATGGACAACATCATTTATAAAATTACAAAAAGCTTTATTAATAGACAACAAGATGCCAATAATAATGGCCCATAATACAGGAATGAAATGGAGGCAAAAAACTGCAGGTACAAATGCAGGGGTTGCACAGACCAATAGTAGCCAGGGTATATCAGAAAATTCTAATTAACACTTTCATAGTGCAAGTAAATGGTGCACATCACAGAATATACACAAAACGTCAGGACCCATAAGACCACCAATAGTCACAGTATAATGTGATATACACCATATAGATAATCACTGATTCTTACCCATATCAGAAGGTCCAGTCTGTGCGCCCCCAGCAACCCCCTGACGTGCGTTTCGCGGCAGTGCTTTCTCAAAAGGGGACATAGGATGTCATAACCCCAGGGTTTATATATACCAGCCATAATCCAAATAATGCCGGTGTGTAGCGGCGCACATGCGTCTGACGTCACACGCCAAATATGTACCGCCTCCTTCCCCCTGGCCGTCGCTGCTCCACGTGCATATGGGCAAAATATCGCCTCGTGACGTCATTAGTATGCGCCTGCAGCATAATCGACAGCCATAGACGAAGATAGAGGAGGCGCGTGAGTACGGCGCATGCGCGCACCACAGCGGCCATCTTTTTGGAGACCAGGAAGGTAGACATTTTGGGAAGGAAAAAATAATAATAATAAATAAATATGAAGTGAATATAAAGTGACAAATAAGAATACCGATGAAAGTAACCAATGAATTAGGATACAAATTATATAATTGAGATCACAGATACTATAAATAAGAAAAAGAAAGAAAAAAATAATAAATAAATAAAAAAATAAATAATAAAATAAAATAAATAAATATATGTGTATACTAATAGTGCACATATAATATAAACAACAATATATAACAATATTATTGTCTTCTTGATCTTGAATGGTGAGAATAACGATTTTCAGATCCCAGATGTCCAACCAAAATGAATCTCATAACGATCACATGGAAAGCAGCATTCAATAGAAAATCTCCAAAGTTCAACACACCAACAAAAATGAACTATATAAAGAAACTGAAGAAATGACACATTAGAATATAAAAAATTAAAAACGAGGTAGGTGAATTCACATATTATCAGAACATTGACACTTATTATGCACGACACACGAGACTGTGCTGGACATTCCATATATGCATAAGAACATCCCATATTATAGAAACGGTACAAATGTCAATTTTTCATTTAAACCACTGGGTGTGACTGTGTCAAGGGTGACAATCCATCTACACTCGCGTTGAGCCAGAAGGCGATTCAGATTGCCACCCCTGACACCTCCACGGACTCTATCAATACCCCTAATTTTGAGTCCACTAGGATCAGATCCATGGCATAGACAAAAATGTCGGGGTAACGTCTTCAGAGTGGCGATATCTACAACCTCTTTGGCAGCTGCAATGTCACGTACGTGTCCTAATTTTAAGTTCCCTAGATGTGAGACCCACATATTGTTAACTCTCTGGAGTATTTCATCCATTACTTATGGGCCATTGGGCCGGATTTGGGATGAAGCAATTTTGCTTCGGTATTATTATACCTATAGTGTTGTTTATGACGCTTTGTCTTAATCTTCATTAGATTCACAGATATCATGCAGGATGAGTTTTAAGGATGATTTTACATATAAACACACACCCCACCTCGCTTATTTTTACGGTCATTTCTAAACAGACTATAGCCCTGTAAATTAACCGCCCAGTCATGGTTCTCATCCAGCCAAGTCTCTGATATCCCCACCATGTCATAATTATGTTCCAACAAAATGATTTCTAATACCTCCATTTTGTTGGTGAGGCTTCTGGCATTAGTATACATGCACTTTATGTATCTCTCTGAACCTCTATTCTTTCTTAAATTATTAACTGTTCTAACCCCAACCCCCATGCCCCCCTCACCCTCAATTTCATTATTTGTGCCCAGGTCTCTATCTGCACTGCCTTCCCCTCCTATAAAAATAAATTTCCTCCCCCATAGTCCCTAGTTTAAAGACTCCTTCAACCTTCTAGCCATTTTCTCCCCAAGCACAGCTGCACCCTCCCCATTGAGGTGCAGCCCATCCCTAGCATAGAACCTATAGCCAACTGAGAAGTCAGCCCAGTTCTCCAGGAACCCAAACTACTCCTTCCTACACCAATTCTTGAGCCACTTATTAACCTTCCTAATCTCCCGTTGCCTCTCTGATGTGGCACGTGGTACAGGCAGTATTTCAGAAAATACCACATTGGAGGTCCTTGCTTTAAGCTTGCAGCCTAATTCCCTAAAATCGTCTTTAAGGACCTTCCACGTACCTCTAACTTTGTCATTTGTGCCAATGTGCACCATGACCGCTGGGTCCTCACCAGCGCCTCCCAGTAATCTGTCAACCCAATCAGCGATTTGTCGGACTCGAGCGCCAGGTAGGCAGCACACTGTTCGACGATCCCTGTCTTTGTGACAGATTGCCCTGTCTGTTCCCCTAGTAATTGAGTCCCCCACTACCAGCACCTGTCTGGCCTGCCCTGCTCTCCTAATTCCCCCCTTACTGGAGCAGACACTCCTCCGGCTTTCAGAGGATGTGCCTGGCTGCAGCAGTGCTACCCATGTACTGAAAACCCCCTCATCTGCCAACTTTGCAAACTTATTGGGGTGTGCCAGATCAGGACTAGCCTCCCTGGCGCTCTTCCCTCTACCCCGCTTTCTAACTGTCGCCCAGCTTCCTAATTCAGTGTCCTGCAGCTCCAACCTAGCATCCCCCCTCATCTATCCCATTGAGCGTCTGCTCAGTGAGCAGAAGACTCCTTTCCATATTGTCTATGGATCTCAGTGTTGCCAGCTGCACATTTAGATCCAGGATTTGGGCTTCCAAATGCACAACGTGCTCACATCTCACACAGCAGTATGCACCCTCGACCGGCTGTTCAAGGACTGCATACATGTGGCAAGATGTACACTGGATGGCTTTGGCAATAGTGGAGCACATTTCTAATGGGGATTTCACCAGACAGCAAAGATAAGTAAAAATAAATAAAAAGTATTAATAAAATAAAACAGCAATTCAGTAATTCCTCCCTTGGAAACTCCCTGAATCCAAAGTCACTGAATCTCAAGTCACACTTACCACCGTTCGCACTTGCGCACCGGTCACACCATTAGTTTAGATAAAGGCAAGTAACCTGGAAAACTCATGGCCCTAAGCGTTTCATACCGACTGGTTCTTAATCATAGTTCAGAGTATTCCAGTCGGTTTGAAATGCGCAAGGTCATGAGTTTCGCTGGTTACTTGCCTTTTTTTCAAAACCAATGGTTTTATAACATAATTTTACCCTTGTCATAGATTAAAGATTTTTGTTTTTAAATAATTATTCACCAATGGATCTGCTGCTGGATACCTTTCCCTCTTTGATAATGTTCTTATGATGACTGTGAACTTTCAGAGGACATGTCAAGAAGTGTTGGAGTTAAGAAAATGCAAATAATTACTGGACTTTATGATGTCACATCATTTTTTTCTCATATCTTGCACAATTAAAAGGCTTATTTATAACTCTTCTCTATTAATTTTGTAAAACCATACCAAATCACTTCTCAAATGTCTAAGCAAGGATGGCTTTCTGCTAATTATAGTGTAGCATAACAATTGAAGGCAAATGTGTGTCATGTGCCTTGTGTTGAAATATTTTGCAAGCTTGTATTATTTCTGACCTATGAATATGTAATGCATCAGTAAAACATTTATTCCACGTGTTCAGTTTTCTCTGCAGGGGTTCATTATGTGTACTCTATAGAATACGACAAGTCCGAGAATAATGGCCATGTTGGAGCTACATTCACAGATAACTCTCATAATAACAAGGGAATCTGTGTATACATTGATCTAATGTACAAATCAGCTTGTTTCTCTGGATGGGAAAAAAATCGGTGTCTCTAGTAGACCAAAAAGTAATTATTGCTTTACCTGCTTTTCACAGTATGCTATGTCATGGAAAGTGGGGCTGAAATCTGTTCTTTTAGCGATGATGAAACCTATTTTAATTATTGGCATGTTTTTCAGGGCATTTTGTGTGCCTCTAATTGGCTGTCATTGTAGCTGTGCTTACTCATTATTAACTGAGAACAGCATACCACAATTCTTCACAGGAGAGGAACATCCTTTATTGTCCAATTGGTTATCATTATAAATAGAGGTGTGAGGTACCCATAACCTATAGCTAAAATTAGTCTTTTTAAAGTAATTGTCAGGCTTGGAAAAATTAGAACTGCGTACTCATTGTGTTAAAGACTTGTTTTTTTTCGTTTGCTTTTTATTATGACTTTTTTCGGCATTTAACAGGCTTCGCCTTGACACATCCAGAAAATCAATTCTCCTACTGCTGAATGGGGGTATGTTATTTTATGAATTATTATTTGATGATAGCAGGACCTCCATCAATATAATAAGTTTGGTGCTACTGTCCCTGCCCTGTTTGAATTGATACTCAGCAAGGCAGTCTCTAATAATCCCATAGATCATGAGTGGAGTGGGTGATTTTTGAGCTCTGCACTCAGGAATTGTTGGATACGATGGGTCAATCCCTCAGTGATTAGCAAGCAATGGCCTATCCAGTGAGTTGGCAGTAACTTGTTACAATCTTTTTAAGACTGCAAGAGAGACAAGGACAATGATTGAACAGCAATGCTCGGACTGGTCGGCGACTCTCATGACCAAAGCATGACAGCCTGTATTTTTATGCATCTTTCACGTTTAGGTCAGGAAAACTGCAATCATCGACCATGTTATATGGCAGTCTGACTCCACCTTCACTTAGAACTTGGTACAAGGTATTTTTTTAAGTAATTGTTGAAGATAAACTTTTTATTTCCTGATTTATGTTCTCCATGGCTCCATGGAAGCATTGTGATATATTTCCGCAATTGTGATCATTTGGTAAGATATTAATATTTCATTAATGAAACATATGCATGTTTTTACAGATATGTATAATGTGATTTTACTTGATATGCTGCAATAAGAACCTGTAAACTGAAATATATTTTTTCTTAAAATATTTATGTATCATTTTTCTGTCGCCTAGAGATTTTTTTTTACATTTTTTCTTAAAAGTATCAAGTAGCTGCTACAAGTTTGCTTCACAGTAATGTAAGGGATTGAATAATGTTGCCACCCTACCTTTCCTACTTAGTTGGTCCTGGTACCGTATGTGTTAGTATGATATAAGTTAATGTGTACTTGATACTAAATTGTGGTACTGCTACATAAGTACATGTATTACTGCTTACAGACAATGGTACTGCTACATATATGTATTACCGTTCCTGTAAATATGTAAAATAATGACATGTTCTTTAGCACTGTAATATATACGGTATATATATATATATATATATATATATATATATATATATAGTGAATTGTAATTGTGCTTAGTTATAGGGTAAGTGTAGTAATTAGTATTGGCCACTAGATGGGGGCATTATAGAATATAGATTAAGAATAAAATATAGGAAATAGTTAAATATAGGAGGGGCTGCTGTGTGGTAAGACAGGAAAATTTCCTTAGTAGAGTTAGAGCTTGGCTCCCGAACCGTCCATATGGGCAACAGGCCCTGGACACCGCCGTAGCCACGCAATGTTATTAAGAAGGAAACACAGCCATTCAGAGTCCTATAGGGACAGAAGGACAGTGTGCAGCAGCAGAGTTGTGACAGCTTGAAGTGGAAGTAAGGAAGCGGACTGGAAAATACAGGGCGCAGATTGTTCAAGATGTGGCAGGTCATTGCATGGGCAGATGCACTCAGGTCCGGGGCGAAACGGACGAGGGAATCCCCAGAAGTAGTGAGTCTGGACAAGGAGAGTGCTGCGTTACTGCCTAAGGCACTATTACCGCATAATGTACTTGGGGACATGAAGGGAAGCGCAGGGAAAGTGCAAGATGTGAACTGTATGGAACCTGATTGTTATGTTACGGTAGCTGAGGAGTGCAGGTAAAAAAGGCAATACACCAGAGCAGTTGGAATCTATGAGATTGCAGTACCCTGACTAACCACCGCAACTAGAGGCAGCCGTGGAGCGTTCCTACGTTGGTCCTAGACGCCTCGTCACAGCCTGAGAAACTAACTACACTAAAGATAGAAATAGGAAAGCTATCTGCCCCGGAGCAGAACCCCAAAGATAATAGAAAGCCCCCAAACATGTAATGGCGGTTAGACAAGAGGAAATACTGACACAGAAAGAAAATAGTAAGAGCAAACGCTGGGGCCCAAACTATCTAAATAGAAAAGGACAGGAAGGGTACTTACTGCAATCCCAGAAAACCCTGAAAAGCACCAACTCTACTAATTTCAAAATCACCTGAGATCACACGACCTCTACCACCTAAATTAGTTCTCTGGTGTAAAAAAATCAAAACAGCAGCCACTGAAAAAAAACTGGAAAAAGCAAAAGTACAAAACACAGTGGCTGGACTAAACTGAGAGGGCAAAAGCCCCCGGAGGGGACCCAGAAGGCCCCCACAGAAGTGCAGGACAAAATGCAAAAATATAGCAAAAACACAAAATAAGAAATTGTCTTATCTGATAGCAGGAGATGCAGACATGACACAGCAGGCTACAAGGGAAACTGGAAAGAAGGATTCAGACCAGAACAACTGATCACCGGCAACCCTGATGGGAAAATGACTCCCTTATACAAGACCAATCAGAAACACCCGATTCCCAGTCCTCACAATCCTCACTAGTACCGCTCGTAACCACCAGAGGGAGCCTCTGCTCAGAACTCATCTCAAACCCATTCACAACAGTACCCCCCCCTTGAGGAGGGGTCACCGAACCCTCATTTGAGCAACCAGGTCGGTCAGGATGAGTTCTATGATATGCACGGATAAGTCTCCTAGCATGGATGTCCGAAGCAAACACCCAAGAATTGTCTTCCTGACCATAACCTCTCCATTTAACCAAATACTGGAGTCTTCGTCTAGAAAAACGAGAATCCAATATTTTCTCAACCACATACTCCAGATTGCCCTCAACCAAAACAGGGTCAGGAGGCACAGCAGCAGGAACCACTGGCTCAACAAACCTCTTCAACAAGGACTTGTGGAACACGTTATGGATCTTAAATGTCCCTGGAAGAAGCAAACGAAAAGAAACAGGATTAATAATCTCCATGATCTTATAAGGTCCAATGAACCTAGGCTTAAATTTAGGAGATGCTACTCTCATAGGAATATTCTTTGAGGACAACCAGACCAAGTCCCCCACTTTAAACCGAGGACCATCAGTCCTATGCCGGTTAGCAAACCGCTGGGCCTTCTCCTGAGAGAGGGACAACCTCTCCACTACCTGGTCCCAAGTCTGCTGCATACGCTCAACAACAGAGTCAACACCTGGACAGACAGAAGCCTCCGTCTGTCCTGAAGAAAATCGAGGGTGAAACCCAGAATTACAGAAAAACGGAGACATCAAAGTGGCAGAGCTAGCCCTATTATTAAGAGCAAACTCAGCCAAAGGCAAAAAAGAGACCCAGTCATCCTGATCAGCAGACACAAAGCATCTTAGATAAGTCTCCAATGTCTGGTTTGTTCTCTCAGTTTGACCATTGGTCTGAGGATGAAATGCCGAGGAGAAAGACAATTGAACACCCAGTTTAGAACAAAAAGTCCTCCAAAATCTGGAAACAAACTGGACTCCTCTGTCAGACACAATGTTCTCAGGAATGCCGTGTAAACGAACCACGTGCTGAAGGAACACACGGCACCAATTCAGAGGAGGAAGGCAACTTAGGTAATGGCACAAGATGTATCATTTTGGAAAACCTATCACAAATTACCCAGATGGTGGTCATTCTCTGAGAAACAGGAAGATCGGAAATGAA